>OY978504.1:4233971-4833971 GCA_963854855.1 Nasturtium officinale
AAACTTTGTTAGTTGAACATGTTTCCCAAACCCTACCTCATAAACAGATATTTAGAGTCCCCATTCCCTGCAAAAAAAAAAAAAAAAAAAATAGATATGGAAAAAAAAATCTTTTCTAACGGTAAACTTAATCGAAATTTAAGAAGAAAAAAGGAGAGTTAAATTGCAAATCGTTGAAAATACATACTTAGCTTTATCACCAAACCAGTTGAAGATGGATTTGGCCGTAGAGGAGATGGAGTCGACGGCAGGAAGGGCATGATCATTGAAGAAGTTGGTAACATCGGCAGTGGCTGAGTCAAACCTCTGTCCGATCGTTGGTGTTTCCTCAGCAGAAACCAATGTAGACGCAAGCAACATCACCGCCAACACCAAAGCCACCTTCTTCTCCATCCTGTCCGAAAATATAGTTTTCTCCTTTTTTTCTAAAAATTGTTTATCAAAAATATTACTTGAGGGAAGCAGAATTTTAAAATTAGCATCCCCGTGAGTCATGTATATAATATAACTAGATCTCTCTGGCAACGTCTATATATAACTACTAGTTTCAGCCAGAGGTGATTATTTTGTTGAATGAAGTTAATTAAGTTTAAACTTAAAAAGGTAGGTTATAATTCATCGTTACATCCATTGGTGAGTTGAACTTCTGTTTTTAGTTATTAAGCAACTCAAAACTAAAAATGGACTAATCATGTCATTTTTTGTGGTTAGCAAACTACATGTAATTTGGCAAAATCGTAAACTCTAAAGCTCTGTTTTTGGGCTTCATTTTACAACAAACCTATTAAAGATTTGGTTTCAAATATGGTGATGTGGGCTATAATTTTTCAAGTTGGTTTGCAAAAGCTCAGTCTCAACAGAAAGATTATGGTTTTGAACAATCATTTCACAATAGCTCAGCTAGATAATATTTGAATATAGACTCATGCTTAAAAACTGTAGTTTTGATTATTATAGTGCTGATGAGATAATGATAATGTTAATTGAGGGTGTTATACACAATGAGAAAGAGAGAACACACATCACACCATTAAACACATAGATTCCTCAAACAAAGGTTGGTCCAAGACTAGTACTGGCCTTCACCACCGTGAGCTTTGCCGAACTTTGCTTCCACCATACAAACGAAAGAGACCGAAAGCCGAAATACAAGAGACCAAAACCATCCCAATGCTAGCAAGCAAGGCCGTCGCAATCCCTTGACCTACTTGGTTACAGAATTTCTCATACATATTGCATATCTGAATCCACTGAAGCTCTGGCTCACCCAACTTCGCAAAGGCTGCAGACTGCGCAGCTGCTGCAATCCCGGCCACACACAAGTAGGCTGTCGCCTGCTAATACACATACATAACAAGGTCATTGACAATGCCACTTACATACAATCTATTTGAACTAAGTGTTACGTTTTCTCAAAAGTAAAAAGACCAAGTCAATTTCATTTAGCAATACTGTCACCATTCTTGATCCACTATTGACATTAACAAAAGATTCCTACCTAAGTCCGGTAGATTCTTGACCAAACAAATCAAACTCATACGGTAGACTTTCAAACTCAGTGGCCCACAAATTAACATAAAAATTTGGACTTTATAGTTGACCAGACCAAGCAAGAACAGAGAAAGCTTAATTGTGTAAAAAAAAACAGACTTCACCTGATCACCAAAGAAAATAGCCCAAGCCAGAGGTTTACTAAACAAAACGCTTCCTTTCATCATACCCACCACGCAACGAACCACTTGCACCAAAGAATAACCCGCAGCTACACCATTGACGACCACCACAAACCTGAGAGCCCAGAGAAAGAGAAAAAAATGCCGTAAAGTTGCGAAATTTATACAAATTAGAAAGCGATAAAACCGAAGCTTTGTTCATGAGCTTACACAAGCGCCTTCATGTCGGTGAATTTAGCTTTCTTCTGGATCGTGAAAATCTCTCTCACTTGGACGTCTGTAACAATGAGAATCGCGGCGACGAAAGCGAGGAGACACACTAAACACCTCAGAATCAATTCCGTCACTCTAACTTTCCGATCAATCACCTTCGTTTTGCTATTTCCGGTGATGACAATGGCGGGACTGACTCCGACTCCCAAATAATTCATCTTTTTGAATATTATTTACAAAAAAAAAAAAAGGAAACTTTGATGAGAATGAGATTATAGAGAGGCTCTAGTGTAGTGGTGTAGATGAAAACAATGATGTTGTTGTTGGTTGCTTTGTTTGGTTTTAGAGTTTTTGATCCGTGTAAAGCAACGAGTGGCTTAAATAGAGAAACCATTAATTACATTAGTTGACAATTACAGAGACTATTTATTTTTTAGCGTTAAAGTTGTAGAGTTTTTATTTTATTTTAAATAAAGCTTTAATGGTGTAGTAGGAGTTGAAATCATTTATTTACCTAGAGATTACTGGTACCCGTGACTAACTCTATTTACTATCCCTAAAAAGTAAAAACTAGTGTGTTAATCATTTGCCTATTTTATTTGATGGTTTTCAATAAACTCAAACACAGTCTTAAGTATATGCACTATACAATATAAAAATGTGAATGGTTTTGGAGTTTGACAGTGGATGAGAAATCAAAATATCAAACAAATGTTCAAAAAGGTGCCAGATGTCTGTGGACAGGTGATGTTCGTGAACACTCACGGAACCAAGATCGTTGCCATTCCTACGCGTATTTTTAAGATATTAAAATTAAAGATTTGGTATATGAAGAGAGACATAAAAATGGTCGATTTAGAGCATTTAAGGACACACAATTATTAATGTATAAGATGGAGATGGAGATGGTGATGGTGATGGAGACGGAGAAATGAAAGTGAAACATGAGAGTGAGTTATGAAAATTCCTCTACACACACTCTCTTTAATTAAACGGACAAATACCATTTGCATTTCTTCTTAGTGGTTTCAGACAGCAGTTTTTTGTTTGTTTGTTTGGAATGCAAATTAACTCATCATTAACAAAAATAATAATAATAATAACTTATGCAGTTTATAGAGATAGTATGTCTAGCAAACATAGATTTTAGTTATGTTTAAACAATTTCATGTGCTAGTAGCGAGGAAATTAGTAATTTAGAAAACTGTACAAAACCACTTCACATGTAATTAATAATTATTGTGTAATCATGGCTGTGCGATGACAATTGAGAGAATCCAATTGTGGGGTTGTTGGTGTGGTGCATGAGGTTGGTTAAAAGTCATTTCTTGTGTAATCATGGTTCTGTTTTTAGCCATCTTAAACCTTGACATCAACAGACATGACTTCTTAAACAGTAAATGATTATCACTATTAATTTGAGATCATCGAAGATGCTAACAATCACATTAGTATGGTTCTCAAGAGTTCTTAACTAAAATCCAAAGAGGCTTCTTGTGCTCATTTTTAGATTATTTTGTAATTTAGGTGTGTAGTGTAGTTTGAAAACTCTTTCATAGTAATCAATGAATAACACTTAACCCAATGGTCAATAAACCAAAAATTGAAACAGTGTGCGCCACATAAAAACTAACAACATATTGAAATCATGCCCAGCCAACTCACATTAATAATGTACCGTGCTCTAATTTAATAACAAAACCCTACCCCTTAATAGTTAATAACATGGGCCCTAAAGTATGAAGTAATTTGTATTTAAAGTTATTGGACCATGTGCAGAAACACTATTGGACCATGCCAAGAACAAAAAAAATGGCTGAAAATATATATATATATATATATATTCTGAGATTGATTACACATTTTATAAGCATAAGATGGTAAAACTACACGAACCCCACACACACAAAAAAAAACATACCAAAAGTCCGATAGATATGATGGGACTAGCTTATCTCATACGTTCGAGTGCGACCTTCCTAACTTGCAAAGAACAACTACGTGATATATATTAATATGTTTCGGGCCCATCATTATTAGTAAACACGGGAACCATTTAAAGTTAAAATTGTTGATATAACACTTCCACTTTATAGACCTTTGCGACAAAGGGAAAAAAAAAAAAAAAAAAATATTGGGCTAAAGTTGGGCTGTAATGCATCCATTATTGGCCTTTTATGAAACAGAAGGCCCGTGAAGTTAAGGCGGTGTAGTTCTTTAGGGCTTCCGTGATACCCTAATATCTCTTTGTATATAAACAAACATATCACGCCCCTTCTTCCATCTCATCTAAACTTCTTTCTCTTCTTCTTCCTCAGTTCAATCGAGTCTTCTCCTAGTTTATTTTATGTCTCTGTAGTTAAACTTTGTTTGATATTAAAGTGACGTGATTTCTCTCCAAGAAATCTAATACTAAAAAGATGGAGCAATCTGAAAAATTGTGATTGCATAATCCAGTAGTATACGTCACAGAGCAAAGAGTAAGCTCAAAGATGTTTGATAGTGTCTTCAGGGTGCTTCTCCATCTTTGATCGCTGAAAGGGTGTCATATTCCATTGCCTTGCGGAGCGGCGTCGCTGCTTTTACCGTTTGGGACCGGCCATGAGACCTATATTTTCTTTTTCTCATTCAAAGTTTCGATTTTTATTCCAAGTTCAGTTAGTTTTTGTTTATGAGTATAGCCGATGAGGAAATCAGATTTTAAAAGAACACCATCTTTCGGGACTGATTGACTTTTTTTGAAGTCTTGATTACAATTCTGCAATTCTGAGGCTTTTTGTTTTGGTATTATTGTTTATATATTGAGGCAGTGATGATTGAGAATGTCATGCACCACTCTGATTTTTGTGCTGATAACCATCTCTAACCCATATTTTATCTGAGCCTTTGTTTTTGAATTTTTGAGATTGCTTAAGAGATTGGAAATGGTAATAATAGCCAGATGATGGTCATTATAATGACTTGACCTTGATGCGGACTGTATAGCTTTATTGCTTTTGATGATACCTTTTGGTTCCTGATGGATATTATTACCCTTACACATTTTTGTTTTTATATATTTGTTGAGCTCTTGTGATGTTTTTGTGGAGGTTTTATTGCTTATTTTGTTGGATGTGGATCTGAACGCTCGTTTTGTTGGGGAGTTGATATTTATTCCTTGGATTGGATATTCTGAAGATAGCAAAGGGTTGTGACTGCGAAACTTATCATGTTGATGCTGTTGAACAGTTTCAGAACTTTAAAGTTCTGTTCTCTCTGTTAAGAGTTAAAAGTTATTGTACAGTTAATGAAATTCAGTTTGCTATATTAATAAAATGTCCTTTTATTCTCTCCGCAAATTCTTAAGTTGTGCACTCAATCTACTACGTATTCAGCGTCAGTCGTCTTCTGTTAGAAGATCTTCAAATCTGGAGTTTAGTTATCGAAAACACTTGTAATTTTGATCTTATTTATTGATCATGAAGTTCTCATCCAACAGTAGTGTAAGAGAATAACTTCGTAGCCGTATATCAAGTTGTCCATTCAGTATTGAGAATTTCTTACCACCTCATTATACTCCAAGTGCCCATGTCGGAGTAACGGAACCTATAAAAACATAAGCGTAAGAGCAATTGCTTTGAAATATTTCGGAAGATGGAGATAACTGGAAATTGTGATAGATGATCCAGTAGTATACTTCAAAGAGTGAAGAGTAAGCTCAAAAATGTTGATGGAGCCTTTTTCGTCTTTGTTATCTCTATATACGTTTAGTGATGGACCTATATACGTTTTTTCTTTTCAAATTTAAGTTTTGCTAATTAGTGGTGTAGTGGCCGATGAGGACATCAGATGTAAAAAGAACATCATCTCCCGGGACTGATTGGCTTCTTTGAAGTCTTGCTGATACTTCTGCAATTCCGTGGCGTTCTTATTATGTATTTGAGAATGTTCATGCACCACTC
Source organism: Nasturtium officinale (assembly GCA_963854855.1). Classification (NCBI taxonomy): domain Eukaryota; kingdom Viridiplantae; phylum Streptophyta; class Magnoliopsida; order Brassicales; family Brassicaceae; genus Nasturtium; species Nasturtium officinale. The sequence continues at coordinate 4,239,799 of OY978504.1, forward strand.
TGATCTTGTGCTGGTAATCATCTCTTACCCATATTTTATTTGAGCTTTTGTGAATTAATTTGAGTTCTTGTCTTTTGAGAAAATGTGTGAAACTGACATCAATGTAGAACGCATAGCTTTATTGCTTATGAGGATGACTTTTGTTAATAATAGTTATGAATTAGTGGTTATTGTAGTGACTTGTGTTTATATTTATTTGAAAGGTTATTTGTTATTGTTGATTTGTTGTTATCGTTAATATAATTTGGCAATGTGATTCCGTCTGACTCCTCCTTTCCGAAAAGATCATCTGTTTGATATTATACAATGAAAAATGTATTTGACGGCTATAGGATTTGAATTAGTTATATATACTTAGGTACTCCATGTGTTTGACTTTTGTTTATTTTGGGATAACCAGGTTATATTCCAAAAATAGTAGGATAAAAAGTTTGTACATACAAGGACAAAGGTGATAAAGTTTTGACCCGTTGAATTCAGAAGAAGCACTCAATGACAATATTTTCCAGTCAACAGACAGTTATTCTGCTAACCGTCACTTAAGTTGATCTTTAATAACTGAAGATAGAACCTGATTTGTTGTTTTGAAACTCTTCTTTTTCCTATTCTTGGCATATTTTTTATTTAATTCAAACCATCATTCTCCAATAAATATATTTACTTTTCCAATGAGCTTAACCTCATTCTTCAGAACACATCTTTCTGAACTAAACATTTATTGATCATTTATTTATCAATTGGCGCAGGATTTTGAGAAAACAAAATTGTAGCTTTACAAAACTCAGGTATTTTTTTTTTTTTTTGTGGAGATGAACAAGTTTATTAGTAATATAGTGAATGATATTGTGCATCTTACTTATGATTGTGGCAGATATAGAGATGGTAGAAAGAAGAACGAAAACAGAGGAGATAAATTTCAGAGAGGTGTGGAGCACGATGTGGGAGACACCTTACATTCTGCGGCTGGCTCTCTCGGCCGGTATTGGAGGTCTTCTCTTCGGGTATGACACGGGAGTCATCTCAGGGGCTCTTCTCTACATCAAAGAAGACTACAGTGATGTAGACAAAAAGACATGGCTCCAGGAGATCATTGTGAGCATGACTGTGGCTGGAGCCATTGTTGGAGCAGCTATAGGAGGATGGTATAACGATAAGGTAGGTAGAAGGATATCGATTCTCATTGCAGATGTGCTCTTCATGATTGGTGCCGTGGTGATGGCCATTGCTCCTGCGCCGTGGGTCATCATCATTGGTAGACTCTTGGTGGGGTTTGGGGTTGGTATGGCTTCCATTACCTCACCGCTTTACATATCAGAGATGTCTCCAGCGAGAATAAGAGGAGCGTTGGTTAGTACCAACGGTCTTCTCATCACCGGAGGACAGTTTCTGTCTTATCTCATCAACCTCGCCTTTGTCCATGTAAGTAACCAAACCAACTCTCACCGGAGTATGTATTTTTCTATAACTTAAAAACTTACCGATGATTTATACAGACACCGGGTACATGGAGGTGGATGTTGGGAATCTCGGCGGTTCCAGCAGCAATTCAGTTCTGTCTCATGTTATCACTGCCGGAATCTCCACGATGGCTCTACAGAAATGAGAGGAAAGCGGAGTCAAGAGACATCCTTGAGAGAATATATCCGGCAGAGAAAGTTGAAGCAGAGATAGCTGCACTCAAGGAGTCTGTCTTGGCAGAGACGGCTGACGAGGATATTATCGGCCACACCTACTCAGCTAAACTCAAAGGTGCTCTTGCAAACCCAATTGTCCGCCAAGGGCTGGCGGCTGGTATAACCGTCCAGGTCGCCCAGCAGTTTGTGGGAATCAATACAGTCATGTACTACAGTCCCACCATTCTGCAGTTTGCAGGTTACGCGTCTAATAAGACAGCCATGGCTCTTGCCCTCATTACTTCCGGTCTCAATGCAGTGGGTTCCATAGTGAGCATGATGTTCGTGGACCGTTACGGTCGACGTCGGCTTATGATTATCTCCATGTTTGGTATCATAACTTGTCTTATCATTTTGGCTGCTGTCTTCTCTGAAAGCTCAAACCACGCTCCCAAGATCGATAAGACTGAATCAAGAAGGTTTGCTCTGAATGCTACTTGTCCTGCGTTTGATGCCTTTACAGCCTCACATTCTCCTCCCTCCAACTGGAACTGTATGAAGTGTCTGAGATCCGACTGTGGATTCTGCTCCAATGCAGCAAATGAGGTAATAATAAAGTCTCTTTTACTTGAAACATACACAAAGACAGTTGTAGCTATATAAACAAAAAGACTCATGTAAGGGACATTTATGTTTTGTTTACAGTACGGACCTGGAGCATGCATTGTTCAGTCAGCTGATATGAAGGCATTGTGCCACTCTAAAGGCCGAACCTTCTTCAAAGACGGATGCCCCAGCAAGTTCGGATACTTAGCCATCGTCTTTCTTGGCCTCTACATCATTGTGTATGCGCCTGGTATGGGTACAGTCCCATGGATTATCAACTCTGAGATCTATCCTCTTCGGTACAGAGGTATCGCAGGAGGAATCGCTGCAGTCTCAAATTGGACGTCGAATCTAATAGTGAGTGAGACGTTTCTGACACTGACGCACGCAGTCGGATCATCAGGAACATTCCTTCTCTTTGCGGGGTCTTCATCAATCGGGCTCTTCTTCATCTGGCTGCTTGTACCTGAGACTAAAGGGCTTCAGTTTGAGGAAGTGGAGAAGTTGCTGGAAGGAGGGTTTAGGCCTTTTTTGTTGCTGCCGAAGAACAAAGTCAATCAAGAGGAAACGCCTTAGCCTTCAAAGCCAAACAACATACAATTTTTCTTAGTTTGTGGTTATTTCATATTCTTTTTCACACTCTGCTCATTGCAGCTGAGACTCGGAATGATCTAACCAGACACAAACACGCATATAGTTAAAAGATTCGAAAATGCCCCACACTAATAGATAGATGATATTATCGACCTTCCTTGTTTTACAAAGCTTTTTTTTATTTAAAGATTCATATGTTTTGTTAACAAGAAACAGAGAGAGTGTAAAACCTGAGCTAAGCTCTATGTGATTTGAGATACGAAAACTAATGGGGAATATTTTTTTAAATCAAGGAAGAAAGACAACAAGGGAAGCTGTTTGTTGTTCGGTCTAACGTTAGCTTTATCTCGTTTAGTACAAGCCTGTTCACAAGGGATTAGAAGCATAGTGTTACAAAGGAGATATATTTATCTTTGTTACGACAAACTACATCAGGAATCGAGACACACAGAGAGAAAAACAGTAGGGAATCTGAAGATAAGATTAGTTTGGTAAATGAAATTGACAGCAAAATACACAAATGCAATCCAAGCTGCAATGGTAAGTGGGAAAATGATGACTGAGATTGATTAAACAAAAAATTCACCTAAAACAACAAATTAAAATGAGAAAATAATTACCTGTGACAAGAATTGATCGAGAATCTTCACCTACAAAAAAAAAAAATTGAGAAAGAGAGAATTAATTATGTTGGGGGTAATTATCTGAATTCTGAGAAACTGTAAAATGCAATTAAAAGGTAACAAAAGGACTCTTTAGTTAATTATATATTATTTGTAAGCCCCAAAAAGAACAAAAACGGCGTCGTACGAGGTGTTTCAAAGTAAACCCTTGCGAATAAGTCTTTCTTTCTTTTGTTGACCTGAAGAAACTTGCGGAGAAGGAGAAGTTGCAGAGACAAGAGAGAGAGAGAGAGAGAGAGAGAGAGAGATTAGGATGGGGATAATTAAGAGCTGTTTCTCGTTCATGGTGGGATCAGCCTTCGGAGTTTACTTGGCACAGAACTACAACGTCCCCAATATTCGTAAGCTCACCAACACAGGTCTCGTCGTCGCTAAGCACGTCGAGGAGAATTATCGCAAGCCCAAAAAAGACGATCCTCAATGATTACGTACATCTCCTTAATCTATCTTTGCTAATTTTAGATTCCTTAGGGTTTCTCATCTCTTTCTGGTTTGGGAATTGAACAACAATGAATCGTGATCACTCTTTTTTTACATATTGATTTTTTTTGGAATCTTAGGGTTTATTATTGATCAGAACTGAAATTGCGAGGTCTGATTAGGAATGATGTGTCTCTGTAAAGCTAATCAGTTTCAATTGTTTTTTTTGGACCTAATCATTAAATCAATGATCTGCAATGCGAAGGTCAAAGTGAAGAAACAAGAATGGAGCTTGTAGTGGTGGTGCATGGCTCTCTTAAGATATTTATTAACGAGTATTGCAGAGATTTTATTTCAGTAACAAGTTTGATTAATTGACAATGTTGTTTGATCATTGGCGCTATTATACAATTTGACTAAAAACAGCATTTTAAGCAGTCATTGTACTTGTTTTTTTCTTTTCAAGATGTAAGTAACCACAACAACCTAAGCCAATATCTTGTTGCCTTTTTGTTTCTTACTTTTCTTGTTGTTGATTTGGTCATGGTTGGATCACACAACGAATTTTCATATTTGTATGCCAAATTCTCAAATTTGTGTCGACATGTATAACTCCACGCATGCTTTGCTCTGTTAATTATAATCTCTTGCTAAACATTTCTTTGAAAAAAGCTGCTTGTTCATCTAGAGGGTTTAACATTCATGCATTAACGGATGGATAAAATGCGACCCGCATGGTCAGTTCAATGGTGGCTTTAACATGTTTTGACTTTTTTTCTTTTCTTACCAATTTATATCATCCTCAAACTCGATTATTTTCTAATTTTCTAATACTCGCATCATGTGACTCAGTCCATCTCCTCATTTGCATACGACTCAAATCGTTTTATCTCGATGTGAACGTTTGTTATGTAGGCAAATAAATAATCCTCCTTGCTACTAGTTATAGGACAACCTTTTGTTTGTCTAGTCCATGGTTATGTTTTTAGTTTATTGCATATTATATATAAAGATTGTGGATGAAACGTGCAAAGATGGGAATTCTCAATAAAATAGTCTACAACAAAATGAATCTCTTCTCGCATACATACAAAAACTTACATTCCCTTCTTCAATTATCAAATTCAAACCCTCCCTTAACACAACTTTATATAAGATACCTCTCTACTTGCATAAGTAATATATAAATACATTTACAGCAAGCCGGGCCTGGCTCTGCCGTCTGACGGAAATGACGGAGCCGATGATGTGCCGGCGCTCCCTCATGCTCTGCGAGCAACTCTCACTTCCATCGGTACGTTGTATATACATATTTATACGTCTCTTCTATTTTTGTTTTTAGTTATATATCAATCATTTCATTCATCTTTAATCTCCTCTTTTTCATAGTTCTATTCCTTTCTTTTCTTTTTAATTTGAAAGACGTGCTTTACAAAATAAAACGGTTGGTTGTGCAAGTCTTTGTACATTTTGTTGAGTGAAATCATTGTTGTTTTCTGATCATCCATTAGTGACAACTAAAATACAAACTAACTTTATTTTCGTTTTTGATAAATAAATGAAACCAGAGCTCCACATACCCAAATACGTTTCTCGAATTTCCCCTTTTATTTTTTCCCATTCTATAAAATTAACCCCATTATAATTTTCAGATTTCTAATTATAGTCTATCCTTTGACAATATATATGGTTTTAAGCTCATTTTTTGTTTTACAAGATTGTCATTAAATAATTTTTTTTTGAGAAAATGTCCTTATATAACTTCAATATCTAACTGATTGTACTTTAAACTAACTAAAACTGTAATAAATATTTAATTCTATGAGTCAAAAAAAAAAAATTTCTCTCAAAGGTATAATGAGATATTTAGTTTTAATAAAAATCGAGTGTAAAGTACTAAACAACATTTTTATCGAATGGGATGAAAGTATAATAAACAAAATATTAACTTGGAGGCCAAAATCAGTTTCAAATTATAGAGATAAACGCAGATGTGGGATGTGTCTATTGCCAAGACAGAGTCTCTAAGATTGTCTCCAAGATGACGGGTGAGCTCTCTAAGTACCTTCAGAGATGTTTTCATAAAATAAAGTGTTTGTTTAAGTTTAACCATGAATTAGTTTTTAAATATTTATGAATTATGATTCATTCTAATTTCGTGGCTGCTACCTACCGTTTACCTCGTCCTTATTCGCCCCTAAGATTCAAAGAACTAAGAACCATCCACGATCTTTTGTTTAATCCTTATCTGTAAACTTTGTTTTTCTAAAAAATCAAAAGCGTTGACAAAAAAAAAAGCGGGAGAGAACATAATAAATAATAATAATAATGATGTACGTATTTGACCAGATAAATGGGATTTGACAGGAATAGAAGAATACGTGGTTGATTTGAAGAAGAATGTGGTAATGGTACGAGGCGACTTTAGGCCACGTTTGGTTTATCATCAACAGGTGAAGAACGTTGTCTCTCTAACTCCCTCTCAAAACGCCAAACGCCTTTTTCGACCTCTAAACCTCTTCCTTCGCTCACCTTTCTCTCTTTGTTTATGTCCTCCTACCTTATAAATTCCCACCATCAAACGTATAAAAATGCTACACTAGTAAATAGAGATAAAAGTAAAATTATTATCCATTGTGGTGCATGCAAATCATAAATTTACGCGACCAATTCCTTCTGGGTTATAACATGGTTCAGAATCTTGACATTTGTTTTTATTAGTATTGCAAATATTCTTATATTTTGTTTGTTATCAAAGATATGTTGTAAATTGTAATTAAGGGATTGTGAGATGCATATTGTTTATGACTTCAGATGATTCTGCAAAGTAGATACTAGATAGGCGGGGGAAGACAATCAAAGAGAAAATTGTCACACCTGATACAGTTACTTTTTTCTAAACACATAATATCAAACTTTTATTCTTTTAAGTAAAACTTGCTTCCATCAACAGAATCTTAATCTCAATTTTTGTATTCATAAGATTCCGTACAAATAAAATTTCTGACAACAAATTTTACGTAGATGAAAATAGATATCTAAACAGCAACCAAACGAACACGATAACCCAAAATTTATAGCAAACAAGAATGCTTAATTTATTAAGAACGAAACGAATGTAAATTTGGCAGTTGTTGACTGTTGAGGAAAGATATAAAAAGCATTACAAATCGCCAAAGTAAAGTAAAGAGTACACCTTTCTCACACTCACTGGCCTTCTTGTGGTATACTCAGCTCTTCATAGTCACCAACTGTTATCTCAAACGTGCGAGAACTGTAAGTGTAGGCAACGTATACCTGCTTAGTTTCGCCAGGACAAGGATCACAAAAGCCCATTATCCCTGATTTCTTCACTCCCTCATGGAGCTTGAGCTGTCCGGAGTCACTCACAAGGAAGTTCATGGGCACTGTCACGTCAATCACTCCCGAATCTACTCCTTCTACTTCGGCTCTTCTCTCTATCGCTTTTGCGCTACCATACAATGCTTTCGTTACTATGACTCCACCTATTTCAACTTGCCGGTTTCTCTTCCTTGTGGCTACGTTTTGTAGTAATTGCTGAGCTTTCTCAGCCGCGGTCCTTGCTTCCCCAACCTAAAATCCACGGTTTTAAAAAAAAAAAATCAGAATAAGATTATCCAAAAATATTCACAAGGTATCTCGTTTGGCTACCAAACTCGGAAGTAATCATCACCTGGCCCCAAGTTTTCTCCATATTCTCTAAGGCCTTTCGTTTTTCTCTTTTGTGCAAATACGGCTTCACCACAAATTTCTGCGTTGAACAGTTGAAGTGTTTACTGAGGCAATCACCTTGAGAGCAAAAGTACATGATATTTATAGGGTATAATCACTCACCTTTAGCAAAAAGTAAAGAGATGTTGGAACAATGAATGCTCCAGTTGCAAATAATGGAGCTAAATGTGAGGAGAGCAGAATCTGCACGTTTTAAAGATAACCATCATGGATAATGCTAAGGCCTCAAAAGTGAAAGACGTCCTCAGAGTAACATAAATATATAGATGTCGGTTTTTGTCAAAAAATAAGTCGGGTAAGGGATTGGGAAAATCAAGGATTATACTCTAATCCATCCCTAGGCTTTTTGGGTTGTTCTTTGGTGCTATTGGTTTGTGGTTTTTGCTTATATTTTGAAACAAAACAAATACGGTTCTTATCAGAATAATGGCACATATGAAACCACAAGAAAAGAAAAGAAAATAAAAGGAAGAAATTAACACTCACGGGAACAATCAGCTTTTGGCCACCACGGTGTAGCTCTAGTTTCCAAAAAATACCCTACAACAAAGTAAAAGAGTACCAGTAATAAGCGACTGCATAACAGCTAAGATGACTCTTAAACCTTAAAAGAATAGAGTTACCTTGATTCCTATTGTATACATCATTCTTACGGTACTGAATGCCGAAATCTTCCTTCCGCCACCAACCTCAATCTCAAGAGCATTGCTGAAAAAGTTATAAGATTAATCCAGTCAAATGAGAACATAAATCGCGCCACATGTGAGGACATTAAGGTTGCTCAGGATTTTCTGTCAATAAAACATACCTTCCAATTCTACCTACAATGCGACCGTGGGACTTGGATGAAAGTTTACGAGTATAACGTGCTGATGCTCCAAGTCCACCAGATTCAATCTAGTAATCGCAAGATTATAACTAGAGAAAGTGAGAGAGACAATCTAAGTGGAACAGTCGGAGTTCAAGATGGCAATCAACATACCTTAAAGTCACCAGTAGCAGAAACATTCTCGTCTCTCTTCTTCCATCCGACTGTAATTGCTGATTGCATACCCAATGCCAGTTCAATCTAAGCGGGAAAAAAACTATTTGATAGTCGAGAACATTGCTTTATCGCCTTCTCAGAAGTCCAAATCAAAAACATAATAGAGAGAGAACATACATTTCCGCTTGAAGTTTCTGAAAGCTGTCGAGTCCAAGTGTTGGTCAGATTAATGGAACCATTTGTCAAAGACTTCGAAATATTGATAGTGGCTGTGGAATGTATGGATAACTGACTGCCCCAACAAGAATTCCATAGATTCATATAAACTGAAACCATTAATGATACCAAGAAATAAATTAACTGTAAAACTCATGAGCTTACCGTGTTGTCTGCAGTCCGATAAGCGATTGCAAACCCGTTGACGCGACAAACTCTATGGATGAGACTGGAGAAAGCTGACGTCTTAGAATGGCAGTAGCAATTCCACCACCAGATTTTTCATTAGCCGCCAAATTTCCACCAATGGCAATAGCATCATCCTTTGACAGCTGAGACTGTACTTGACTAGCCATAACCATTCTGATTGTTGCAGATGCAAGCACAAAAGAAAAGAAAACGCATCAAAGACCAAAACTTACTTCAAATGAATGAAACAAAGTAAATGTCAAAAAAAAAAAATCCCCAAGGGTCAAGGAAAGATTTGAGCACACAAGATAATGGATACACACAGCTGCAGAAGAAGATCATATCTTTTCTCAATTCTTATATGCAATAAGATAAATTGCAGCTAGTAAGTGTCAACGAGGTCAAGTTGTCATAAGAAAAAAAAACTTGGAAAGAAAAACAAAATAAATACCCTCTCATGATGCCATCACCGCCTAAAAAATCCGGCAGAGACAGATTGAAGAGAATTGAACCAGTGGGTAGAAAATTGGCCATCTTTTTAGCTTCTTCGTTTCTTCTCTTAATCCTTTCAAGCTCCTCTTTGATCTCATCGGGCTTACTCAACCTAGGACCAAGCTCTAATCCTGAATTCAAGCCTTCCATGCCATATAAATCATAAATTAGCCTCTTAGTCTCATCTGACAATATCTCATATGCTTCACATATGCGTTGGAAGTTCATAGTAGCCACCTCCTTCATCTATCCACAAAATTTGAAATCAGCCCAGATAATAAAGCTAATTCCTTTATGTAAATTAACCAATTTGATAACAAGCAACACATGAATCCAATTATCAAACAAAGAAGACGAACTGCAAGCACTGAACAGATTGATTCGAGCAAACCTGAGGAGATTGTATCTTATCGGGGTGATACACTTGAGCCCATTGACGATAAGACTTCCTGATTTCTTCGTCGGAGGCTTCCGGAGACAAATTCAGCAGAGCGTAGAGTTCTCTGTTGGGCGGACCGGTCGGTGTTGCTTCCTCACCCATCATTGCGTGGAATTAATCGCTTCGGTAATTGAAACTTGATAGCGAGAGTCAACAGAAGTGAATAAAGATAAATAATTCCGGTGCCGGAGGGTTTTAGGGGTTTTGCGGCGGATGAGGTTTTGACACCGCTGCTCTCAGACTTTAGCTCGCTTAGTCGCTTGCTTGATTCCCAAGTCCATTTTCTTTTCCTTTTTTCATCCTCAAGATCTTCGTAAAATTTTAATTTTGACATCTTATTTGATAAGTCTTAAATCTTCCCCCATTTCTTACGAGGCCGTATGTTAATAACGGGCCTAAAATGTTCAGAAGGCCTGAGCTAGCCTACAACCCACAAAACAATCGATTTCTAGCTAAGCTATATATTTCTCTAATCAAGCTTACAATTAGTTGGTATTAAATGAATCATTAATCAATTTGGTTATTAAAATCTCTTCACGTTTAAGGGTTTTGAAGATTATTGATGCATATTAAGCCATCATTCAAAATTGCAAGATTGTAAGAGTTATTAGTATAGTAGCCATGTGAGAATTTTGGTTAATATGAGTTTATTATTTAAAACTCGGAGCCGGAGGTACTGTTTTTCATTACCGCCACATTGGCACATAAGTACTCATTGTAGCCACCTTTCGATAATTAATAAAATATGCCTAGATGCTTTTTTTTTAAAAAGAACACCAAAACGTAAATACTTAGAAAGTCAACAGAAGAATAGACATCTGGTGGTGGCGGATGTAAGCATCTCAAAGACCATTTCAGACAATTTGCCCGACGCGGTTTCAACACATGAAGAGTCGTGTCTTTGTTAATCAGTCAACGTTGCTATCTTCTTCCTTTTTTCTACTTTATCTAACTCTTTTTTTGGGTCAATTCACCAATATCCTAACTCTGAAATTTTCCTTTACAGCCTACATATAATGAATTGTTACAACACGTAATCTTTCAATAGTTTACAATACGAGTAATATAAAAAATATATAAAGAAAGTAATATCCATGTAATGTAAAAATACAAAATGGGTATAACGTATTTACCGCACATTTGTGTCCGTCAGTTAATGTTAGATTCTTAGATATTCACCCTTGGAATTACTGTCCGATTGTTTTAGAGCAATCTTGTCGGATCGGAATTGACTATATGAGTTGGCGCGTGTTTAGACTTTTGGGATCTAAGAAAAATGTTAAACAATCAATATATATATATATATATATGATATATCTACTTTTAAATTGTTTATAGTTTTTTTTTTGTCACACAAGTGGTTTATAAGTTACATCCTAATTTTACGATGTATTTTCATTGTAACCTTAAAAATATATGGTACAAAACATGTAACGAGTATAATTATTGCTAGGTACAAGGAAATTATCTAATAAGCAATGCGAAATGCAAAAAAAAAAAAAAAATTACATGTTATCAAATAAACCTTGTGTTTTAGTATTTTGAAACATTCTAACTCGGTTAAGCATGCAGTTTAAAAAAAAAAATCGGTCCAGCATATATAAATAAAAACCGTTATTTTTAGTAATTAAATTTATAGATTTAAAAAGAACTAACTACTTGATAGTTAATCTGGTTTGCTTTACTTCGAGTAATCGGAACGATCTTCTAGTAAAATTATAATAATGCATTTTAGTTTTTACTTTGCACTTTGCTAAGCAAGTGCGAGTCAAAAGTAGAATCATTTAATTAAGTTGAAAAATATTTCAACCACATAAAGAACGTATAGCTTGAAAGAAATGCATATATGCATACTTTTCCACTCTATTGTTTCCCTCCTCTCTATCCTCTGATGACTCTAGGTGTTTACCGTCAGAGTCTTATGGGTACCGTATGACTCGCCAACATTTAATTATGAACAAAATAAGTTGGAAATTTGGTATTGTAATGTATTCTTTGTGCTATCAAAAGTAAAAAAAAAAAAAAAAAGGAGCAGAAAAGAATGAAGTTGTTTTCCTTTCTTTTCCTCTACGTTTTATGGGATATTTTTCCATTTTAAAGGATAGTGGAAAATGTTTGCTACTTAATTACTTCTAGTGAAGTATTTCTTTTTTCCCCATGTCAATCCCTCTCATCACCACTATTTTACTCTACTCTTTGACCAATTACACCACCGTATATTTTACCCTTTTCACACAAACAAATGCGCTTGTTTTTGAATTTGACAAAATTGACTTTAAAATTTAGGGGAAATAACTCAATAATTGTAAAATAAATATCTAGGGGAAATAAAAAAACAATGAACTAGGAACGGATTTATATTGGACACCACTTGCCGGTTGCCACGAGAACAACGGCTAAGTCACATGGTCCTAAATTGACCATTTCCATAATATCAGCTGCCAACAAAGATTTAAACCACAAAAAAACACGGTTACTTTCACAACTCACCTTTTTATTTGTTTTAATAAAATTTTAAGCATACCTTACTTGGCCGTTTTCATAAAACAGCGTTACTCATCTCTCTTAGCCGAAAAAATGTGACTAAAGATTCATGCGAGTTTGTTTGCTTCTTTTTAAACCCTTAAAACCGGGAATTTATTTTTTAATAAAACTAATTGTCAAAATCTTTCGTAAATGAATACGAATTTAGAACATCAAATTTTCTAATTTCCATTAGTAATTACTCAAGTAATAGTAAATACTAAATACTTTAGTAACTTATTTTAGGTAAAAAAGAGCAGCATGGTTTATTCGCTCAACCTCTTATAATTGTTTTATCAAAATCATTATAATATGGTCTCATTGGCCACTGGCTAATAGACCTTTTTAAACCCTTCACAGTCTCCCAGAAACCTCCTCCTTTCTTTTGATACATTGTGTATTATATAAATACACGCGTATGCGTTTACAAATTATCTAAAAATTCAGATTCTGAATAAATTCTTTTATTTCATTTCTTAGTAGCATTTTCGACATTGTACGGAGAATTCAAGAATGGATTGGCAGAGAGGTATGGTGTTATTGTGTTTGGTTCTATCTCTTTTGATAATCAAAGCGACGGCGTATCGAGAGAAACAGCTGCTGCAACCGCAAGAAACGGCTACAGGTACCTCAAACACGGCGGTGGCGATTCAAGATCGGGGTTTGAGGACGCGGCGGCCGGAGCATAAGAACGCATACGCAACGATGATGTACATGGGGACGCCAAGAGACTACGAGTTCTACGTGGCGACACGTGTCTTAATCAGATCGTTGAGAAGTCTTCACGTGGAAGCTGATCTTGTCGTCATCGCTTCTCTCGACGTCCCTCTCCGATGGGTTCGAACCTTGTAAGTCTCTCTTCCGACCTTTATAAAACGCTGACGTTTTTAAACTTGACTACCTAACCAATAATACGCAGGGAAATGGCTTTAATGCAATACTGTATTATTAGAAAATTTAATACGCAGGGATAATTTCCCCTTTAATGGCATCGTGCATTTTTCAAAACAAATTTCGAATGGTGTATTTACTTCTTTCTTGGTTTTAAACTAGGGTATTTCTTAATATCAACATTTCTTTTCAAGGTAAAGTTTGGACTCTTTTGTTCTTTCTTTTTTAATATAGATTGAATTAAATTCTGATTAAGCATGGAAAATGTCCGAACAAGACAACGACCGACTTATTCATAGAAAATATCGATAACCAAAGAATATTTTTAGGTTTGACCCAAAAAAAAAAAGAATAGGGTTAGGAGGTATTGATTCGTTCCCTTTTTTATTTTTATCGGCTCTCATGAATTCAAATAAAATTTAAACATTGAACAACTTTTCTGTTTTTTTCGTCCATACTATTTTTTTGTTGTTGTAAATGATTAAATAGGAAAGTTAAGTAAAAGTTGGGGAGAATCATCGTTGAGTTAGATATATCATATATGTAGCTGACTCTTTAGACCCACGCATTTAACTCAATTTTATATCCTTCCTCTATACGTATAATACAATTGTATTAATTAACCACATAAACATTTATTTAGAAGTAAACCATAGGATCTTACTTCTTAGTAAAAACCTTCGCCAACAATTCACCCAAGAAAAGTTGAGACAGGCGTAGAATATAGGGAATGTGAATTGAAAGCGATCGAAAACAAGAAAAATTTGTGACATTGAATAGAAAACATATAACTTATTAAAGTCTTAAGGAGTTGTTTGACTTTCAACCCCTGATTGAAAAACCTTTTGGGTCAAGAAAGAGCTATTTTTGTCAAATTTGTAGTACCGTATTTTGTATATTATTAATTTATGATCATGCAATGACGTCTACATCTCAATTTCATATCCTATAATAATTGTTTTTTTGTCCATTTGGGAAAATCCGACTTTATAAAAAAAACTATAATAGTGTATGGCAACATTAGGAGTTGACATACATTAGAAATATTTACTCTAAAAAAATATTCATGCATTGGTTAGTTATTGGTAGACAACATGGGTCTGTGTTTGTGATTTTGGATACTAACGAGCGTGTGTTTGTGAGCAGGGAAGAGGAAGATGGAGCCAAAGTGGTGAGAGTTGAAAATGTTGATAATCCATACAGGAGACAAACCAACTTCAACAGTAGATTCAAGCTTACTCTGAACAAGCTCTACGCTTGGGCTTTGTCTGATTACGACCGTGTGGTCATGCTAGATGCTGACAATCTCTTCCTTAAGAAAACCGACGAGCTGTTCCAGTGTGGGCGGTTCTGTGCTGTCTTCATAAACCCTTGCATCTTCCACACTGGCCTCTTCGTCTTGCAGCCATCAGTGGAGGTGTTCAAGGACATGCTCCATGAGCTTCAAGTTGGTAGAGAGAATCGAGATGGAGCTGATCAAGGCTTTCTTGTCAGTTATTTCTCCGATCTTCTTGACCAGCCTCTCTTTCGTCCACCGAGTAATGGTTCTGTACTTAATGGCCATTTTAGGCTTCCCTTGGGCTACCAAATGGACGCTTCTTATTTCTGTAAGTCTCAGTTTAATCTATTTGGCTATAATAACTATAGACATTGATTTTTGGCTAATTGAATAACGTGAGCTCTATCTACTCTCAGATCTTAAACTAAGATGGAACATACCATGTGGACCAAACAGTGTGATTACATTCCCAGGAGCTGTTTGGTTAAAGCCATGGTACTGGTGGTCATGGCCTGTTCTTCCACTAGGTCTCTCATGGCACGAGCAGCGCCGCACCACTCTAGGGTAATTTTAAATTCTAAATGATGATGATAACTCCCTCTCAAACTCCGTGCGTAATATAATGGGTTTAATATTAATATTTCTCTTGCAACAGGTATTCAGCAGAGATGCCTTTGGTCATAATCCAGGCAATATTCTACCTTGGAATTATAGTGGTCACACGACTAGCTCGCCCTAACATAACCAAGCTATGTTATCGCCGCTCTGACCGCAACTTAACAGCAATCCAAGCAGGTTTTAAGTTGGTCGCACTTCTGTCTGTAGTGGCAGCCTACATTTTCCCATTCTTCACCATCCCTCACACCATCCACCCACTCATCGGCTGGTCTCTTTACTTGACGGCTTCTTTTGCTCTCTCCTCCATTTCAATCAACACTCTTCTCCTCCCAACGCTCCCTGTTCTCACTCCATGGCTCGGCATTCTTGGCACACTCCTTGTCATGGCCTTCCCTTGGTACCCTGATGGAGTTGTGAGAGCGTTGTCGGTTTTCGCATACGCATTTTGTTGCGCACCCTTTGTGTGGGTTTCATTCCTCAAGATCACCACGCATCTCCAGGTTTTGATTGAGAAAGAGGTTCTGTTTCCGCGGTTGGGAGACTCAGGGAGCACTTCAGGCTTCAGCAAATTGTACTAGGAGTCTTTATTTGACCTATTGCTTCTGTATATAAAGGATTATTATTGTTTCATTCACATTACATTTATATCATCTCACCTTAACCTTATTTTTCTTTACTTTGTAAATGTATCAATTTCATAAATCTTTTCTTTTTTTTTGTTTAGTAAGTCAGTAAACCATTTTGGCTCTTGTTTAACTCACTCTTTTTAGGATTCACACACAAATAAGTTAAAATTCTCTGAAATTTTGCACGTTTCTTCTTCTTTTTATTCTGTTTTTAAATGTTTCAAACTATTTTTACTGTAAAAAGAAAAGATACTGGAGATACGCTTAACATGTGATTCAATTTGCTTGGATTAAGAAAATGCTCTTATTTGTATAATTGCGAATGATGTAGGATATGAATCATGTGAATTTTAAGGTTAATCTAAAGATGCAACTGAAATGTTAAATGGTTATTGCACAAGATATATGTTGTGATAAACCTTTATTATAAATGTTGAGGTATCGTGAACGGAATATGGGTCAATAAGCCCACTGGGCTAAATGGAGTAAGTTACGCGATTGAATCACTAGTAGACTTCTACCTCATAAAAAAACATTTGCCTATTTTCTACCATTTGAAATGATTGTCTTACGAGAACATAATATAATTATTATTATTATCAATATTTATAAAAATCATTGATTTATTATTATTTTAAAATCTATTAGTTTTTCTTCAAGCTTTTACATCTAAATAAGATGAATAAATGTTTTTTTAATCTCACTTATGTTGACAGGTTGTGTCGAACTTCAGGCGAGTATGACTGATATAGGCAGTAGGCCTAAAACGGAAAGATGAAAAGTATAGTTTTGGAAAATAGAATATAATTAGGATCTAGTCACCTAGCTAGGATCCTCAGCTTGTATATGTCATCGTTGTATCACATCAATATTGTTGTTTAACTAGATATTTCCCTAAAAATGAAACAAACACAGCACAATGACCTTTTTCCATCTAGATATTTATCTTCTATATATATATATATATTAGAGAAATAAACAAAAATTCCTGATGTTGTAGAAGGAGATCATTAGAACTATTTTTCTTCATGTATTTAGTTTAATACAAATACCATTTTATTTGTGAAATATTTTCACACATTGCCACTTACGATCAAAATCTTTTATTTTGTTTCCAATTCATAACAATATTAATGAATTTTATCTAATAAATTGATTACTAATATAGTAATATCGATAGAAAAAATACTACTGTATGATCTATACTTGATCACTTGTAACAATATTATGTTATTTTAGTTATTATTTAATTTGTCAAAGTACTTCTAATAAATAGTTAACCAAAACAAAATTTTGAGTTGAGTATAATTTATTTCACCTTTATCTTTTTCAATGGTATTATTTCAAATATTTCAAAATTAATTTTAGAGATATTATAATGGTATAGACAAATTATTTTTAAAATACTTGACTGAAATCAACAGGTGGCGACCTGCGTAAAATCCACATATAGGACGAAGATCAAAACCTCAATAATCATATTTTTTTTTCTCTTTTGCGAAAGTAAACCTCAATAATTTTCAAAAAACTGTTGGCATTATTTGACAAAGATGTTGATTTGGCCCCATGATGTCCATGTAACATACGGCTCACAACCAAACACACAGGCACTACTACCTGTGATAAGTAGGGACAATTCTTTTTGGCTTGAATAAATATGGACAATATAAGAACACAACCAACTTTTCAAAAAAAAAAAAAAGCTAAAAACTTTTCTTGTCTCACAAACATTTTCTAAAACAAATTTTTATGGTTTTTTTAGATGATAGTCTTAGAGGTGTATTCAATCAAGTTTTATGGATAATTTGAATTAGAATGACAATTTTTCTATTAATCAAACACGAATTTTAACAAGTCTTACAAAATTAAGTGTTATTATATTAGTGAATTTTAACAAGTCTAAGAAATAGTAAATTTTAAGTGATTTTAAGGTGTTTTAGTAGATTTTCTTTGTCAAATGCAAAGATCCATATTTCATGGTTGTAACTTAGATTTCAGAAATTTTTAATGATAAATCCCACAATTCACTCAAATTCATCAAAATCATTTAAAACTCAAATACTTTCCACTAATTGGTTCAATACATCCACTACAGAAAATCAAATATAAAACGTTTTAATAAAACTAGTTTTATACTTATAAGCATATAATTTATGAATTAACTTATTCTATTTTCTCCATTTAGCTTCAAAATTCATTTTTAGTTTTCTATACATAGAAAGCATCTTTTTCTTTTTTTTGCTAACAAAGAAAAATGAAATTGATTTTTTCGATTTTTTAGCTTACTCTAATTTTGTCTTGATTTACACTTCTAAGTTTTGGCTACATAACTAGCATAAATATTTTTCTATACTAGTCCATATAGACCCAGGTATATGATATTTTTCTCCCACAAACTATGAAACCTATATTATGAAGATGAATTTGAGTTAATTACAACTAGTTTGTGAAATCAATTGGGAAGGGAATTTAGATTCTAGACAAAGGAAACAACATCTCATTGGAAACAATGTTTAGAAAGTTATTCCACATAATAATTTGATTTTCTTTGATAATGTATGATATGTATTTTACCAAAAGTTTCCATGGAAAATCTAACACGAAAATTTTACTTCCCTTTTGTTTAGCCATATCTATCAGTAGCATTGAATCTCTTTCAAACACAACTCGTGTTAAACCCAAACTCCAAACCTGATAGATAACCCGGAGAAGAGTCTTTTTCAGCTTCGATTGGTTATGAAGCCGTTTGCAATATGGCAGTCCCTCACGTAAAAAGCTATTTGGATGATCATGAAAAATACAGCCAGCTCCTAAATCTACCATTGCTGTTTATAAACTTCATCAAAACTCATCCAAAAGAAGGAAACCATCTATCAGTGTTGTTATCTAGATATAAACTAGAAAGAAGAGAACACAACTTAGCTTCAGCGAGGAAAAACAAAATTAGCTTCAGTTTTATTAACTACTTCATTATGTGATGTGCAGTCTGATGGAATTGAATTTCATTCATATTATTCCATATTCGCACACATATATCCAATTTAGGAGCATTCTGTGTTTATTGCATATGTCTCCAAATTAATTTCTTTGTAAATGAAACTAACATGAACAATAAAGGATTGATGGTTTCGAATTCAGTGTTGTACATCTTTGACATACCTCATCCAATATAATGTCTTGGTTAGTAAGACTATTCGAAACTATCAAAACATTGTTTCTGATATGGTATATGAAGTTTCTAATTTAAGCTTCGATATGGAATTTTAAGCTTCCATAATTATTGGGCTACAACATCAGCATGTGCATCTTCGTTGAGTACCTTATTATTTTTCTTTTGTGGTGTATACCCAAACAATATCCCAAACTCACACTATAATAACCATATTTAATGGAATGCCAGCCCAATTGGTGTCAAGTAAGAGATGAGCTTAGAAAGATAGGTTAAATAATTAATACGTATCTAGGATTATGTTTCCACAATACCTTAAGAGAAGTGATTTTTTTTATTAACCTTAAAAGACCTAATAGGAAAAAAAATTATAGCATTTCAATTAAAATCAGTCCCAACGAAACGTACATTAAATATAGCACACACATTAAATAAATAAAATGGGCCAATTGGTCTTTTCATTTCCAACTTTAGAAGGGCCAATAAGGTCACGGCAGAAAGGAGATACCGTATAAATTAGGAAACTAGAAAATGACAGAAAATACATTAACAACGAACGTAATAATAAAAAAAAGATAACAAAAGTTTGTTTCTCGTGCTATTTTACCCCATTTTCTCCTTTTTTGTGTCTTCCGCTAAAATACATTTTTCTCAAATTTAAGGTTTTATGTTTAAAATTTTTAAATTATTTTGAAACTACGTCATACTCAGTAAAAAAAAAAATATTTGAATTCCCATCCAGTTTTGATGTGGTTCGGTTGAAAATAAAAATTCGTAACAAAATAACAAAAACTTATTATTTTAATTAATATAATATTATGTTTATACTTTATATATTTAATTAAATAAAATTTTAGAGGATATAGAAATTTGGTTTAAGTTCACATTTAATATAGAAACTATATATTATTTGAATTACTAATAAATTGGCTTTCGGAACCGCTGATAATTTTACCTACCCCTAGGCAAAACACCTTCTAGGTTATTTGTCACATAATAATACTATGGTCTAGCTAACACTTTTCTATGAATTGATATACATACAAACTTGTTTGTCTTTGATTATATCTTTTTTTTAAACTTAGTTGTCTTTTTCAATAATGTTATGGAAAAAAAAATCTAGATATTTCAATTCTAGCAATAATGAAGAAGAAAAGTCTGTGTCAGACCTAAAAGTAAAAGTAAGGGTCAGAAACATGAATCTGAAAACTTTAGGGAAAAATACAGTTGTGGGAAGTTTCAGGCTACATACAAACGTGGGACTTTGTCAATTGACAACTGACGTTAGTAATTGTCGCTGACGTTCGTATTTTTACAAAAAGACAAATAACCTTTTACTTACATATCCGTATATCACACATATTCTCACTTAAATAGATTAGACCCCAAAAAAATATATCTACCACAAACAGTTAATAAACATATAATTTGGATCAACCGGTAATTTTAACATCAAAATTTTGTTTCACATGACAAAACTACATACAAAGTGACACTTGGTTTCTAGTAACTTTGAGAGAAGAATGGCTCTTCGTTGGGCAAGGAGTCCCAAAAGTCGTCGATGTTGTGGTTCACTTCGAGCAAAAGATCGGGAAGATCGGAGAACGCATCGTCGGAGATTGCTGTCATTGCCGGAGACGACGTTTCCGTGAAAGTGGGAGACGGCGACGACGTCTCTACCTCCATGTCTATGGCGACAGTTGCTGCAGCGGCGGCGGCGGCTTGGATGTCTTTAGGATCGGTGCTAGCCGGTCTAGGGAGGTGGTAAGCGAGCTCCGGGAAGTTGAGGTGAGCAGAGCCACCTTTGATGGCTAAAGCTGCTACGTCGTGAGCACGCGCCGCCATGTCCGCCCTGGAGAAAGTTCCTAGCCAGATTCTTGATTTCTTCTTTGGCTCTCTGATTTCAGAAACCCATTTTCCCCATTGTCTCATTCTGACCCCTCGAAAAGTTGGATGCTTGGAAACAACCTTTTCATTATCATCATCTTTGATTCTTTTCTTCTTCAGATTACTATTCACTGTCTTCTCCGTCGCTTGCGCCGGTGGTTCCTGAAACCTCCGGCAATCGTCACGTTTCATTAACTGGAGTTTTCCTTATAATTCTTTTAGAGGTGAATATGTGTAACGAAAGAGTTAATTTGGTGGGAAGGTTTTAGAGAAGGAAATAAATTTGGGGTTTGGTTTTTAAGTTTAGTATGAGAGTAGCAAAGAGAGGTTTGAGAAGAAGGGGTCGGTGTGGTTGTTATTATATACACCCAAATTATAAGGCTGATTTTTTTTGGTACGCTACACCTAAAATATATGTATATGTATTTACTAAAAAGAGTAAATACCCATTTGTGTAGCATCTTTATTTTTATTTTTAAATTGTATGGCATACTGATACAAAATAAGATAAATCCAAGTGTTAGAAGTTACAATGATAAGTAAGGATGAACTTAACCATCATTTTTTGGTGATTCCATTTAAAACGGATTACTCCTCACAGCTCGGCGTTTTACATTTATTAGGCACCGAATTAATTGACTCTGTTTAAATAAGATGTATTTCCCCTCGTTTTGTGGGATACTATTAAATTACAAAGCATTCAGATTTGGGGTATATACTATATCCAACTTTTTCGAGTTTCTACAGTCGAGTCATTCCTCTAAGTTCTAACATTGCTGGTGAATATATATATATATATATTTTAGCTTGCTTTATTTTATTTTATTTTCTTTTTGATAACAGCTTGGTACTTTTAAGTTTAACAAACGAATAAATAAACTTTTACAATTTCAGGGACTAAAGAGTAAAATAGACGCTATCAATTGATCCACAATGATTAATATATATATATATATATATGTATGTATATTTGTAGAGCATCGAAAACCAACGGAGTTCAGAAAAGGAAATATTCAGCTACTTTGATACCTATCACAGATTTGTTGGTAAGCCAAGAGGGCAAAATAAAGCCATGAAATGTTGGTGTTGATTCGCAAATGATAAAATGTTTAATTCAATTAAAATTAGCCTTCTGAAGCTGTTATAGGTATCTAGTAAGTATTCAGAGATTAAATCTAGGACTCTAGTGAGTTGTTTTTGCAAATTTGCATTTCAGAATTGAAGAAATGTGTTTAATTTTTTTATATAAATAGAAGGATCACATAGAGATAGAGCACATGGAAGAAACCGCATTAGCACACGCTGGAAAAAGGTACACCAGATATACATTTTTCTTTTTAAATACCAACCTGAGGATCTAATATTATATATATACATAACTTTAGGACATCATAGGCTTCATACATGTAAATAAATGCATGTTGTATGCATATGTGATCTGTCGAAAGAGTCAAGTCAAACATGGTTTTCGTCTTTAATTAGGACTCTTGGGTTAACCAAGATTAAAGACATTATAAGCTGTCAAAACTAATTTAACTAGCTAGGGTGTCGTAACCACTTTCACGACTAACCAACTAACGTTTTTTTTAGAATACGAATGTCTGATTTGTTTTTTGTTTTTTTCCATTGTTGAAGATCTAGCCATCTAGGTAGAAGACAACAGTTGGCTCACTGCAATACTACAACCACAAATTTTGTAGGCAATATTCAACTATCTAATCCGGTTATTAATTGCTTAATTAACAATTTAAAACTTTAGGAAAGTTTATGGATTAAAAAAACCAATAAATACAAGGCAACAGAAAACTTATTATGAGTAAAGTAATTAGGTGTTAAGATTTATGTCTCCTAAGAATTCAAGATATGTTACGCATACTGTTTGTTTGGTCCAAAATGAGTAAAATAGATAAATAATTTTCCAAAAAATTGAGAAATAGAAACAGGAAATTTTCTTAACAAAAAAAATAAAGAAACAGGAAATTGCCTTATGGACAGTTAATTGTATGCATTTTCATCACATAAACCAAGTGATTTTAGCATCGGAAGCAGCGGACCTTGCGGACCAAAGGCGTGGCCATCCTTTGCTCGTCTTCCTTGCAAAAAAAACTTGTTTTGGAAACCCCTAACTCAACTAGAGAAGCATCCCTCATAACTCAAAGTGCTTCCACATATTCTCCTCTGCAGTCATGTGTAGTCTCTGGTGCTCCATCATGGCTAGAAAATCTCTTTATATCTAGAAGATCATTGGCTTCTGTTTAATGGAAGTACTTAGAACACTAACTTTTGGCTACTGTTTAGACTTTTTTTTTGTATGACTGTGTGTCTTCTTTTGGTAAACACCAATCCGATCAGCCTTAGCATTTGACAAGGCATCTCTTTCTTGTAACTTTGTTTCAGTCTATATAATCCCATATGACAAAAAACAAGAAATAATAATTTTTTTAATGAATGGATATCAAATTTCAAGAGAAGACACAATTTATAAATTTAATTTTGACTTAAAACATTTATTAGTTAAAAAATTGTGGATAAGGTTTTGCCCATTAAACCAGGTCACAGTCTTGTCAAATCCGGTTATTAACTCAACCCGGATTCTTTTACATTCCCGATCTGACCGGCCGGTCTGTTTTAAAAACAAGAGTTAGAGTTTGGGAGAGGGGAAATTCTTAATCAACGGTCTGATGTATTCATGGTAGCCGTCAGGAACAACCGAGTCATTGAGTGGATCCTTCAATGCTTCCTCGAACAACTTCGGGTAAACGTTTCCGTCGTAGCGGCCCAGCGCAGAGCCAAGATAGTGGTCTGTGTAGTTGAAGGCGTCCACAAGAGCAACTGCGTTTGGTCGAACCTGAGAATAGAGTGACAGAAGCTGGTGGCTTGCGAGTGAAGCTTGTTCGGGAGTAACAGAGTTTGTACTGAGGAAATCACCAAGGTGTTTGTGAAGGAGATGGAGTGCGTAGATGTAGCATAAATTCTTGAGTTGTTTCTTCACTCCTTTGCCTTCAATCTCTCCCTCTATTTTTGCTATAAACCTGTGAATTTTCATGTACGTTATCATTTTTTTTTTCATTGTTTAGTTCGTAATTCTGTGAAGAAAGCTTATAATTGGCTTACTTGGAAACAACAATCAATTGGCAATGCGCAATCGCAGTTTCGACAAGATCAGCCAAGAGCTCGGAGAATCCTTGTTCTTGATTCTCAAACTTGCTTAGGTTTTTAGCACAAGTAACAGCCATTCTCAAAGCCCTTGCTTCAAAAGCTTCCAACACCATACCAGGATTTAACCAATCCTTAGCTGCTTGTTCAACCAAGATAATTCAGATATAAATTTGGAAGAAGAAAAAGCATAGTATTCATGGTAATATTCGTTTAAAAATCACCCTTTCGAACACCGGAACGACATTGTAAAAGGTGCTGTGCTCTGCCCATATACGCAGTTGTCCCAGAAGGAGCCTTTCCAGAACCCAACTGTGAAACTGTCTTCATCAGAAACCTAGCAACCTGAAGACTCATTGTTTTGAAACATAACAAATCTTAATACAGTTTCAAATGCCAATATTAAGAGTAATGGTTTGAAATAACACTTTTATTGTTAATCTAGAAGATGCGTAAAAATAAACACAAAACCTGTAATTGCAACACAACATTGTCTCCTTCGTATGTGCAAGCAGGGACATATACAGCAAACAACTCAGGAAGTCCACTACACCACAAGTAGCCATGTCCACCACATAACTTACGGCATTCTTCAATACCATCCTTTTAACCAAAAACAAGAAAGCCAATTTAGCTGATTTTCAATTTACTTTTAATATTTTTAGTTTTGAAAGCATACTGAGGTGGCTGAGGTAGTCATAGACTTCAATCCTGCAGTGAGAGCATGAGCTTCAGGCAATGTAGCGAAATCACTAGCCTCTAGTCTTTGTGTTACGTCAGTGTACAACCATTTCAGCCACTCCCCTACAAACCTAAATGCATATGCAGATGCAAGCAGAGGAAACAATCTGTTCTGCTGAGTTTTGTAATCAATCACCTGCCATATGTTAACAACATCAATAGGTGGTTTCTGTGACCATAACCATACTCAATCATGAAACTGTTTTCTTTGTTTTAACTCATAGTCAAACAGTTTTATCCCAATAGTTATCTATAATGGGATTTTACAGAAAAGTACCTGTGTCTCAATTCCACCATTCTGTGAGCCAAATTGCCTACGAACTGCACTGTATCTTGTAGCTATGCAGACCGCCCGAGCCAGAGCATCGGAAGCCTTTGACACAATAGTCTGTCTCACAGACACCATAGTACCATACACCAGCTGCCTTGGAACATCTGATGCTACGTATATTCCTTCTCTAGTAACTTTAGACAGTCTATGAGACGAAAAATGCACATAAATTGTTTTTTAGAGAGGTGAGTATATATGAGTGAAACGCTTATTCATAACAGGTTAAACAGAGAGAGGACCTCATGAGCATTTGATCTCTAGGAATACGAAACTGATCAAACATAAGAAAACCATTGTCCATTGAGTTATATGCCCCGTTTCCAAACTTCATTCCGATATCACCAATGGTTATACCCGGAAGTGGAGAATGATCATCCAAACTACGCAGTTGCACGATGAATCCTGATTAAAAAGTGAAAGTTTTGTTAATCCACCAATACAATGATTTAGAAGAAAAAATAGAAAAAGTGAACAAGAAATCATTTTGGTTCTTACCATGGACACCGTGGTCTTTGCCATTAGTTATAAGATGAGCATACACTACAGCATGAGTAGACACTTTTCCTAAGCCACCCGGCCACCACTAATTTCAAACAAAACAAAAGTAAGACACAAACTGAAAACTCAGAGATCAAAAAGATAATACTTTCCTCACTTTGTATGATGTCTGAGTTGGACTGTGCATGATAAATTGGTCGGTCTTAGGATCAAAAGTGGCGGTTGTCTCAAGACCTTGAACGTTAGAGCCATGACCAAGCTCAGTTTGAGCATAACATCCAATTATCTGCATCTTATTCGCTAAAGACAACCACTTTTGTTGCTGTTCCTCTGTACCTTGTCCTTTAATTGCAGGCACAAACATCCCCTGTTCGATCACAACCCAATCAACATCACAATTCTAAGCACTCAAAAAGGAAAAAGAAAATTGAATTTTTGTGGGTTTGTTTACCCAATGAAGATCCATGAAGCCAGGTTGATCCATGAATATTCTCAATTTGATTCCTTCCTCATCAGAGAGACGAAGCTCATTGATCATCTTCCATGCATGAATGGTTTTTTTCAACGTGTTCTTGAACAACTCTTTCCTCGTCATTAAAGCTCTGCTGCTTTTCTCAAACACCTAATATACATATATATGTCAAGAAAAATGCAAAACTTTCACCGGAAAACAGAGAGACAGAGATGGGAGATAAGTTAAATGCACCGGATCACTGGCGACGAGGCGGGAAATCCGATTTGAAACATCGAAAGCATGGCGGGAACCGGCCCAGATGATCTTCATGTCGTGAACGTCGAACTCTGCTTTGTTCCTCTCATCGGCAAGGTGATCAACTCCTTCCATAATTGTATTTTCAGATTCGACTGCGAAGAAGCGAAATTGAAAGAGAATCAATATTGTAAGAGGGAACTAAAACCTTTATACAGTCATACCCTATGCCTATGGCGTTTCAATTGGACAAAATCTGGTGAATACTAAAACAGAGGATTTGTTTCCTTTTTCTTTTTTTTTAGGATAAGAACAAAAGACAGAATGTATGTCTGGTCTTATTTTTTAAAAAAGGTTTATTTGTAACTGCCGTTTTTGTTTCTTGAACAAGTTGTATTTTAACTTAATTATTTTTTGTGATGAAAATTGGAATATAATATATTATGTAAATTTTTATTGAGCTTATCTCATGATTTTGTACCTTCACACAGACGATTAGCTCTTTCACACTGTTATGCGTAATTCGTATTGAAATCGGTTGTTTTTATATCTTCCATTGTCATCCATGTACACTACTAGTAATTCAACAAAAAAAAAAAAAACCTTTTATTACTTTCTCAACCACCATCTCAAAAATTCTTTTAATTACTTTTTTCCTGCATACCTCAGAGTATAGAACAGTTTATTACTATTAAGTATTATCTTTGACACTTAATATATCAAGGTTTAAAAACAAATCGGTGGAGGACAATGAAGACTGAAACAAAAAAAAGGGGGAAATTTGTTGTCCTGCCAGTATAATGGCAATCACAGTATTATACTCTCCCACCCTTCACTTCAACTACCACCGAAAGACTCTTTTTCATAGGAGCAAAATCGGCTTAACATAAACATACATACATCAATTATTTATTTTATTTTATTTTTGAAGTGTTTTATATTAAATGCATAAATAAAATAAAACATACAGGGTCCAGCTCCCAATTTGTTATAATACAAGCCAAAATATAGAAACCAAATCGAATCAAGGACAGAGACTAGGTAGTTAGGACTGAACCAGGGATCGGAATCAGAATTTCGGTTTAGATAATGCATTTATGCTTAACAACAGAAATCAGTGAGAAAAATAGATGTGAAGATTAGAAGTCACGATTCGCCTTTGAAAATCGAGAACTAGGATTTCAGAATCGATCATTTCTCTTTTATATGGTCATTTTACTAATATCTGGATAGTTTTTAGCTAGTGGCTAATTTTCCCATGAAAAAATTATTAGTTTGGTTGTGTGTTAAACCATGATACTCAAATGAAAAAAAACAAATACGAAAACTTTCTTTTTCACAAATCTATACTATATAAAATATTAATATAATGTTCCTATACATGGTTAATCAAAGATTAGAATCATCTTTTCATGTAAAAAATAGAATCAACGACGCATAAGTAGACCAACTCGATAATGCCATCACGATTCTCGTGGGCCGTGGATTATATCGCTCAGCAACTTTTTGAGTTTTTGTTGACTTTAAATCCCTAGAAACTTTCCTATTCGTAGTAAAAGCAAAAAAAAAGTAGCTCATTCTGTTTATTATTTCTCCAGATATTAGCTCTAGGATGTTTTGAATTGAATGGTAGTTTCTTACAAAAATGAAATGGATTTTTATTAGTAGGGATTTCGACATTTTTGATGACCTGATTTAAAAATATACAAGGTAAGTTCATTGATTATCATATAATAGAAAGAAAAAGACAAATATACTAATTGTTTACAAGCAAACTGTATTATCTCTCACGCTTAACCCGAATTCATGATTAATATTTTTTTAATGATTGATTTTATGAATCAAAGTTTTAAAATATTAGATTATTATAATTATAATAATTATTAAAGATTGTTACAAGATGTAAAATGATTTATATATTTTCATTCCATATTGTTGGACAATAAATGATTTAAAATATTATATCATATTTGATTTAGTAACATTTTAAGTTTAAAAAAAATTAAAAGAATTTAGAAAATATATTCATAGAATGTATTCTTTATATACAAAATAATAGTAAGAGATATTTTTTTTATTATTAATTAGTTAAAATTGATTAATTCTCTTATCCATAATTAATTGATAACAATTATTTTAATGACGTTTTTATAAATATAGTTCCCTAATATTAGTATAGAGATGTACCATTTAAACATATACTTCCTCAGTTTTTAAAATAACACTTGGATTTCAAATTTGATTGTATTTTGTGCAATTTTACTAGTAATAGTATATGAATTTATTTCCACAAGATTATTTAAGAATTAAGCGATGCATGACTCTTTCTCCATAAAATCAGAAAGACAGGTGTCAAGATACAATTGACTTTCATCTAAAAAATAATGACAGGTGAAACGGTTGTCAGTTTAGAAAAACCCTCAGAATACAGTAGAGGTCCTTTTTTTTTTTTTTTTTTTTTTTTTTGATTCTCCTCTCTTTAAGAGAAAACTTAAAAGATTGAGTAGAGATTAGGCAAAATTCTCGATCCCCAATTTCAAGTTCTTTAGGGTTTTTTACTCTCCATTCTTTTCAATTTCTCTCTTCCATCATTTCTTCGGTCATCGGCTTTTTCATTATCATCTCCGTCTCATCGTTTTGCCGGCGTCTGATCGGATCATCGTTTTGTTCAGGCGAATTATGGTGCTGATTTCCCTGAAAATTTTCAATTCTATTTTTCTCCGGTTGCTTCCGTTTGACTTTTCCGCGATTTCGATTTCCTGTAGACTTTCTTCTTGGCTTTCTATTCGAATCCGGTGACTCAGCAGTTGAGCCCATCTTTTACTGTGAATATTCGTTTTTGTGTATAGAAGAAGACTTGGTGATTAGGGTATTGATTGGGAGAATAGAGTTTGTTTTGTGTGTGTTTGATCTCTAGATCTTTGACTGAGGATATGCATATCGAAGAACTGACGGAAAGGGAAGAGAAGAAGGGGGAGAGATCGGTTGATGATGGAGATAAGGCGATATTGGTGACTAGAGGAAACGTGTTGGTGTTGACTACAAAGAGGGCTCTTGTTGGTGTTGGTGCTCGTGCTTTGTTCTATCCAACTCTGATTTACAACGTTGTTAGGAATAAGCTCGAGTCTGAGTTTCGCTGGTGGGATAGAGTGGCTGAGGTAAAAGTTTTCCTTTTTTCTTTTTTTTAGCTGATTTATGTCTATTCAATGGAACTTGTTACATTGGTATGGTCTCTGTTGTATAATTTATTGTGATGTTTTTGGTTAAATCTATTAAACTTGGTTACAAATTGTGCTCTATCTCCAATTTTTGGTTGGATCTATGCTAATACTTCTCTCTCATTCCTTTTTATTTTTCAGTTTATTTTACTGGGAGCTGTTCCATTCCCATCTCATGTCTCACAGCTGAAAGAGCTCGGAGTTTGTGGAGTGATCACTCTGAATGAGCCATATGAAACTTTGGTTCCATCATCTCTCTACAAAGTCTGTTTTTTTCCTCCATATTTACATCTGGCCATTGCATCAATAATACTAGTACTTTTGTCTTTTGGTTTCTTCTTATATACTAACCTCATTTGATTTTCTTACTCTTATGGAAGTCTTACTGCATTGACCACCTGGTGATTGCCACGAGAGATTATTGCTTTGCTCCTTCCATGGAAGCAATATGCCAAGCTGTAGACTTCATCCATAGTGAGTGTACCTATCATTTTTGTTGGTTTGTTCCCTTAATTTTTTCATGCCATTGTTAGGAACCTTACAGCTGTCTAAAGCTATGTTCAGTTTAGCTCAAATTCTATTTTTTTTTTTTTTTTTTTTTTTTTTTTACTTTGAAGGAAATGCTTCTCTTGGAAAGACGACCTACGTTCATTGCAAGGCGGGCCGAGGCCGCAGCACAACTATTGTCATTTGCTACTTGGTTTGTATTGCAATTAATCGCAAAGACAATTTGATCAAATACACATATATTTCTCTTATCTTATCTTTGCAACGCAGGTGCAACACAAACACATGACACCTGAAGCAGCTTATGCCTACGTGAGGTCAATTAGGCCCAGGGTTCTTTTAGCAGCCACCCAATGGAAGGTATTTGATAGGGTCCACTGTCTTTATTACCGATTAATCAGAGTTATATCTTAATTCTGATACTTGATGTGTCGGCAGGCCGTTCTTGAGTACTACAATGTCAAGGTGTTGAATACTCAGAGGTGCTTAACTGATGCAACTTCAGCTTTGATACCGAGAAGTGTGACGCAGGTTTGTTCTGGGAATGTGGTGGTGTTTGATGATGGGTCAATGGTGGTAGTGACCCACTCGGACGTAGAGGGCTATGATGATGATGACTCACGGAGGTCAGTAAATGTTGGTGGGAACGAGTTATGGGCGGCAGCTGCAGATCTGAGCATGGTGTACCGGGTGAAAGTGGTGGGGCAAGCTGCATTGACAAGGATCTCGTGCCTATGGTTGGGCTTGCGTGAAGACCACAAGCTTTCGGGGAAAAATCTTTCTATGGGAGGCATAAGCGTCGACATTTCTGTCTACTGACAGATGGTGACAAATGATTAGCTGAGTCTGCTGGCGAGCGAGTGAATATGCCTCTTTCACCGTCTCTCCGGTAAAAAAAAGTGAATAAATAATAAAAAAAGGTCAAATTAGATATAGAAGAAGTAAACAAGGGTTTGTAAATTCTGGAAAAAAACTTGGTTTTGTCATCTGGTTATTGTAAGTAAATACTATCTCGTTCCTCATTTACCTTTGATGAGGATAAACGTGAATTAAATCTTATTTTTAAGTATTCAATTTTTTTAAAGTTTAACCTTACTATTTCCTGAAGGTCACAGAGTCCCAAGAAGAATGTACGGGAAATACATACAGAAAGCAATCACAGTCACTACATTATTGAAAAAGAAAAGATTTCAACATTTACATGGTCGCTGTAATTGTGCATCAATATCCATCCATTTTTCTGTGTC
This sequence comes from Nasturtium officinale, assembly GCA_963854855.1. NCBI lineage: Eukaryota > Viridiplantae > Streptophyta > Magnoliopsida > Brassicales > Brassicaceae > Nasturtium > Nasturtium officinale. Next base: position 4,271,189 of record OY978504.1, read on the forward strand.
GGGATTAGCAGTACCGTGAGAGGTGGATGGTCCTGCTTCATCTGAGTTCTGGAGGATGATACTGCGTTTGTCTATGGTTTTGGCGTTGATTAGACCAAGTTTCAACAGTTTAGTCCTAAATAGCCTCCACCACCTGCTCACAAAGCGCTCAAGCATCAAACAAAAAATGTGATGATGCCTCCAACACATTTCTAACATGATATGATGAGTAGAGCAGATATTATAATTTGATGTACATGGAAGATTATTGACCAGAAGAAAGATGTAGAACTTAGCAACTCTTGCTTGTGAAGTTTTGTAAACTCTTCACATGCCAAAGGAACATATCTATGCGCGATAACCCTGCCCCCCAAAGTAACCAAAGCCAACAAATCAAACACATTAGCCAAAAGCATCCAACAATAAGACAACTTGCATCTACATTTACCCTTTTTTTTGGTTTTGGTGGTGGATCACTTTGTGTTCTAATTCATGGGGATGAGCATGATGAGGTAAAAGATTGGATGCTAGAGTTGTTAAAAAACACGTACGCAGGTAGAATAAATATTAGCTACCTTTTCTTTCTTATAAATATATTCCAAAACTCAATTCTTTGGATCACAGTGTTGTCACATATTTAGGAAACCGAATCATTTTGCTATCAGAGGGAAGAAAGAAACTGTACCCTTCGATTTCAAGAAACTGTGTTCGAAGTTGAGGTCCAACGGAGATAGCATCCAGAACACGCCACCCATTCTTGAATAGCGTTAACGATGTTCCTCCTGTCCGAAGTGACTCTGCCTGCTCTAGCACCACCGACCGGATTCCAAGCCTAAACCGTCAAACAAAATCTCCGGTTCGGTATTTCAAGTAAATTCAGTTAACCAGTTTTTGTAATTCCTACTTACCGGTGAAGAGAAACGGCGGTGGTAAGTCCGCCAATCCCAGCTCCAACAATCACTGCGTCCTCCTCTCTATCACCACCGCTTATTTGGGCTCTGGTCAGTGCTAAACGACACGGTTTTGATCCGGTTCGAACCGGAAACCAACTGCTTCTTACTAGGATTGGAGAGGGTAGCTCGGAAGCAGAAGAGACATAGCCATGACCGGTACGTTTAGACACTTTTCAGGTTGATATTTCATATTCAAATTAATCTCAGCCATAAATAGTTTGTAGTCAATATGAAGCCACGAGGTCAACAAGACATGAAGCTTCGTTGTTTACAAAACACTTGAAGTGTTATTACAAAGTGGAGAGTAATGTATATAACATAGTTCTCAATAAATATTGATATCAACTAAAAACCTATTGATACAATATTGAGTCTCTTTGATCTATTATCTATGCTACGAGGAAGTAGGAGCATATTTGCCCACAAATCCAAAACCAACTACGAAGAAGGCTATCGACTGTAATAAAAGGTACAAATAGAGTGTGTTCTTCCCAAAGACGATGTCGTATATTCCACAAAACAATAGGTACGCTCCAACCAATAGCTCCAGCAAATGCACCCTTATGATTGCAACAGATTGCTAATATCAGTCTGAGCTCAAACAAACGCAGATTAAAAGCTCAGTCACAAACTCAGTATGAGATGTCTACTTACCTCTCTCTGAATGTGACGTGATGTTCTTTAGGAAGCAGCTTTGTTTTTAGACCATCGCCTAATTTCTCAGTCACAACCCATTCTTGTACTCTTCCTGTTTCTAACAATCCCATGAACAGAGCCTTTGCTCGAAGTAAGGACATTGCATTCTCGAACAGGACCCAGAATGCCAATAGGTGGATTGATCTATTAACACCAAAAGGATGGAAAGTATGTAACAAGACATAAAAGATGATTTGTTATAAAGAAAGAAGAAGGATATGAGACCTTAGTCTACCGATTGCGATAAAGAGAGTAATCAAAGAAGGGAGATAAAATGCAGCCCATTTCGGAACTGTCACTTCTGGAAACATAACAGTTGCTGGCAAGATCACACAGTAGAAGCAGAATGTGAGGATGTGAGCCACGATCTTGCGGATGAAGAAGAAGCTGTACAACATATACAACTTCTTCCCTAGAGAAACATTCTCGCTTCTTATTATTTGTCCAGCCATTTTCCTGAATAGATTGGCAGGGCCACAAGTCCACCGATGCTGCTGGCTACGCAGGGCTTTAAAGGAACAAGGTAACTCACTTTTCACCTGCAGATAACAAACTCCTAAATGCTTCTAACACGTAGCCCAATATGCCAACAAAAAGAGAGAAACTTTATATTCTATACCTTGAGATCATCGATGTATAGAAACTTCCAGCCTCTGAGTGTAGCTCGTACAGCTAAGTCCATGTCTTCCACTGTTGTCTGGTCATTCCATCCCCCGGACTCGTTCAGGGCTGAGATTCTCCATACACCAGCCGTTCCTGCAATTGTTTCAGACAATAAGAAAAAGTATTATTTTATTGAGAGAAAATAAAAGATGAGAATGGTATACCGTTGAATCCAAAGAAGGCATATGTTGAAGATCCAACTTGCTGCTCTACTGTAAAGTGGTAACTTAGAGACATCTCCTGCAATCTTGTCATCATGCATTGATCCGCGTTCACTGAGTTATTAGCAAAATCAAAATTCTCATGTACCGAATATAAAATTTTGATGGAAAAAGAAGAGAAAATGGGTCTCAAGGAACGTTACCAAATTCCCACCGGCCTTGTACAAGTGCTAACTTGGGATTGTGAATTAAGAAAGGAACAGTGCGGTGGAGGAAGTCAGGATCAGGCTGGAAATCAGCATCAAAGATAGCAACATAATCACAGTGCTTCACATAACTATGCTTCATTCCTTCTCTCAACGCACCAGCTTTGTATCCGTTCCTGTTGTCCCTTATCTCAAAGGTTATGTTGACGCCTTCTCTAGACCATCTCTCACATTCCTTTTTCACCAATTCCTGTTTCCTTCCATCATTGCCACATAACAAAAATGTTAAGGAACTCACTTTCACAAAACACAAAATCAAGAGTCAAAAAACACACGGCTTGAGATGAGACAGGACAAGTGTCTGCAGAGGTTAACAAGGACCTTACTGGCTGGATCGGTAGAATCATCAAGCACTTGAATTATTATACGATTTGATGGCCACTTGATTTTGCAAGCAGCTGCAATTGATTGCTCACAAACCTACCCAGATACAGGAAAAACCTACCAAATGAGTTCAACTACATACCAATCACTGGAAAAATAGTTGCTTAAGTTGTTACCTCTTTTTCATTGTACATAGGTATTTGCACAAGAACAATGGGATAGCTAGCACTGCCACACTCAACATCATCCTCCATAGCTTCCCATTTGTAAATTTTCTCTGGTTTTCTCTTGAACAACTTGACATACAATACCACAGTCCCCATATACATAACCTCTACAAAGAGCATGAGAGACATGACCAGGCACAGAGCCACAAGGAACTTGAAGACTGGCACAAACACTACAGCCCTGATTTGCTCCCACCATAGTAAGATTCGAGCAAGGATATCTTCCGACGTAGGAATAGATTTGAAGACATTAAGAAATTCTGTTGTTTTAGAACTTCCAGCTTGAGACTTCAATGAGGATAAGTAAAAGAGAAAACGATTAAAAAAACCCGAAATTGGCCCACAAGTTTATACATTTAAAGACATATGTAATGTTCTTGAATCCAAAAATATAGAGGACAAAGAAACACCAGATTATAATACACTATAGGACAAAAAAAGACAAACAGGAAAAAAGACTTGGTATTTTAACATAGATCTAGTCGTATATCAGATCTAAAGCAATGTAGCATACAAGACAGATCAAGAAATGAGAAATGACGAAATGGGTTATTACAATGAAGTGAAACCCAAGTCAAATCAACAGGTATCCAACAAAAAAAAATCCAATCTTTCCAGAAAAAATGTAGAATAAAGATTCAAATTAGAAGCATTAACGTCGTTGCAAGAAACCCAGATTAAAAATGAGAAAAAGATATCAAAAGCAGTGGTAGGTAACAAAAAAAAAAAGTAACATTTCGTCAATGGAGTAGGGAGAAAAAGAGCGAACCAGTGAGAGGAGAAAGGAGGAGAAGGTGTCATGAAGAAGACGGTGGAACATTAGGAGAGGGGACATTGAAGAATCTCAAAGTGTCTCCGACGAATCAGCTTCCGCTCCGTGCTCGATATTTCTTTTTTTTTTTTTTCTTTTTCTTTCTAGTCTTTCGGAGTCAAATGGATATTTCTATCGGGCAAGGGAGCCAATTACCTCAATTCATTTTTCGCCATTTGAATTGTTGTTTTTAATATTATTTTTGTCGACAATTTATTGTTTTGAATATCTTTCCTTAACATTCCCATGTTATAACTATTATAGGCAAAAGCTGATAACAACTTAACATGATGACCACGTTTTTTTGTTTTGTTAAAGTGATAGCCACGTTGGAAATTGTAGAAACGACATATATTAGTTAACTTATATGCTAGTAATGCCAAAAGATTAAAATATATGCATCTATATTTCAAAGATATTTTCTTTTGTTAAATTTCTCAATACTTTTATATCCGAAGCCTTTTTTTGGTAAATGTTATGTCAGGCCAAAGCCTTGATCTATGCATGTTTAATCATTCCGATCTTTTCCTAGCCATAAACTGTTGAAAATTGTGGTTAGATTAGCCGAGTGAGATTTGCCTGAAGATGTCAAATTGTGTATTGGTTTCGAGTCTTAATGGCTTGGGTTTTGAGAGCTTTTTTGTCATCCAAGTAAAATATCAGTTATGTATTCCAGTCTTCTTGTAATCCCTCATGAGATTGTCCCACTTATTATTGCACTGATTCTGGTTCCTCATACAACCTTTTATAAAGCAATATTCCTCTATCCACTTCCACATGAGCTCTGCCGGTCTGTTACTACTTTCCGGTTGCTTCTCCGGCGGAAGGGCGGAGGTAGACCACCGTACATGCCTTCCAACTATGAGAAAAGAAAATCAAGTGACATAAAACTGAAACCTCAACTTTTCAATGTAGACAGGTTTCATATTTTCTCATTGACATGATTACCATCAATCCTCAGTAACAAGTTTTTTTAAAAGTACTTATAAAATGTATTTGGCTTCACCTGATAGCAATTTTTTTTTAAAATTTCATGGTTCGCTAGAAGATTGACTTTGTAGTCGGAAGTGTTCATCGGAGAACGTTGGATTGATGAATGTCAATGAATTCACGGACAATCGGTTACAGCATCATGCAGAAAATAAAATCTGCACGAGTCGGCTTTAAAGCCATAATATCCGTGAATTTATTCCGAGAGGAAGTAATCACGTGTGTCGTGGGGGAAGACTAAAGGCTACCATTAAAACAAACAATAATCTCATTTCAGGAGCATTCCTTCCACCACCTCCTCAAAACCATTTTTATCTCTCTTTTAAACTCACAGGGAACATTGGTTAATGAGAGAGACTGAAAAATATAAGTAATATATGATCCAAACACAAGCAGAGAAAACATCATAATATTCCAAATTTCCCATATCCCTTTGTTTGTCATTAGGAGGAAAATAGAGCGACAGAGAAAGTAGAAGTTTGTTGAATCTTTATTTATTTAGATTAGAGAAGACCACCCCTAAGAGCAAGAACCAAATGAAGAACAGAGCCACCCTCTATGTTGTAATCTTTGGCTGTTTTGTCATCAGCAAGCTGTTTTCCAGCATAGATGAGCCTGAAAATCCAACAAGTAGACACACCAGTTATATAATAATGGTCTAAGAAGACTCAAACAAAAGAGCTAATTGTTTCTTTTAACATAGGTAATATACTGCAAATAATGTCATCCAGAGCTAAAGTCGAAAACTGTCTACGGCATAAGAAGCAGAAAAAAAAAAACTCAATTGAAGCAAACACAAACTCTTGAAGTGATTAGATACATAAGCAAGTGGTGATGATTTGATAACCTTTGTTGAACAGGAGGGATGCCTTCTTTCTCTTCAACACGTTCCTTGATGCGATCAATAGTGTCAGTTGGTTCAATATCAATCTCGATTTCTTTACCAGTGAGAGTCTTAACCTTAATCATAGTACCACCTCTAAGCCTCAAGACAAGATGAAGAGTAGACTCTTTCTGGATATTGTAATCAGCTAGGGTTCGGCCATCTTCAAGTTGCTTACCAGCAAAGATCAGCCTTTGTTGATCTGGTGGTATTCCCTCTTTGTCCTGTTCAACAATACCAACCAACAAAAATATATCACCAAAGATCATCATCATCATCATCATCATCAATTAAGAAAGCAGAGCTCAGCTCCATCACAATAAAATTAAAAACTCTTTGAATCAAATAGGATGCATCTACATACAAACACAATTTAGCTCATTCTCAAGCAATTCAAATCGATGTCCTACTTAAGAAGATTCTTAATTCGACAATTTGAAGGGTTTAAGTTGGAAAATATCAGAAACCAACAGTTGCGTACGTAATATAATTAACAAGATACAAAATGCAAGTAGAACTCAGAGGAAGTAAGCCCTAAAAAAAGGTCACCTGGATTTTGGCTTTGACATTATCGATGGTGTCGCTACTCTCAACCTCTAGGGTTATAGTTTTTCCGGTGAGTGTTTTGACGAAGATCTGCATCTCTCTTTTCGTAGATTAGCTATAAAAATCTCTTTATCGGATTTGTGTGTGTATATATATCCACTGCTAAAGAGGCTCTTTGGGTCAGCGTTAAGACTACGCCAACTTTTTTCATTCTGACTTTCTAAAGCCCAATTATGACTTTCTCCCTAATATTTTACTTCTTCTTTACACTCTCAACTAAATTACACTTAGTTGATGTCTATAGATATATACATACTTGGTTTAAGTTTTTAGTTATTAACCTCCAAGTTCTGAGCTAAGAAGACCAAGAGGCATGTGTGAAGCTGTTCTAATAACCATACTGGTCAGCTATTCTTGCTGCAACACTTTCGTCAAACAACATAGCTGCGGTTATTGATATCATAGATTCATAGGTGACAAAACTCAAACTCGTGAACCCATCATTTTGGTTGCAAAAATAAGGACATATCAAAACCATACAATACTTCAAATGAAAATTTACGGTAAACGAAGAAAGAATAATAGTATGTCTCATCTTAAAAGAATCTTGCACACACGAATATTCTTCTCCCACCACTAGTCTATACACACTAACTCCATGTAAACTTAGCCGCTATACCGTCTTCGCCATAAATATTTCTTCTCTTACATATATATGTATATATAAAAAAATAAAGTACTTTACTACCACCACTACATTAATAGGAGAGAAGTAACAAAAATGGCGGATTTGCTTCGTAAAATTTGGACTCCAAAGGTTGGGGTCGCTTCTACATATGTTCGACTGATCCACCTTTGAGCCTCTCCATTCGAGCCTGAAGACCAGACAATGCCTTCTCGTCCATTGGGAGAACCACGGGGTGAGGGTGTGGAGCCTCTACTCCCATTTGGCTCAGGGGAACGGTCTCTTGGTTCATTGACATGTTATCATTTGTTGGCATCAGCGGTTTGCTTACTGGCTCGACGGTACCTGATGAAGCCAGTTGCATGCTCCTCATCCTTTCTCTGATTGCATCTAGCGTCCCTGTCATCACTGTCAAAGATATTTTTCTAACAGATGAATACACCGGAAGTAAGAAAGAAGGAAAAATCAGGATCTTGGAAACTACCCCCAGGATTGATGTTACTGGCTCGGATGTCGGTGTATGAATCAGAATTAGGGTTCATCAAAGGCTTTGCGTCTAACGGGGACAAGGAAGGAATATCAGGGGATGGAAGAGCTAAGGAAGAAGGGGGAGGAGTTGACAACGGGAGGCTTGAAGGCGTTCTACCAGCAGCTGCATTCTTCTCCACCTAAAAACCAATTGCAAATATTAAAGACGTAAACACTAGAGGCTTTACAGGTAAATGATAGTAGAAGCTAGGAGAGTTGTTACAAACCTGGGCCAAACCGTCTCTGATATAAGTGCGAAACGCTTCACTAGCATTTTGAAGTTGGGAAAATATATCAACCTACATACAAGAATTGATTTGATTTTGCAATTACATTTAAGTATGGCTCCAATGCTCAGTGTGTTAATGAGGAATAGGAGAAACAGACTTAGTGATATCCATTACCTTTGGATATGACTTAGTGATGTGGTAGAGGTCGTAAAGACCGATTGTGGAAGTTTGTTTGTCACCGATTTTCTTAAAAATCGCCCCTAGCTCTTGCTTCAACTGAACATCGGCAGAATTAGTGGGAGGTGAGGCATTGTTGGTTGTTGAATCTGTCCAATGGGTTTGTCCCACAGGACCTGTTGCAGTTAACATTCTTGCTGCAGCTAAAGTCTGTAGGTAAATTAATTAGTTACTACCGATGATGTCTGAATTTCTCAAAACCCAGTAAAATACACTAGCAAAATGGAAGAAGTTTTTCAGATATATTATTCGATTAAGTAACTTAGGACATATGATCGTTCAAATTAACCATCTTGAGTGGTAGTATAGCACATAGTTTGGATGAGCTCTTTGACAAAATTTTCAGCTTCAGAAAATTTGTCAAGATTTCTAAACAGGAAATTAGAAGACTAAGACCTCACCTCAAGGTTCAGATCGATGTAAGCGAGAATGATGGGTTGCGGCCTCATGTCAATAGGAACAAGAGACAAGTGGCCCTTTATTGCAGCTCCCCGGAGCTTAACAAGTTCATGTAGAACAGTTTTCACCATCCTCAGAGGTTTATCATCTGCCCCAGCTCTTCTCATTGGAACCAACCAAGAACAAAACAAAAACAAATTTTTAATGTTGAATACAAAAATCACTACATAATAATAAACATCAGAATAAGATTTGCAAAACATTGTATGACATGTACCTCCTACGTATCTCTTCCATTCCCAGCTCCTGCAGGTATACATGGATGCTCTGAAGAAGTCTATCAAGATCAACTTCATATATGGTGCTTTGGAGGAGCTGAACACGGACAAGCAAGTATCAGATACACAGTACCAAACTAAACGAGAGTCTTTAGTAAGTACGAAAAACACGTGTTGCAAAATACATAGCAGGGCTTGATAAGTAACAGCTACGAAAGTTATGCCAACAACGATTGTCCTAAAATACCCTTCAAAGAAATCATACCTTCGTAAGTTTAATTAGGCATTTAACTACCAAATCAGAGAATTTCTGATTCCGGACAGCATATACTTCAGCCGTAGCAGGTGAAGGCCACCTAGATGGATCTAGAGGACGTAGCAGGCTAATAAGCACCACAAACGATGACGTTCGATCTGCATTATCCTGATTTAAATAACCAAAAAAGGTGAGAAGTTGAGAGAATTTCATAGTCACATATGAACAAAACCATTAGCATGGGAGGAATATCTAACCAGGATCTTGAGCATCAAAACATTCAGAGCTTTCAGAAGTTGGCTGCCATCTTCCATTCGTGGAACTCTTTCATCCAGAAGCCAAAGCAAGAGCTCTGTTATAAGGCTTTCAAGAGTCCCTTCTTTGACTGCATGGGCGAGCTTTTTATTTTGGAATGTCTGCAATAATACATACTTGTGAGTAATGAGCTTCCTACACAAACCTAATAAGGAAGAGCAGCACCACGAAGAAAATCAATTCACACAGTGTTACCTGCATAAGTGTGTTCAGAACATATTTACAAGACCTCGATGAAGCTCCCATTAAGCTGACATCAAATGTCTTGGCAACCTACCAAAAAACAAATATAATATAAGTGATGGTAAAAAAACCTATTATTGCAAATAGTTCTTCATGACAAACAGAAATTCAAAGAATGTTTAACAGGCAAACCTTATTTGCTAAGCATGAAACAAGCCCATCTGCATCCTTCACAAGTTCATCAATTGCATTCTCTTCTGGATCATTAGACGCCTGGGCCAACTCATGACAAATAACTTTCATCCCTTCAACCGACTGCAACACAAAGAAAAAAAGAAAAAAAAATCAAGCCAACAGTTGCTGGACCATTTCAAATATGCATCGCCTAAAGTTTCTAAATGACAAAAATGCAGTTCATAAGTATCAGTCAACCTCCAATCACAACCATATTAAACATATCACACATACTAAGGGCCTTAAATAATTTTTTGTTACTGAGTAGATAACTGAGTTACAATAACAATATATCAATTTTTGCTATCACCCCAAAAATGAAAAGATATTCCAAAACAAACCAAACAATTTACTATCATGATCACGCAAGACAAGCCAGAGACCTGCTCTGGAGAACCAAACATAATGATGTCCAAAGCCTCATTCCAGTCTGTAGGGCCATTAACTCCACCGATTGTCCGAGGTACTGGGTTCCTCTCCAGAATTTGTTCCGAAATACCATGGTTTTGCCTAGGAGGGGGAAAAATATTGAGTTGAGTATAGAAGCCATATGAACATAATGAATGTTTCAGATGCTAACTGGAAATATTACCTGGGAAATATAGGACCATGGACTATTTGTGAAAGGTCACCACTTTGCTCTGCCACTTCAGGTCTGGAAACAAACAAAAAGTCATAAATAATAGAGAGACACTAAAATTTCTTGGAATCCTTTCGTTCTGGATTACTTAGAAAATAACATTGACTTAATTTTGTGACTCTAAAATGCATTATTAGAACTTGAATTTATCTTTATGGCTTCTACTTTAAGCTTATAGCTACTGATGAGTACAAGTAAGTCTGCTACCAAAACGCCTTAATGCTGTAATAGATGCAATGCAAAGTTATATACAACTCTTGAAGAATTTACACACCCGTTTTCTCTAACAGAACGCCTTAATGCTGCTCGTGCCTCCCCAGGTCTCCCTTCTCTTCTTTTCTCCATTTCTCTGAACTGATGCAGGAAAAACTATGAAAAGAAAACTCACAAATACAAGACTGAAGAAGAAAAATAATTCATAATTCGAGCTTACTTTCCACTTAAATCTATCATCAAGCATACTCTTTTGAGCATCTGTAAGCTTCCCAACATATCGCCAGATGTCATCACCTGCCATAACAAGCCAAACAATGAGAAAGGACGCAAAAAACTCCCTCAAGGGAATGGGACAATAAGAGCGAAATTGATTTCATAATCATCGTTTTGGTTCCAGATTTTTATGAAATGTACACAAGCCAAAAGAATAGAGTATGAAAATATGTAAAAATCTGAGCTAATCACTGCAAGAAATGGCAGGTTTTGAAAACAAAATCCTCTACGACTTCCCAACAGCTCATGAATTTCATGTCCTACCAAGAATCTTATAACCCGTAGCCATGGTGTTCAAAGCAGCTTTTCTGAGTTCACCATCTCTTTCTGCCGTCAAGCTTGCAACCATATTCAAGTATTTCAGTAGTCCACTTATCTGCTTACAAAGACATATCAGAATAAACACAGAGTTCAATCATATTCAAATGTCAAATAATTTGTCAAGTCTCGCTACTACCTCAGTTCCACAAGTCTCGAGTAGATATCCAATGAGATCAGTACACTCTACCCTTGTACGGTTGTTTTTGGAACGTAAACCTTCCAAAATATAAGGATATGTCTTTGCTACAGAATATGCATTGATAATCTGCTTCATCAGCTCGCGCATTTTTTCCCTTACTTTTTCAATGTTGTGCCCCAACTGCACCCATGAAATGGAGTTAAATATAGACACTGAAGCACCAATATTTTTCTAATTACAAGATAAAAGGGAACCATAGTAAAGAGGCCATAACCATAGGATATTGGATTAATATCAGATGCCTAACCTTCTCCGCTAAACAAGGGAGAAATATAGCAGCTTCTGCTTCTGTCATGCAGTATTCCTCATCCTTCAATGTGTTGAAAAGTTCTGGAAGAAACTCAAGCACCTACTCTTACCCAGAGCAGATGAAATTCCATTAATATTGCATAAAAACAATGTCAAACATGAACTACAATAGCAGAAGAATCATTACAAAATTACCTTTAGCAGACAAGTTGTATTGGATTTACAGAACTGCAACACAAACCACCTGAGAAGTATATCTAGTACTTCTATAATTTCCTTCGAAAGAGATGGAAGTGCCTGCAGTGAGAAGAAAAGAAGAATACTCAAACGAAAAATAAATAAGAAGATCTAGCAGATGAAAATAATTCCAACACTAGATATCCGCATTCAAACATAAGATCGCTACCTTTTGTAGGATTTCCAGCCCATCTACTTGTTTTTTAAAGTCGGGACTCAACAACCGTTTTTGCAAGTCTTCCCGGAAAAATTTCATCATATCATTCTGCACCAACCACCTAACACTAGTTATTTCATGGTAGTAACGCAGAAGTCATTTAAATCCTACAGAAAACAAACCTCAAGATCCTGAATCTGTTCAGGTCGCAGCTCCTCAAATTTAATTCTACGAACCACCACCCTCTCCCTGTCCTCCTGTAGATTAGAACACACAAAAATCAACCTTTCATCATCCTACATAATACCTGTGGTAATATCTAAAACCCTTGGAAAACTCATTAAACCTTATTGGAGTCCTTAGTATTTAGCAAAGCCTGTGACTGGGTAGCTATATCATGGACAGATGTAATTTGATCTGGCCTTGAGCCCTTTGTTGGTAACGCTCTCTTCAGAAACGCAAAAACAAGTAAGAAATTACACATACAACCTGAATAAAGAAAAAAATATGTTACGACAGAAACTTACTGATCTGTTTCCTTGCTTTAAGGTACCATTAGAACTAGATTTCGGCATCTTTGAAACACCTTTTGACGCAGGCCCCGCCATAGATTTTGATGATTCAAATGGTTCTGAGAACAACATTGTTAGCATGAACAGAAAAAGAGATCGGAGAGCGGCATACATACTAAACAAACAACCGGGTCATGGAGAGGTACCTTGAACAAATCCTGGTCTTACTTTTTCGAGCACAAGAGCTAATGCTGGGCCTTGAATATCTTTGATAGTCTTTTCAATCTGAGAAAAATGTGCATGAGTAATCAGATATTGGGTTCTAGCCAAGGATAGAACAAGCTAACCCAAGGATACTTACCGTTTCTTGTCCGCTAACTCTCAAAATCTCAGAAATGCATCCTTCGGCTGCTTTTCGCACATCTGCTGATTTGTCCTGGAAAGATTCATAGATGCACAACAAATTGAAATCGTTGCAAACAGAAAAAAAAAATCATTGATCAAAGCTGATGAGGGGGTATAATAATTTTAGATGACTCACCATCATTGCGGTGCTCGCAGGCTTCAGTAATTGTATAGCATCCACAAAGTCACTTAATCCAGTAAGCTGTTTTGTCAACCAATCAAAAAGATCTTTACGTCCTTCTGCTCCCATTTTCCCATCTGTTAGGGCTACTATAATGTAAGGAATCTGCATTAACAGAAAAAAGAAGAAGAAAGAAATTGTAAGTTGACGAAATTATATGAACAGGCAGAAGACCCTATGGAAAATTATCACCAACCATTTTATCGAGATGCACAGCACCAAGCCATGAATCAAGAGCAGCCAAGGTGCATTCTCTCATGTGCTTCTTGTTGTCACCAAGACACTTCAGAACATCAGATAGAATTCCCTGAAGTAGATCACTCAAGTATTTGGTAAAACTGGCAGGGGGTGATATTCTACGGTGTAAAAATTATTTTCAATGCTTGACATGTATCAGCAACCTTGCTCGCCTTCTCGACAGCTGGTCCCATAGCTGCTGCAACACCTCCAATGGTAGTCAATGTTTGCATAACAAGATTTTTGTTACTATCTAACAGTCTTCCTCGTAGTGCACCAAATAATTCTCCTACCGAATATCAAAAAAATGGTACAGATAGCAGTAAGGCTTCATAAAAAATTTAAAAGAACAGAGATTTATGGGAAAAAACCCCGGACTTCATACCGGTTCCAGTTGGTTGAATACGTTTGTTAGCCTCTTCCAGAATTTTATTGACACCTTCAATTGACTCCAAACGCATCTAAAAAGGTATAGAAGGCTCAAATTCAACTCCAAAGCTTTAGGTAACTTCCGACAAAAGAATTTTCAGGTTAAGGCAACAAAAGAAAATTTCCAATTTGTAGGGCACCTTCCAATCAGGACTCTCAAAGCCCTTAAGAAGATTAGGGCTAATCTTGCTACTGATATCTTCTCTAGGTAAGCTATCCAGCCCTCCAGCAGAGGTTGATGTTGAAACTGACGACTTAACAACCCTCTTTGGTGCCACAGTCCCCTGATGAACAGAATCTAAGTACAGCTAGAAAAAAAGAGTTCCAACAATCAAGAAATTCACACAAATGTACCTCAAAAGGGTTTTTCTCATATTCAGTGTCTAGTGCACTTAGTAATGCAGGTTTGACATCATTAAGAAACCCTTTGATGTCTGCAATCAGAAATTACACAATTTGATCCGGTTAGTAAGAAATGTTGTTCTAACAAATACAATTTACACAAAGCAGAAGGAGCTTGAAGGAATTTGTAGCTACCTGGACCAACAAACTTGTGTAAAGCACCCAAAAGTTTGATTGTAGCATTTCTGGTGGCAGCTGCACTAGATTGCAGCCCAACATCCTTGCAAAAGTCTATTAAGTCCTGTCAAATGGACAGAAAAATCTCCTTTGTCATGAATGTAAATAATCTAGATACTGCAGTTTAATAAACAAGGAAACCAGGAGCTGGAAACTTCCAAGTAGAAAGAAACTTTTAACCTTAAGTTTCAAAAGGGAGACACCAAAGTCATCAACTGCCGAAACCATCCATAACAAGCCTTCACTTAGAACCTTGGGATTTTTGTGCTCTTTCATGATTTTGTACAACTACATACAAAAGCCATAACTCATCATTCTAAGCAAACTAAAAATGAAAGTAAAAGAAAAAAAAATGGACCGAACCAGCATTTACCCTCTCGAAAACAAATCCAGGACCAACGGCTTCACAGAAAGCAGTAAGACACTTCATAGCAGAGGCTCGTGTCTTTATATCTGCAACTCGTTCACTAGTGCCTGTGCATTAATATAAAAACTCAGGAAATTGAGCTAGCAACTAACTCTTTTAGAAAAAAATAGAACTGATATCAGAGTACAGCATTCATCAAGCTTGTATAAATTTCTTTATTTGTTGCTAACCCGTAATGCAAAGTACGACACATTTCTTAGGAAACTTTGCTGCAGTCGAAGAAATATAAGTGATGATTTCAATGACCTGTTGCTGAACCTGCATAGTAATATTCTCATGAACTTCTGTAAGTTATTATTTTAATGGGGGATAATTAAATTAAAAAAATTGTATATAGAATAACAAGTATACCTGCACATTTTTCTCATTCCAACCAGGAACTGCACACAACAACCGAACCAAAATTTCCACCGACTTGTCTAGTTCTTGTAGACCTTCTATCTCTTCTTTCAAAGACAATGTTGCTGCACCGCAGTATAATGAAACATCACCAAATTGATAAATACTTGAATAGCAAAAAACTAGAAAGGACTTTTCGTGGCATGTGCGAATGCAGCTTCGATATGAAAAAATACAAGGCAGCAGAAACTAAAGCTTCGATAACTTTGCACAGAATGTTTATCCTATATGTTGTGAAAACTAATGAATAACCACTTTAAAATAAGATTAACCAGTCAAACAAAACGCATAATAAACAAACAAAAGAAACATAAAAAGATGTAAGCGCTAATGATGAAGAGAACAGAGTTTGATAATAAAAGAGTCCTCTAGGCCTTAAACAAACCTTCAAGTCTTTCTTTCCATACAGAGCTCTTTAACTGAGAAATAGTTTCGGGCTTCACAAGAGAACCTAATCTGCTTTCAATCTCTTCAAGACCCATCTCGGCAGGCTAAAATGAAAGAATAATAAGATGTCACACCATAAAATTTTGAGAGAAGGACAGAGTCAACCAAATAATCATTTATAAGTATATTTATGTGTACCTCAACATCTTCAGGTGGTTCAACAGATTTTGAACTTTCATTACGTACAGCACCATCTTTTTTGCTTCCACCCGATTTGGCAGTCCCAACCTTCTTACTCGCAGGCTATAAGCAGCGTTTAATGTGACCGAACAAAATTAGACGACTAAATAAGAAATTAGACGACTAAATAAAAAATCTCCGCCACCCCCTTTCTATCATGTTGAAGGAGCAAAAGCAGGGCTACAGTCACAGAAGAAAATTTAAGAGACAACTCACAGCTGAAGGAGCAGGTCTTTTCCCGCTCAACATACTTGCTGCTGATTTCCTTACAAAGGAAGCTTCTGAGTTCTGCATTAATTTTGAAGCGGTATAACAATCATGTGGACAGTCAATACAACTAAGTTTAAAATATTTCAGAATCTGACAGAAGAGATATTATTTGTACTGAAGATCTGATAGGAGCGTACCCCTGTGGCCGTGCTTAAAACCGAGGATTGAACTGTCACTTTTATATGAAAAGAGCATCCAATTAGAATTGGAAGAAAACCCGCAAACAAAATTGATGTACAGCATAACGGCTCTGTGAAATAGAAGTCCACAAACCTGAGCCTGTACCAGCTGATTCACCACCACCAGAGCCTGCAATCATTTCTGAAAGTTTCTTTCTTCTAACATCATCAAGTTTTTCCAAAGACCTCTCCAAAGGTCTCATACCTACAGACTGACATAACCAAAAGATAAAAAAACACATGAGGAATAGGCAAACATTTAGTAAAAGAGTAGTTTATCCACATATTATAACATTTTTTAGTGTAAGTACACATACGGCAACAAGAAAAGGTTGCCGTTACAGAGCACAATATAAAATTAATACCTTCGCTATTGCAGCCAAAGCCGAAAACGCTGCATCCCTCACATCAGGAGTTCCATCATTGAGACACTACATCGTTAAATTAAAAATTTCAGGCATCCAATTAAGTTATAAGTTCAGGAAATATTTTATTTTCAATTGTAGAAGTGTGAACTGTGATCAAAATTCAGCTCTATAACTACCGTTACTACCAACCAATGACAGTAATCCAACCTTACATACGTTAATTTTCCTTTTAGCACTAACGTATTGCATATATGTATGCTTGCATGACAGAACAACTACTTCCTACCAATATTGTAAAACTCGCTAGGCGCTAGTCGGGCGGCGAGAGTGGGTCTAGCGCCTAGGGGATTAATCGGAGAGTAAACGGGGATTAATCGGAGATTAGTTTTAGGTAATTTTAAAAATATATTTATCAATTATATTAAACTTTTAAATAATATTTTTTTTAAAATTATAGTAAATACATAAAAATGTAGTATTAATAATTTATTTTATGATTTTTTATTTATATTTTTAACATAATTTATTATAAACATCACAAACTCTCGATATAAATGTTTGTATAACAAAAACAATTTTTTTTTTATATTTGAAATTTTAAAAATAATTAGTTTATAGATGATTAGGCGAAAAATAATTGGATTAGGCGGAAATTAATCGGATTAGGCGGGAAGTAATCGGTTGACTGAATTTTTCGAGGGATTAGTCATTAATCGAGGCGGCGAGGGTGGGTCTAACGACTAGACGGGGTGTAATCGGAGCTAGGCGGGGATTTTTAGAACATGGCTTCCTACTATCTAACAGTGACATGCTTTACTGTTCAATCGAAGTAAATGAAGGAGGCATTGGACACAAAATACTAACCTCCATACATAAAGGGACATATTCTTTGTGTGCCTTTAGAATAATAGCCTTGTTACTTGATTCAAGGCAGAATGTCAACCAGGTCAAAGTTAATGAACGCACGAGCGGAACTTTATTTTTCACTGCCGTCTTAACATCTGCAAAAGACAACAAAGCTGGTTGGAAAACTGATGAAAGACAGATGTTTAGGTAAAATCGGTAGCCAAACATCTAAATAATGGTAAAAAAAATATAAACAAGATAATCCTAAGCAAATCAATATAGCTTTATGACTCAATCCAAGATAGAACTGACTCTTGCCTTCTATAAAGTCAACAAGATTCAAACACCCAGCTTTGTACATTGTTTGTAGCGTGTGCATAAGTGGGTCTGCGACAGATTGCTTTTTCTCTTTCAATTTTTCCTGTTCAAGGAACAAACAGCCACCAAATTTGGTATCAAATGCAGGACTAAAACCCAGTTAGCTATCTAATCCCATTCTCATCTGAGAAAAGAGTAGTAATACTCAAAAGACTGGATGTATTAATACTCCTGTAATAGTAATTTTAAATCAAAGAAGCTACATGACTCACAAGTAAAACAGGTAGCATAAACCGTGAACTAGCGGAGAAATGTGTTCTTAAACCACATGCAAGATTTCCAATGGCTTGAATAGCTTCAACTGCAACTGCTAAGTTCACATCCGTGATAAGCTGCGATTGGAATGATTTACAAATATTATCATATCAAGCAAGTAGAAATAGGTATGCAGTATTGAATATTGAACAACAGCAGAGTAAACAGACTATGATTACAGCCAGAAAACATTTTTCCAAAATGTTGAACTAAAAAGCGTGATCTTCAGACTTCAGATTAATTAATAAGCACAGTTTGTTTGCAGGCTGCATCAGAGCAAATAGATAATATTGTACCTAAAATGCTAAAACATACAAAGGCTATAGCATATAAATAACAACCAAAGCTGCCTAAACTTCTTATTGTGGAAAGTTAACTACCTTCTTTAAGGTCCGACAAATTTCTGAAAAATCACCAGGAGCTATCTTTTTAGTCGAAGCAAGCTTCGTCAGCTCTGCAACAGCCTCCTTACGTTCAGACCACTTTGTAGCTTTCTAAAAGGGAAACATAGGTACTTAGCGTAAGGTGCCACATGCAATCAAATTGGGAAGTATGTGGTATGGTATAGAAAGTTATTTGAATAAAGAACTGCAAGAAATAAAAAATAATGCATGACTATTTGGCATTAAACATCCACAACTCACCACTCCTTCCCAGAACCCAGACTTTTCCAAAGGAGTCAAAATGTCCACAGGATCCATAAGATCATATTCATCTATTTCTTGAGGTGCTGGTAGTAACAGGTAGATAACGAAGGGTCAACCTAAGCAGCTTTTTCAGACATTATTTGATGAAGAAACAATTCATTGAAGTACAAGCTACTTACCATCAGCAACAGGTTCTTCACTGGTCCCATCACCCACGACACCAGAGCTCGCCTCTGCCTCTGGCTCCTTATCTTGCTCAGACCTTAAAAGAAAAATACAGAAATAATCTAATTGTAGCCTTTCAAAATCATGCTAATACTTTTTTAACTTTTAAATTCGTGCGGTCGAACACAAATATCATGAAACGCAAAATAAATCCTCATGCAAATAAATTTAACTACCCAGAAACTTGACAATGTTCACAAATCATAAGCTGGATTAAGGTGAAACTGAACCTGATTTTACCTCATCAATAAATGTCAAAAGGCTTGATTGAATGTGCCAATAAATTAATAGTAATGCGAGATATTATAAAATGGAAAAAATAAAACAAAAAGCAACTGTTATCCTTTGTAGTAGTTTATACTTTATAGTTACCTTATCTTTCGAGTAGGCTTGGCACTCCCTGAAACATTGGCAAGCTCAGCCTCCAGCTCTTTTTTCTTACATTGTAACCAAAAAAATATATCAAATATTAGCGTTTGCAAAAGAGCACAAAAGAACATATACAAATCAAAGTATTATTAGTACTTATTCCCCTGATTTTCTTGGATAATTTTAAAAGAAAATGTAAAGTAAATGCCAAATCATGGGCAGAATATAGTTAAGGGTGTAGTTCATATTTGCGCTGGGATCTATCTTCTATCTGTTACGACTAGAAATGAATATTTCAGTTTTCCAGCTCCAGGAAAAAGCAATAAAACTTCAATCTAGTTTGTATCATCCTATCAGCATGGCTAAGCTACAAATGTATGGATCAACATAAGCCTTACCATTGTATCCCTCATTTTCTCAAACAATATAGACTTTACAGGGTCTTTCCCAATCCAACGGCATAGCTCAAGAGTCACCCCTTTGGCACTTGCACGGACATTCTGATCTTGATGGTCGAAAAGTTCAGGGAGCATCTTCAAAATTCTTTTGGGTGGAATAACCTTTGATCCAAATTCACTAAGATAGAAAACAAGCTAGTTTCACTATTTCAGACAAAACAAATTAAGAACCAATGGAGAAAAAAAAACTAGGACTTAAAACAGACCTGAGGGCGTGAAACATAACGTCTACTGCAGGTACCACAGCCTTTGCAACTTTATTCTTTATAGCTTTCTCCATTGTATCCTAAAATTATTCCAAATCTGTTAACTTGTATAAGAACTATATTCTCCTAAAAACGACACAATCCCACAATGAATATTTTCTTGACAGTTGAAAATTAAAATGGCTGAAACAATGCAGATCAAGTGGAATTATCGCCTTAACCGAAGTCTTACTACTTGAACAGTGAACTTGAAATTTCTGAGGAAAATGATGTTTAGAACAAAACACTACAGTAGACAACTAGACATCATCAAAACAACAATAACGAAGGTATCAAGATTCCATTATCCTTTGGAAGAAAAAAGTAGTATTCGTTGCAGAAACGACCCGAAAAGACAGACTACATGGTAACAACAACTCAAAACTGCTGGAACAGGCCACAGAAGATCCGGTTTCTTGAACTCAAATATAGAATGCTCAAGGGATATGTCCATCATAGTTATTTAATTGCTATTTTCTTATTTAGTCAGACTATCCCAAGCATAACAAAGAGCTACATCCTAAGATCATTACATGGTTGCATTCTGGGTTATACTAATAAATCACTTTCATTTCTATATTAGCTCACCTATCTATTTCTTAATACACCAGCATCAGCAATTGCAAGCAACGCTATGAGTAGATGGTGAACCTATAAATCAAAGTGCAGCAGTAAAGCGTATCCTAGCAGAGTTGAAAGAACATAAAATGAAATGGCATACCAGAAAAACATCAACGGCCTCTAACTCTACCCAAAGCAAGAAAGCGGCCTGGGCCTTATCCACAGTATTCTTCCGACCAGTGAGGCATTTGGCCGCAATAGCATCGCAAACTTCTTTTGCATACCTTCAAAAGCAGAAACAAGCTAAATACTCACATGCAAACAACCACTTCGCGCTGCCCTTCTCTACAGCAATATTTTTTTTAAGCAGCATCATAGATTCATACCTTCCAGCATCTGAGTCAGCTGCTCGCAAAAACGCAATCAATGCATCAAGCGCCTTCTCTTGCACCGGAGCATTAGAATCCGCCACCGTCTTCCTAAACAAGTGACCTACACACACACACACATAAAGAAAAAAATACAAAATCAACCAAAAGTAAAGCAAACAGAACCCTAGAAAAATCACATTCCCGCTCTGAAATTCAAATTCACATCAGATCCACACCGAGCTAGACAACCTCAATCAGATCTGAGCTTCAAAAAATAAAATAAAAAACCCTAACAAAAAAAAAACTCACCAAAATCACGGAGACGAGGGTCTTTAGGATCAGTAATAGAATCACAGACGGAAGCTAGGTCGACGTTAGCTTCATTTCTAACTTTCCAATTCTTATGGCCAAGCCGATCTTCCCATGGAAGTTTCTTCGCCTCCTTCAATAACTTCTCTTCCTCCGACATTCCTCACAAAAATTATCACTCCGCCGATATCGATCTTATCGATCTATAACAATATTCTTCGTGAGGTCTCCCCCAGCTTTTTTTTCTCTCTCTTTTCAAAAATATTTCTTGGTGTTGTCTGTGCCGGCTAGAGAGAGAGAGAGAGAGATGACAAAAGGAGAGTAGGGTGGAGCGTAATCAGAGAGAGAGAGAGAGTGGGGGAATTTTGGTTTCTACGTTTAAATCGGTGTTATCATTTTCACATCACGCGCGTTTTGATTGGAAATGCATACACGCGCGATTATTTTCAAATATACGAGCGTTTTATTTTTCTCTTTTACACGTGTAAAGATCAGCATTTTCAAAACTATTTTGGATCTAGAAACTAGAAACCATAATTTCCTATTATTGGTGCTGTAAGAAATATTAAAATATACTAACGGTAATGCTCTTTTTTTTTAAGGAACATCTTCTTTCCTGTAAACACACAAATAACGTTGATAATTTTCCTATCATTTTCCACTAAATAGATAATAATTTACAATAGAATCATGTGTTGTTCGTTTTACGATTTGTAAATGCTAATTATAACTAAAATTGTTATTTGATATCAAAGATTTATGTGATTTACCGTTAATATATATATATATATATTTTTTTTTAAAACATTTTCATGTTCAGCTTTTAAAATTTGTAATTTTGTTAGATTTGGGAAATAATATTTTGGGCTCCTAAAGCCTTACCCAAACTCACCACCTTGCACCTTTTTTCATCTCCATACTCATGTCTTACGTGATCGGACTCTCCATCCCCAGATATCTTTTCCATTGCTAACACATGAAACAACAACTGACATTTAAGCCATCACAATCTGATCCTTCCACATGAGAAATAACAATCTTATCCCCAACCTTCTTTCCCATCAATTCGTATGCTTGCTTCATATGTTTCTTCAAAGGTTCTTGAATTTGGGTCACACAGACAAATAACATACATTTATGGGCTTCAGTAAGCCCATATCAATGTTTAACGGACCCAACAAGCTCTATCCCGTTCTGGCGTTCTGGTTAAGCGTCGGTCGACACGTGTGGGAAGTTAAGAGCGGCACGTGTGATCTCAACATCGCCTCTCTTATTGGTCCGTAACTCGTAACTAGACGATTCCTTGTCCAAAGTATCTCACATTTTGGTTACTGCACACACTACCTTTCTCTCTCTTCAGTCTCTCATAAAGCACACCAAAAAAAAAGTCGATATTTTTTTTTTAAATCAAGACTTTGCTTTACAGCTCAATTGCGTCTTCTTCCTCTGTCCTATTCTTCTTCTTCTTCCTCCTCGCGGATCCATTTATAGGTTTGTTTTATTTCCATTTCTCTTTGGCATTTTCTTGGAAAAGTGAGATTTTGGTCTGATTTATTGGCGATTCGTTTTAGATTACTGAATGGTTTTGACTCTTCAGTTCTTCTTTGAGCTGAGATTGCAATGATGTCCCATAGTTTCCTGATTTCAGTTAGATTTTTAGCTGTTCGAGGTCCTTGGAGTTGTTGGGGTTTTATTTTGAGAAAAATTCGTTTTCGCGTTCGGATTTTGGAAATGGGGAGGTGGATTTGATCTGTTCTAAACAACCTCATAGTTCTAAATGTATATTAGAGCATGCAAAGGTTGTGTTTGTGGAAAGCTCTGATTTGTAATTGAGGATTTGTTATTCTAGTTTTGGCTAAATGTACGAGTTTTTTTTCTCCAACTTCATGAAGTTCTGTCTTCGAATTTATCTGGAGAACGATATTGTATTTTTAGATTCCACATCTTTGAATCTGTGGACTTGGTGGGTAATTTGAGTAGAAGATTCCGATTGTTCAGTGTAGTTTAATACTAATTATTTGTCTTGATAGAGTTTCAGTGAGGGGTTTGCTTTTTTTGTTTTACATAATCTAATGACACTACTTTCTTTATATTTAGGAGACTATTATTTTTGTTCCTTGAAGATAGACAGGACATCACTGAGTAGCTGAGTATATGCTACGAGGGCTATATTCTGGAGTTTGTTCTTTCAGATGATTGGCAGTAACTATATTATGCTTGAACGGTGCCATAATGGGCATCTGTCTTATGAAGTGCTATCGCTCATGGCTTCTTTTGATCTCATTGCTTTGTGCACTAACGAATAAAAGTGAAGCAATTAGTCCTGATGGTACAGCGATATGTTACCTTAATCTCTTCCCTTTCTTATGTTTGACAAATCATGATCCCTATTTACTGTTCCCAGACTGCTGTACAACTTAAACCCTTTTGTTTGTTTTCTGTTTTCTAGGTGAGGCGCTTTTGAGTTTTAAAAATGCAGTTAAGGATTCTGATGGTGTCATTGGTCAGTGGAGACCAGAGGATCCTGATCCATGTGACTGGAAGGGAGTGACCTGTGATGCGAAAACAAAAAGAGTTGTAGCCTTGTAAGCTTGAAATTTCTTTGGTTTAACTCTTTTGTGTATTCAGTATGTGGTGCATCTTTTGTTGGTTCCTGAAGTTTCTTGTGTGCAGGAGTCTTACTCATCACAAATTAAGAGGACCTTTACCCCCTGAGCTTGGAAAGCTGGATCAGTTAAAACTTTTGTATGTGCTCCTAACTGTTAATTTATTGTGTTGCTGTCTAGTTATATGCTCTGCTGCTCAGCGTTTGTGTATTCACATGTCATCGCAGAATGCTTCACAACAATAAATTATATGACCCAATACCTACCGCTTTGGGAAATTGCACGGCATTAGAGGGAATGTAAGTTGTTCTCCCGAAATACTTATGCTGCTCTATAGTGATTACACTTCACTGCTGAGAAGAGTTCTTTTTATCTTTGTTTTCAAATTTACAATATTTTCCTGACAAAAAAACTGCTTATATTTTTCTGCATTTGCTTCCTTATAGTTGGTATCTGAAGATATTCTTTCTTGTGAGTGATGACAAACGAAAGGTTTTCCCTCTATTTTTTGCAGATACTTGCAGAATAATTACATCAGTGGGCCAATCCCAACTGAAATAGGAAATCTGTCCGGGCTGAAAAACCTGTATGTTGGTTGCTTCCCTGGTTCTTCTAAGTAGATTTTTTTTTTCTTAGCCTCCGTAGGATGATCTGCTATTCTTTGTTTTAGCTACTCTCACCATTTAGTATCCTCTATAATTGTAAATTGAACCAGAAGATGCTCTTCTGAACTTTCATGCAGAAACAACATAATATTGTTCAAAAGTACTTATTTCTCTAGTTGTGGTGAACCTTAAAAGTACAGGGAGTTTGACAGCATGATGGTATCTCTGCGGTTAGAATCTGGCAGAAACATAACTTATACCTAACACATGGATAGTGATATATTTACTGTTTGAAAAGCTCTTGAATATAATGATAAGACTTGTGAATCTATGTTTGGGATTCTTTCATTATCAAATGAGCATATTATCTCGACTCTTCTGAAATACTAAATTGATTTTTGACTCTCATTTTAAAAAGGGACATCTCAAGCAACTCCCTCAGTGGAGCCATCCCTACATCAATTGGGCAGTTGAAAAAGCTAACTAAATTGTGAGTAGCTAATCTCTAACTTGCGTGTTTTAATTTGAAGTGACGTGTATGTTTGAGTTTCAATGTTGCTAACTATGTTGATTCATCTGTTGAAGCAATGTCTCAAACAATTTTCTGGTGGGGCAAATACCTTCTGACGGCCTACTTGCTCAACTTTCGAGAGACTCGTAAGTACAATTCATCCTTACCCCTTTGACTAACCAGAGTTTTGTTACTAAAGGTTGAAAGACTCTCTACAGTTGATCTCGCAAAGCAGTTATATTTTTTGTGACGTTGTGCACAATAGCTCCCCGTTGCTAGCCTTATCCTAGTGTAGCTGAAAATAACCGAGTATCAAACTGATGTATCATTCTTGCAGCTTCATCGGAAATCGACATTTGTGTGGAAAGCAAATCGATGTTGTGTGCGATGACAGTAGAAATTCTACGGGTTCTGGGTATCCAACAGGTAAAGCAACTGTGTCTTAATCAATTTCTAGACAGTGTAAATGGATTATAGGCTTATATCTTGGTTTTTGAAAAGTCTGTAGTACTCGATGTGAAATGAGTTTGCTATTTGGTGTCTCCCATATTATAGGCCAAGGAAATAAGGACCCTGGTAGGCTGCTTATAAGTGCATCAGCAACTGTGGGTGGGCTGCTCCTAGTGGCGCTCATGTGTTTCTGGGGATGCTTTCTCTATAAAAAGCTTGGTAGAGTTGAGAATAAAAGCCTTGCAATAGATGTCGGTGGAGGTGAATCATGCTGAATCTTATTATAGATTTCATCTCTAAACAAGTTTTGCACTCATATTTATTATTTTATATAATTCTCTAAAGACTTGAACAGTGAGAGACGATTTTATCTATTCAGGTACGTCTATTGTGATGTTCCATGGAGATTTGCCCTATGCTTCCAAAGACATTATAAAAAAATTAGAATCTCTTAACGAAGAGCACATAATAGGATGTGGAGGCTTTGGAACAGTGTACAAGGTGGCCATGGATGATGGCAATGTTTTTGCGTTGAAAAGAATTGTAAAGTTAAATGAAGGGTTTGATCGGTTTTTTGAAAGGGAGCTTGAGATTCTTGGGAGCATCAAACATCGTTACCTCGTGAATCTACGTGGATACTGCAACTCTCCCACATCCAAGCTTCTGCTGTATGATTACCTTCCTGGTGGTAACCTTGATGAAGCTCTTCATGGTAAATCCTCAACCTCATATTTACGGGTTTCCCTAACCGAGAAATTATGATTCTAGTGAATGAAATCTTTGAGTGTGTAGAGAGAGGCGAGCAACTGGATTGGGATTCTCGAGTAAATATCATAATAGGCGCGGCAAAAGGGTTAGCATACTTGCATCATGATTGTTCTCCTAGGATTATACACCGTGATATAAAGTCAAGCAACATATTACTCGATGGAAATCTGGAGGCTCGTGTATCAGACTTTGGGCTTGCCAAGTTGTTAGAGGAGGAAGAGTCTCATATTACAACCATTGTAGCAGGCACATTCGGTTATTTGGCTCCAGGTACTCAACTGCACTAGTAATAATAATGCATATTACTTGTCATAGGACCTAATCTTGTGATGAGTGTTGGTTGCAGAATATATGCAGAGCGGTAGAGCAACTGAGAAAACCGATGTTTACAGTTTCGGGGTTTTGGTTCTTGAAGTCTTGAGTGGTAAACTTCCGACGGATGCCTCCTTTATTGAGAAAGGGTTTAACGTTGTTGGTTGGGTAAGCAGAATGAGGTCCAGCTTTGTTATAAAATGTTGACTAGTAAAAGCTTTTAATCTCTTGGTTTGTAAACTTGCAGCTAAACTTCTTAATCAGCGAAAACAGGGCAAGGGAGATTGTTGATCAAAGCTGTGAAGGAGTAGAGAGAGAGAGTCTTGATGCTCTTCTATCAATAGCAACGAAATGTGTGTCTTCAAGTCCAGAAGAACGTCCCACAATGCACAGAGTCGTCCAGTTACTTGAATCCGAAGTTATGACTCCTTGCCCCAGCGAGTTCTATGATTCCAGCTCTGATTGATCAAATCGGTGTGCCTTCTCTTTTCTATTTCGGTAACAGTTTTTACATTATAAAGTTCGAGCCATTCATTTTCGGTATCTCTTGTTTTTTTTTGTATTTTATGACTTTTAATTATTTTTGTTAGAATGTTTCTGATTCCGAGATTGGTATTACTTTCATTTTATCTAAACATGAAACTAAAGTGTATATGAGTATCCATTGTAGAAAACCTTTTCTAAGAATCTGAATAATTTCTATATAATATCTCTACTCTTCTATACGTAGAGATTCCTTTTTGTTTTCTTAAGTTAACAGTATATATACTATGGAACCATTGAATCCAATCAATCATATTCCATAAAGAAAGCAAGTGGCCATGTTTGTTTGTATTAGCAATGATAATTTAAAAACTTTGATTATGATTTTATATTATATTTCCATAACGATAGGATAGGTCCATATTGAACATAGATGGTAATTATGGATATTTGGATGATAT
This sequence comes from Nasturtium officinale, assembly GCA_963854855.1. Taxonomy (NCBI): domain Eukaryota; kingdom Viridiplantae; phylum Streptophyta; class Magnoliopsida; order Brassicales; family Brassicaceae; genus Nasturtium; species Nasturtium officinale. The sequence goes on from OY978504.1 coordinate 4,298,798, forward strand.
AAAATTAAGCTGGCCACGACGCCACGACGCCACGACGCCGTTTTAAAATCACAAATTGGCAGAGCAATCCATGCGTTGAAACGACACCGTTCTTGCTTTCAAGTCATACCCAACAAAAAAATCCATCTGAGGATAGGTCCCGTAGATGACAGCTTCTGTGGTTGGAATCATACCCAAGCAGACCAGATCTTCTTTTTCTTTAACGAATGCGTTGGTCTCACTCAGCCTCACATCTGCGCTCGTGAAGTGCACCGTTATCTCCGGTAACCCTATCTTTGCATTTCCGGGCTTGAAACAGTGTGATAGAATCCTCTCTGGATCACTCACGCGCTCAGCTCCGGTAACTGATTCCACCACCGCCGCGCCAAATATACGGAAGAAACCTGAGTCGAGGTGTGTTAGCGGTGTTCCCGAGTCAATTATGATGTTTTCCTTGGGCCCCAAGGACATGTAGCGGCTGTTAGGGTTGGACGATTTTCCGGTGTACGGAATCTTTGTTTTCCCGACGGAGATGGCTTCGAGGGTCAAGTAATAATAATTATCTTTAACGACCAAAGGAGTCGATATCCAGCGAGAAGCTTTGCTTACACCGGAAGGAATAGTGCTGGTTCCTAGGTTTATGAAGCTTTTGCCATTCATGGCAGTTGACTTATGCGACAAGCAGTAAGAGAGTTTCTTCGAAATCGAAGAACTGAGCTGAGAGATTAGAGATAGGTTGCCAGCACCGAAACCGATGATCCCGGACTAATATTTGTAAATAAACCGTGATTTTTGTAGCCACAACCGAAAATTATACCGGGGAAAAAAAACAGAGGACCCTGAAGCAGTACCAATGGAGATGGTTTCTGTAGCAAAGTCTCCTCTGGTGAGCGATCCGTCACCGTACGAGTAAGTGTAGCTGCATACGTTGTGGTGTGCGTCGCATCCACGTCTATCGTTCGGTAAGGCGTAGCAGTTAGGTGAGTGGCAAGGCTCGTTTTTGTAAGTAGAGGATTTGCTCTTGTCGAAGATTGTATTTTTACCATTTCCGTAACATTCTTGGCAAGGTTTGCATTGGACCCAAATTAGGTCACTTCCTGTATCAGCAAGCACAAGGACCTTCACTGATGGAGTACCGATGGTGACACTCATTCACTCGGCGTCAGCTAGTTCCGTTAAACCCGATTGGAGATCTGTTTGGTGGTTAAAACGGCGGGAGCGAGTGATGGAGCGGAGGAAAGCAGCGTTAAGGCGGTCAGTTGTGGTACTTTTTGGGTTGTAGAGTGGGGAAAGGGGAGAGTCACGGTGGATCAGTTCGATGGTGAAGTGCTTTGGGTGAGCCGATGAAAAGAGAGCCACCAACAAGAAGAAGAAGAGACTTAAGGTAGTCATTGTTGACTTCAGAAATGTGTGGTGGGAAAGAGTGAAGTTGAGAATATCTTTTATACACAACACAATTAGGAAGCACGGTCTAGCCCATGTAAAATATTGGATTGCAATGTTTTTTTCTTAGCCTAAATTCTTTTAACCCTTTCGGGTTAATTAGTGTTTTTAAAGCTAATCTTAGATCTGAACTGTATAATCGTATATTTATGCTAGCAAGGGTAGTCTTAAAACTTTGATTATAATTTCAAATTTCCATAGTGAACCTATAATCATTATGAATATTTTGGATAAAATATAAAATTAAGCTTGCCACAGCCATTTTGAAATCATAAACCCGCAGAGCAATCCATATGTTGAAACGATACCATTCTTGACTCCAAATCATACCCAACAAGAAAATCCATCTGAGCAAAGTTCCCGTAGATGGCAACTTCGGTAGTCGGAATCATACTCAAGCAAACCATATCTTCCCTCACTTTCACGAACGCGTTTATCGGACTTAGCCTCACGTCGGCGCTCGTGAAGTGCACCGTTATTTCCGGCAATCCGATCTCTGCATTTCCGGATTTGAAACAGTGTGACAAAAGCCCCTGTGGATCACTCACGCGCTTGGCTCCGGTCACCGATTCCTCCACCGCTGCACCAAATCTGTCGAAGAAACCGGAGTCAAGGAGTGTCAACGTCGTTCCAGAGTCGATTATTATGTTTCCTGACGTCTCCGATGATATTTTGCCGTCGTTTGGGTAATACGAGTTTCCGGTGTACGGAATCTTTGTTTTGCCAACGGAGATGGCTTCGAGCGTCAAGTAATAATAAGTCCGTGGCTCTTTATCAACCAACGGAGTAGATATCACATCAGAATCTTTATTTATACTGGAAGGAATCGAGTTGGTTCCTAGGTTTATCACGCTTGTGCCATTCATGGTAGATGACTTGTGGGACAAGCAATAAGAGAATTTCTTCGAAATCGATGAACTGAGCTGAGAGATTAGAGATAGGTCGCCACCACCAAGACCAATGATCCCAGAACCAGTCTCGTCAAAGGTACCACCATTGTTGTAGCCGCAACCGAAAACAGTACCGGGAAAAGTAACAGGGGACCCTGAAGTAGAGTTAATAGAAATGGTCTCTGTGGCAACGTCTCCTTTGCTGAAAGACTGGTCACCGTACGAGTAACGGTACTTACATACGTTGTGAGATTCGTCACATCCACGTTCATTGGTCGATAGAGCGTGGCAGTGACGTGAGTCGCAAGGCTCATTCTTGTAAGTAGAGGATTTCTTCTTGTCGAAGATTGGACCATTCTCTTTGTAACATTGTTCACAGGGTCTGCATTGGACCCAAGTTAGATCACTTCCTGTGTCAGCGATCGCAAAGACCTTGATTGGTGGAGTACCGATAGTGATACTCATGAAGAACTCACCGTCTGCTCCAATTAACCCAGATTGGAGATTGGCTTGGGATGATTTGTGGTTGAATCTTCGGGAACGAAAGAGGGAGCGGAGGAAAGCGGCATTGAGGCGGTCGGTGACAGTGTTTAGTGGATTGTAGAATGGGGAAAGGGGAGAGTCACGGTGGATTAGCTCGACAGTGAAGTTTTTTGGGTGAGATGATGAAGAGAGAGTCACCAAGAAGAAGAGAAAGAAACAGAGAATAACTGGGATTGCCATAGTTGATTTTAGAAAGTTTGTGGTTGAAGAGAGTGAAGCTTAGAGGAGTTTTTATACACAATGAAATTTGGGGAAGTGAAGAGATTTAAACGGTAAAAGAGTTAGCTACGTGAGTGGGAGGTGAAAGTTCGAAAGGCAATTCTACAGCTAGCTTTTATTTTTATTTTATTAAGGCTAATAATTTAATTTGAGACTAGTGGGGATTTGGAGGAATTAATATCAACATTTTTTAATTGGGATTTGGGAGATTCGATATTTATGATCTTAGAGCATATTTTGTGTGAGTATATGTTATACATCACACTATAATACAAAAGTTCATCACTTCCTTGCCTGACTATTTCGATATGGTTTCGTATTAATGCACGTAGTATAAGATAGCAAGATCGACCAGGAAACCCTCTGAACAAAGGAGAAGCTTCAGGTGTCACGCATTAATTGAACTATGGAACCCCCTTACATCAAAGAGAAGCTGCTGGCTTTACGATCTGCGCTAAAAAAATCAGAACCAGTACTAAACGGCTTTGTTCGTATCACAAGTGAGATTCTCCAAGGTTCTAAGGATTTCTTTTGAACCTGAGAAGCAGCTTAGTGGGTGAGGAGAATTTTGGTTGCTCAGAGCGTCTTCTTGCTAGGATCCGGGAATATATATGCCTCAAGAATTGCATAGCCAATATGCTGATAACATATTAAAATTTTGGATTTAATCTGATGCTTAAGCCTCTCTGCCCGGTTTTTGAGCAACTCAATGCGACTAATCTCAGAGAATGAATCTCTAACCAATGACCTTTAACACTGCTTGCTTGTTCCGTAACCCTTTTTTCTTATCATGCATAGATAACTGCTTCTGACCTATTATTCTATAAAATATCTCGAGAGCAGCATTTTCGGCTACATGCCTAAGAGCCATAGTTAAGGAACTTTAGGCGATGGGTGTCACACCATCTTTTGCTTTCTCTTGTAATCTTCTTCTTTCACTTCTCAATACCAAAAAAAATGTGTTTACCATAGTGTACAGTGTCTCCTATGCATTCTTGATTATTGTATCATCAGATGTCATAATAAAGAAAACCGTGAAGTGTTTACCAAAAATCTGTATTTTTATTGCAGACTTGAACAAAAGTCAGAAAAAGTGTATAAGCTTCTTCTCGTAAATTTAATTTATAAACCCTGAGCGTTTTTCCTTTTACAGAAAGAATAATTTATGTAAGAAACATAAATTGGACCACAAACATAAAAAAGAAAGAATATAATTTAAGAAGTAGATATCATCAAATAGGACCCATTCAGACAGTGACTACAAAAGAAAGAGAGTCATCAAAATAATTGTTTAAATGCAGATTATGGTGGCTACCATTCTAAGAATAACAATAGAAACCAACAAGAGTCCCAGTGTTCTAAGGCATCTTTGAATTTTCGATAAATAAAGACAAGATTTTTTGCTCAAAAAAATGCTTCCTTTCTCGACAAATATTACAAAAGGAAATGTTGAGAACTGAGATAGATAGCCGCTATGCTTCTTGTCTCTGTATAGATATTATTATGCTTGAAAAGTCTCGTTATTTTTACATGCCCTGATGTGAACAATGGATCCTTAATTGAAAACATGAAGTAGGAATGTTAAAAAAGGTTAAAGTTACTACACTTACTGTCTTGTCGTCAAAGTCAAAATCGATAATAATCTTCCTCTTCTTAATAATTCAGGAGCCCATGCTTCTTCCTTTTTTTTTCCATAAACCTTTTGTGTTTCTTTGTTAAACCAAAAGAACAGTGCAAATTGCTTTTTCCTGCTTAATCAGATCAAGGCAAAGGAAACTGTAGCTAATAACAAAAGGTTTAACATATTCATGATATTTCCATCACTCCATGTGTATCAAACATTCATGAAAAGGCAAAGAGCAATAAGCATAACTTTGCTTCACCCAAAAATCAGGGACGAGAAATAAACTTTGTGTTGTTTTTATGGGGCTTATATTGGGGTTATGACTTTAGATAATATATAGAATTCTTATAGGGTTAGATTTCAAAAGGTATAGACATTAAAATCTTTTTAAAAATCACTAGTTATTGCTTTGTAGTTAAGAAGACTGATTACCTTTTCTTTTTTACGTGATTTTTTACTTCAAACTATGTTAAAACTCTCATGTAAAATCAAAATTGTATGAAAAACCAAAGAGAACTCATTAGACGAAGAATGTGGAATTAATTAGTATTTAGACATCATTAAAGAAATAGAACTACATTTTTAATGAATATCAGTGATCTAAGAATGATTATTTTTCTAAATCAATTAAAATACCCAAACAATTTTTATTTTTTTTAATGTTTGAGACGTTCTACATCCAATTTTCTAAAAAAATGTAAGAATGTGACTTTGTTATCCTTTTTATGGTTTTATTGCAAGAGAAAAACAATAGTAACGGACCGAATTTGTAAGTTTGGGAATGATCTAAGTAGCCTATTCTTGAATAAAAAAAAGTACATGGGATTAGAATAATTGGTTGATGTGTATTGTGACTTGGTGAGGGTTCCTCAATATACCATTTGAGGTAAGGCTTTCCTTAACGGAAAAAGAAATAATCTTAGTGATGGTGACTGCTTGGAATTCCTTTTTGTTGTGACTGGTTGGAATTCAAAGTTCGCATGATATTTTATTTTTATTAATTAAAAAATGATGTTAAGTATTTGCTTTTAAATTAATCTGCCTTTAGTTTGTTTATTTTTGCCTTTTCCCTTATATACTACAAAAGAATAAAAAAACTCGAAGTGAGGTATCTGCATAGTCTATGTACAACGTTATACTATGCATCTTTGACAAAAAAAAAAATGTGATTCTTGGGAAATTTTCTGTTCGAATATTTCTAGTAAGAAAATTTCTGTAACATGCATGGTCCCTAAAGTTCACCTCGATAATTATTGGATCAATGATTTCAAATCAATTTTAAAGTTCTATATCACTTACAGGAATTCATGTTAACTCTTTCAATATACAAATATAATTGTTATTTAATTTAAATATTACCTGATTTAATGAAACTTTATTGGCATAATGAAATGATACTGAACTTTAAAATTTTCTAGACGTGATTTACAAATAAATCCAATAACAACTTCATTTTAGTTGATCAAATATTGTATTACAATAGATTACCTCTAGACTTGTCTCATAAAACTGATAGAGAGAACGTTAAATGTTATAACATAAACGCTTAATCATTAGGTTTGAGCTAACAGAGAATCAAATTTTTTTTATTGATTTAAAAAGTATAAAAAAATATAGATAACACACGACACGAACCTATTTGATACTAGAAAACATTTATATTAAAGGGTTGTCTTATCAAGAACATTATCTGCATTTTCTTTTGATGATGAATGGCTAAGAAAAGATGCGATCGATTCGAGGAGCATAGAACTGTCCTTCTTTGGTAAAAACATTCGAGGGCAGGTACTCTTACCATATGTAAATAATATAAACAGGATCAACTTAATTTTATGTTAGGGACTATGTGTTTCAATCTAAAATAACCAATAACAATTTTTTGTTTTATAAATAAAATAACAGCATATCATGATATAATTTGTCTCTCGCGTATATACAAAAATTTTAGAGTCTATTACGAATTTTCAAACCCAGTTTTACTCATCTTCTTCTTTTTAAATAAAAATTACTTGTCCTTTTTTGCTGTGGCTTTCTTAATTTTGTGTATAACTTATGTTCCGAATAAATAATATAAATTGTATACTAGACAATAAATAAATGGGTCGTCTTAAGTGCAATTACACCTCTCGCGCACCTTCAAAAGAGGTCCTTACCTTAAGTACACACTCTTACTTTATGGACTAGCTATAGTGTCCATGTTATACTACATACGGTTTTGTGGGGTCACTAGCCTCCGATCCTTCTTATATTGCACACTCCTCTCTTGTTATTTTGACAAGAAAGTAACCACTGACTACACACGCTTTAAAGGGTTTAAACGCTTAAGGTTTAAGATCATCAGCCAAAAAACAAAAGTTGTCTGTGATGGTGACTCTTGGTTGTTCAATGACGGTTTTGGCTCGCTTTCTTATGATTCTTCTGGTTATACAACTACACTTTCAGACTATTACGGCAGCTCGACACCCGCCGGTTGTTTCCTGGTCTCCCCCTGAGCCGCCTAAGGATGATTTTGTGTGGTACCACAAGATCAACCGCTACAAGAACATAGAGCAAGATGCGTTTCGGCCAACCCACCAAGGTCCTAGTCAAGGTATCGGACACAAGAACCCTCCAGGTGCTCCTTAAAATACCATTTGGTGCGGAAAAAGTTTACCGTTTTATAGCGCGGAGTTCGTCTGTTTTCGATCTCTTGTGTGCTGTCTTTCGCTGGTTAAAAGAAAATAAACGAAGAAGAAGTGAGGAAGGTGCATAATAGTTTCTTGTCGAGGGGACATGACCGTGACTCTATCAAGAAAATGATTTCAGATTTGTTTTTTTTTTCAAAAATGACACTTCGTCCTTTACGTAAGGCCATGAAGATATCTCTTGGGTTGCTTACAGTTTATTTTATTTTATTTCAGTTCTTGTGTTGTGTGTTTTTATTTTACGTTGAGATTGAGATGTTCATTTCTTTTATTAGATGTAGTATTCTCCCGGTTATAAATAAAGTTTGTGAGTGATGTCATATTTTAATAATAATTTTTTTTTTATAATAATAAAATTACCAAACAGATGTTTGGTTTTTTTCTATTTAACTCAATATTATCAGAAAATAAGGAATATGAAAATATAAACATTATCGATCTTATATAGCAACAAAAGTTTCGCTGGCCAGATGGTTTTGCCAATTTATTTGTTGTAGTACGACTGCATCTTTATTATATTCTTTTAGTTTACAAGTGCAACTACTAACTTCTTTTTTGGTTAAAACTAACTCTTTTTTGTTACTATTTATTAGTGTTAAGTTCAAAGATGTTTTCACGATAAAATCACTGATGTTGTATTTAGATTACCAGAGAAACATACAGCGGTCCCGCGGTTTTGAGCTGAACAAAACACTTTTTCATGTAGATAAATTAGTAAACTATTTTTGTTAACATCATAATGCTATTTTTTCTCTCTTTAACTTTTAATGTTATTCGATCAAATTTTAAGTTCATAGAGGTTGTATCGAATATTATGGACATGTTTGATTAGAAAAGGTAATATTCTCGACAAATTGAGCTGTGCTTATATATATATATAGACTATAGTATTTTGTGTAGATGTCGTCAGGTAGCTACTTGTATAAATTAATATTATGGTTATACAACAGGCATATATAAAATCTATAGATGACACATAAAAAACTAGCCCGCTCGATTAATAAAACAACATCAACTTCTTTTCTATATATTTTAAAACATCTACTTTTTTGTTTTAGATAAAAAGTAGAATAACATTTGGTATTATACATAGATATGAAAACTTTGTTGTCCCTAGATATTTGAAATGCCACCTTCTTATTCGTAGTATCATTTGGTAAAATATATCGTAGAACTGGAAAAGGAAAATATATTTTAGATTTTACGATCGTGGAAGTGGACGTTAGACTTCACGCTTTTTCTTTGAAGTTGGATTTAGGGAAATATTAGCAATGATGTGATACATAAATAGAAGTTGTACTAGGTTAAAAATCGATAAAATATTTTAATTAGCAGTAAAACAAATACCTCTATCAAAGATTAAGATTCCAACTAACCTTTTTAGGTTAAAAATTCGAGTTGTAAAAGATTAAATAGGATTTGTGCGGTTCTTTATAATATGCAGACATGTGGGGAGTGTGTTTTCGGCTTTTCAGCGGAAGAGACTACATTATATAAAATATCAAAGAATAAAGAGACTCAAAGTGTTGTTCGAGATCAGCAATCTCAGTTAGGGATTCCCAATTTGGTTAAGTGGTATTTTCGAACTGCAGAGAAATACTATCGGAGTATAGTAGCCTAGGTTTCATGGCTTCTGTCATTAGGCTCTATTTCTTGAGGCCCTGTTTGTTTGGTGTGTGTTTTTTTGCGCAAATTATTGAATGGTCAAGTTTTTCATTTTCCCTTTAAATATTTTTTACACTTATGAAATACATTTTTTTCATTGAGGGGCCAGCACAAATAACTCTTATTTGTTATACTGCAGACCATTATCTGATGTTATGAAATGAATGTCTTGGTCGTTGATTCAGTTTTTAGACTTTAGAGGATTTTTTTTATTTTATTTTTGATAAAGTATTTAGAGTAACTTGTCAACAAGTTTACTACCATGCTTCTAATATTTTGATGTCATGCAACTTATTTCTTTACATTGTTAATTAAAAACATTTCTGAGTCAAATTATTATTGAGCACAGGTTTGATTACATCATATGGGATCATCTATGACTACCGATTGGACTGACACAGACAGAATTTTTTTTTATAGATTTGATGGATTAGGCATCTACATGCTTCACTCATTCGAGTTTTACCTTATATGAATTTAGAGATCAAATTGAGAGGAATCTGTTTTTGATTTTCTTCAAAACTTCAAGATTAGTTTGTGGGCTTTTGGTACACCACATAATTTATAATCATCACTACATAGTTTGTGGGCTATTCTATATTATAAACAAAAATACTACCAAACTCTGCCAGAACTCGCCAAAGCTCTACTGAATCTACTATATTTTATTTTTATTTCATTGTGATAAAACTTCAGTTTGGATTATACTATTATTTAGCTTTTGAACAAATATATCAACAAACAATTTCCTGAAAAATATTGAGAGTTGACATGTCCGGACTTGATAACTCATCGTGGGATTGGGGAAACTGAAAACAAAGTCAAATCAATCATAGCATTGCATAAGAGCTCTGTATCGTGACCTAGCGTGTTTTTTTTTCTTTCTTTTCAAATTGATAAAAAATGTAGATACAAAAGTAGAACAAACACATTTAAAAAAAAATGTAACTTTTTCAATTAGATTAAAAATCTTAGAAAATGTTAATTGGTTTTTCTTCCTAACATATATATATATATATTTGAAAAAGATCCTATTATTATTCTTGTTTTACCCATTTTGTCTTTTGGAATCATAAGACGAGTCATCCTATTGCAATTTCCATTATAATTAACCTGTAGCTAGCTTATGATAACATGTCCAAATTTTGGTAACCATTTTGTTGGTTACAATTACAAGTGACAAAACTATTTTGTAATGATTTTAAATGCCACTATTCAGCATTACTTGGAGGGAAGGAATCAATATTTAATGATGAAGTTAATAATAAAGAAACAAAATAATAATGTATCGAAAAAAATAATAATAAATTTTGAAAGTAATAATTTGATTATGAGCACAGCTGCTGCTGAAGAGAAGACGCCGAAAACGAAGTTGACCAAACCTACCAAACGATCAAATCGATCGAACAAGAGGGAGAAGAAGAAAACAAAACCCAAAAAGAGAAAAATTTCGGACAAAGAATAAAGCTTTTTCTGTAATGGAGATTTGAGGAAGAAGTAGAAGAAGAGATTGAAATTGAGATTGAGAAGAAAACAATGGTGGAGGGTTGGCGAAATGGGTTTCGTGAAGCGACGAATTCGAAACCTCTGTTCCTGACGATCTACGCGACGGTCATCATTGGCGTTCTTGTATCCTCCTTTTATGTCTTCTCTGCTATTTACTCTCCCACCAATGGCTCCTCCTCTTGGCTCTCTTCTCCTCCCTTTTCCAGTAACCTCTCTCTCTCTTTGTATACATTGCTAATGGTTCACATCTATTATGAATTGTGATTTACTTTCTAAGTTTGATTGTTTGATTGATTCCGTAAGCCAGTTGATGACAGCTAGGTTCTCCAATGTGTTGGTTCTGATTCTGTTTCGATCTCACCGTTGACCTTAAATCTCAGTGTTTGTTTGAAAATGAGATCTCTATTGGGGTTTGTTCTAATCTGAGATGGGTTTTGACTTTTCAATCACTTCAGTTGATTCTCATCGCAGCTGTTGAATCTGATCGTGTTCTTGGTGGATCTGCATAGTCTATGAAAGTTTTGTTTTTTTCTTAAGTCTAATGCTTCTCTTAGGCATTATACTTTTTTAAAGTTTAATCAATTTGGTTTTCTTGGTTTCAACACATCAATCTCGCTTAGCAGTAGAAGCTTGATTTATTTTTTTCTGTTCATTATGTATGTACGATCTATTCATGAGTTTTATTTGTAGCTGCTGGAAAAATCCACCATCTTCCACAAGAAAATGCAACGTTGGAGCTACTAGTTGCACCACCACCACCACCACAGGCACTGCCACCGCCAGTTCCAAAAGAGGCTCAAGGCAAATCCTTAGGTAAAATCTGGGTGTCTCCTTCTCGGGACAAGAAGATGCCACCGCTTGAAACCTTTAAACTGACCAAAGAATTGTTTGGGGAAAGAGTGAAGGACAATGTTATTATAGTGACCTTTGGGAACTACGCTTTTATGGATTTCATCTTGACTTGGGTTAAACACTTGACTGATTTAGATCTCTCCAATATTCTAGTGGGTGAGTTTTCACTTCTTATATCTATCTATCTTTAACTGTTTCATTTGACTGGCTTTTTGTAAGTTAGTAACTTAATGTTATGGGGCTTTATAGGTGCGATGGATACTAAGTTATTAGAGGCTTTGTACTGGAAAGGCGTTCCGGTTTTTGACATGGGAAGCCATATGAGCACAGTGGATGTTGGGTGGGGTTCTCCAACATTTCATAAAATGGGAAGAGAAAAAGTTCTTCTTATAGATTCTGTCTTGCCTTTTGGTTACGAGTTACTAATGTGTGACACTGACATGGTGTGGCTTAAGGTGCTAACTCAGAACACTGTTAACACTGTTATCTTCTTTAATAGAATTTCTTCTGATAATATTTTATCTGACAGAACCCTCTGCCTTATTTGGCTCGATATCCGGATGCTGATGTTTTGACATCAAGCGATCAAGTTGTGCCTACCGTCGTGGATGACAGTTTGGACATCTGGCAACAAGGTAGATATTAGCTAAAGATCTGCATTTCCGTCTTTTCCCATCTAAAATTGTATATCATCCTGGAAAATATGTTTTGAGTTTATGATTAATAGCAGGTAATCTGTTCACACAGTTACTAACTGTTTTCTCTACGGTTCTTTTTTTCTTGGACTTTGAAAGTTAGTGGGGCCTACAACATTGGAATTTTCCATTGGCGGCCAACAGAATCAGCCAAAAAGTTGGCAAAAGAATGGAAAGAAATTCTCTTAGCAGACGATAAGGTTTGGGATCAAAATGGTTTCAATGAGATTGTTAGGAGACAGCTAGGTCCATCTGTAGATGGAGAGAGTGGACTTTTCTATGCTTATGATGGAAATCTCAAGGTTGGAGTTTTGCCCGCTAGCATATTTTGCAGTGGCCATACTTATTTTGTTCAGGTACCTTTCTACAGGCTTCTTATTTTTTGTGGTTTTTATCTTCATCTTTAGTGTCCAGGAATGGCCTAATGGCTAACTGCTATTTTCTATGGCAGGCTATGTATCAACAGCTCAGGCTAGAACCATACGCCGTGCATACAACATTCCAATATGCAGGTACTGAAGGAAAACGCCACAGGCTTCGAGAGGGGATGGTTTTCTTTGACCCACCAGAATATTACGATTCACCAGGTAAATTTTTTTTTGTTAACATTTTTCAACATTTCTCTTGTTGATGGGAAAAACCAAAACTGATGTTGTAAACTCCAACACAACACAGGAGGTTTCATTTCGTTCAAACCATCTATTCCAAAGAGCTTTTTACTAGACGGGAAGCATACCATTGATACGCACTTTGTCCTCGTTAATCACCAAGTACGCTTCTACTAACCTAACATCTTCCCTAGGAACTATATTTCAACTTGACCGCTTTTCTAATTTGACATCTAACTTTTGGTCCACTTTACAGATGAAACAGATCAGATCAGCTCTAGCCATTGCGTCTCTTCTAAATCGTACCCTGGTGAGTCTATTCAACAGCTGATACGCATAGTACCTGGTTATAGGGAATGATTCTTACGTATATCTGGTTGGTATCTTCGATATTTTCAGGTGATGCCACCAATATGGTGCAGGTTAGATAGGCTTTGGTTTGGGCATCCTGGTACTCTTCAGGGATCTATGACTCGACAACCTTTTATCTGCCCTCTTGATCATGTCTTTGAGGTAATATTTGTAATAACGTTGAAGCATGTCAACATACCTTCTGATTCTTTCTCTGCAAATGACTCACGAATTTCAATTACAGGTCAATATTATGCTAAAGGAGCTACCGGAGGATGAGTTTGGCCCGGGGATTGGTATCAGAGAATATTCTTTTCTAGATAACCCATCATTGCCAAAACAAGTAATTTAAGCTGCCTAGATATTGTTGTTTTTCTAATTAATCGTTTTATAAGAAAAAAAAGTCTCAGGGATGATATGATTTTAAAGGTGAAAGAGTCATGGCTTGATGTTCAACTTTGTCTAGAAGGAAAAGAAGGATGTGAGGCATCAAATAACACAAGTCCCTCTCGGGTTCTTAAGTTCCCAAAGCGGAGCAATGAAGATACGGTAACTTAGATATCTTTATCATGTATGTCAAGAAAATCTCCGGCTTAACCTAACCGCTTTGTTTCGTGGTCACCGCAGTTCAAGGCGATATTCTCTTCCTTCAACGATGTCAAGGTGATCAAATTTTCTTCAATTGAAGATGTTTTCATCGGATTCTCCGACAAGGCAAGTAGAACTTTGAACCGTGAAAGATTTAGACATGTAGATAGAAAAATGTACATGTGATCTGACATAATCTGGTTTGTGGTATAGGAGCGAGAAGAGAGATTCAGAAGACGGGTAAAGAGATATGTGGGAATATGGTGTTGTGAAGAGAACAAGACTCCAGGACACATTTACTACGATATGTACTGGGATGAGGAACCCGGTTGGAAACCGGTTCCTCCACAGACACCGGAAGAAGATCATCCTCATCTCTGATACCGTGATTCACAAGAAGACTCCAACAAGAAGCAGAAGAAGAAGCAGCTTATACTATATTTATTGGGACAAGGAGACTTAGGGAGTTTTTCTTTTATTTTTTTCATACAGCTTTTATACTTAATTACTCTGAAAACCGTCTCCCATGTGTATTATGTTTCAATAGATTTGGACAAAGAAAATCCTTTTTCATATAATTTCTCTGTAGGTTTTATTACAATAAATGGCATCTTATTTCTTTGTTTCACTTATTTACTAACTTCAAATTTTACATAGTAATGTATTTATAAATGTCATACTGGGTTCCATGGTCATATAGAGATGGAAAACAGAGCAAAATGCATTATAATTAGCAGTTGTACTTTCTTCTCCTGATTTCTACTTCAAAAAAAAAAAATTGGATTATCATCGATGAACAAACACGAGTCAGATTGTGAGAATTGGCGTTTCCAGGATGATAGGAAACCGAATAATAAAAACTAAAGTGTCTTAAGGATTATGCAATGTGAGAATTATCAACCGTGACTTTCACATTGTCCTTTGACTTGGGAAAATGCTGAGACAGAAGTTTAGAAATCTCGATGAACCCGACCTTGTCTTGCCCATTGAATATCGTCTTCAGTTTCCCATCGCATAGTATCTGCCTCTTGTTCTCCGGATTCTACATTTTTTTAAAAGCCAAATAATATTGTCACTTGGAAATCAAAATGAATCCAAAGACCGTTATACGATCAACATGAGAAAGACACTAGTAATACAGGTTATATATATAAATTTGAAATGTTCAGTCAGGAACATTGAGATCAAAGATCATAAACATATAGTTGTAGCTACAGTTCACAGAGATAGCTACATTATTAAAAAAAAAAAAAACCATATGCTAAAGACCTTGTTTAATCAGAAACAGCAGTCCTCAAATTTAGCTATCGATTTCAACAATCACCCAAATAAAGTTAGCGAGCGGCGGTAGTCCCAGAGATAAACCTAACCTGAAGATTGTTAAGCTTGATGTAGTCCCAGATTT
Organism: Nasturtium officinale; assembly: GCA_963854855.1. Classification (NCBI taxonomy): domain Eukaryota; kingdom Viridiplantae; phylum Streptophyta; class Magnoliopsida; order Brassicales; family Brassicaceae; genus Nasturtium; species Nasturtium officinale. The sequence goes on from OY978504.1 coordinate 4,313,850, forward strand.
TCTTCACGGCGGTAGTACGAGAGACTTCGTTGGCCCCAATAAAGTTAGCGAGCTGCTGCGAAACCGGAACCGCCTTACGAATGCCACTACCTTGTCTACCATTGGTAGCACCGGAGGCAGAAGCTGCCTTCGCCATTACTACTTTACATGATCCAAAAACCCTAGAAACTGCCGCCATTTCTTTTTTCACACTGTTTTGGAATCTGGAAGGGAGAGCTCTCTCTCTCTCTCTCTCTCTCTAAAACCCTAGAGATCAAACACAGATTTTGAATCTTCTACTCTCTCTCTCACTCTGCTACTTGGGATTAATGGAGCTGTTTTTGGGCCTTCCAAACCAAGATTATGGGCCTTATTAAGAACAAAATTTCCTGCATGTGGTTTATTCGGACCAAGATTAATTAGGACGATCAAGTTCATCAGTGGGGGTTATGAAGTATGAACATTATCGGTGTACATTAAAAAAATTGCTCATCTTATAGGTGGACAAGTTGAGATGTTGGGGGTTAGGTTAACCAAAATGTATTCCTTCCTAGGTTACTAAATATCATTTCAGTGAGAGAAATTTGTGATTAGAATCATATTGTTACTAGTACTAGTAAGTAAATTTGATATAATCATAAGTAAATATGATTTAGGGATTAATTCAGTTATAAACACATGCATACCTCTTGCCATAATTTTAGTAGAAATATTTCACTAAAAACTGATTAAGATATGGATTACTCCGAATACCCTAGTTTCACCTATAATCACTTTGTGCAGGTTCGTTTGCCATCAAGCATTTGGATTCGATCGAAAACACAATGTTTCTCAACATAACAATTCAAATATTTGATACACATGAATCTGTCTTTTTTTTTTTGATCAACTACACATGAATCTGTCTAAAACAAGAGAAAACGATAAAAACTAAATAAATAAGACATTAGTGAAGAGACCAACAACAACCAAATAAACATTGTGATGCGACCTTACCCTTGGGAGTATTATATAGTGAATCGTGACCGTAACCCGACCCGTTTAATAGAAAACTAGAAGCTGCCACGTACCCTACTTCCAGCACACGTAAGAGAACCTCTCTCTTTTATCTCCGTCTCCGACCAACACAATGGGACCTCGTTGCCGTCTCTTCTCGAGACCAAATTTCATCGTTACTCAAAGAGAAATGGAATATCCGTTAACTCACGTCGTAACGCCGTTACTATCTATTTTCCTCCACTTATAAATTTCCCACAGTCCTCCTAAGTCTCTTCGTTGAAACAAAACCTGGAGCTCCGTTCTAGCTACCCGAATTCTTTCCCTCGAAATTTTTGAGTATCATTTAGCAAATTCTCATATTTAAAGCTCCTCTTCACGAATAGCATAATTTTCTCTCTGTTTTGATCTTCTCATCGAATGATTTCATTTTGCTCTAAGACGTCGTTGTGATCAGATACGACTCAAAAAATTCCTACATTCAAAAGTTTTGTCGGAAAATCAATATCCATCTTTTCTACAAACCAGACCACTCCTGGAGAATCATATTTTCCACAGTTTGTTTCCCGAAAAATCTTCATTTTCATATTCTTTCAAAAGTTTCTCTTGTCTTTAATACTATTCCTACTTTACTTTTGCTTTTAGTCGACAGAAAAAAAGAAGAAGAAATTGTTGATTTTGTTTTTGTTTTTTTTTGTAACATCTCGAATAAAAATAAAAGCGATTCATAATCAATTACGTAGTACTTTTGGTTCCCGCATTTACTTGGAATACTACTGCCTGTAACGCTGCTCTATATCTGTAGCCTTGATGGACTATAAGTGGAAATAAAAGTTAACCCTCAAAGTTTCAGATATACACGCTTAACCTGCAGACTTCGATACAAGGTAAACTCACCCATTCTTTTTATTTAATTCCTCAGTTTTTCTTTCCATTCGATTCTTTTTCTCCACATGCATTTAGATTGCTTAATCTATCATCATATTCATATATAACTCGAACCCAGCTCTTTCTTTCTATTTCTTTGTTTTAGCTCTTTCTTTTACAAACTCGTGATTGGTAAGTTGTTGAAAAACATTTAAGTTTCTTTTCTTTACCTCTCTGCTTCTAAGATATTCGACACGAGCGATCAGAAGAATTATTTGTTTAATTCAAAAGATTTAGTATTTCAATGTCAGAAATTTCGGCTTGCCTGAGAGAAATATATTCTTTTGAAACTTTTGATTTGTGTGTGACGAGAAATGGGGTCTTTACTTGGTATTGCTGCTCAACAAAGCATTAACACACTCAGTTTGGCTTCTCTATTCAGACCACTTTCCTTATTTAAAAAAAAAAAAAAAACTGTATGACTATATATTATTTTCTAATGCCATCGCTTGTCTCTATCAACATCATATTTCATATATTTTTATTATTCCAAAGATTATAGGTTGATCCATTCAGGTGCCTCAACCATCTTTTGAAACTATATTTTCTCTGTGGTCCTCTCCTCTGATCCCCAAGTTAATCTTTGAACACTTTTGTCTTTATCAAGATTATTGCCCCTAATTATTAACCTCCATATCTTATTATTATTATTTTAATACACACTCCCTAATAAAGTTCCTTAATTTCTTGAAATGTTTTTTGGGATATTTTTTTTAAATCTTTATGGGTTTAAACTACGTTAATAAACTTTATCAACCTATTGTTTCAAGTTAGGTTTGCAATTTATTTTTCACAAATTTATCCTTTCCAGATTTTTTAAAAAGATATATATTTTACTTGGGGTTTCACTAACTTTTCAATAGTTGAGTAACTTGAGTTGCTTATGTAATGAATTAATTAAACTTTAGCATCACTTAACATATTCATAACTTTGCTTCTTTTGTTTCTATCTTAATTTATGAGAAGTGGTTTAATTGTGATTTTATACACTCACTATATGGGTTCTTACATGCAGAGAACATAAAAAGAGTGCAAAAATGTTTACTTGCATAAACTGTACAAAAATGGCAGACGGAGGTGAGGATGTAGAAGAAGAAGCGCGTGGGAGCACAACTCCCAACACTAAAGATGCCGTTAAAAGCCTAACTACACAGGTCTCGTTCTCTCTCTTTCTCAAGATCCATTCTTTTGTTGATCCTTATGCTCTTTTCACTTTATTTGGCTGCTTTTTTTCGTAATTGCCTTGGTCGTGAAACAAACAAAACTGCATAACCCAAATTGATAAAATGGTCCTAAACTGTTTAACAATTGTGGTGAAATGAACAGTTGACAAATCCCTTTTTAAAGTTAAAAAGACTTCAAATTTGACTATCAAGTACAAAAGTATAGAGTTGAGTTCTCTAGGTAGTAGAGATTTACTGTTGTTAAGGCTAACCAAAATTCGAATCTTTAGACAAGATCTTATGGTGATGCAACATCACTTCTCTGGAATCTCTTACAAATCTCTCTTTAATAGGTTTTGTCAGTGTTTTTTCTCAGCTGTATGTGACTAGACATAAAACAGCAGCAATTAGTAATAATAATTAAAATCAAAATCTCAAAAAATTATGGTTCGCATTGATTTTTAGGATTCCCAGTATTGTAGTGCCTGGTGATTTGTGTGGACATCATTTTATTAAGGTTGATTGAAAAAGGGTAATGGAGTCACGCCTTGTTGAACATGATTTTTGCTTGTTATTGAAGACTGATCTATACTTTCCTAGAATAAGCTCTAGTGGATTCTATCTAGATAGGGGAAAAAAAAGAAGAAGAGAAATTTGTGGTGGGGCAACTATATTATAAATCAAAGAACCATAAAAAGAAGTTATGATTATGTTCTATTCACGGAGAAGACAAGATGAAGTATATTTTATTTTTCAAATTATGTCAGATCTCCTAGCTTTATTTATGCTCTTTTATGAATGATGATAGTGGACTCCTTTTTCCTAGATGGGATAAAAGAAAAAAAATCATCCATTTCTTGACGCATTTTGTTCATGGCAGAAGACTTTATTACTTACTTTCTCTTTGTTACATGTTCTATCCGACATTATGTTGTCCAATGATCACCTAGTACTATGTTATGTGTTTAAGATTTTTACTTTCATTAGCTACTTGGGTACGGATGCTATGCAGATCAAAGATATGGCTTCGAAATTCTCTGGTGCTAATAAACAAAGCAAGACAACTCCTGGCTCCTCTAGCAGCACCTTAAGGAACGAGCAGAGAAAGTTTCCGGATTTTGACACTGCATCAGAAAGTGTTCCATACCCTTATCCAGGTGGAAGCACGAGTTCCACTCCTGCTTGGGACTTGCCAAGATCGTCCTACCATCAATCTGGACGGCCAGACTCAAGATTCACATCATCAATGTATGGCGGTGAACGTGAATCCATCTCAGCTCAGTCGTGTGATGTAGTACTAGAGGATGATGAGCCAAAGGAGTGGATGGCTCAAGTAGAGCCGGGTGTGCACATTACATTCGTCTCACTCCCCAGTGGAGGAAATGATCTTAAACGGATACGTTTCAGGTATTTGAAATCCATTATATACATATAACATTTTCATAAATGCGTTTCACATATGGGCCATACAATGATTTGATGTGAGATGAAGCTAACATTTACTTGTATCTTTATTAAAGCCGGGAAGTTTTTGACAAGTGGCAAGCTCAGAGATGGTGGGGTGAGAACTACGACAGAATAGTTGAGCTTTACAATGTTCAGAGGTTTAATCGCCAAGCTCTTCAAACCCCTGGTAGATCCGAGGACCAGGTAAAAACATCAGTCTTTAGGTTACAAGTAAAGAGAAGGTTTATGAGTAATCTTGACTTTGACTTCTGTTTGTTTCTTCTTTTAGTCGCAGAGAGATTCAACTTACACAAGAATTGACTCAGCAAGAGAAAGCAGAGATTGGACTCCAAGAGACAATAACTTTAGACCACCAGGAGGCAGTGTCCCACATCACTTTTATGGACCTCAAATGGATGCAGCACGAATGACTACCTCATCAAGGGACGATCCGCCTTCGGTAAGTAACGCTAGTGAAATGCAAGGTGAGTGGGTTGAAGAGGACGAGCCTGGCGTTTACATTACCATCAGACAGTTACCAGATGGAACCAGAGAATTACGCCGCGTCAGATTCAGGTTAACCAATTAAACAAAACATTGGATTAGGATGAAATCTTAGTTTACTCAAGCTAAACTACCAAGTTTTCTCCATGCATTTTAAAGAGCTAAAAATTAGACTAGAGAGACAGCTTTTATCATGAATTTATTGGTAGTTAAACGTTAACCAAATCGAACCGGAGTTTTGCAGTCGGGAAAGGTTCGGGGAAGTGCATGCCAAGACATGGTGGGAGCAGAACAGAGACAGGATACAAACACAATACCTCTAAGGGGGAAGGAAAAAAGGAGACCAATGTTTAATCTCCATTAAGTCATTAACACAACAAAGGTATACACAAAATCAGAATTTTGTTCATCTTCTTCAATTTGGAAGAAAATCAGAATGTGATATGAAAATTTGATTTTTAGAGATTTGTAGCTAGTTAGTTCTCGGCGTTTTGACAGCTTTGTAACATTCTTGACCATGAGATGAGCTTTATGCCTTTATTTATTGGTTCATTTTATCCATCTGTTTTTTTTTCTTGGATGCTTCAAGTGGATAGATTATTTTCAATTTGTTTGTTAGTAGCATAGTATATACCATGCAAATTATATTCTATTAAAATCTTCAAAAGAGGGTAAAGAAAAAGAAGCTCTGTTTTTGAAAAATATTAAAAGACTGTAATAGTATGTAACAGAATACACAAAGTGTTGCAAAACCCTTTTGAATCATCGTCTAGTTACGCTTCTACTTCAAGCCTTTGTCCAAAGCTCACGTCATGTTCCTAAACCAAATGGGAGATTGAAATGTAATCGATGCAGGAAAGTGACCTAGAAATTGAAGGAAACTTGTGTGTGATGCAAGGTACTGTGGCAACTGCGTCATCAGCGTATGGATGAAACGAAACGGTCTTAACTAGGAAAGCATTGGGTATACAGTGTATCTTTTATGATTCACACTTTCACAGAGCATGAATTGGATGATTTTAGTTAAAATATATAACATTGACTATGATTTGGTTTTGTTCTTACACATAAAAGGTAAAAAAGAGTCTAGACCAACCCTGGTTCTTAGGGACTTAGACACTACCGGATGGTTGGCATTCTTCTAGATTAAGCAAGCAAGATCAGACGGGTGGGATTGGGTTGGCTAGTATGTGATAGTTTTGTCACAGAGACATCAGATTCTTCATCAGTTCCATCTTTGACAATCGCCAAATCCCCTCGTCTCCTCATCAAGCCGACAGTCTCTCTTTCCAGATTCTCCCGTCATGTGATCTCAAAAAGAGTAAAACTTCATACAATCACTCCTATCTTTGCAATAATGAAACTAATTTTCTTTTCTTGGAACTGAAGAATCGTACGTTGAGAATGGATGGTTCGGGAAGTGGACATTGGATCGGTTGATAATTGTCCAAGGGCTCAATCGGGTGTTCCACGTTGCTACCTCGATCCCATGAATTGCAGCGGTTGTGACGTTAATTGAAGCAACAAGATCAGAACTTGAAGGCAACCCTTCCCTACCATCCTGATCATAAGACATGATTCATGTTCAATGTAGGTTGAAACCATTTTATTGCTTTACCAGAGCTGTAAAGGATCTCATATTCAACTACATCTTGAAGCATAGATAAAGGAATCAGACTACAATAGAACAGAGAGGATGTTCATCAATGTAGAAACCAAGCAACTCTAAGTATTCCCAACTTAATCATCAATCTTTGAGGCTTAATTTGTTAGAATCTCAAGATGATAGAGCAAAATTCTGTTGGTGAGCTTAACCAAAAACACAAATCTACTGAAGAAGCATCATAGTAAGAAGGAATCACTATGAAGATAGAGTTCAAACAAAAATCTAACAGAACAAAATCCCCTGTTCCATAAAATAGTTGGAGAAAAGAAGCATTAGAGTTTTCTTTGAACGCTAGAGCCCATGAAACCTTTACTGGAATTAGACAAAACAAATAGAAAAGAGAGCTTACGATGGCACTCTGTGTTCGGCTATGGCCGTCTCTAACACCAGAAAATCTTGAGAAAATACCAACCATGGTATTGAATTCGTTCCTCTTGTTTTTGTCCTACAACACGAAATTTCTAAGAAAATAATCATCCTCGATCTTAACTTACAATATTTCCAATGAAAACAGTGAAATAAACTTGTTCGAAGAGCATAAATTCTCCAAAGCGCCAAAGCCGAATAAAAAAAAGCAGAGCCACAAAGATAGCTACTTTAAATCTCCAAAAAGCTGCAATGAACTGGTAATAAATGCTTTCTCAGCTTTAAGCTTTAAGTTTTGCTTGGCTTCAACATATTCTCGGGTTTTGGCTTCTTTTTTGTCTCCTTCAACTTTTCTTGGCTTTGAAAATTATTATTATTGTTGATGATTCATAGCCTTATAAAAAAATAAATAATTCCCTTGTTAATGAACGACAAATTTTACTGTAAAAATTCCTGGTTCAGCTATATTTTTTTACTGTAAAAATAATTCATTCATTTCCGAGAAAGCTACAAATCAACTAGACGAATTATATAATACAACAAGAACCAAGTCATTTGAACCAGCACAAGACCTCAAGTGTTATTAAAGTAAGTAGTCTTCATTTCAAAGACACCAGGACAGAGTAACGTATGTATGTAACTAATTTGTAGAATCTTTAAAAAAATCCAACTTACTTAACTCGCCGTAAAAGAATGGACCTGCGAGAATCAGTAGGGAATCAAAACGACATAGTTCTGAGGTTAGCTCAGTACGTGGTCGCTTCTACCGCCGGAAAACCTTCTAACCTGGTCTTCTCGCCGGCGCTAATCAACGTCATCCTCAGCTTCATCGCCGCCAGAACGCCCGGAGCCACCGCAGAAAGGATCATCTCTTTACTTCAGGCTTCTTCGATCGATGAGCTTAACGCCGTATGCTCCGAGATCGTCACCACCGTCCTCGCCGACAGCACCCCAAGTGGCGGCCCAACGATCGCAGCAGCGAATGGCGTCTGGATCGACAAGTCTCTATCCGTAGAACCTTCTTTCAAAGATCTCTTAGAAACTTCGTATAAAGCTACTTTCAATCAAGTCGATTTCCGCAACAAGGTATTCTTTCATCTTCATAACTTAACTCTCTTTCAATCTTCCCTCATTGTTTTTCGCACTTTGCTCGATATTTTGTAGAGTTAAAGTGAACGGTTTAGCCAAAATTTGGTATATTACACTAATATGCTTAGATCAAGTATACCCGAGGCTTTTGTGAAATCAAATCAATTAAAATGATAAAAATCGGTTTATATTCGAATAACATTCTTAGATGTGGGCTTTTGTGAAATCAAATCACAATGTTAAGATGATCGAAATATGACAAGTTTGTTATATCGTTAAATATTCCAACACTTCAATAATTTGTTTGGTTCTGGAATGGAAAGGCTGAAGAAGTGACTGAAGAGGTGAATTCATGGGTTGAAGAGCAGACAAATGGACTCATCACTGATCTTCTTCGACCAAACTCTGTTACTGCCATGACTGATCTCATATTTGCTAATGCCTTGTTCTTCCTCGGAAGATGGGATTGTGAATTCGATCCATTGCTAACCAAAGATTCCGACTTTCACCTTCTTGATGGAACCAAAGTACGTGTGCCCTTCATGACCGGTCGCTCCACAAAATACCATCTTCATGCTTACGAAGGTTTTAAAGTACTTGATCTACCGTATAGAGAAGGACGTTATGGAGAAAACATCCTTAATCTCGATGAAGAAGACATCCTTAATCTACTGTACAGAGAAGGACGCGATGAAGAAGACAGTCGTTATTTCTCAATGCAAATCTATCTCCCGGATAATAAAGATGGATTGCCTGAAATGCTAGAGAGACTAGCTTCTAGTCATGGCTTCTTGAATGGTAAAGTAGATATTCCTAGCCATTGGGCGGGTTATCAAAGAACTCAAGTTTCCAAGGTTTAAATTTGCTTTTGATTTTGAAGCCTCGAAAGCGCTCAAGAACTTAGGTTTGGAGCTATCATCCGAGATGATCGTCCATAAGTCTTGCATCGAGGTAGATGAACTGGGATCGAAGGCTGCAGCGGCTGCTGCTGTGATCAAGTTTGGTAGTTGTGGTCCACCGGAAAAGAGGTATGACTTCGTGGTTGATCATCCTTTTCTAATCCTTGTCAGAGAAGACACAAGTGGACTGGTTTTGTTCCTTGGTCAATTCATGGATCCTTCTTTGCACTAATTTGATGTCCAAAACCTCGGAACTAATGGCTACTAGTTTCTTCACGTTTTGAATGCATCACTTGAGTTCAAGTTAAAATCTTGCGGCTTTTTTTGTGTGTGTGTGTTAGCTACTTCTTGAAATCTTTATGGTGGTCAGGCCAATAGAATTTGGCTTTTTTTGCAGCGATCCAAACCTTTTTTTTGTTTTCTTTCTACCGGAATTTTATTGAAAGTAACCTTAAGATGCAAAAGTCAGTAGGACCGAGAACTTTCAGATACTGAACCGGCAGGACTAGAATCTCCCGGAAACTAAACTGACAGAAAACTAAACTCCAAAATGATGGAGAAACTTTTTCATAAAAACCAGAAAAGTACAAATTTAAACCAAAAACAAATTGCCACAAATTCATATGTTTATGTTTTCACTAAATCTTATTGGGAACATGAAAATACTAACATTACCAGAAAACCGTTGATTTCGAATTTCTTATGACTTTCGTGTTTTCTTTTTGTCCACAAGCTCTGACATGCTTCGTGTATAGTTAGTTTTTTTTCCGTGTATAGTTAGTTAATTAAAGTTTTGAAGATAGTTATTTAAACAAGGCTTTCATAGTGTTTCGACTAGCCAGTCATCTGGAAACATTATTAAAAAAACTCATAAAGAGAAAAATTCGCCAACCCTTGCCCGTTGAACTAATTAAACAAACTCATGAAGCCTCGTCCAAGATTATGTCTCTATGTATACGTATATGTATAAACTGCCTGTGTTGCCAGTTGCCAAAAGTGATTCTCATTGGTGGCAGCAACCAGTTATTAGCCCAAGTACGAACCCTGCGTAAGCTAGCACATACATCAGCAGCATCGGCTCAACATTTCCATAGGCTTCAACAAAAAAAAAAAAAAAAAAAAAATTGTACTCCTAAGTTTTTTTATTTTCTAAGGTTTATACTTTTTAATAAAAATTGATTTATTTGTTTTGTAGTCTCTATAATAAAAATATACATATAAAAAAATTGGGCCGTCTTCCATCTATTTAAAAACAAAAAAAATTATATATATATATATTTAAAATCAGACCCATTAATTATTAGGACTCTAGGAAGATGGTATTGAGCATTGCCCAACCTGTCCTCCTCTCTAAGCAGGCACTGAACATTGGAATATAAGTAAGCAATAATTTAGATAAAAAGAGGAATTGAATCAACTGTAAATTAGATAATAGGGGAAAATTAAAAATAATTGAAATTTAATAAAAAGAAAATATGGAAGAAAAAAGAAAAGTGGAGGAAAATCTAACAAAAATAAAATCTGAAAGAAGAAAAAGAAATAAAAATAGAATTGAGCAATTACTTGGAAAAAATTAGATAAAAAGACTTTTAAAAAGAAAAAAAAAGTAAAAAGAAATCTGAAGAAGAAAGAAAATAGAAGTGAGCAATTAATTTTAAAAATATAATATCTGTTTAGAATTAATGGTAAACTCTATAAATATAGTCGTTGTGTTGAGAAGTTGAGAGAAACCAAAAATGTCTGAAATTAAACTCACCGAAGCAATGGGTTTGAGAAGATCCGTAGGGAATCAAAACGAAATCGTTATGAGGTTGGCTCATTTAAAGATCTCTTGAAGAATTCATATAAAGCTGCTTTCAATCAAGTCGATTTTCGCACCAAGGTACTCTTTGACCTCCATAACCTTACTCTCTTCAATCTTTCTTTCACATTTATTTTCACTATTTCCCTGTTTTTTTTTTTTTTTTTTTTTTTTTACTTTTGCCAGTTGTTCGAATTTTTGCATAGCCAAAATTATTAATTCAACTAAAAACTATTATACTAATGTATGCGTATCAAATACTATACTAGGCTTTTGTGAAACCAAAATCACATATGTTGATTGATTTTTTTTTTTTTTTTCATTTTTGGTTTTGGAAAGGCTGGAGAAGTGACTGAAGAGGTGAATTCATGGGGTGAAAAGCAGACTGATGGACTCATCACTGATCTTCTTCAACCAAACTCTGTTTCTGCCATGACTGATTACATATTTGCTAATGCCTTGTTCTTCAACGGAAGATGGGATTCTGTATTCGATCCATCGCTAACAAAAGATTCCGACTTTCACCTTCTTGATGGAACCAAAGTACGTGTACCCTTCATGACTGGTGACTCCTACAGGTACCGTCTTAGAGTTTACGACGGTTTCAAGGTCCTTGATCTACCGTACAGAGACGGAGGTGATAAAGAAAACAGACGCAGTTTCTCAATGCAAATCTATCTCCCGGATAAAAAGATGGATTGCCTGAAATGCTGGAGAGGTTAGCTTCTAGTCGTGGTGGATTCTTGAATGATGGGGGAGATATTCCTAGCCATCATGCATATATTGGAGAAGTCAAGATTCCAAAGTTTAAATTTGCTTTTGATTTCGAAGCCTCGAAAGCTCTCAAGGGTTTGGGTTTGGAGCTGTCATTGGAGACGATCGTCCACAAATCTTGCATCGAGGTCGATGAAGTGGGATCGAAAGCTGCAGCAGCTGCTGCTGTATTACTTCTTGGCTGTTGTGGTCGAGCGCGAAAAGAGTATGACTTCGTGGCTGATCATCCTTTTCTCTTCCTCGTCAGAGAATACATAAGTGGATTGGTTTTGTTCCTTGGTCAAGTCATGGATCCTTCTATGCACTAATTTTATGTCCAAAGCCTCCAGACTAAAAGAATTTAGGAAAATTTTAGGATAAAAAAAGGAAATGAATCAACAGTAAATTAAATGAAAAAAAAAAGTAAAAGGAAATTTCATAAAAAGAAATTTTGGAAGAAAAATATGGAAAGAAGTGAACAATTATGTAGAAAAATATAAATAACAATTACTTTTGTTTAGGAACTATGATAAAAACACTATCAATAAAGTCATTGTGTTGAGTTAGTTTGAAACATAAAAGAAAAGAAGACGAGTAATAAAAAGAAGTGGTCTCAAAGAAACCAAAAATTCCAAACTTAACTCGGCGTTAAAAATGTACCTGGACGAATCACTAGGGAATCAAAACGAAATCGTTATGAGGTTGGCTCAGCACGTTATCGCTACTACCGCCGGGAAAGCCTCGAACCTGATATTTTCGCCGGCGTTAATCAACGTCATCCTCAGCTTCATTGCTACCAGAACGCCCGGTGAAACCGCTGAAAAGATTATCTCTTTACTTCAGGCTTCTTGGACTGATGATATTAATGCCGTCTCTTCCGAGATATCCACCGCCGTTCTCGCCGACAGCACCGCGAGTGGCGGTCCAAAAATATCAGTAGCGAATGGCATTTGGGTCGACAAGTCTCTCCCTGTAGAAGCTTCTTTCAAGGATCTCTTGGAGACCTCGTATAAAGCTCCTTTCAACCAAGTCGATTTTCGCACCAAGGCACTCTTTCATCTCCATAACCTAACTCAGATCTTCAATATTAATTCCCCCAATTATTTCCATTATTTTCCCTAATTTTTTTGCATTGTCAAATTATTAATTCACCTAAAAACTGGTATATTTACATGTTTAGATGTGTGCTTATCAAATTACTACACTATAATATTGTGAAATCTAATCATGCATGTTTTCTTTTGGTTTTGGAAAGGCTAATGAAGTGTATCGACTATATCTAATCTAGATACAAAGCTCACTTAGTTATTTTCGGTAATTGACAGAAATAAGGATTGAATTTTAAGGAAACTTTTGCACAAGTGGTAAATATTTTGTATTTTTTTGGAGTTGTATCGGCAAAAAATTGGAAACTTCATCAGATGGATGTCCACATCGCCTTCTTGCATGGTGATCTAAATGAAGAAGTTTATATTACACTTGTTCATGGTTTCTCTTCTACTGAGCCTAAGTTTGTCGGCTTTGAAAATCATTATACACAAAATCATTATACACTATTTGAAACTAGTCTCTGATGCTTTTATATAATATTTTTTGTATTTTTTTTGTTTGAATAATTTATGTTGATCAGATTAATAGATATTGGCTATGTTGCACCAACCTAAAACTCAATTGCTATGTTTTCGTTGAATTTAATGTTATATTCACTCACCTCTAATAATTTCCTGACTCAAGAAATATAAAATTTGATATATAATAAAAATTTATCATTGTCAACAAAATATTTAGTGGCAATTTGGTAAATAGGGGTGGTTTGAAATCCGGCATTTAGAAGAAAAGAGTGAAAGAAGAGTAAAGGAGTGGTTATACTTATCCCAGTCGATAGCTTTTGTTTGTTTCATTGCAATTCTTAAACTCTCCCTGGATCTCAAGTGATGAATCGCCATCACGATCCTAATCCCTTCGACGAGGAAGATGATGAAATTGTTAACCCCTTCTCGGTAATGTTTCTCTCCTCTTCCCTACTCTTTTCTAGCTGAGCTTCCTTTCAGATTCATGACTCTCATGAGGCTTATATCGAATTTTATTTGGTGATTTCGAGTATTATATGTTCGCCAGAGTTTTAAGAATCGTAGATCACGAAGCACTTGTTTTTTTTTTTTTTCTTTTCTTTTTCTGTTCATTTGTGATTAGCTCCAGGAACTGGAATATAATAGCAGATACGGAGTCTCTGTAACCGCAGATTTGAATATCAACACTCATTTCTGATTCAGTTATTGTGTTAGCAAATACGGATTTACCGATAAACTTATCCACGTCTGAATATTAAAACTGTTTCTTCGAAGCTCGAATTTGGCCTGAATCTTGTATTGCGTGCTAGCAATCCAGGCAAAAGTTAACGGATCTACTCTATATTGACATATTGTAGATTGCTGGGATTCCATTTTGAGTATTATTAAGTGGAAGCCTTGTAAATTAGTTTTTTTTAGCTGTATCAACTTTTCTGTTCAAGTTTCCTTACAGGCTATTATTAGTATATGGTTTTAATGTGTTGTTATTGCAGAAAGGTGCTGGTGGCGCTAGGAGGGTTACTGCGTTAACTAGGCCAGTTGGATTTGGCAGTAATCTTGATGCTACGGTCGATATTCCATTGGATACTGTGAATGTAAGAACATTGGTGTCGCAATACTGATGCACATTCTCACTTGAATTTTTCTCAAGTTTGTTTGTAAATTGGCGCAGGACTCTTCAAAGAAACATAGAGAGCTTTCTGATTGGGAATCACAACTTAGGAACAGAGAAATGGTTTGTAGCACTGATATCGATCAGTTTATATTTGTTTTACATAGTCTGTCTATCTAATGGTTGGGTTGTTTCGTGTAACTCTTTATCTTTGATTCACACAGGATATTAAACGAAGAGAAGATGCCATTGCTAAATGTAAGTCATGATCCACTGTTTTCCAGCTGTTATTATTTTATTTTTTTGTGCTGGTTTGTTGCTAATGAAACGTATCTAACTGTGTCACAGCTGGCGTTCAGATAAGCGATAAAAACTGGCCACCTTTTTTCCCAATTATACACCACGACATTGCTAACGAGATACCAGTTCATGCACAAAAGCTGCAGTACCTGGCATTTGCTAGTTGGTTGGGTAAGTTTTACTAATTTCATCTGTTATCCTGTTTATGAACTGTATAAAGTTCTCAGCAGTGAACTGATAGACTTGTTACTGTTTGAATTTGAGTTTTCAGGTATAGTTTTGTGTCTTGTATTCAATGTCATTGCAGTTATAGTCTGTTGGATTAAAGGCGGAGGTGAGTTTTTATACTAAAACAAATTCACCTTATGAAGAGAACTATATTCTTAAGTTGTGATTGCATTTGGTTGAACTAATGCTGGTTTTAAATCTGGATGGCAGGTGTTAAAATCTTTTTTCTTGCCACAATATATGCGTTGCTTGGATGTCCAATTTCATATGTATTATGGTACAGGCCTCTCTACCGAGCAATGAGGTGAGGCCCGTTTATCTGACTATCCGTAGGCCGGGTCTTATTGGTTTTATGCCTATAGCTGAATTGTTTTTTAATCACCTTTTGCAGGACTGACAGCGCTTTAAAGTTCGGTTGGTTTTTCTTCTTCTATCTGGTGAGTTTAATTGGAAAGAACTGTAATCTCTAGGTTCACGTTTTATCTTTAGTATATGCATGTATACTTCCTGTTTTCTGTATAATTGAACTTAGCTCTTGACAGATTCACATTGGCTTCTGCATATTTGCTGCCATTGCTCCTCCAGTCGTTTTCCATGGGCAATCATTAACGTAAATCTTCCAAATTCCAATTACTGCTCCTTAAATTTGTTTTGTTCTCAAGTTGTGCAATGTTTCATGTATGGTAAGTTTGAAAAGGGTTTCACTTGGAAAGTTGTAAGTTTTTCTGTTACTTATAACTAATTATTACTAGGATGAGAAGTAGAAAAGCTAAGAATTTCAACACGGTGTTTCGACTAGCCATCATTTGGAAACATCATTTCATTTACGACATAGAAAACTTCACCAACCGTCAAATTAAACCCTTAGGGTCATGCAGCTTCGTCCAAGATTATGTGTCTCTGTATATACTTAATTGCCTGTGTTGCAACAAATGATCCTCAATCTCCTCTAATCTACAGGGGTGTGCTGGCAGCAGTTGATGTAATCTCTGCCAGTTTATTAGCCGGGGTACGAACCATGACCTCTTTTATATGTTTACTATGGATCAAGACTTTGTTACCAATTCAGTTCCCTATTAAAATGAAACCTGGTTGCTACCTAGCTTAACTTTGATTCATACTTCATACTGCAGATCTTCTACTTTGTCGGCTTCGGTCTCTTCTGCTTGGAGTCGCTTCTGAGTCTATGGGTTCTCCAGGTAAAATGATACTAATCTAGCTGTTTTCTTCTATGCATCTGCTAACCAATACCAAACCAACAAATTTACCAAAGTTCCTGCCTTAATGTGTTTCCACCATTGTCGGGATTTTTGCAGAAAATATACCTCTACTTTAGGGGAAACAAGTAAAAGGATACAATATGCATATACTAGAGCAAATACCGTACTCCTTCCATGATACCACCCTCTTAGAAGGTATGATTATACCATCTTACTACTAATGTAACTACCATTGTGTCCTTTTCTCCGATAAAACTCTGTTGTGTTGTGTTATGTGGTATTGTGTTGTGTTCTTCAGTCAGTAGTTGTAGTGGTAAAAGAGATACCGTGTGTTCTATAATATTTAGGACTCAATATTTTGGAGAAAAAGAGTAGAGAGATTAATTATGTTTCCAATTCCAAATCTGTGTGTTGTGTATGATGATGCAGACCAATTGCCGAATATATTGATAAAAAAAGCCTTTGCGTCTGTGCTATTATTATTGCCCATGGCGAAAAGAGTAGTTAGGGAGGAACGAGCATAGATATAAATCATATAACAGTTTGCTGAATAGAAAAAACCTTGAGACCAAACATCGTTGCAATACGAAGAAACATTTCTGCCAAATGTAAATAAGTTTCGTCTTATTTGATCATAGACACCGTATCTCCTTTATTTTTTCTTAAGCCACTACGAAACATTTATACAAACCTGCAAGGATACCCCAAAGGCTAACACCTAAAAGCAACCCAACTTATGAACCGACTACTTGATGGTCACAAACTTGTTAGTACCATGCCTCGCCCAATGGTTCTTGAGGTCAACAGGATTTCGAGGTTATAGCCTTCGCCAACGAGCTTCACAAGGAGCTTGACATAAGCACCATTGCTCATTTATCTTCCAGCAAGACGTGAACAGAGTCTTTTGGTGCTCAAGGGAAGTGGGTATGTCGATATGCTGATGGTACAGCACGAGGATTGCCAACCGCCCATGCCCCATTTGTAGCAAACTCTTGAAACGCCCGTACATGAACATACCGTAGGAGGAGCCCCGGAAGAGTCGAAGCGTGAGATTTCAATCTTGATGTCAGGATTCTTTTTCTCGCGTTTTGTTTCTGGCACTTGTTGTTTTCTTTGGCTTATTGGATGCAGTGCGCTTCTTCCTCGGTGGTTTTGGCTTCAAAGCTTTCAGAGGAGACTGATTCTTGTACTTCTTTTTCACAATTTCCATATCGTTTCTTGTTTCTCTAGTAGGAGGAAGAGGAAACAAACGATCTTGAGGCATCATAACGCTTTCAGCTGGATTTGCTTCAGGGACTTGAGAAAGATCAATGCATGTGGTCTTTGGAACGGGAAGAAAAGAATGGAACCAAAGAGATAGTGAGAAACAAGAAAAACAAAAACAAAAGAACCATACATGTTCACTAAGTGGCAGAAACCAAATCAGGAAGAACAGCAGCAAGATCAATCAT
The DNA here is from genome assembly GCA_963854855.1 of Nasturtium officinale. Classification (NCBI taxonomy): domain Eukaryota; kingdom Viridiplantae; phylum Streptophyta; class Magnoliopsida; order Brassicales; family Brassicaceae; genus Nasturtium; species Nasturtium officinale. The sequence goes on from OY978504.1 coordinate 4,331,320, forward strand.
CCAAGACTCTTTCAGATCAGCTCCAGATTTCTCTTCAGGCAGCTTCTTGGCTGGAATCTGATGAGAGAACAAGGCTGCAACATCGTCTTTCTCAACCCACCTTACTGCAATATACCCGTAATCTCGTCTCTTGAACAAGTTGCTAAGCTCGTTAACCTTCTCCAAATACGCCACACTCAAGCCATATGCATCACTGCATTTCCATTTCCATGTTTCCTACTCCAATACTATCTTTATCAGTGATCTTCGGCTTTACCTTGGATTTGTTTCTCTTAATCACAGATTGCATTTCTGCCAAAGTCATTATCCCTTCATCTTCTTCAGTCAACCTCTCAGATACATTTAAAGCGTCTGCTCCCTCATCTATCATCTCCCCCATCTCACTCGCTCTTCTCACACTTTCACCATTACTACCAACACGCTTCTTCATCCTACTATATGTTATGATCTTGGAAATGTTTTCACTTCTGTCTCTACCTTCTTCTTCTTCTTCTTCTTCCTTTGCCTCAAAACTATTCTTGCAACTAGGACACATCAAATTGTGCCCCAAATACTTCCTATCAAACTTATGCATCGACTTGCAACCCGAACAAACCGTCGAAAATGTCGACGTTTCATCATCACCACAACCACCATTAACCATTTCCCTCTGAATCCTAATCCTCAACTTCATATCATACTCAGTCCTCTTAACCTTATCAGAGAAAACCCTAAAAGCCTCACTCAAAAGCTTGAATCCTTCCTCGCAACCCGCGTAAGGATTCTTATCAGTATGCAACACCAAAGCTAATTTCCTATACCTGTTGTTTTATGGTATTGATGTGAGAGAAAGGCTACACCTTTAGAAACTTATACCATTCCGGCATACCTCCGGTTCCCGTGGAGGCGGAGCTAATGATCTCGAAAGCAGTGACCATGGCGGATATACCTTCCAAGTCCGGAGACAAGCTAAGAGCTTTCCGCGCGTGATTAAGGGCTGACATCAAGTCACCGCAATTGAAACTAGATTCCGCTAAAACTTTGTGGTGTATTGCTTCCTTTTCTACTTCTGAGTCTGATCCCGACGCCATTGCTGTAGATGGAGACACAAGATAGAGAGAACCTTCAAAGACTTCAACTTTAAAAGAGAGCTCTGTGTTTTATATTTCTTTAATTTTCACCCTAGTATTTTTAATTATTTTTTTCTTACCCTCTCATTTCTAGAGATTTCATTTACAACACCTTATAGGCTTTTACATTTCAAATTTGAATTAATCAATTTCTTGCTCCTAATAATTGGAAATTAGATCAATACAATTTATGTAGTTTATGTACATGATAAATTTGAATTTGTGAGGAAAAGTAATATTAATTATCTTACCTACTTTCTACCAGTAACTATCATTTTCCATCAAATGTTTTCCAAGTATAAACTTATGTGTTTATAACATTTGAAATATACTTTGGAAAACAACGTTTTACATGAACTAAAGAGACTTCCTTTTCAATTGGGAAAAAGAAAGCTTCCTTGTTAAATTTTGACATTTTGGGTGGGTTACAAACTTCTAACGAGGCTTCACATAGATAAAGTCCATAAATAAGTTTTAAAGAAGGGGTTTATATATAAATACTTGATTTAGGCAAAGAAACAAAATATATTCCTCGTGAACTCCACGCCCCCTTCTCCCTTCTTCTCCTTGAGAGAAAACACAAACAATCCGCCAAATTGTGTTGGTCAAGACATTGATTCTCACAATCTCTGCAAATTTAAGCTCAGAGTATCATACCCACCTCTCCAATTCTGCTCAGAGTTTTCATAAATTACCAGTCTTTAGGTATTTCTGACGCATCTCCAGTTTCTAATTCTGGTTTAGTTTTTACTTTTTAGCGTTTCTCTTCTGAATTCAGTTGAGTTTCAAGGGCTTTTTGGAGGGTTTCTGTTTATACTTTTGGGTTTAGTGTTATCGTGTTTATCAGCTCCAATTTTCTGCATACAGAGAAAAAGACTAGACCTTTCAGCAATATATATAGTATTAGTCTGTGGTGCGTATGAACTGTATTGGTCAAAGATCAGTAGGAGAAATCTGTAGCATCTAATTAGCTGGAGTGTTGAATTGTTGGGTTTATGTATAAGTAGATCTCGTTGTGAATTAGCTTAGCTGACTTCGTCATGCAGGGAGCTCAATTAGTGAAAGTGATAATGGCTAGCAGTGAAATGGAAAAATCGACCAAAGAGAAGGAACTTAAAACGCCGCATTCTTCTTCCTCTGCTCATCCCTCTTCACAGGTTTGCGTTTGTCATTTCTCTATGTCCAATTTTAACAAAACTCTAATATAAGAAAGGAAACAAATCCTAGGACTTAAGCGACTATAAGTAAGATACTAGAAATGAAATAGAAATGTTTTCAAATCCTATATTTCAGCTGATTGTTACTTCTGTATCTCTCCATCAGTGATTTGCTATAGTTAGACTATTTTGTGTTTCCAGGAACCTTCGTCAGCTGTGAGTGCTGGCATGGCTGCTCCAGATTGGTCTAGTTTTCAGGTTTAAGACAGATTCCTCCAACTGTGTAACTGTGGTCTGTTTTTCTTGTTGCATTTGATTGTTATGGGTTTCTTTGTTTCATCTCCTTTGACAGGCGTATTCTCCTATGCCACCTCATGGTTATGTGGCATCAAGTCCCCAACCTCACCCTTATATGTGGGGGGTTCAGGTAAACTGGCTTATATATATCGCTGTCTGATGTGTATATCCGTGTTCAGAGTGCTGGAAAGTTGTATTTGACTTATATTGATTTTTCTTTTTTGTACTTGAAGGTTTGAGGTTTTAGTTTACATGAGTTATAGCGTTTGATATTTGATATTTTGCATGCTTTGGGAACTGATCTTGTTCTAAGTCAAGATTAACTCATTAAAATAACGACTTTGTTCAGCTCTCTATCATCATAGCTTGATATGATTGCTCAATGTGACATCAATCTTTGCAGCATATGATGCCTCCTTATGGAACTCCGCCTCATCCATATGTTGCAATGTATCCCTCAGGTGGCGTGTACACGCATCCTTCAATGCCTCCGGTATGCCATATTGTAGATATTCGATTGCAATGGACATGTATTGAAATGGTGGCTGTTTATCCATTTAACACTTTCTATTCTGAATTAGGGTTCTTATCCATATAGCCCTTATCCTATGCCTTCTCCAAATGGAATGACCGAAGCTTCTGTTAGTTTGCATCCCATCAACTTTCATTGGGTTCTTTCCTTAATGGCCTTTGCTACCTTGGTTTATTGGGGGATCATAATCGAGAGCTGATTCTATGCAGGGAAATACTACAGGCGGCACTGAGAGTGATGCTAAACAATCTGATACGAAGGAAAAGTTGCCTATCAAAAGATCAAGAGGAAGCTTGGGAAGTTTGAATATGATTACAGGAAAGAACAATGAACCTGGGAAAAACTCGGGAGCATCAGCTAATGGAGCTTACTCCAAAAGGCATGTAACTTGATTTTATCCAGTCTGTGGGACATGGCATACTCTATGCGTGGATGTATCATGGGATTTTGATTATATTTGAACTAGGACCTCTTTTGGACTTATGTTTGATTCAGAATATTTTGGTTACAGCGGGGAGAGTGCTTCTGATGGTTCCAGTGAAGGAAGTGATGCTAACTCTCAAAATGTAAGTCTGAGAAAGCTATCATCAGCCTTTTCATTTTACTCGTTTCTGTAGGCATTCATTCTGCCAACCATGTTTCCATGGGTTACTGTTTCATGGGCATTACTTTGTTGGTCAACTGTGCAAATCTTTCAACAAATATGATAATATGTCAGTGATTCTTATTTGTTTTGCAACTTTTGTAGGACTCAGAATCTGGACATGATGGAAAGAATGGTTGGTTTATGATCCTTTCTTTTTTTCTTTCATTACTATCATGTGACTACCACCGTGAAATCTGCTTACTAGAGAGTTCTTTATTGTTTTGTCATGCAGCTGAAACAGCATCAGAGAATGGTTGTTCTGCTAATGGTCCACGAAATGGAAATGTTGGTACATCTCTTCTGCCAGTGAGCCAGACCGTGCCAATCATGCCATTGACAGCTGCTGGTGTTCCCGGCCCACCAACAAATTTAAATATTGGGATGGATTATTGGGGTGCTCCTACTTCAGCTGTTATCCCTGGAATGCATGGTAAAGTATCTACACCAGTTTCTGGAGTGGTTGCTCCTGGCTCACGAGATGGTGGCCATCCTCAACCATGGTTACAGGTGTGTGCCCATCTTTCTTCCCCTAATCCTCCTTATAAATACTCAAATTCAAATTTCTTTTGTCCTCAAACTCATATATGCTCGTCTTGCAATTAGGACGACAGAGAACTTAAGAGACAGAAACGGAAGCAGTCCAATAGGGAGTCTGCTCGAAGATCCAGGTTGCGCAAACAGGTACCAAACATCCCTTTAGACTATAATCATCGCCTCTAGGACGTCCATATGAGCAATTTATGGACACGGATTAATTTTTTTTTGTGTTCAGGCCGAATGTGATGAGCTAGCACAACGAGCTGAAGTGTTGAATGAAGAAAACACAAGTCTCAGAGCAGAAATCAACAAGCTCAAGAGCCAATGCGAAGAGCTCACTGCTGAGAATACCTCTCTCAAGGTGAAAATAAAACTTCCAAATTTAGCTTTTAGAGCCCAACCAGCCAAACATGAAACAGTGCCAGGTCATGACTCACTTTACATCAGACAGACAGTGAAACTCTCGTCTTCTCTATTCTTTGTTCTTGCAGGACCAACTTCTAACATTCCCTGCCCTTGAAGGCATAGAGATGGACAAGGATGACCAAGAACCAGACACCAACCAAACAGGCATGGCAGAGACAAAGGTTGATTCCTACAAAGACTCAAAGTGAAAAGACATACAGCAAAACCACTTCCTAACACGGTTAGAAAAAGTAGCAGCTACAACAAAAACAACACTCCGCGGTTCTTTGCTAACAGAGGAAAGTAGGATTTTAGGTATCAGAGATCAATTGGTTTGGAAGAGGTTTCAGCCTTCTTCAGCATCGTCGTGTCAGTATGTAAGTGACTAAAAAGTAGTTATTGGGAGAAATTTTTCTCTTGTAATGTTTAAATTTGCCTTTAGTCTATTTGCAGAAGCGAATTTTAGGCAATGTGCCGTTCTGTAACAAACCAACCTTCTTAAAATAGTTTGATTAGATATATTTTGATGTTTTTTGTTCCTTCACTTGATGAATGTGTTAGCGATTGCGATTGAATCTACGTCTGGCCCAAACTAATTGTGTTTTGCTGATTATGATATTTTGTAATCATCTCATTATTGCGTAGAATAGATCATAAAAATGGCCGTGGGTTAGGCTCCATGACTTGATCAGTCGCATTAACAAAAGAAGAAGTAAATATCTGATCTAAGTTGATGTTCTGGTAAAATCATAAAGATCTGAACTACAAAAACTGTGGCAATTGTTGTCAACATCTCATGAGATTAAAGTCTAGAAGAGGATGTGAAAGGAGTTAACCGAGGAAGTTTATGATCACCAGGTGAAGGACCAAGTTGCAGAGGACAAAATCAGCAAAAGCTCGCTCTGGTGCTACATCCTGCAATATTCAAAAGGAATGTAAAGATAAAGCATGGTAGAAAGGTGTTTTCTGAGGGTAATTAGATGCATTGTAGAAGCCTAAAGATTGTTAAGGAGCTAAAGAAACTGTCACTAGTTTGTTCTGAACAAAGATAAACAGTTAAAGTTACCTTAAATTCTTTGTTTTCTTTGTTCACTTGAATCCGGAGGCAGACTATATAATAAGCACAAGAACAAAGAAGATTTGCTATTTCAGAATCCAAATATATTCCCAAGCTAATCTTTTCCACAAAGATAGAAACTTGAATGTGATAAAACTCACCAGCAAGAACTGATGTCCCGATACACGAGAGAACTCCAGAGAGAAATGAGTTGAACGGAAAGGATCCAACAAGAGCCATGTAAGCAATCTGCTCAATGACATGAATCAACAGACTTCAACTAAGTAACCACTCGTTCTTGAAGCAACATCGAATTGAAATCTGCTCTTAATAACTAGCCTTCTTCATTGTAAAAACTCAAATCAAATGGACGCTATACAAAAAGAACCTAATTGCAAATCAAGTGTATATACCAAATTTCAGTGTCTTTCTAGTTGAATTGTGAGTTCATATATAACATTTTTGAACCCAATCCGTAAATATATATATATATATATATATAAGCCAAAAAGACTCTGAATTTAAAACAAAAATGGTAATTTATGAACTTCAAAACTCATAAATCTGTTATCCTCATACATAAGGAATCGGGAAACACGGATCTAAAGCAGGTTTGAAGCATGGAATGAGCATAGAGTACCTGGATCGCAAAACAAACATAGAGGTCGATGATCTGCGAAGACGAATTCAAAAAGGAACAATTCAATTTCGAAACAAATGGGAAAATCTGATGATCGATAAATGTATGATAAGATGAGAACTGATGAACCTTGAGATTAGTTGGAGTAGAGAGATAAGCAGAACGAAGAGAATGGACGAGATCCTGAGCATCTTTACTAGTCGATCTCGCCATTATCCTCTGACTGAGCAACACCACCACACTTTCTCCTTCTGCTTCTTCTTCTTCTTCTTCTTCTTCTTCTTCTTCTTCAAGAGCTTGCTCGTCTCAGTGAAACGACGTTGTTTTAGGATAGGCTGACTAAACCTGTGAGGTCCAGCGGTAGATATCACGGTCCAATTAGATTTGAGCTTCGACGTAAAATAAAGACTTTTTTTTTTTAAGTCATAATTTGAAGTTTCCTAAAGGATTGGCATTTTGTCCACGCACGCAGAATCCGCCGACTTAGATTCCTCGCCGCCCAATAAACTCTTGAGTGATATAATGGCTCTTCTTCTTCTTCTTCTTCTTCTTCTTCTTCTTCTTCTTCTTCCTAACGCATTCTTCTCCGTCGTCACCGTTTTAGGGTTTTCGTTGCTCTAGCATTCTTCTATTCTCGATACAGCTTCTCCTTCTTTGCTCTTCCACAGACCTCTTCTTACCTCACGATCGATCTATGCTTTTATAAACCTTGTCAGCTTGTCTTGATGGCTTTTGATACCCTGTTCTTTGTTAGTCTGTCTGCCGCTAAAGTTTTTTTGTTTTTTTGCTTGTCTTACAGAGACGCTATGCATTGCTGACGTTTGTGAAAACGGAAGAAAGACTGACATTTTTTCTCCGATTACTTTTATTTCTCTAAGATAGAACGATTTCCAAGATAAAGACAAATCCATGTATCAGATGCTACACCCGGGTTAGTCTCAAGCGTCATGATTGTTTACTGATTGTATCTGAGTTTTGTTCGTCTTTATGCATTTCTCTGTTTCTATAGGTGTATATATCCTAGTATGTTTTTTTTTTACTTTTGTGTGCTGTAAGAGCTATTCCTTTTTTATCCGTATTCCATCCTCGTGCATCTTTGTTTCTAACTTCTTTCCTTTCTTGTTATCTGTCTGATTGTTAGATATATGGGCCTAAGATTGTAAGGGGATTTTGCTGGTTGAAGCAAGGATCATCCATGTCTTTGTATTAATATTGTATGATGAGTCTGTTCTCATCCTGACCTTCCCGTTTATAATATAAACATTTCTTCTACCTTGGTCTTGATATTGTTGTTTCTATTGAGCATGCTGGTTTTGGAGGAAAGTTCATGAAAATCATGAATCACTATTCATATATATACTTGTAACAGTATCTTTTGTGCTGTGGGTTATTGCATGTTCGTAGTCTTTCAGTTTGATGCTTCTTTATTGAGCTATGGGATTTTTCCTTGTGGACCCTCGTTTTGATAATTTTATATTTTATATACAGTCACTGCAGTTTTTAATATCTGACACATACCCTTTTTTCTCTTGCAGTTTTTTTGGATGCTGTTGGTGAGTTCCCATCTTTAGGACTGCTAGAGAGTTAGATGTGTTAGCTCACTTTCTATTCAAGGTTATATGTTTAGTAGTGTTAGTAGGTAACAATGGAAGCCAATATCGTCAAGGTATCAGATAGTAGTTTTAAAGATGGATTTGGGAAAAAGAGAAAGCATGCCGGGAACTATACTCTATATGATTCTGGAAGGTCAAATGCAAAGCTGCAATGTGTGCTCTCCCAGAACACTTCAACCCAAAATCTTGAGAAAAGGAAAACATTGGATGGTGAAACCAGAGTTAGTGTTTCTGAGAATTGCGTTGGGCAGTCTTTGGTAAGATACTACTCTTATTATAAGAAGACAGGAGCGCCAAAGCGTGTAATGTTCTATGAGAATGGTGAGTGGATTGATTTGCCTGAGAATATTATCTATGCCATTAGGAATGATCTTGAAGCAAAGAGAGCTGCAATTGAGTTCAATTGGTGTGGTCGCCATTTCGTCCTGGATTTCTTGCACATGCATCGACTAGACTTGGAAACGGGTGTAAAAACACAGCTTGCATGGATTGACATTGCTGGAAAATGCTTTTTCCCCGATATTAGTGACAGCCTCGGAAGGGACTGCTGTCATCATATCTGTGGGGAAGATCCAGAACGACATGATAAACGTGAGATCAAGCTGTGCCTTGAAATTGATGTCAATGGTAAGGAGTTACCAAGGCCGAACTTGAATGAGTTGAGTGAGGAGTCTGGTGACAATATGGATGATATTCAAGTTGTTCAGCGATCTTCAAACAGGCAAGATGACGAAGCATCAGAGAATTGCTGCAGCCTTCAGCTTGATGATGATGTGGAGAAATGGGATGAAACAGGAACTAATATCTTCTCTGGTGTCAAGCCTTCAGAGGTGAAACTTGATAAAGATGCTGTCAAACAAATGTTTGCTTTGGGTACTGCCACTCTAGGGCAGGTTGAATTGCTTGATATCTGTCAGTTTTCAAGTGAGATTGCCAAAGCTCGTCTATCTCTCTTCCAGAAGCAAGCTGACATCACTAAGAAGCGTCGAGGAGATGCGAACATTAGATATGGATGGGTTCCAGCAAAAAAGGAAGTGTTATCTGCAGTTATGATGCATGGACTTGGAGTGGGTGGAGCATTCATTAGAAAGTCTATGTATGGTGTTGGGGTTCACTTAACTGCTGCAAACTACCCTTGTTTCAGGTTTCCTTCTCCTTCTCAATTAACGTGCCTTTTCTTCCACATTTTTAGTTCAGTTGTTTTCTGTTTCTCTGTAAGCACTCGTGAAAGGTATTGTTTACAGTGCTAGATTCTGTGATACTGAGGAAAATGGTGTGCGGCACATGGTTTTGTGCCGTGTAATAATGGGGAATATGGAGCCTCTTCGTTGTGATAAAGCACAATTTTTTACTGGTGGGGAACAGTATGATAATGGAGTTGATGATGTCCAGAGTCCGAAGCATTATATTGTCTGGAACATGAATGTGAACACTCACATATACCCAGAATTTGTGGTTAGCTTCAAACTGTCTATCCCCAATGCTGAAGGTGATTACTCCCAATTCTCCTTCCGATAAGTTAACATAAAGTATAATATCCATCAAAATCAACTGATGACCCATTGAATGGGAGACGACGGCATATAGATCTTGCTGAAGATCAACTATTTGGATCTGAAATCCTCCTAAGTTGGAAAAGGATCCACGCTTGTGACCTCTGGGGTAGTAATACAGTTCATCATCCCGGGGGTCCAGTAAGATATTCATGGCTAATGCATATGGGTATTTTGACCATCACATTTTGTATTCTGCAGTATTAAAAAACTAGATGACATTAAATGTTTGTGCAGGGAATTTGCTTCCTACTACACATAGTAAGCACGAGACTTCGGGGCTCACCTTGGAAGGACCCAAAGGTTCTCTCTCAAATGTAATTTCAATTGTACCTGATGAAGTTCCTATTCTCCAGTGCTTGGGACAGGAACCAGGATGACAGTAATATGGCTTGTTTGTATCAAGCAGGGGCCAGGAAGGGTATCTAATGGAGGTTCAGATAGCGAAAACAAAAATGCCGGTTCCGGCAGTAGGAGGCCCAGGTCTCCTTTAATGCCTTTCCCTCTGCTGTTCAATGCAATCTCAAGCAAAATTGCTCGGAAAGACATGGACTTGATCGATGCTGATTACCAGCTACTTAAGGTAAAGTTATAAACTATTTGAAACTTTTCGTTTACCCATATGTCAAGATTGTCTGATTGTTGCTATTGCAGGAGAAGAAGCTTTCAAGAGCAGAATTTTACAAGAAGCTGCGGATGATTGTAGGAGATGATAATCTGCTGAGATCCACCATAACAGCTCTGCAAAGGGGTTTGGGTTAGAAAAATGTGTCGACGTCTCTGTGCTGTCGTGAAACCTTTATAATTAGATTACGACAAACCACATTCGCTCTTTAGGAACTTACTAGTATTGTTTTAGTTACTTTTGTGAAACTTATTTCTATTGCCCTGATATTTTTCAATTTGTATAAGTCTTGTATTTTGTATTTTGATCAAACTGCTTAGGTTCTTTGTGGTGGTAAGATGCGAGGTATATTTCATCAGCTGTTTCATTGGTATAGTCAAAACTCAAATCAGCCAATACACAACTTCTTACAAGAACGCTTGTGGGTTGTTTCTAGGAGAGAAACATGTTTAAAATTGTTTATGTAAACCTTGGAGGACCTCCTGTCTCAGACGATGGATCCAATCCCGGCGGTTGTATATTGGGCCAATCGCCACGGCAACCCAACCGTATGTACAGACTCTTCTTACCTTCAAAATCATAAACAACCCATTTCACGTTTATCAGATCAAAACAAGAATAAACATATGTTTCTTCTATTTGATTACCTGGGAGTCCTTTGTCTGAGATGATCAGTTGCTTAAGTGCACTCAAGGATGCCTGAGCCACGCTCTTGGCATGAGTCGGGTCCCAACCTTGGAGCTTCACTACCACGTCTGCATTTGAATACCCAATCTCCCTCTCTTCCTTGTTTCGTCTTGCTTCTTCTTTAGCTGATTCTTCATCTGCATTAGGAACCAATCTTGGATGTATAAGAAATTATTCTTGTTTTCTGTTCACAAGCGTCACTATTAAATAGATGCCGAGAGAATTTGACCTGTGGCTTCAGTCTGCGACACCCAGACAGTAAATCCGGAGTAAAGATGTCTCCACTTATCGGCTCTCCCCGCAGCTCCATGTTTAGCTCCCAAAGTTGAGACAACAGTACGCACATGGCTGCGAAACCATAGAGACTCGTACCCAATCTTGACTGAAAACTGAAAAAGAGAATGAACACCAAGACATGACTTTTTACCTGCTCAAGCTTTCCAATACCGAACCCTCTGCTTCAGCAACAGAATCCGGCCCTTCTGCAAGAACCACTAAAAAGGAAGAAAAACGTAAGGAAGATTTCTTTTTAGATGATCATGAGCCAAAAAGCAGACTCACAAGAATCGATAGTTTGCTTAGAAAAGCTCTCCAGCAATTCCTTTGAATCTAGAGGACTGTATCTGCAAACCATGTCAACTGTATTAAGGAAGACTGAAAAGTTATCATGTCACTATTCATACTGAGTTCTTGAACAAAAGGAAGGAACGTTGAGATGAATCTAAATTCATACCCAAGGCCAACCGCTAGCTCGCGAGACACTTTTTGGTTAATATCAGTAGAATCTCCGACAATGTAGATTGATGCACCTTTAAGAAGTTGCATCATTCCAGCAGTCAAAGATTCCCAGGACTCAACAATATCAGGCCACTTCAACTCCCCATCCACTTTTTTCATGTTGACAACCAACTGATCTTCGTCTATGTACCTGTTCTGGATCAAAACAAAAAAACTTGAGCCAAGAAAATATCACCAGTACAAGAAAGCTAACTCTTATAATGCAAGATTTAGGCATAGCAAACCATATTGTTTCAGAGGGGATTATCTTCTCAAAGAGTTGGTTAGTCTGTAGAAGTGTATTCAACAATCCATTACGCTTCTCTTTAACCGCTAATGATGTTCCATCGGCGTCTACGGATATATCCTTTGGAGATAGTATCTCACCTGTCTTCAACCTCAATCTTAATTCAACCTCTTTGCCACCATCAGTGAACTGCATTATTATATACTCTATTATTCAATATCTTTCTCTCAGGAATGTACAACAAGGACATGATCATTTTATATACGCATTACTACTACACAATTCTCCATGAGCAATCATACTAACAGCAGTGGAAATGTAAAACCAAAAATGACAATTTGATTGATTCAGAAACCAATTGAATACGGATTTCAGAGAATAAGAAAAACTCACCTCGTAATCAATAGTGCTAGTGGATACGGTGGATAAGCAGTTACAAGAGAAGCGATCGCCGGTAACATTCTGAGACAAGTGCCGGCGTTGGAGGCTGTGAAAACCACTGAAAACGCTAGGTGAGGAACGAATCCGAAACGGAGAAGGGAAGGTTACTTGACTTGTAATTAGGGAAGGAGAGTAGAAGATTGTAGCCAAACCAGAAGCAATGGAAGAAGCAAAAGCAGCCATAGCCAAAGGTGATGGTTTTAAATTCACTCACTCAGACAAAGTACTATATTACGCGGATAAGGGAAAGAGACGAATACCGATCATTAAAATGGGCCTGGGCCAGAAAAAAAAAGTATTCAGTGTTTAGCCCCATATTTCATTCTCATCAGGAGATTCTACTTTCATCATTCTTGCTCATCTTGCAATTGGTTCAAATTATGGTGTTTACCAATATCCTTACTACATCTTCTTTCTTCACATTTTCAATGCTTATATTCTGTCTGTGTTACCAATTTACAATTTTGTTATGAACATTACGCTCGCTTCAAAGTCCCAAGTCCAAAGTAAGGCCGAACAACAAAAATCAGTCGTCTACTACAGTAGTGTAGTGAGTTACTCGATCCGTCTATGGGCTTGATCCTTCTATGGGCCCATGATACATGCTGCATGTTTTTTTTTTTTTTTTTTTTTTTTGCTTCGTAAAAGTATGAATTTCATTTTTTTTTTTTTGGTGGGGTCATCTAAATTTCGTGTGATTTGTAAGACTAGTAGTAGTCTTCGTTGTCCGAAATTTGTAGCAGAGCTGAAACACAGAGAGATCAGCCATGGCTACGCAATTCACGACTGCTCGTCCTTCACTCCTCTTTGTTTCTTCCATAAATCCTGCTACCAAAACCTTCTCTCATTCTATCTCGTTAAAACCTAACTATCTCTCTTTCTCATTTGGCCGCCGTCCTAGGCCTCTCCGGTTTACTCAAGTCCGATCTTCTCGGCCCATGGACTCCGAATCCAACTTGGATGCGTCTACAGTTAGAGATGAATGGGTTGAGAAAGCGGGACTCGAATCTAAGCCAGATATTGCGTCTGTGATTACGGACGAATGGGGAGAGAAATCAGGACCCGAAGCCGAGGAATCCGAGACCCGGTTTGCGGACTCGGATCCTCCAAGGAATGAGGACGAGTGGGAGGAAGAAATTGGCGGAGAAACCGAAACCGAAACCGAAGCCGACTACGGAAACGGAAGTGCAGTGTCAGATAAGACTTGGGAGTTGAAAAGGTGTTTCGTGGATACGGTGTACGGAACTGAATTAGGGTTCCGAGCTGGGTCAGAAGTTCGAGCGGAGGTTTTGGAGCTCGTGAATCAATTGGAAGCTCTCAATCCTACGCCGGCTCCGTTAGAGAATCCGGAGCTTCTAGACGGCAACTGGGTCTTGCTGTAAGTTCCACTATCCTAATTATCTTGTGTCAATGTTCTCAAAACCTTAATTTTTTTTTGCTGCAATTTGCAATACTATAAGATAGTTTCTGATGATCCTAATTGAGGATGAGACAATTGTGAATCTTTACTGTTGTGTATCATCTTGGTTTATGAGACAGGTACACTGCTTTCTCTGAGTTGATTCCTCTACTCGCTGCGGGTTCCACACCTTTGTTGAAAGTCAAAAGTATAAGTCAGTCAATTGACTCAAAGACTCTCACTCTAGACAACTCTACTACACTCTCCACCCCTTTTGCTGACTTCTCATTCACTGCTTCTGCTTCGTTTGATGTTCGAAGCCCTTCAAGAATTGAGGTAACTAAACTTACAAACACCGGTTTGGTATCCGTAAGATCTTTGAACCACTAACATACATAACAAAACAAAACTACGTCAAAAAGGGTTTCTTTGTAGATTTCAATTTTGTTGGTATCATCATATGTCTTCTCTTAATGTCAGGTTTCTTTCAAAGAAGGTACACTAAGACCTCCTGAGATCAAATCAAGTGTGGATCTCCCAGAGAGTGTAGGTGTCTTTGGGCAGCAAATTAACCTTTCGTTGCTCAAGCAGTCTTTGAATCCTTTACAAGATGTGGCAGCGAACATTTCACGGGCACTCTCTGGTCAGCCACCTCTCAAGCTTCCGTTCCCAGGAAACCGAGGCAGCTCTTGGCTCTTGACTACTTATCTAGACAAGGATCTCAGGATTTCAAGAGGAGATGGTGGGATTTTCGTGCTTGCCAGAGAAGGAAGCTCTCTGCTTGAACTCTGATACATTTGAGAAAGTATATATAGCAGAGGCTTCGTGTAAAAACCATAATCACTAGAGACAAGGATCATAATAATGCTAAATGCAGATTGTTAAACTAGATTGTATTCTTTTAAGTCTCTTAAATTATAATACGTATTCGCAAAATTGGAGGAATGATATGATAAGATTATGGGTTCGGATCCAGTTTTCCAAAACATAATCAAGTGTCACCATACAATAGATTGAAGACCACATTTTTTTTTCCTTAATCACTTGAAGTTTTGAACCCAGGTTTTCTTAGGATATCTATGATTACGATTTCGAAGAAGACTAGAGACACGTGTTAGTCAAGTGGGTAACATCATTGACAAGTTTTAATTCCCAGAATATTTTCTGATCATTCGACCAGTTATTATAAAACTCGTATAAAGTGAAAAACAGACAAGTGTTTCCTTCTGAGTAAAGTTGAAATTCGTCAGTTGCTGTGAATTATTATAAGAAACAGATACACGTACACTTTTGACGAATTTTGGCGGCTTCATCTCTGCTTTATCCACTGTAAAATGTCCTTCCTGATGACGCCATCGAACCCACCTCTAGCATAAATCGGTTTAATCAGACTGTATTGACCAGCACTGTAATGCCTATACTGAGTGGTAGTTCCGGTGGGTTTAGGTGGCTT
Source organism: Nasturtium officinale (assembly GCA_963854855.1). NCBI lineage: Eukaryota > Viridiplantae > Streptophyta > Magnoliopsida > Brassicales > Brassicaceae > Nasturtium > Nasturtium officinale. The sequence goes on from OY978504.1 coordinate 4,346,495, forward strand.
GATTATTATCATCGAAGCAGTCGGGGATAACTTGGACTGTAGCTTTTTCAAGGACAAGAACAAATGCCTGTCGACCGCACTGCTCTGAGGAGTCTGCATGTAAGGAATCTGAGGTTTGAGACGTGTCGATTCTAACAGCCTCTTAGCCTTATCTATGCTTGGCTCTGTATGTTTTGGTAGAAGAATCTTAACAGAAGGCTTCATCCGAGCAAGCCACCGGAGAATCCAGTTTCCTAGATTCCGACCAAGTTCCATGTCTCTCTGTTGTATGTTCTTGTGGACCCTAAGCGCCATATGAAAGACTTGATAAGTCCTCCTGCGTAAAAAGAACAAAAGAAAGAGACACAAATCCTATCAGTCATGAAAATCCCAAATACACAAGTCAAGACTGGTACCATTATCTATTGATTAATGATTATAGAAAATATCCTTTCCGAGCAACAAGAACACTTATAAATCCCATAGGGGCACGATATAGGAGACACCAAAGGTTCTATCTAATCTATATGAATAAGTGCATTAAAGTTTGGTGTCACTCTATACTTGAATCTCACATCGAATGGTTTAAACAATGTATCGAATTACGAGATCCTATAACATAAGCTAGTTTACCAAATCCATATCATCTAAATAGACTTAGCTCTCTCTTGATTCCACTTGGTAAATCCCACCTCTCGGATTTCATAACTAGAGATGAGACCTTAACCCATAAACACTCAGAAAGAAACATCAATACTTCAGCATTATCATCTATTTAAGACGCCATTGCTCATCTAAAGAAACGTAACTCCAAAATTTGAATCCGAATGGTATTGTAGCTCAAACACACTCAACCACATCGTGAAATTACCAAAAAAAAACAAGAAGAAGAAGAAGAAGAAGAAGAAACTTCACCGATGCAGAAAAGCTCGGATCCTCGGATGATTAGGGCTAACAATCTGACGCTGGGTCTTCAATGCGAGACGATAAGTCCACCTAAGCCCCAAGAAGTAAGCTGTTCCCAATGCTAACTCCCACAATACCATTTCTTTCTTCAACTTTCTTCTTCTCTTCCTCTTTGTCACCTTCTTCTTCCTCTATGTAATCGTAAATATATATATTCTACAATATTCCTTCCAAGCCGCCAGAAATTTCAACCTCTTTCCCGTCGGAATCAGATGGCCGTTTCAAGTTTACAGTATCGGCTTGCTAGATCTGCGATGCAATCCCCACCGTCCATTATACTTGTTCGTCAAGATTTAGTTTTTAACTTTTAACGGGCTGGGCTTTTGTAGCCCTGAAAAGTGCCCATATAAATGTATTATTCAATGAAACAAAAGAAGATTAGATTCAAGTTTCGCTAACCACTACAGTTAACATGCCACTTTGGTATCTAAATAGTTTTTAATTGTTTCTTTCACCACTCATAAGCTTAAGCTTTATTCTGTAATTGTATGGGTTAAAGAAATAATAAAATGGTTTGTTTTATTTTCTATCAACAATAATTATTATTTTGTTTGCAAATTATAAGCACTATTAAAAAAAATCTTGGGCTAAAAGCAAATTGTTATTCACACTAAAAGTATAAATATCTTCTGCTAACAGATTTATTCGAATTAGTTCCGTCGGCATTACCGTTGTTACCCATTTGGCCTCCATTCCTTATATATTAATTTTATTTTTCAACCCTTCATAATACTATTTATAACGGACTTAGTTTTTATATATATTTTTTTGTTGTAATATAGTTACTATTTAGATACCAAAATAAATGAGTAGCGGATACGACAACTCCCGTTATTAGAAAGAAATGTCAAATATATCTCACGATAATTATTTTCATATTTAATACTATTTTAATCATGTGCATATTTATTTCTCGTGGTACATTATTCACCAATATTTATTTGATACGAACCATTCCTACACTAAGCTTTTTCTCTCTATCCTTTATTTTCTCTCTCTGTCGGCGATGCAGAGGTTGTCGCTAGACTCATCAGCTTCGAAGCTCTATAGCTATGGAGGACGAAAGGACGATACCTATGATATCGATGACGTGAAACCAGTCTCATCTTCTCCTTCTTCTTCGTCGTCCGCTGCAGATTACGACGATCACGAGCTCAAAGACTTTAAGCCACGGCGGTTATCGCTGCAATCGCCTTTCGTGACTACACATCAGAAGCAAGAGAAGCTTGTTCACTTCATTCCCATTCTCACTCTCATCTGCTTCATCATTCTCTACTTATCTTCTCACGCTCCGTCGCAATCAGGTTTGTTCTTCTCCCGATGATTTAGGATCTTCTAGTGTTAATTGTTTATCTGATGGTGTTTTGAATTATCTCAGATTTGGCTCAGTTTAACGGATTCATGCGTTCTTCTTCAAAGCTTCTAGGTACAATGCAGAATCAATTCAATTCAATCTCTCATTCTTATCGATCTGTCGCACTGTTGAATTTCATCTCTGTTAGTATATACATTAGAGCTTTGAATTTCTGATTGATTGTTTAGAATCCGACGAAAATGGCGAAATGTCTGGATTAATCAGAGCCGATACTCTATCCATCCGTACTAGCATAAGGAATCTGCAAGAGACAGAAAGCTTAGAGGCGAAATCACTTCCCCGTCGCCGGACTTCTCACCGGAAAACCGCTGACTTCTAGCTCTATTTATATTGCATATATCATCGTCGCTTGCATGTCGATTTGTTCGTATATTTAAAAAAAAAAAAAAAAAAAAAAAAAACAAATCGTGAAACGCGTTTCTGTTATAACAAATCGAATATAAAGTCGAATAAGTCTTGCCGCCGATGAATGAAGTAACCGTCATGCTATAGTGCGCTTTTAAATTAGGCGTAGGTTTACAGTTGACTGAAGTAGAGTACAGCTTAGAGTACGCATATGGAGTAGTTATGCAATCCAGCTGGGTTTTTGTTTGGAGAGCCTCGTGCTACGGATTAATATTCCAGCTGGAAAGACTCATCGTTCCTCTAGGCAATTACGCATTTACTTATTACTACTAGGAGTCTGTGCTATTACGAGTCAGAGCCACCAATCTCCTCTATTCAGTTATCATTTTTAAATATTCCATTATCTATGTATCAAACTACCAAGTACTCAACTAACACGAAATAAATATTGCTTTATCCGGAATTTTAGATCGAATAATCAAAATCTGCTGACTGGCTGAATCGAAATTTCTCCAATACTATATAATAATACATTACATTTTAACACTGCATTATAAACAATGGAGATATTTAATGAAAAGTGAAAACTACTAAATTATCATTGTCGGTTCAAGATGTATCCAAATCGATCATTATTGCTAAGCTAAAATCCAAATAAACTCAAGGATCAAACTTAAAAACGTAATGGTGGCAAGTGTTAATGAGTCCGGTAGATATATCAACATTATCATTAAGGTCCACTTGATATTTTGATTTATTGATCAGGAAAAAAGAGGCATTTGGTGTGATAAGTGATGCCACGCGGACCCTGTCATAATGACGACTGTCACTTTAGCTCACCATCATCACGGTGACGCTCTCTCTGTGTACACGTGACAAATTATCATTGGCTACCTTGAGTAATTACCTTTCACCTTTTTATCTACTTGACGCAGTTTCCTCTTATTATTTTGTTCTTCTTTCAAGTGGAGTTTGATGACTTAACCCCCAAGTTTGCAAAATACTGTCTACTTGTCATAGGATTCGCTTTATTAGAGTCTTCAGAGATATCTAAGCATAATCAAGAGACGTATGTAATTTAAGATACTATTCTAGTCTGATGCAAATGACGCTGATGTATAATTTTGACTAACTTAGGAGATTATCTGTGGAGTTTGTCTCAGCTATCAATGGCATTATAGTTTACATGATGTTTAATGGTCTAATGGCACATCCAATGTGGCTGGTTTTTTTTAAAAAAAAACTTTTTAGTGAATAATAATAAGTACATCTCAGGATTTTGAAATTTAAGATTGAACAAAAATTAATGGAATTATTTTATAGAAGAATGGAAATTTTACGAAATTATAACACAATTAACCCAAAGTCATCTATGAAAACTAAAAACTGTAAAGGAAGAAAAAAAAAATCTGTAAATTGCTCAGTGGTCAACGTGGCACTTGGTGGGATGAAACTGAAATCCTCCGTAAGAAGTCAACGGAACCTTGAGATGACATTTAATATTGGGCTTAAAGGCCCATGAGTTCAAAAACCCAAACTTAAACCTGATCTTAAACCTCAGCTTCACGTCAATCCTGTAAATCCCAGACTTCTGATCCTCACTGAGATCTTTCCGGCCACCGGAACAGAGCAAAACCAGCCTCTGTCCATTAAACTCCGTTCCAACCACCGTCGTATTCTTATGTCCCTGATAAAACGACGGTAAATTCACGGCAGCAAAACGCTGATCACCGTAGAAACCCCTCGCCTCAAACTGATCGTAGTGGATCCCGAGTCGTCGGTTAGTGTTACGGATTGAGAAATCCAACGAGAGGTTGTAATGAAGGTTACTGTTTCTAGTATCGAGATCAAAGCGCGATAAATTAGCTTCCGCGACCTGGAATTGCACGACGTTAGGTCGAAGAGTAAACCAGAGGATTAAAGCGATGATTGCAAGACAAACAGCAACACCAATGAGGATTTTGCATACGAGGTTTAAGAGACAACCGCCGCAGCAAAGAAGGCAGTTTAAGAAGCAACGACAGATTCCGCAACCTACGTTGGAGCCACGTCGGGCTTGGCTGTGGTATGATTTCTGCGGAGGAAGCGTTGGCGAACCGTAGACGGTGCCGTTTACGAGATAGTTTCCGTTGGCCATGAGAGAATCGTAAAGAGAAGAATGAGAGATATTGATTGTATTGCAAGGCAATCGATTATTTATAGAGATATCAGATATATATATATATTTTTTAAATCTGTTTATCCTTGTTTGCTTGGGTCATGAAACTCGTCTTGACGCGGTTGATATAATATATATGGTTTTTGATATTATCATGCAAACACCCCAAAAATATAAAATAAAAATAATCTAAAAGTGTAATACAAACATGATTTTTTGTTTTAACACAAAAGTCTAATACAAAAAGGATTTACAATGTAAACAATTTTGGAAGATTTGTTTTTCATGAAACAATTCAGTTGTTTACAATGTGTTGTGCTTATATATTTTAGATGATACCTAGTAACAATCTGACCCAAAAATATAAAATAAAAAGTGATACTTATTACCTAGTAAAAATTGGAAAAGGTATAAAATGTATATATGTAAAGTAATTCGGAAAACCTAAAAAAATCTAAAATTTATTGAGAAAGTTATCGAAAATAATTTGGTGACAAAAGTAATAATAATACAATAGTTACAAGAAGTAAAAAGTTGATAGCAAAATAACAATACAAACTAAAAAATACTACTCTGATTTTTATGATTTGTAATTACATTAAAGTGGTATAGGGTTTTGCAAAATCCACTTAAAAATATCTCTATAATAAATAAATAAAAATTGATGGTTATTTACATAAGTAAACCCTACATTTGTGGCCATTTGTTGAAAGTATCCAATTTTAAAAATAGATGCTAGTATCACTGTGAATAGATATGGCTCTGATGACTCTGAGATTAACGAATCCTCTATTGTTTTCCAGTTATCCTTTAACGTCGTCCGTATTCTTCAGAGGAAGCAAGTTGACCAGGACCGAGTTAGCATCCGTAAGGACGGTAAAAATGGCGGCAATTGCTGGGTCCGACTCAGAAACGACATCATCTACCTCTAGAGTCGTCGATTCTCATCTCCACATCTGGGCTTCTCCTCAAGAGGTCTTGTTCTTACATTTTGTTAACTCGAATCCATGCAATTCTTTTTTTTTTCTTTTGTTAGACTTACAGTTTATAGAATTGGGTATGTATTAAAATCTTCAATTTTGGAAATTTGAAGATTGTCTTCTGGAACTAAATTGAGTTTACTTCACTCATAATGACTGATCTCGTTGAGTAAGTGATTTGATGGATTCCTACCTACAATGTGTGTTTCAGGCGACTACTTATCCTTATTTTCCCGGCCAAGAACCTACTCTGACTGGTGATGTCGATTTCTTGCTCAAGGTTTTAGCTCAGCTCAGTTCTCTATCATGGGGTTTTGAGAAAGTTTGGTTTTTTTTTTTTGGTTATATGTATTGTATCATTATTCATTCCGCTGTTTACTGTTTTGTTGTTGTTTGTCTCTCAACTTAGAACATGGAAGAGGCAAAAGTAGATGGAGCTCTCATTGTGCAACCCATCAATCACAAGTTTGATCATTCTTTAGTAACAAGGTCTCATCTTTTTCTTACACCTCTGTCTGCATTTTCCTTTTAAATATGTTTTCCTTTGTCTTCACCGAAGATGTTGTATCAACTCTGTTTGAACATTTAGATGAATTCAAGATTATATGCTAAATGAAACAATATGCTTCTGTTATTTCGTTTTGGCTATGATATATCTGCCTCGCTGCCTTTTCTGAGTAAATGACTATGGGATGCATTATTGGCCAAGGTTGGTTTCAGTTCTGTGTGGAAATTTAAAGTTTTTGACTGATTCTCCAATCAAGGCATACCTTAGATTGTGTGCAATGTCAGTGATTTAATTCAAGCTTCTTTGTTCAAGATGATTTGAGTTTCTTATTGACAGTGTTCTGAAGAAATACCCATCGAAGTTTGTCGGCTGTTGCCTTGCAAATCCTGCAGAAGATGGTAGTGGAATTAAGCAGCTTGAGAATCTTGTTTTAGAGGTCTTCCCTTTGACTCCTTTTCAAACTATCTCAAAATATTATATATGCATCACACTTCTCAGAGTTTTATAGTCTGTTATTGTAGAGTAATTATCGTGCTGTTCGGTTTAATCCCTATTTGTGGCCGTCGGGTCAGAAGGTACATATCCAATGGTTCCAATAACATTAAATCAAGTTTCCAACGTACTCTTTTAATTTTCAATGATTTTCACAACACAGATGACAAATGCTGTTGGCAAAGCCATGTTCTCTAAAGCAGGAGAGCTTGGTGTGCCTGTTGGATTCATGTGCATGAAGGTCTGGTAGTATTTTGACCTTTATGTGCTCCAAAGTTGTGGGGTTTATGCAAAGTTCTTTCTTTATAATTTCTTGTTTACTTTTTATTCAGGGTCTGGATCTACACATTGCAGAAATTGAGGAACTGTGCACCGAATTTCCAAAGACAGTTGTTTTACTAGATCACGCTGGATTCTGCAAAGTACCAGAGTGAGCTGTTCTTTGCTATTCTGAGAAATAATTCAGTCCTGTGTTAATTCCTAGAGATCTTATTACTAATTTTAATGGTTTCACCAACCTGTAGAAATGGGGAGGCAAAGCTTGCTTATTCTCAACTCATGAACCTCTCTACATTCCCACAGGTGAAAAAGGAAAACTTTACTTTTCGAATCCAAATTCTCATTAGCTCACATATTATAAGACTCTGAAGGAAGAATATTAAAACAAGCAGGTATACGTGAAATTCAGTGCTCTATTCAGGATATCAAGAACCGGTTTCCCGTATGAGGACCTATCGCCTCTCCTTTCTCAACTTGTATCCCATTTCGGGGCAAGTCGTGTCATGTGGGGCAGGTAAACTTATTTTACCTTGCTTTCCCGACTGAAGCACCAAAAAAGTTTTTCTACATGATCATATATGGATTGGCTGCTTCTCCATCTGTTGCAGTGACTTCCCATTTGTTGTTCTTGAATGTGGATACAAAGAAGCCAAAGAAGCTGTGACCATTATTGCAAAACAAGCATCCTTGTCAAGTTCTGAGATGGACTGGATTCTGGGAAAGACTGTGATGCAGCTCTTTCCTGGACAATGGGTTTTTCCTTGAGAGGCTTGTCAGACGTAATAAGTTGCATGAAGCTGAGATAATGAAGCAAGCAATGGAAGTTATATCATTAAAGATAACTTAACTCTAGCACTTTTATCAGCAAACGACACTGAATGTATGCCAATTAAGTAAATCGACATAACTCTGCTGTGTTGAAAGACTGAAACATGCTGGTTGATATCATAATGCTTATGACTGTTAGATTATGGATGCCGATGTCTATGTAAAGATTGCTCTGATCGACAATGTCTTCCACAATGGGTGAGCTGAAAGGACCCCATTTACGTGTTGAGTGAGGTGATGTGATAATTATTACTTAATCACTGGTGGCTTTCCTGTGACATTTATGAGGGTTTTGATCTTTTGAGAAGGAGAATAAAGCTGGCTTCTCTGCGTACACAGACTTGGTTAACTAGTTTCTTGGGGCTTGTATTAGGTAGCCTCAAAACTTGATGACAGATAATACGAATGTGATACCAAACGAGAAACTGGTTGTGGCCTTTGGTAAGAATTTGAGATTGGGGGGTCTTTCAAGTGTTTTAAAGATCACACTGAAACTTGAAGGTTATACACTTGTAGTGAGAAGCTCTGAATCTCATTATACTATCAATGATTTTAGTGAGATTCTCCATGGCTGAGTTATCATAGAGCTTTGCAACATGACCACTATACTATCGTTGTTTTTAATATTTGATCGGCAGGGTATATTTTTTTCTACCATTTTAAACGTCGAGACTCTTTTAATATAAAAAAAGTCACAGACACCAAACATGAATACGTATATCATTCAATTTCACTCTCATTTGTTATTATGTTACCAATCGACTCTACACTACATGTTGATGTTGTGCACCTGAATTCTCTTGAAGCCGATGAATATTTTGATATTGTCTTTTAATCTTTTTTTTTTATTTTTTTTTCATACTGTCTTTAACTTGGGCAAATATGTTTACTTTAAATAACACAGCTTTAATTAACACAATAATGTTCTAATTAGACAAGAAAGAAAAAAACAAAGATGTTATCACTTTGTATTTCTGCGGCCATTAATTTGAGCTAAGCAGCTCCTGATCCATTAGATAAAGAGATTGATGCTAGTAGTACGATTTTGAGTGGCTTCCTTACTCACTCTTACGGTCTTAACTTCTACTTCACTCTTCATCTACTTTTACTCTATTTTCCACATTTTCTTGCTCTCCCATTTCTTCAAACTTAATGCGTTTTTTACATCATCCATCTCATTTCCTGGGTTTGTGAAATTCCTTGGCTTTTCTGCTTTTTTAAAATCGGAGAAGATTTTTAACTCCTGGGTTACAAAATTAGGGATTTAAATTTTCTTGGTCGACGTAATGAGTCACCGGCGAAATTCCGCCAGCGATGCAGTTCACGTCAGAACCACTAACGACCTTCCGCCGGAGAATTGGTTTCCAAATCCCACCGAAATTTCCGTTTGGGCCACTGAGGATGATTACAGCCGTATCCCTACGGTGATGAACCACGATGATACTGAATCGCCGACTAAGAAGACACGATTTTCTTCCTCCGAGATCGGGAACTCGTTCTTTAAGACGAAGCTCTGCTTCAAACTCCGTCACGGAACCTGTCCTTACCCCGCGAGCTCTTGCCATTTTGCTCACAGCGTGGAGGAGCTCCGTCTTCCGCCGCCACCGCCTAATCGGCAGGAAACTACTGAGGAAAGACCGCCCATTTCGGCGGAGAGTGGAAGATCGTATAAGGGAAGACATTGCAAGAAGTTTAACAGTGGAGAAGGATGTCCTTATGGAGAAAGCTGTACGTTTGTACATGATGAGGCTTCAAGAAACAGAGAGAGATTTGTAATTAGTGTAGGACCTCGTGCTGCTATTGGTGGTGTCAATGTTGTTCAGACTTTGAAGCCTTCAAATTGGAAGACTAGGATTTGCAATAAGTGGGAGACTGCTGGGTATTGTCCTTTTGGTTCTAACTGCCGCTTTGCTCATGGAGCTTCAGGTAAAGCTGTGGCCTTTTTTCGTCTATTAGTAAACGCAATATGCTTTAAAGTGTATCATAGAAATGTTTCGTCTACTAGTAAACGCAATAGGCTTAAAAGTGTATTATAGAAACTTGTTTCAATCAGTTTTGCTTGTTGAGCTGTGAGTGAGAGTGTCACTAGAGGTTAATGGATGCTGAGTCTCTGGACGGAGAGATCATGTTTGAAAACTAAAACTAGATTTATTAGCTTGAGTCTGTTGAATTCTATATGCAGTGGCATTGGTTTTCTTGAGGTTTTCAATGTACTATGAGTGGCATTTGGTCAGAAATTAGCCTTTTCTATAGCTAAATTCCTCCTTAGGAACCGACTTGGAGTCGATAGAGTGAGATGGTTAAAATGTCTCATTGTGGTTAATTGCCATTACAGGTTGGTTAAAGTGGGTTTCTGATTGGAACAAAATCTTTATTTGCTTGCTGTCATAATGGCCATGGAAATGCAAGAAAGTTTCAATAGTTGGTAGCTAAAAAGTTTGAGTCTTTATGATTTTTTTTTTTTTTTGCAGAGTTGCATAATTTCGGTGGAGAACTCATCGAAGGAGAGGGTAAGATGGGAACATCCGCCACTTCAGAGACAAAACAGACAGGACAAGTAGACACAGTGAGTAGCCTTGTTTCTCCTGGAGTCCCGTACCAACGGACATCTAGTGCCGTTACGCATAAACCCAACGGGGTCAGAACTCAACGGAAATGGAAAGGACCGGATAAAATCAGTCGGGTTTATGGTGATTGGATCGACGATATTGAATAAAGCCACATAAAGCTTTTTAGAGTTGTTGTAACTATGTGACATATTGGCTTTTCCTTAGATTGCGACTCATCTTTTTGGTATTGTATTGTATCATCTCATTAGTCTCCTGCGCTAATATTGTGGGAGATCAATTTGAACTATGACATGTTTCCTAGCTTATAAACCGGACCATCATTGGTACCTTTTTCATAATTTCCATCGGTCAATATTATTATTTTATACTCTGTTTCTTTGATTTTTACTTTGTTTCGAGTTATTTTTAACATTAAAATTATTTATTTTAAACTCTGTTTCTTTGTTTTTTTACTTTGTTTCGAGTTATTTTAACATAAAAATATGTTTATTCAGACAACATTTTAATTTATTTTTATTGTCACAAAAGACTCGCTCAAAGTGCTACGCAAAGCCACTTGATGTCTCTCTGACATAGCCACTTCCTTCTCCACATTTCCCTCTACTTAACTTGTAGAGTATTCCTTTTCTCGCAAGCAATTCTTAGAACAAACCTTTCTTCGTACCCAAGCAATATAAGAAATTGGGTTTTTCTGAGTCGGTTGTATCAGTCTTCAAATGTCGTCAACAACAATAATACCAGATGCTGATGTTTTCCCTAGCGTTACCATGCCCATCACAGTAGTTTTGACCGGCGTTCTTCTCTTTGTAATCTTTGCCGGTTTCTTCTCTCTTTTCTTCTGGCGATTTCTTCTGAACCGTTTGTTTTCAGCTTGGAATGCTCAGCGAACACCTTACGGTGACCTAATCCATGCGGCCACTCCGCCTGAAAATACCGGGCTTGACCCAACTGTCATCCAGTCCTTTCCTGTGTTCCTCTACTCATCCCCAACAAAGAAAAATCATGGGACCGAATGCTCTATTTGTTTATCAGAGTTTTCAGACGAAGATATGGTTAGGCTCATATCGGTTTGTCGTCATGCCTTTCATTCAAATTGCATTGATCTGTGGTTTGAGTTACACAAGACTTGTCCTGTTTGCCGGTGTGAGCTAGACACAGACCTGGTCGGTTCTGGAAGTCATGAATCTTTACACAACACAATCACAATAACTATTCAGGACTTAGACCATCAAGAGGAAAATCCTCCTACCACTGGTTCAAGCAAAAGGATAGTGGAAGCCTCAGCTTGGCGGTTCTCAAGGTCACATTCTACCGGACATTTCATGGTTAAGACGACTGATGTCAATGTGAGGATCAAAAGAAGGCATTACCAAACAGGAAGCTGTGTGACGTTCGACGAACTTACTCGATATGATGAAGCGGGATGGCTTGGTGATTCATCATACATTAGCAGGATTGAAGTTTAGTTTCCTGATAAATTATGTTACATTCTTCATTTTTTTTGTTTCTTTATAAGCAGTAGACATTTCCAAAATTGTAATAAGATCTGTAGTCATGCTCCCATCAAATAACCGAGAAAAAGAATAAGAGTTACTCCACGGGTTTTTCTTCCGAAGTGTTGCTCTCTTCTACAGCGTCACCATCTTCAGCTTCACCAGCGCTTGTTTCTTCAGAAGTTTTGCTGTCTTCTACAGTGTCACCATCTTCAGATTCACCAGCGGTTCTCAAGCTAAACTTTAAAGTGATAGGTCTGCCCATTATCTCCTATAGAAGAACCAAATTATAATGAAACAGTATACATGCTCAAGAGCTAAAGCAGCAAACTTTCTAATCGTGGTAATGAAAAAGGAGATCTTTATACCTTCCCATCGAGTTTGGAGATTGCAGCTTCAGCTTCTTCTCTAGTAGCAAATGAGACAAAGCCGTAGCCGGAAGATCTTCCTTCAGGGTCAGCGAAAACAACCCGAGCTGATACCGGGTTGCAATCTGCAGCGGTGAAAAGCTCACGGAGATGAGTTGATCTTGCTTTCCAAGCGAGATTAGATACGTAGAGTTTGTGACGAGTGTCTCCAGGGGGCGGAGAAGGAAGAGCGTTCGGAAGTTTCGGAGTAGGTTTCTTGAACCTTCTTGCAAAGTTTACCCTTAGGATCCTCCCTGAGACTTGCTGAAAACAAACAACATAAAGCTTGTTTTAACATCAATCATCAGCTAACAATTAAACACAATGTCTGCTTAACTAGTTAGAAAAACTTCTACTTTATTTCAACAATTCTAATTATCCACTTAATAGGCTTTGAAATTGACCAAATACCGCTTGAACAATGAAATTAACTCAGTTGATAGAAGAATCTAAAAGAAATGGCGAAAAAGGTTTGAGCTTACAAAAGTATCGAACTTATCAACAGCAGCTTGAGCTTCTTCTCCAGAAGCCATTGTTACAAAAGCAAATCCACGATTCTTCCCATCTTTTTGCCTTATGATCTGGGAAATTTCTAAAACTGAGCTTACCATATTCGTAATAATACAAAAAAAAATCAAATGAATTTGAGAAAGAAAAAAAAAAAGAACCTCGAACCTCGACATTGTTCACAGTCCCGCATTGTCCGAAGAGCTCGGAGATGTCATTTACACTCATAGACCAAGGGAGATTAAATACAAAAAGCTTCCTTTTTAGATTAGACTTCTGGGTTTCTTCAGTCGTCTCCTCCGTCGACGTTTCTTCTTCAGTAACGGAACATAGTACAGAGACGAGTCGCCGTGAGGTATCACCGCCGGCACTCAGAGGGACATTGAGAGAGAAGATGGAAGAGGGATTACTGGCAACTCGAAGGTTTAAGGCGGTAGGTTTAGAAAGTTTAGGAAAGAGATAAGGTTTAGAGGAAGAAGAAGAGAAAGAGAGGATGGAGAGAGCAGCTTCCAGAACCGCCATTTTTAGCTATAGCACAAGACTAATGGATTAGCCGAAACTAAAGGATAATTTATTTCTGGACCGGTTTGGTTTTTCGTAAAAATCAATTGTGAACCGGATCTACCAACTTCGGTTCAGAAAGGGCATATGGCACGAGGAATTAACTGTACAATGTATCAGTTTTTCTTGTTATACCAAGAAATTCCAATCTTACATTGCAGTCTAATAATCAACAGTGATTAGTTTTTCTTGTTACAGGTCTTTATAAGTTTTTTTTTTGGTAATAAATCTCATATTTTTTCTTCTCTTTGAAGTCAAAACTCTAATTCGGCTTAAACTGGATTTGATTGTTTTCTTTTTGAGACATTTGGTGAATACAAAATGTAGTGAAATAACATAATACAGTATTAAGTAACTTCGATAAATAACAGGATCAGCTTGGATTTGATTTAAAATCCATTGGAAAGTTATTCCAAGAAAAGTGTAGCCAGACGTCTACAATCCATTAATCCGAACACAACTATTCATAAAACGATGTCGTATAGTAACTACACACCAACCAGACCATTTCCTACAAACAAATAAACGAAACTGAAATTCCAAATTCTCGAGAGAGTCTCTCGGAGAAAAAAGGAGAAGCAGAAGAGAACCATCAAGCTGTTTCGTTCTTTCTCCTTCTCACTCTGATATTCTCAATCCTAATCCTTAAATTTCCAGAATTCGTTGTGGGAGAGACTAATAGTGTTTGAACCAAAGGTGGTTTATTGCGAGCTGGCAAGTGACATATATACAATGGCGTCTCTGGCTCTATCCTTTACTCCCGCCGCTAAAACGCCGACGTATCTGAGCTCATCGTCTTCGACTTTCTTCTCTCACTCTTCTCTCTCCGTCAACACCTCTCAGTCTCGTTCCCGAAACTCTGTCTTCGCTTGCGTTGTAAGCAGATTTTGTGTGAATATATTAATTCATCGGCGATGAGCCTTTTCTGTTTCTCATAGAATTTGAGTTTTTTGAGATTGAAAAGTTTGTTCTGCATTTCAAATTTGATTTTTTTTCTTATCTATTACGTTTCCAGATTTGATGTTGGTAGATTGAGTGGACCCTATTACCCGTTTTTGTCTAGTTTGAATTTCCGAGATTTTGATTGGTTCATGAGCTACAAAGGTTGTCTCTTTTGTCAGAGTTTTGTCTTTTTATGCGAATATAGATGTATAATAGATAATAAGGTCGCTACTTTTAGCGTACTAGTGAGCAAGAGCAATTAAGAACTATAGAAATATCTGGTTTAAGTGTTCAGACTCCAGAGACTTGGTGGTTAAAGATTTGTGTGAATTTGGTTAAGCAACAATTCTGAAACTTTTTAGGTTGTTGCTTGTAATTATTGCTAGAAATGTGATCTTTCGGAGTCATTGAATGTGGGAAATGGGGGTCCGAGTATCCCAATTATTAATGAGAGGACACTTCCAAAGTTCTTGGAATCTGCTCGGATGGAGAAAACGGTTAATAGAACCAATAATACCAGGCTGAAGTTGTTCTCTGGTACTGCAAATCCAGCACTTTCTCAGGAAATTGCTTGGTATATGGGATTGGAGCTTGGGAAGATCAACATTAAGAGATTTGCTGATGGGGAGATCTATATACAGCTTCAAGAGAGCGTCAGGGGATGTGATGTCTATTTGGTGCAGCCTACTTGCACTCCCACAAATGAGAATCTCATGGAGCTTTTGATTATGGTAGATGCTTGCCGTAGAGCATCAGCCAAGAAAGTAACTGCTGTGATTCCTTATTTTGGATATGCAAGAGCTGACAGGAAGGTAATTATGTTTTAAAGCCTTATCTAGATTAGCTACTTTGAACAGATATGGAGTATGCTTGATAACTTGAAGCTATTCAGAAATCTATGTTTAATTAAATTCATCTGATGTATCTTTTGCTGCTTGTAGACACAAGGGCGTGAATCCATTGCTGCCAAATTGGTTGCTAATCTTATCACCAAAGCTGGTGCAGATCGAGTTCTTGCATGTGATCTTCATTCAGGACAGTCCATGGGTTACTTTGACATTCCGGTCGACCATGTGTACTGCCAGGTACACCTCTAAAGCCACGCTCTTGATAGCTACGGCCTCTCCTCTTTATGCACTGTATGTTTGTATAACACCTTTCTAAACCCCTTATACGTTCAATTTTTCTTTAGCCGGTGATACTTGATTATCTTGCTAGCAAGTCAATTTCCTCAGAAGATTTGGTAGTGGTTTCTCCTGATGTTGGTGGAGTAGCCAGGGCACGTGCTTTTGCAAAAAAATTATCAGATGCACCGCTTGCCATTGTGGATAAAAGGCGTTCTGGACACAATGTTGCTGAGGTAATTTATCCCTTTCTTTGAAAGTCAGAGTTTGCTCAACACATATTGCTTCCCCGGCCTCAAATGTTGACATGTCTTATATTATCCTTTCAGGTCATGAACCTAATTGGTGATGTAAGAGGGAAGGTGGCAGTAATGGTGGATGATATGATTGATACTGCTGGTAAGTAAAAAGAACATGGAGTTGGCGAATTCTTACTCCTTTTTCAATCTATGAACCATCCTTGTTTTGTTTTCTTTTTTTTTCATCAGGAACCATTGTAAAAGGAGCAGCTTTGTTACATCAGGAGGGTGCTCGGGAGGTCTATGCATGCTGCACGCACGCTGTTTTCAGGTAAACCCATTTTAACCTATACTTTGTTCTTGAGCAGTCTCAAAAATCACTAGTTTCTGAAGCATTTTTGTTGTTTTTTTTTTTGTTCCTTTTCCAAATGAATCAATGGAAGCCCGCCTGCGATCGAGCGATTATCAGGAGGTTTGCTTCAAGAAGTGATAGTGACAAACACATTACCAGTAGCTGAGAAGAACTACTTCCCGCAGTTAACAATTTTGTCGGTGGCTAATCTGCTGGGTGAGACCATTTGGCGTGTCCATGATGATAGTTCCGTCAGCAGCATTTTCCTTTGAAACGATTCTTGGTTTTGATAGTCGGTTTAGAATTGGTTTCAAAGTTTATACCGGTTATGTTCTAACCGTCATGTGTCACCAAGTTTGCTTGTTTTGTCTTTTCATAGCGTTAGGATTTTCTCATTTACTACACATCTCAGCATGGATATACCAATTGGTCTTGAGCCGATTTTTAATTATTTTATACACAAGTTTGTACGTTAATATATCATCTTATGTCATATTTATTTGGTGCAAATTGGCTCAAAATCTTCTTGACAATTGAGAAATGGGGTTTGTTACATTTTTTATTAACTATGGGATTACTAACTAAATGCTCTGAAAAGGATATTATTGTCTGAAAGAAAACGTTGATCGAATCAAGAAAATCATAGACTCATGTATTTTTATTTTTTTACAGGCCACCGCCAACATAAAATAAAGCCCAACAAAAGCAAAAGAAACAAATTAGGGCTTCTGTATAACCCCTAGTATATATACAGTACCCACATCACCTTTTTAAGACAAGCCTATCTTGTGTTCCGTCTCAATATTGATTATTCTACTAGGGTTTGTCCTCTGTTTTTTTTTGAATTTGTTTAGCTCTGTTTTTTATTCGTTTCTACAAATTTTAATAGATCTGCTGTGATGAAAATATCGTGTGCCAGAGATGTGTATTCATCGCTGACGGTAAAACACAACCCTCTAAGAAGTTCTGAGCTTTTCCAGATCTCTTAATTTTCTCGAATTTTTGTTTTCTTTTCTAATTCTGAAAGAATAAAAATATTTTCTGTTTATAATTTTGCGTTTTTGAAATATAGAGATTAAGGATTTTTGAGTCGAGGTGACGATAGAAATTCACAGGTCTGTCAATCCACTGATATTTGTGATGTTACTGTGTTCTCGACAGGTTCTGATCGACTCATATATAAATCCTTTTCAGTTTTTATGTTTTTCATTTTATTTATTTTTGGATCTGGGTATATGATGAATCTCATTTAACAAATGGGTATTTTGCCACTGAATTTATATTGATGTTTTATTCACCTTGGAGAACTGATACTCAGATTCATAGTTTAGTACTTTATATTTTTGAACAGAGTCGCTTTCGTCTTATGAATTTGAAGATTTTGGTTTATAGTTCTCTTAGTATATGACTGAGCAGATGATGAAATTTTATTTCATGGGTAATTTGCGTCTGAATCTTCTTGATGCTAACTTGATGATTATCTGATGCTCCAGAAAAAAGTCTTGTACTTAGTTTTATAAACTTGTTTAAGTAGTTACACGTCTACGTAGTTGTTTTTGGGTACTGGTAGAACTCAAATTGATCCAGAAACAGATAAACAAGCGACACATATTTGATGATCAGAGTTAGATAAGGATGACGACCATTCCAACCACATTAATTTCTGACTTCAAATATTTAATTTTGAATTATTAAAGAAATTGTCGTAATTATTAAAGGATAAATTATTAGGACAGATAGGTTATAATTTTTTCTATTTTCAGTCAAAAGTGTTGACCAGGTTTTATAAATTGAGAAATCTACAATTCTCCCTAATTTCACCTTCAATACCAGTAAGAACATTTATATCAAAGTAAGCCGACGAAAGAATGATTATCTGAAATCAATAATCCTTTCCCTCTTAACAGGTTTATGAAATAATGTTTATCAAAGTAAGCAGATGTTTTTATATCCAATGGTGAATATTCGTTTTCCTGGCTCGAATCTTTGCATTGTGACCGTAGGACTCGCCGGAATGTGATGTGTATCTTGAACTCATCAACGTAGTAACTTTGTTCCATGTTTGGTTGAACGATCCTGTTCTTGAAGCTCAAGCATCTGGCTTTACCTATTGTATGAGCAATCCCACGCAACGAGTTAATGTTAGGAGTTGCTTGTTTCTCACTCAACATATCTCTTGTGTGTCCACAATTATGCTATAATCAGAGCCTCAACTTTTTGAAAAAGGGGAGATCGAAGCAAAAAGAAGTTCACAAATCTGCCAAGGGGAGTAGAGAGATTTGTAACCAAGACGAAGAAGAGAAGCAGCCATACGAGGATCTCTAAGAATAGCAACTTGTACGTTATGCTTCACGATTTCCTCTGCTATTGGGCAACTCTCTTTGTAGAAACCTTCAACTAATAATCCTCCAATGCCCCCCAAAGCCGATGTCGTAATTGCAGAAAGCACAACAATTAAAGAAAACCATAGCTTCATCTCTGTGATTATAATATAAAGGAGCAGATTCACTTTATAAGAATCATATCCATATCCATGATGGTAACCGGAACTATATCTTCCTTTATATGAATTTTAAATATTGAAATTATCGACTTATTTTTTAGACTTTTCTGTGCTCGTTTGCTTCCAAATGGTTGTGTTTTGTTAGATCTCTGCATCATCTTCTTGAACTCTTATTTTGTGATGCTGGTCATAGTGTTTGCAAATGAAGGAAACAAGCATGAGAGTTGAAAGATTTAGGTTTTCTTTTAAAATGCACTTTTGAAACATAAAAACAGAGAATCCCCGTTCTAGTGAGCAGCGTCTTCCTCCTCACAGAACTTGGTGTATTCTTTTGGACCCATCAAAGATTCCAACTCTGCGGGGCTGCTCGGCTTCACTTTGATCATCCAACCATCTTCATAGGGGCTTGAGTTTATCTACACAACACACAATTGGAAAATCATTGCTTATATATTGTTGTCACATGAGAGCATAATTTACTTTTATTTCCTAACCGTACCAAGCCTGGTGATTCTGTGAGCTTCTTGTTAACCTCAATGACTTCACCTGAGATCGGTGATAATATCTCACTTGTCGCCTTCACACTCTCCACTGCTCCAAAGCTTTTCTCTTTGCTCACCGAACTATTTTCCTCTGGCAGTTCCACAAAAACCACTTCACCTAAATGGTCCTGCGGCATCAATGTCATGTCTCCTCTTTATTCAACCATTAATCTTTTAAAGGTCTCATCATTTTAACATTCTCTTAAAAGATAAACTCCAATACAGTTCCAATGTGACAGAGTTACTTTGCTCCAGTCAGCTATTTCTACACTTGAAACTCCTAAGGTTTGCATATTTTTCACTGGGAGTCGAAACTATTCTATTACCTGGGCATGGTCAGTGATGCCAATGGTGGCAACAGAGCCTTCATGTTTAACCCACTCGTGTGAATTTGCATACTTCAATCCCTCCAACACTAAAGAAACAGAGACACATTCATCACCACTTTCAGAAAAAGGCTATGGACACAACAACTACATAAAAAGTTACAACACCTGAAGAGAAGCATCTAGAGATGGAGAAAGCAGGAGGGAGATGAGACTTGGAGACAGAAGAAGAAAGCTTGAGAGCGTTTGCTGTAGATGAAGCCCACATTCTCAGTGCCATGGTTTTCTTTTCTTGGTTCTGTATTTTGTCTTCCCCAAAATAAAGAGGAGATCTTAAAGATATTATTTCTTTCTTTTTGTGTTCTATCTTCTGATATGTAAGGCAGAAATTGAAGGCCTCATCCTATGCCTTTGGCGTGTATCACAAGTGTAACCCAAACCTTCTCTTCCAGTCAGAATCTCTTGTAATTACATTTTTCGGGTTCCTTTTTAAAAAGTTTTTAAGTCCTATATTTGATTATTTTTACTTCATGAAAATTGATCATGAATGCTAATAGCACTTGTGAGTAAGGTGTTGATCTGTTTTTGGTTAGAACTTTAGTGAGGAATTTTTTGAATGAAATTTGGAGTTTTAGTTTGAATTTTTTGTTTTGCTTCATTTTGGTAAAACTATTGTAAATTACATTTATCAACAAATATATATATATATATATACCTAAAATAGAATTTTCGGTTAATTTTTGGTGTTTTTTTAAGTTACATCAAAATAGAAGAGCAAATCTTGCAGAGGCTTGAGAGCTGAGTCATGGTATTCTAATAGGACAGCAAAATATGACAGATTGTTTGGACTTTTAAGCTTGTCTGAACACGAAGTTTGGATCATTTAAGCTAGTCTAAATATTTTCGGGGTTAAAGTATAGTTAATAAATATGTTCGGGTAAAAAAAAAAAGGGAATATTGAAAACTCAAGTCGACCCTCCGTCATTGGAGAAGCAGCAGCCAGCAAGAGAGAAAACAAACTCATGTTTCTCAAAGACCTTATTCTCAATTTCAAATTTTGATACAGTAAAATTGGTAGTGAAGATGAATTTAATCGAAGAGAGGAGCCCTGATTCGACTAACAGTGGCACCGTCGAGATCACGTACAAAACCATCGGCCCAGCTCGGCCGTCTCAAATTCGAGTGGCGTCTCATATCAAAGTATAGACTTTTCTTCTTCTTTAACTAGCTACGTATATTGTATAAGAATAGAATTGATCATTGGCTGATTTTAGGTTAGTGATTTGAGAAATGCAATTGCGGAAAAGGGTAAATTTCCCGTCGCAAATTTGAGAATGATTCTGCGTGGAAAGGCATTGAAAGACGAAGAAGAAGGAGATGATTTATACGTTACTCTCAAGGACCAAGGTAACAGATTTTGCTCAAAGCTTAATCATTTATGCTTATATGTGTTTCTTGATTGTGCACTACTCTTAATTTCTTTTTTTAGATTCCTTGATGGTTGCTGTTATACCAAAGCCACCAGTTGTAGTTGACAACTTTGATGATGATGATGATGATGTATTGGTAAAGTATCGACCTTTGATCTGATGTTTAAATAACAGTCTTTTAGTTTCTATCCTTGGAAAGTTTCTTTTGGTTATTTTGGTGTTTGCAGAAGTTTAATCTCCCGCCATCAGCAAGCCGGTTTAAGAGGAAGCTATACTACTTTCTGCGTAACAAGTTGAAACTTCCAGGTGAATTCTTTAATCTTTTGCACGCATCATTTGCAATCTTTTTCCAAGAACGTAGGAAACATTTGTTTATTGATATGTGTTTTGTGATGATTCTAGATATCATTCTTATGGGACTTTTCTCTTTGAGTCTAAAAATGTGGGTTATTATCACCTTGTGGTTTATCTTAGCACCTATTGCCCATCGATTGGAGCTAGGCCCCATATTTGTAAGTCATAGACTTTATCACTTGGCTTGATCGTTCTATCAAGTCGTTTTTGTTTCCTTTGATGGTTTTCTTCGTTGTTGTTACGAGTTTTCAGATATTAGGGACTGGCTTTTCAATTATCTTGCTCAATCTTGGTAAACGACAGCCTGGTGATGTCAGGTATGTACATTTGAACATTTCTAAAAAAAAACTTTAGCCGTTGATCTGACTGATATAACAACTCATTCCATTAGGACTATGGTTTTTTATATGACTATGGTTCATGTTTGCCGCAATCCAGATTCCAAATTATACATATATATATAACTCTTGGTTGTTTGGGGAATTATACACACTTATCTAAAACGTAAACATCCTTGGTAACTTGGAGATGTGGAAAAAATCTTAGGATTCTGGAAGCATAAGATTCTACTAGTAGACTTCTTAGCTGGAAAGTGGATCCCTCATGACTATTCTTGAGTTTCAAGCTGTGAAAAATCTTCTCTTTTGACTGTAAGATCTGAATAAGTTCTGTCTTTTAACATGCTTTCTTTCGCAGCGCATATTCTATATTCAACGAGGATTTTAGAGAGCTTCCAGGTACGTATAATGCAGAACGTATAGACCGGAACATACGAGCAGGCCAGCTATGAAATACATCGAAACAATCGATTAGTATAATATTCACATCCATGGACGAAAAAGAAACTCATAGCCAATATGCAACCAAAATATCAGTTTTTTTTTTGTCCTGTTAGAATGAGACACAACACAAAGCATGACAGTGACTTGAGACCAAAATTCCTATTGATCGATATGATCTAATCTTTTAAATTCCATGATCAATGGTCCGTGTTGTACTAGAATATTGATATTCCATTCTATGTTGATTTTATATGTTTTATCATATTATTATTTAATGCGTGTGAAAATGAGTTCTAGGTCAATTTCGGTCCCATCAAACTTGATTGAGCCTTAGGTGTGAAAAAATTCAGCAACCAAATCTGCTTTTCTAGTGGTTAAGTGGGTCGCTGACGACGCTTTTTTACCTTTGACAATTTTCGTGCCTTATAAATTCAAGAAAAATGAAATAAAATTCAAAAGTTTATGAAGTATGGAATTTTAAGATATAGACTCTCTTAAAACAACACTTAAAAAGTATGTCCTTTAACTTGTAAATTTATACAAACATCTAAACGCGTTTATGATTGAAATTCAAATCACTTTTGCTTTTACCATATTTGGTGAAGAAAATTATTAACCTAAAATAAGTTATTTCATGGTAAAATTGTGTTTTCAATTGCATCTTCCTGAATAATAAACATTTGTATTTCTAAAGGTTTTGCTTGGCTCTGACTTGTGAACTGTGAGTGGTAGTTGGAGTGGTTTTGCCAATTCTTGACGGCACGTAACGTTTTAAAGAAATGTCAAACCTCTCGGTTATCTACAAAATCATGTGCATATATGTAAAATGTTAGAGAAATGTCAAACTTTTAATTTGAATGTTATCTGAGTTTTTCAATATGACTAGAACATTAGCGTCAGATAAGATCAATTACTTCAAATATTTTTTTAATTGAGATTCTGAAAGTCTGGATAAGTTTGAATATGTGTAACCTAAATCGAAACAAAAGCCTGAAATGTGAACCCCAAAAAAATACTAGTACTATTAAAGATGTAAAGGGAGTAATAAACAAACAAACAAAAACTAAGCAAAGGGAGCACAAGACAAGAAGTCTTAGCGGGAAGGGAATCCGACAAGTATGACGTCGTTTCAGCGAAAGAGTCTACTTAGGTGGGTCCCACTTTTTCAACAGTTGGCTATTTTTTACTATTTGATCTTCACCTCCGTGGACCCTACGTTGCCTAATGGTCATTGTAATTAAAGCAGAAATTTCATTAAGAGAATCATAGACTGATCTGTTTTCCTCATATAAGGCTATAACTATAGTCATAAACTGACAAGCCAGGGTACAAAATTTGTTGTTCTATGTGCTGCTGATCTTACGAAGAAAAGACGGATGGTTAAGATGCCACAAAATATTATTAAAATAATAATAATAATAATAATTTTCATTATGTTAGCGGCTCATACAAAACTAATTCTGAAGAGAAGCAATATAAAAACTAATTATTTTCATAATTAAACCAAGGCTTATCTAATAGATTTTTGTTATAGAAGAGAAGCAACATAGTTATGGTCCGAAGAGAATCATAAAGACACATGCATGAAGTGTGCTAGAAGATATTTGAAATCGTTAGGAATTTAACATGTAGTAACGACGTATTATTTGACACGCCATAACTAATATATCTTTTGAAAGTAGCAATTCGCATTCAACTTGTTCTTCTTGTGTTTCAAGGGCGACAAAGCCTATATTTTAGACTGGATTGGACTTCATCCAAATATTTTATACATTGCTAGGTATAATACAATTGCAAAAATGTTATATATATATAATGATATATTCCCGGCCAATAACCAAATTTTGAATGCAAAACATCAACAAATCGTGTTATTATCTAACGTATGATAATTGACACAAAAATGAATACGTTCGTAAATATTAACATTAATCTTGGTAATATAGGAATTTTTTTTATGTAATGTTTTATCGAATATTTGTGTTATTATCAAATGTATGCCAACTAATATAAAATATACTGGGTTTTAAGTAAACATCATCAATTTGTGTGTGTTATTTTCTAAAGTATGTCCACTGATATAAAAAAGAATTATATTTGAAATTTGATGAAGAAGCATGTATAATATGCGTTATATTTTAAACTAACGGTCAAAAATAAAAACTCTTTTATTTATTGCTTAACTGGCAAATTTGAAGGCAAATTTCATCCATTTTTGTGTGTTACTATGTAACGTATACCGAATCACCGACTGACACAAAAAAAAAATTAGATTCGGAATTTGATGAAAAAGTACATGACTTAAGAAGCGTTATCTTTTAAAAAAAAACAAAGGTCAAAAATAAAACAAAGTATTTGTTTGCTTAATTGTCAAACTTTTAGGCCAGTTCCATCAATTTGTGTGTGGTAATGTAACGTATATCGACTGTCATAAAAGTGAATTGTGTTTGAAATTTAATAAAAGTGCTTGAATTCATATGCAACGGCTAAATACAAAAACAAAAACACTTTTTGATTAATTGTCAAATTATATCAATTTTTGTATTGTACTATGTAACGTATACCGACTGACATAAAACTAAATTGTATTCGTAATTTGATAAAAAAATCATGTGAATTCATATGCGTTATTTTAAAAATAATAATCGGAAAAACACTTTTTGCTGAGTTGGCATGTTTTTAGGCAAATTGTATGAGCACCTACTGACATAAAAGTGAATTACTCTTCTTGCAAATATTGATTTTCAATATAATTCTAGCATCTTAAGAAATAAGAAATACTTAGTAATAAATATATTCTCTTTTTACTTTAAACATTTTTCAATATATTTATGAATTAATAGTATCTCAATAGTTTAAAAATTTTCAATTAATATATTTTGAAGTTTACAATTTACTAACATTAACTATCAAATTTTATTTAAAATCTAGAAAATCAATCTTTTAGAGATAAAGAAAAATAACTAGAAAATCAATGTTTATGAAACAAAATAGTATATTTAAAATTTATCCAAAAGTAAGTGTATTTTTATGCATAATATTTTAAAATAATGATCAGCAGTAAAAGACGCTTTTAGCTTAATTGGCAAAATTTTAGCCAAGTTTCATCAATGTGTGGGTGTGTTATTATCTAATGTAGGCTTAGCTTATGTAAAGTGATTTGCTTTTGAAATTTGATTTAAAAAAAGGTATTTGTGTATTTGTGCTATATTTTTATAAATATGATCAAGTTTTGCTAAGTTGGTAAGATTTTATGCAATTTTCATTTAATCAAAATTTCCATGTTATTATCTAACGTATACCAACTTATAAGACACAATTTCCAGTCTTCCACAGTACTGAAATAAATCCCCTGTTTTAATTTGGTACTTTATCTGTATTGGTCTAATATTGTTGACTAATTTATTTTGGAACTTGTCTTATACTCAAAGGGCAAAAATGTGAATTACATAAAGTCCCAGAGCCCGATGAGCGCGAAGAAAGCAAATGACAAAAAGCTTTGTTAAATACAAGAATCCTTTAAACCCGAGCCTCGATTTCCCCATTTTGACCCTTCCCTTCTCCTTTTCTTTTCCCTATTCTCTCAATGACCAAAAAATAAATAAAAAGAAGTAATGAATATTTTTCTAAAGGAGATTCTTTTCTTCAGATTAATTTTTAGTTGTGAAAAATATAAAAAATAGTATTCTAAAGGATCTAAGTAATTATTAGTTCAGAACTTTAATAACGCGATCTCTCGAGAAGTAAAAAAGTTAATAATGTGAACAAATTGAATTATTCTAATTATAGCAAGTTGATTACATTAAGTTAAAAATACTTTAATTGGAATTAATGATACCTAAAAAAACATCAGAAGTAACTCTGGCAGGTAAGAGTTTTGTATTTCTTACTTATCACTAAATATTCGAACAAACTTGTTTTCTTAAAAAAATAATTATTTACAATCTCTTACACATTTATTATAGTATTTTGGTTTTCAGATATCATTAATGGGGTTAAGAATATTACAAGGGTGATATTGTAATGAAGAGAGAATGTTGGTGGCATTAACGTAGAAAAAAAGCGAAAAAAAAAGAAAGTTATATAAAGAGTCAATGTTTCTGCTAATTCAAAACCACTAAAGTCGTCTCAGCTTCAAAAGAAAACATATTTAAATCCCAAAGAAGACGACAAAAGTCTCTCTTTCTCTTTTTTTTTTTTTTGTTTAGTAACAAAAGTCTCTCTTTCTTTCTTCCTCTTCCAGTATTTTCTCATTTCAGCTCCCAAAATCAAAATCTGCCGAGAAATTTTTTTGCAAGATTTTCTCGGCAATCTCAAAATAAAAGAGAAGAGTGTTTTGTATCAAATGTGATGGGGACTGCTTTCTCTTCCCTCTTACCTTGCTTCAATCAAAGTCACGGTAACCGTCGTCGTCACTCATCGGCGGCGAATCCTACTCATTCCGATCCATTAAACTCTCTGTGTGAGCCGCTGGATGAGACTCTTGGACATTCTTACTGTTACGTTCCTTCTTCTTATCGTTTCATTTCTCCATTTCCTTCCGATCGGTTCGTCTCTCCTTCTGATTCATTCCGGTTATCTCCTTCCCATGAACCGGGTCAGATCCGTGCTCCCGGATCATCCGAGCAGCTCCATACCGGGTTTAGAGCGATATCTGGCGCTTCACTTAGTGCCAACACTTCCAATTCCAAGACTGTCCTTCAGCTTGAAGATATTTACGATGATGCCACTGAGACTAGTTTCGGCGGCGGCGTTAGGACCAGTGTCGTTAATGCTAATGGCTTTGAAGGAACCTCGTCCTTTAGTGCTCTTCCGCTTCAGCCTGGTCCGGATCGTTCAAGCCTTTTCATGTCGGGTCCCATAGAAAGAGGCGCCACTTCTGGTCCGTTGGAACCGGCCGGAGAGATTTCGAGATCTAATTCCGCCGGCGTTCATTTCTCAGCTCCGCTTGGTGGCGTGTACTCCAAGAAGAGACGAAGGAAGAAGAAGAAGAAGAGCATTTCTTGGCACCCGATTTTCGGCGGGGAGAGGAAACAACGGCCTTGGGTTCTTCCGGTGTCGAATTTCATCATTGGTGGCAAGAAGGAAAACGTTTTGAGAACCGTCGAAGCTGCCGGAGAGAAGGCAAGTGGAGGAAGCGAGAATGATTTACAATGGGCATTGGGAAAAGCTGGAGAGGACAGAGTGCAATTAGCTGTTTTTGAGAAGCAAGGATGGCTTTTCGCCGGAATCTACGACGGTTTCAATGGACCTGATGCACCGGAATTTTTGATGGCTAATCTTTACCGTGCTGTTCATAGTGAGTTACAGGGTTTGTTCTGGGAACTGGAAGAAGAAGAAGAAGATGATAATCCAACAGTAGCAGTTTTAATGAATGAGAGTAGCACTTTAGAGTTAGAGCAACGAGGTAATGTTGGTGAAATCGCAAGTACGAGCTGTACATCAGCGGAGAAGGAAGGTAACGAGAGATTGACTACGTCTTCATTAGAGGTGGTACAAGTCAAGGAGAGGAAACGGCTATGGGAGCTTCTTGCAGAGGCTCAAGCAGAAGAAGCGTTAGACCTTTCAGGTTCTGATAGATTCGCATTCTCAGTGGACGATGCTATCAGTGCAGGCAATGCCGTGGCTGTGGGAAGTAAAAGATGGTTGCTTTTGTCAAAGTTGAAGCATGGGTTATCTAAACAGGGAATTTCTGGGAGGAAGTTGTTTCCATGGAAGTCTGTTGTGGGGGAAAATGATACTGAGGAGGTTGATAATGTTGGAGTAGAAGAACAGGTTGAGAAGAGAAGGAAAAGACGGAAGGCAGGTATGGTTGATCACGATTTGGTTCTAAAGGCTATGTCAAATGGTCTTGAAGCCACAGAGCAAGCATTCCTAGAGATGACTGAGAAGGTTCTTGACACCAACCCTGAGCTTGCATTGATGGGTTCGTGCTTACTGGTTGCGCTGATGAGAGATGAGGATGCGTATATAATGAACATAGGGGATAGTAGGGCTCTTGTTGCACAATATCAGGTAGAAGAAACGGGCACGAGTGTGGAGACAGGAAGAGTAGAAGAAAGACGCAATGATGTAGACAAAGACGATGAAAACAAAGAGACGTGGGTCGTGGATAGTAGCGATAGTACAGTGAACAATGAAGCCCCTTTGCAGCAAACAAAATTGGTTGCCCTGCAGCTAACAAAAGATCACAGCACGAGCATTGAGGATGTAAGTTTGTACTTTTGAAACTTTCTTAATCTTTTCTTGCAGTTGTCTTGGTCTCTTGTTACCTAGGAAATACACAGTCTTATTGAAGTCCTCATGACCATATTCTTGTTTCTGTATTTGCCATCTTATTTGCATTTGTAGGATACTAAGGATCAGTCTAGGTTTTTTTTTTGCTAAGATCATATCTGCTTATTTTTGTTACATGATAATTTCCACTGATGAACCCAGGAAGTAACAAGAATAAAAAACGAGCACCCCGATGACAACCATTGCATAGTAAATGACAGAGTGAAAGGACGGCTTAAGGTGACCAGAGCTTTTGGTGCAGGGTCCTTAAAGCGGGTAGGCAAAATCTTCACTCTAGAATCAGAATTTCTATCATTCCGTAATTCTCATAAAGAAAGTGAATATTGCAGCCTAAATTGAACAATGCTCTACTGGAAATGTTTCGAAATGAATACATTGGTACGGATCCATACATATCATGCATACCTTCCCTTTGCCACTACCGGCTAACAGAGAATGATCAGTTTATGGTTCTGTCATCCGATGGATTGTATCAATACCTGAGCAATGAGGAAGTTGTTTCTCTTGCTATGGAGAAGTTTCCAGATGGAGATCCTGCTCAACATGTTATACAGGAACTTCTAGTCCGTGCAGCCAAGAAAGCTGGTAGATAATAATCTTCTTTTGTTCCTTCCCTTTTAGACACAGCTGAATATTTGTTAAGTATGGTTTGGTGATTGATGGGTTTTGGGGTATACTTAAAAACAGGAATGGATTTTCATGAGCTTCTGGATATCCCGCAAGGAGATCGAAGAAAGTATCATGATGATTGCACTGTATTAGTAATAGCACTTGGAGGCAGTCGGATCTGGAAGTCATCAGGAAAGTACCTTTGAGACACATAAGCTACAATTTGAAGCCAACAGACAAAACTCTCCTTATAGAATAGCCTCTTTTGGACTCGGTGCAGCAAAAATATGAAAAAGGCGCCAAGTTTTCTTGCTTTTTTAATTCGGTTCCTTCTTAGGAATTTTTTTGTCAGATTAGGGGTGGGTTTTGTTTTTTCTTTCTTTGTTGAATAGGGTAGAAAAGTGTTTCATTCATTCTGAAACACTTTTGGATGTAATTTTATATTAATGGGATCTCTTGATAATGATTTTCCCTTCTATTAATTTTTTTTTAATTTTATACAAAAACAGAGGAATTATAAGTCACATTCTTCATTCGCTTAGAAACACTTCTAAAGTTTTAAGCAATGAGCCAATGACATCTGATAACGTAATCTAATCTCTCTAATATCAAATTTAAAGTAATGAGATTGATGAAGTTATACTCCATACCCATAGGTGAAACCATTGAACGTAAATAGCGACTTCCATAACCATGGTTGGGTAGAGAAGCTAGAATTTTTATTTACTTACATTGTGAATCCTGGGAAGATCATAAACCAGGTAACATCTTCTTTCAACAACTCAGAACAACACATTAATAATGTAAATAGCAAATGCAAATAGTCCAAAACCCTCAGGTTGAAGATACGAAACAAGATGAAGCAGTGAGCAGGAGCCATAAACCAAAAAAGTATTATACCTGACAAAAGAGGTTGTCCTGTGGTTAATCTTTGAAACCCATATAACAATTTTTTACTAAGAAGTCGCTCCAAATACACGAATTCTCTGCTGAACCGAAGTTCTGCAACAAGGACAGGTTGCTTTGCCACCGCTCATGAAACTATCGCTGCAGCTCGCACAGACAACTTGGTGTGCACAAGGGAGAAACACAACCGAGACCTCATATTTCATGCAGATCAGGCATTCTCGGTCACAGTTTGCTTCTTTCTCATATGATCCATCAAGCCTATCCAGCTCTTCAAGCAGCTTAGACATTGCTTCTCCCTTTGACTTGTCTGATGTACCCTTTCTGTGAGAGGTGTTATTGGACTGAAGGCTTGAGTCACTAAAAGAGGCTTTGTTGAGCCGAGACAGCTCTTGTTCCAGTCTTTGGAGATCATCTTTGTGTCTCTGAAAGTCTATTTCGATCTTTAACCGCAGGCTTTCCATCTTTCTATTGTTGGCAGCTTCGGTTGCTTCCTTGAACCGCTGTTCTTCTTCTACTTGAGCCAAAGCTTGCTCCTTAGCTTTCTGCTCCTGCCTCCATTTCGCCTGCATATACATATTAATAAGATGAATGAACATGAAAATGTTCAAAAATAGACAACCTTCTGTGCAAATATGATCCATCTAGCAGCATAGAGAGAAGAGACCTGGCCTGTGAAAAGTATAAATAGGTGTAATAATTTCTTGGACAGATTTTACAACTCAATATTGGTTCTGTTAGGACAATATTTAGGCATTGCATTGATAGAGAAGGATACATTCTCTAGAATCCTAACTAAGTGGACATCCATAGTGTCAAAAACTGTAAAGATCCAGAGAATTTCTCGGCATGTAAGCCAAGAAGATAATGCATTTCTTGGTACCTCATATTCTTTTTCTTCCTGTGTGATCTGAGCTAAAGCTCTATTGAGTGCCTTAATCTTCTCTTTCTCAGCTGTAATCTCGTCCTGCAACTTCATTTTCTGCTTTTCCCAAGCCATAAGTTTTTTCGAGCATTTTTTCTCTTTCTTCGTAACCTCCATACATGCTGTGAGCGATTCTGATGCACTTAATTTGAAAGCTTCCATTTCCGCTCGGATTTCTGCATTTTCATTCTCAAGTGCCCTTGCTATCGCATTTGCCTTGTCAACTTGACCGCTAACTTTTCTAAGAGCATTCTCCATCTCTGATAAGTTTTTGATAGTTGGATTCTCTCGAGTTTGTTTCCCCTTTTTCAACCGTTGAATATCTTCTCTCTCGCTCCTCAACGACTTAAGCTCGGTCAGTTCATCACTGACCTTTTGAGCAGCTTGCATTGCCTTCTTCTGAGCCCAATCTCTCCTCTCTTTTAATTGTTTTTTGAGATCTTGAACCTGATGAATTAGTCCTATTAAATCATCATCCTTTAGCTCCTCAGGTGCTGAATCAACACTATCATCAAGGTTCAAATCCCGGAATTTCTCCAGCACTGAACTGACACTTTCTTCACTCCCCGACTTACGTGGCTGCTCACACGTCTCTTGACGCGTACAAGACAAGCTAATACCAC
Source organism: Nasturtium officinale (assembly GCA_963854855.1). NCBI lineage: Eukaryota > Viridiplantae > Streptophyta > Magnoliopsida > Brassicales > Brassicaceae > Nasturtium > Nasturtium officinale. The sequence continues at coordinate 4,377,897 of OY978504.1, forward strand.
TAGTTTCAGACTGCATTTGTATTTGCTTTTTTTGCTCCATACTAGCACGATACCCAGCGGCAAATGCTGCAACATTCTCTCTCAACAAAGCCTTCATTGATGGTGAGAGATTAAACCTCCTAGGACAATCAATCTCTCTCTGCAATGTTAACTCTTCACCATACAAAGAACCCCCATTACCAGAAAACTTAGGTCCTCCTCTCCCATTCCCAAAACCCCAGCCTCCATGGAATCTACACAATCCCGGTGCCATAGCATCAACACAATTTACAGTTTTACTACCACCAACTCGTTCTACATTACTACTAGTATCCCCATTTCCAGAACTCGGTATATCCATCGTACTCGCCTTCCCAACATGAAGCTCACTCATTAACAAACACCACATTGCATCACCTTTACTCAAATGAGGTTTAACTTGTTGCAACAAATAAATCATACCCGCAAGGGAATACTCCTCCAACTGTCTCAAATCCGTAAAAACCGTCTCGGATTGATCCTCATTGTTCCCATTACTACCTTCACCAGTGCTGCTTTTAAGATAAGCCAATGAATTACGCAGAATATTAGTCATAACATCCATACCACCATAACAATACCCATTACTAAGAATGGCTCTTAAAGCCACATCCTCATCATAATCCATTGCCACAAGCTTTGAAATCGCTTCATTGTATAAATACTCCAAATGTTTCAACAATATATCTTCTAACTGCTCCTCCGTACAGTAACCCCAATCATTCTCTTCAAAATTGCCACTACTAGGGTTAGGCTCTGGACCTGAATCAAGAAGACCCGGATGATAAACAAGATGCTTGAGACTCGATTCAACTATTGATTTCGATAGAGCTGTCCTATCGAGCAAACAACATGGATCGAATTCGGGTTTTACGGATCGGGTCTTCCGGTTTGGTCTAACATGCTTCTCCCTCACAGTACAACCCATCAGAAATTCCTTAATTAAAGTCGAAAATCTGAAAGAAAGAAAAAAAAACATCCACAGAGATTGGAAGAGTGAAGATCATTGTACCTCCAAATGAAAACCAAACAAACCCAGGATCAGGAGAAATGGGTGTTAATATTAGCAAAATGATGAATTAAAAAGTATAGATTTAAATGAATAGAAAGAAGTAATAGAAGAACTTACTGATCGGCGATTGGCTGTATTTCTCAGCTGAGGAGAACGAACTTGGGCAAAGAGACAGAACAGAAGAGGAGCGAAAGGGCATGCAAGAAAGAGACAAAGCTCTGTTCAGTTTCTGGTGGTGTGTGTTTCTGTGAGTGTCGGACAGCATGGGCCAATATTGTACCTAAATGGGCCTTTGTTTGGGCTACGACCTAAATAATATCAGACGACGCCGTTTACTTTCTCCCTTCCGTCTTTATTGAGAAACACGCTTCGTCGTCACTTAGCTCCGGACCTCAATCTTGCTCATCCTATCGACAGGTGTGGTAATCTCTCGCGGTTTTTGTTTTTCAATTTTGAAATTCGTGTTATTATTTATCATTGATCCTCATTCGATTTGAAAAAAATAATTTAAAATAAAATTAATTGATGCTAGAGTCGTTAATCAAAGTTTCTTAAGCTTTGTTTACTGGGCGATTTGCTATGGGTTTGTACTTTGTTTAAATGGTTGCTCTTTCGGGAATTTTATTTCACGCCATGAAAATTCTTTCATCAGTTGAATTAGTGTTGACCCAAAAGTTGTAGCCAATATAGGTGCAGTGAAATAGTTCTCATCGATTCTGAATTTCATCGCATCTCCTGAATTTTTTTTTGTCATTTGATGAACTTAGTGATATTTGGTTTGAAATTTTTATAGTCAGGGAAGAAGAAAGATTATGAATGTTACTACTTCAAAAAAGCTCGAAACTTTGGTTTCTGATGGTGGAACAGTGAATGTATATATATGGGACATGGACGAGACTCTTATCTTACTTAGATCTCTGTTAAATGGAACCTATGCTGAGTTTTTTAATGTCTCTAAAGATGTTAAAAGAGGTTTAGAGATTGGTAAGATGTGGGAGAAACACATTCTTAAGATCTGTGATGATTGTTTCTTCTACGAGCAAGTAAGTCTTTCTAATGATAGGTTCATCAACGAGATTATGAGCTGCCTTCGTAATTTCTGTCACCTACAAAAGTTATAGTCTTTTGTTTTTTGCAGATTGAGGATTGCAATGAGCCATTTCTTGATTCCTTGAGACAGTATGATGACGGAAAGGATCTTTCTCGGTATGATTTCAAACAAGACGACTTTACTACGCCTACTGATGACTTGAACAAGAGGAAACTTGCTTACAGGCATCGAGCTGTTGCACATAAATACGAAAAGGTGAATGATATGTTTCATATGTTATTTGTTGCTAATGTTGTATGAATCAAGTATAAATATCCTCTCGTTATCACTACAGGGTTTGCATCCTTTTATTGACAGTGAAACAATGAATGTATTGGATGAGTTATATAACGTAACTGATGACTTCACAGACCGGTGGCTTTCTTCGGGTAAGTATAGAAATATCTGCTGCTTCTTGTTTTTTTTCTTTAAACGCGTCTAGTGCTCAGTATGGTTTTGTCTCAATTACAGCAAGAAATTTCTTGGAGCAGTGTTCATTTGTGAAAGAAGAGTCTGGTGATGGAACAAGTGCAATCGATAAAAGCTTTCAGGATATACATATTCTAGTGACTTCTGGAGCCCTCATACCAAGTCTCGTGAAGTGCCTGCTTTTCCGGCTAGATACATTCCTAAGACATGAAAATGGTAAGCTCCATACACCTCCTCCTTCAATGGTATAGCATAGCTTCAGATTCACATAATTTTTACTCTGGAAACTCCTATGTAGAAGCAAAGTAAAATCATTAACTTTGGTTGCCTTTCCTCAGTGTATAGTTCAATAGATGTGGGGAAGCTCCAATGTTTCAAATGGATCAAGGAGCGTTTCAATCATCCAAAATTCAGATTCTGCGCAATCGGGGATGGATGGGAAGAGTGTGCAGCCGCACAGGCAATGCAATGGCCATTCGTTAAGATCGATTTGCAACCAGATAGCTCCCACAGATTCCCTGGTATAACGCCTAAGACTGTGAGCTACTACTTTGCTGCTGTATATGGGAACTCTGATGCTGATACTAGCAAAGAGTAAGTATTGAAAAACCTTTTACTTGTAAAATATACAAGTAACCCAACAAAAGCCATTGCGCTTCACATTCAAAGCCACCAGTAGCTATATATGATTAAGCTGAGTTAATTCAGCGTTTGGTATCTATAACCAAATAGTTCCATTTGTTTGTTCAAATGCGTTATCATCTCATTCCATGCACATAACATCAGTATCAGACTTTTGATGTTAGCTTCAAAAGAAAAAATTATACCAATATTGCTTCACTGTCCTTAAGTTCTTGGTTGGTGTTTTTGGCTTTAGGAGACGGAAAAAGGCGGAAATTTTGGTTAAGGTTCATAGAAAAGGTGTAGAAAAGTCACAAAGAATCAGATAGATCGTTTGATACTCGGGCAATTCAAACATGGCCTCATGCAGAATGAGCATGTCCACACAAATTATATTTGTATAACTATTGCTTACACTAATTGTTGACATCAACCTACACAATCTCTGTAACAAGCTTATACTAATTTTTTATTTTTTTTAATATAGCTTATACTAATTGCTGACTTCAACTTTACACCCATTTTAAATTAGCATTATTTCTTACTTTTGAGTTTTGATTAAAGATCTTGTATTCCATCTTCCTTGAGAGGTTTTATTTTTGGCCATCTTCCTTGAGAGGTTTAAGTTAGTTAACTTTGATTTTTCTTTTATAAATAATTTACCATCTGAAACAGCCATTTGTATTAGATAACAAAAAAAAAATCAAGAAACTAAATTAAAAAAAAAATCAAGAAACTATTTGCTTTTGTTATCAATACGTATGCACGGAATCCACGTACATATGCGTCCTCTGTGACACGTGCATGCGTATTACACGTGGCGAAAACCCCAGCTGTTGTTAAATTAGACCGGAGAGCATGAAGCAAAGCCAAGGAAAACAAGCTTTGCTTAAGACAAGAAGTAGAAAAGAAAGAAGATGCAGTCGGCCAAGCAAAAGATCAGCGACATGGCAAGTACGGCCAAGGAGAAGCTCAACATCGGAGGCGCAAAGGCCCAAGGTCATGCGGAAAAGACGATGGCAAAGACCAAAAAAGAGAAGAAGTTGGCTCACGAGCGAGAGAAGTCTAAGGAGGCACAGGCAAAGGCTGATCTCCACGAATCCAAGGCAGAGCATGCGGCCGACGCTCAAGTTCACGGCCACCATCTTCCCGGTCACTCTACCGGCGCTACTTACCCACCGGGACAAATCTAAACTAGCTCTACATGTCTATATTAAGATTGAGCCGTCTAGTTTACCGATATAGTATGTATGTGTTTAATATGAAACTTCAATTTTATTGGTTAGTTTCTGTATTGGTGTATCTTTTGTTTTGGTTGTTTTTCTTTTTCTGTTTATTTTTTCTGTTTAATTTTTCTGTTGGTGTTGTATGCATAACTCATAATGTAGTCTCGCAGAAATAAACTTACTTCAGATAATTATATACGCAAACTAACGGAGGCGAAGTGTTTCTGGAAGTTAGTTGAAAGTTGAAACAGAATATCAGAAATAAAAGAGACTATAAAAAGAATTGTATTACTCAACAACTAGGGGCGGTTATGAATAATTATTTTATGTAATTTCATATACTTTTTGTTTTTGCTAAATTTTTTAAAGCTAGTCTAATTTTGTATTAGTTCTTATTCAATAATTATTTAATATATTTTTGGCGCAGTAAAATTATGTTATAGATTCACCATTATTAGCAATTATAAACAATAAAATATTTTTCCGCGTAAGAAATATATACCTAAGTAATTGATATTGTAACCCATATTTTTAAGCTATCATTTCCGTTAAATATAAATACGTTTTTTCCAGCATATAAATATAAATACCTTTTTAGTTGGGATATAAATGCAAAGTTTGCGTAGATGTCTAAGTCTAAGGTTACCAAGAAAAATAACAATAATCACCAATCATAGTATACAGCTCGAAAAATATAATATGTACCTGTAAAATCGTTCTCTTCCTAAAACAAGTGGATGGAAAAAGAAGGTTTAGCCGGTGGGTGGGCCATCGAACTCGAGACATATAACACCGTAACAACAATCACCAATTATGGTCCGCCACGTAGCAATATCTTGCCGTGAAAAATCTGTCATCCGTATACTGTACAGTGTACACACGGCTATTACATGAATAAACCGCGTTTAATCTAAAACCATTAGCTTGTGTTCATATTGTTTAATTCTTCTGTACTACAGTTTTCTTTGATTTTGGTGTTTATAAACTCTACTCTTTCTGTTTTTTATTGAACTATCTCTTAATCAACACAAACTCTGGTTCTTCTATCAAATGGCTTGTTTGATTTCTCCTGTAATGAAACTTCGTCGTCTCTCCTCGGCCGATTCGCGGCGGTTTGCGTACCGGAATCTCACAGAAAATATGGAAGACCCGGTCATAAGAGTGGTGGTAGGGAAGGAGAAGAAGGAGTTCATGGTTGAACCATACGTACTCGAAGAGTACCCGTTTAGAGTTTTGATAGGCTCAGTTAAAGATCGTACCAAAGACCGATTAAACCGGACCGGTAGAGTAGTGTGGCTTGATCATGTCGACTCGATATTGTTCGAGCACTTGCTCTGGCTTCTTAGGAACGATGCCTCTACGTTTTCGGATTTGGATGTCGTCGAGATTCTTGATTTCTATGCTCAAGATTGCTAGGGAAAGTTATCGATCCACGTGGAATAACAGAGTGTTTTGGTGAAGAAAAGATTCATAAAACCTTTTGTTATTTTTGGTTGCGACCAATCGTTCGTCGGCTACATTTTAATTGGGCTTTCACAAAAAATGCCCATTAGTTTAAGCTATAGTATTGGATATAATACATACGTGGGCCTTTGAGCTATCCTATTGTATGGGTAAAGTTCAATAGCCAAAATACAACAAAAGATGTCATCTTTCAAATTTTAAGTTTTGTTTATACTATTTGCAAAATATAAAACAGAATATAAATAATCAACCATCGTCCTTTAAAACAAACAGAAAAAGACACTTAAGTGGTACTCTGGCAATCTAATCTAGAGAGTAACCAATAAGCATTAAATTGTTTAAATAACCAGTGAAAAATCAGCGGTCAAACATTAGGATGTGATAGCTTGATTGATGTTATACTAATAATTATTATGTATGTTTAACGATAATTCGCAAGTACTCTTTTGCACCTTTATGTAAAGAAACTTTTATTGGCTTGTTTTAGAAGATGATTAGCTTGTTATCTTAATAATACTAGTAATACTTTCTGTAAAAGTTAATTAGACACAAAATCCAACGAAGAAAGAACAAGAAACCGTGGTACTTGGATAACCTAAAATCATGATTGTCTCTTCTTTACCCATGTTTAATTTTTGCAACATTTTCATATGAAGAAAACTTAAGTAACATTATAAGGTCGTTGATAACTATAATATTGTCTATGCTTTTAATTTTATCTCGGAGCAATTATTAATTTATTATTACCACGATCGGTAAATTCATTTTGAATTAAAATGCATAAACTTATGACTAATAGCGGAAAAGGTGACTCTACGAAGTTCTAACTATTGCATATTTCTTTGCACGACAGAGATAAATTCTTTCATCAAAAACATATTTAGTTTATTAGCCAAATATAAAAGACTGTTTTACGTTTATATCAGTTTCGAATTTGAATACGGGGTTACGTTTAAAGATCGACGATTCAAACCTTTTGGACTGTGTAGCCATAATAATATTTGTTAATTAAAGGTTTGTTTCAGGCTTATAAAAACTACAACCTGGATCTTTGGATATAAAATATGTATACAACCATATTTTTATTGTTTTAGTTAACTGCAAATGAGCAATATAAATTTAGGATCCTTAATCGTGTAGATTTTTATTAATGAAAATCGTGTATAGATTTAATAGATGAAGAAGTATTTGATTGATATTTTGTTTTTATAAGCTATAAACAATTTTCAAGTTAACTAAAGTAATGATTGTTCATCGATGCTCAATTGTTTTGCATCCCATCTCTCTACTTTACTTTAGATTGTATTGCGTGGGTGACAGCTTAGCATCAAATGGGCTGAGCAATTAAGGGTATGACTGGAAATGAATCTGTCAAATTAATGATTTCATGGTTTAATTTCTTAATTAGCACTCCACTTGCACTTTTCTTTCTATTTTACTAGTATTACTTTTAATCTTTTTTGTCGTTTACTACTCCGGTCATTTATTATTTTTATATACTATATGTACATGTTGGTGAACTCAAAATTCTGAAAGGGGAAAATTTATTCAGTCATGTGATAGGGAAAACCCTAGCGAGCTAAATGATTAATTCAGTGATATATGTGTATGTTTTCCATTATGTCCACTGACCGAAAAAAGTATACCATTCGGTCCATTACCCAAGACAGCTCATTAAACAAATTGGACAATATTAGCTCAGCAAATTCGGATTTGAGGGCTACAAACATACAATTAAGTGTTTAATTAGCTCAACTACTCATTTTATAATGTTTTCTGTATTTGTGATTTTGTTTATGAATTACTAGTATATAAAATTTGTTACAGAATCATATGATCTTACGTTCTTAACTATAATCTTAATGAAACCAGTGTGATAGTCAACTTAATTAATATAAGTAAGATAACTGGATTTAATTTAGAAGTTCAAAAGATAAATCAATAAACCTAAGTAAAAATCATGCACTACATGAACGATTATTTTTTTTAAATCATAATTTCATAACATAAGTAAAAAAAAAATTGAAAAATCAATTAAAGTTTCTTAAACATTTGCTAATATGGAGCCCTACCGACGCCGGCGGGATTCCCCGGCCAACTTTCAACTCCCATATGAGGCAAACTCATCGGCAAATTAAAAAACGGCAAACCTCCGCCACCGCCGGGGGCTTCCGAGTACATATCCCCTCCGCCTCCGCCGCTTTGAACCTGCAAGTGGTCCTCGTGCTCGTCTAAAGGCAACCTTTCGTAAGCAACGTTTGTAAAAGACGCAGCCATAACCATCACCTGCCCCGCCGCCGTCAACTCACCGACTACGTTACCTCCTATGACCTGTCCCTGAGCTCCAGCGAGGAATATCGTTAAGCTGGTCGCCCCTGGAGGAGCAGGCGGTGGAAGAAAAGATCCGGAGAGGGAAAGAATCTCAAAAGTTCCGCGCAGAGTCACAACAGCTCCAGCCGCCGTGGGCTGACGGATGCTGACGTTAGTAACGGCTCCGGTGCCGGATAAAACACAAATCCCGCGCTGTCTCCGGCGCGCGTAAGTGGAGATGCATTCGAAAACGTCACAGCCACTTCCGACTTCGAGAATGTGAGCCCTAAGAGTGTTTGCGCTCTCGCGCGTGACGATCACCGGTGGCTTCGGTTTGTTCTTCGATCCAGCTGGACGGCCACGTGGCCGTCGCATGACGAGTTCACCGCTTCCTCCTCCTCCACTGCCTAGCCCAGAGTTTTCATTAGAAGCTATTAAATCTAAACCTTGATGGTGATTATGATTATGATGGTGATGATGATTGCCGCGGTCATCTTCACGGTGGTTTTCAGTGGAGAACTGGCCTCCGTCGACGTTGTGGACGTAGCGAGAAGTTGTGCCCAGATCGAGACCAGCCATGCCAACTTCCAAGAGAAAATAATATTGATGAAAAAGAAAACTATATTTAAAACGCGATTAGAGATTCTTATGATTTATGTTTAGATTTAGTGTTAGAGATTGCAGACAGGCGAATAAATTATAAAAAGTAGAGAAGAAAATATATATGGAAACCTGAGAAATGAAATATGTTTGAAGTAGAGAAAGAGGAAGAAGAAGAAGAAGACCAAGTCTTCCCTCTAGACCAAATGGCCTCAAGAGATTATTATTTTAATAAGGTTTTGTTCTAGTTGTAGATAATGTATTAATATATGTCAAATTCGAGATGAATGAAGTTACTCATAAGTTTTATTAATATTGTCGAGGATGTATGAAGTCTATAAAGACGTTATTGCGGTTCTAGATTTCGTTAAATGTATTATATTATAGAAGAAGCTACCATTTGTTTTATGTCCTCTCACCAGTAAAGCAATATGGACACAATATCGAGATCCCAAGAATGTGGAACTAATTTTATTTTATTTTCATTTAAATTGTTATCAAATGATATATATATTTTTTTCATTACCAGTGTTTTTGTACAATATTGTCCCCATTGGTAAAAGATTTAAACTGGGTTTTTTTTTTTGGGTAAAATCAAGGCATTCTATTGAACCAATTCGATTTGAGTAATTTGGGTTTTTGTTTGAAAGAAGGCTACGATGGTTTTTTTTTTTTCATTTAACTTGTACAAAAAATCCTATAAAAACATATGCAAATACAGAATTTAGACGAAGATAGAATTGATTCTGCCTGTATTTCGGGTGACCTTTTGGTAGCTTCGAATTTGAGATTATCAAGTAGGTCTCATTGTGAGGATACCTAATTCCAGGGAGTAAAAAGGATTGTGCAGAGAAACATCGGTGGGAATACAAGGAACATCTTTTTCTAAAGGCAATTGTGATGCGCAAGTCATAAGATGAGTTTGAGATAATTCCAATATATATGTAAGAAAAAAAAATAATAAGGTTGGTGAGTATTTGATGCTCATGCATAAAATCAATAATCAAGAGGCGCCCTTGTTGAAGTGAATTATTTGACTTTTTTTTTGGTTTTTTTTGTTCAGATTCTCCGTCCATAAAAGGAAAAAGTATCCATAGATTTCTCTTTTTTTTTTTTGTTAAAGCAGTATCCATAGATTTTACTTGATGAAGGCCGAAGTTTTTGGTTTATCTGACCAAATAATTGGTAGAATTTATGGTAGATGAGATATGATGTTAACGTATACACTCCAGATTCAGAGAGTCATTTGCATGTCATCGTCACCATCCTGGAACTTAGCCCTCGTGTTAATTGGGATATTCTTTTACATCCTTTGCAATCAAATGTCGATCCTTTGAGGGGTCGCATTGGCGGTATTACCAATGTGGGGACCCTCATGACCTTCAATATCTGTCAGAGGGATTACTACCTCTCTTCCTGTACATGTATTTATTTTTTCACGTATCGTGTTTTTTTCTTTTTCTTTTTTTTTTTGTAATTAGAGCAAATTCATTACCAATATTAGGTATTCAATTTGTTCTAGTGCCCAATTAGTTATGTTTTTTATACATTCGATTAATTTTTTTTTATTTAGACATATTCTTTCAGCAAAAATGATTTTATATATAGCGTCCACTGTCTTATAAATTATCAATAGGCTTAAACTTAAAACCATCCATAGTCAATTATATAAATTTGTTCCTAATGCACCAGTTAAAAAAATTTGTCTAAATTAATGAAGTTGTGTACACAAAAATTAAATTACTTTTAAACTCTAACGGGCATTTATCACTCAACGTTTTGTATATATTTATCACTTATATTAATTGTAAACTCGTAAGGAAAAAATAGTATTTTACTAATTGGTAATAAAGTAGGTGGATCATCAAATACGAAATGGATGAAAACTATAAGACAAAAATAATTAAGAAGCTCAATCGTAAACTATAGTTAGTTAACCAAGTTGACCAATCAACTATGGTTTTTTTTGTTCTCTTTTGTCAACGATTAACAAAGGTTAACAACTTGAAGAAAACGCGGAGGTCCATGCCGGCAAATGACGGATGCGTAGCGGCGCATGGGTCCACGCTTGCATAATGTTTGCTTTCCTTGTTCTATTTCACAAATACATGAATTTTCTATTTTTCTTGGTTTGTTTTGTTTTTGATGTTTTTTTTTTAAATACTTTAGCTTGTACTTAGCTTCTTGTCCAATTCAAAAAAAAAGAAAAGAAAAAAAACTTCTAATAATGGTGAAACAGGAAAAGACACACAAAAAAACAAACTAGACGTGGTGATTTAAATCTTCTAAGTCATCGGCATAACAAACCGACTTAAACTTCATCTAATCATAATGAACCAAAAGACGTACTGAACTAGAAAGTAAAAACCCCAGGACAATTGGCTACAGTGCCAATTCTAATTTCTCCGTTTTTAAAGCAAATTTATTTATGTATTTTTTGTATGAAATATATGTATTTATATTTCACCATCACATGATGATGACATGAAACACCTAAGAAGTCGGGTTCCAAACTTCCAGTTGCAACTATCATTAGATGAACAAAAGGTGTGAATATTGCAGCTATCATTAGATGAACAAAAACGCTCCTATTATATATTTTCCTGAATAAAAGGAGCATTAAGCAATAAAATAAATAAATAATGCGAAAGGCACAAAGCAATATTATTTTACACGAAGAAATTCTATATCTAAAATGAATTATATGGAAAGGGATTAAGACTCAGCAAACGGCGGACAACGTGTGACGGCTTATTGTGCTAATGTAGCGATGGATCGGCGATGGAGCAGATTAAATAATAAATCAAGAAGCCGTCCACTAATTATTAACTATAAGCTGTACTCTACATATATTATAATATTAAAAATGATCACCAAATTTTATAATCATATACAGTTACACTTCCACCAATGGCTAATCCAATACAAGAGTTAATTAATGACATTGGACGTTAGTGTTAGTTTATTAATATACTAAATATTCTTTTTCATAATTGAACAGTCTGTAAGTGCTTTGTTTTGCTCTCGCGACAGACAATTTAACTATAGTATAAATATGTCGATCACATAAATTATGAATAAAATAATTGGTCTATTATTAGATTATTTCCTTATACAGATCATGGCCACCGAACTTTAATCGAAGTTGCAAATGAGCCATCTGACCTATTTTTGGTTATTGTTTTGGATTGTAATGTAGGTAACTGCGAAATGTTAGAAGTGTATGATGTGAAAAGTGATTAATAATCTTGACCGGTATAGAAAATATCGCGGATTTGACATTCACATGCATGTATATGAAGTTTTAGAAATTATAAACTTATGACGTTAACAAAAAATTCTACAGTTAATTTTCAAAAAAAAATCTATAGTTTTCTAAGAAAGCTGAATGACAGCCGCTAAAATAACATCACAGTCTCACTCGAATATGATGGATTGAAATAATTCTGTTAATCTAGTAAACTAATCACATTTAAACTAGTTTGAACCGATCGAAATTAAGCATGTAAAGTAAGATCCGTACCTACATGATGTTTCCGTTAATTTTGTCTATTGTATATATGTTTGCAGCGGTTTGAGACCACTATGCAATTAATTTTTCTTACCAGTGCATGCTTTAATTTTTTATATAGATTGATCTGACGATAAGGGAAATTTAAAATAAGACTGTAAATGTGATAAGTCATTAGTTTAATAAGTTCCACGGACGCAGACATCTTATTAAACAACTTTTGGATGCATAACCAACTAAAATATTTTGTATAAATATAAGTAGTGTGTGTGTGTTTGAAGTTCAAACAAACCAGATGTTTCCGTTATTGTTGGTCTCTGATGACTCTGTGTACTGATTCATAATATTGTATGTTACACAAACAGCAGTTAGTGACAGGCGTAAATTAAAAAAAAAAAAAATGTAAAATGACACATGATCTAATAAATTTCGATTGTCCAAGGAAAAGGATTGACAGTTTTTTTTTCCTTTCTAATCTGCAGTAAATAAGAACATGATGGATGTCTCAATTTGCAACGTGCTGGAGTTCGTGAAAATTTGCAATTACGCTTCCTTGTATGCGAATGAAAATGTAAAAACATTAATCTTTTTTTTTTCATTTTAACAAACACTTATCTATTTGTAAATATCTGGACCAAAATTGTATTCATAAAAAAATAAAGCATCAATCTTTTTTTCTTTTCTTACGTAGTTACTTTAAACAAATATATTCTCGAGTGATATAACTTTTTGAAATAATTTGGATAATGGACGTACAAGGGATGAATATATATAAACTATTGTAGTTTTCTATACAATTGCGATTCATAAAAATCAGATGTACCCATATATAATTTTACTGTTTGTATTTGAAATCTCTAGTATATAAGATATCCTTTAGATGCTCACGAGTTACATAGTGAATGACTTGGTTTTTGTGGTTTGAGAACAATGGTTGGGGTTAAAAATAAAAAAGCAAATCCCTGCAATATTTTGGTTCATATAGTATACATAATTAGTTGGATAAACTTCTAAGATATTATATATATAATTTAAATTGATTTTTTCATATAAAGAAAATAAGTTGGGAGTGTAAATAGCAGAATGAATTATGGAAAAAATTATGAAACTTTAAAGAAATGTTAGTGTTTCAATTCGTAAGAAAATTGTAATACTTGTTTTTCAAAATAAACAAAAAAATAATTTTTGTTCGTTACGTGCAAGTTGGTGGTGTTACAGAATAATTTACTTAAAAGAGATATAATCGGGATTGGACGTCAAAGAATAAAATAATATATTCTGAAATATTCGTTATCTTACCAATATAATAAGGTTTAATCGTCCACAGATTCTACGATTACTGCCCTTCCTCAGTCGTTTTCTGCAAAATAATTAAGACTAGTTTTGAATCATTAACCTATTAAGAAGGCATAATCAGTTGACCAGAAAACAAAAGACATAATCAAGAAGTTTAGCTGATCCCGTTGCCTCCCATTTTTGGTTTCATTACTCAATTGGAATAATATTATTTGTACCAATCTTTGTCTTCCTATTACTTTTTCTTGTTTTATTAAAACATTTTGTGCTTTTATGCTCATAACATTTTTAGGCCGGGGGAGAATAGTGCATGCTAGTTATTTTTATTTTTTCCCGTTGTTGTGATTCAAACATTAGACATCGATCCGCCTTATTCCTACCAAAAAGTTACAAATGAACATATAAAGATCGATATTCCAAAAGGGAACTTTTGTATGTATTTTGTGCACGGATAGGTTATATATTATTCTAATATTTCGAATGTCAGCATAAAATTGTAGGTACTAGTTAATATCCATCTCAATCCAAACATAATATTAAAGAAAATAAACTACGTATATAGTTTGATTATTTTGTAATGAAAAATCTCGTAATTTCTAAAAAGAAACAAATACTCCGAAATCAAGTTGGTAGTAACAAGACAAGACGTTAGAATTTTCAATTTATAGCTCAATCACTTTTTTAAATAGTATATAATTAAGGATACGTACGAGTTAATGTGATTATCTACTGTATACTGCTCTCTAGTATTAGCTAATTTCCCTAATTACTAAACGACCCCATATACCAAAAAGTACACACAAAATCATCCCCAACCAATAAAAACCTAGAGTGATTTACAACTCATCGGTGGCCGTCGATCTAACCCGTTCGATTCTCCTGCGTAATTTTCTACGGTGATCGTGAATTTTCCACAGCCCATGTCCTAAAATGACCGTTGAGTATATACCATGCGTCATCATTGGTGCTAGAATATTATCTGTCTGAAAATTTGGAAAAAGAAAACGATAAATTAAACACATCAGTACCACGTTGTATTTTAAATTTATCAACCGTATAAGATTACCAACAGGTTTGGTTTTATACTAATGATTAACCAGAAAATTTCTCTCTTAAATATGCAATCTAGGATGGCCCGGAAATTGTATCAATATAATATAAGTTCTTTATCAAAATGTCAGTGTTAATCTTTGGATTACTGCATATCAAACCAAACAGAGATTTTACCTGAACCCATTCAATACCGAGGTAGAGGGCTAAGAGACCTTCGAGGAGGGGAGAGTAAATCTGCTTCATCTGTCTCTTCTCGTACCAAGCTGCACAAAGCAATGACAAAACAAATTTTCATAACCAGCGGATCAAACCGGTTTACATTTTTCTGTTTTCCAAGCTATTCTACTATCCACCTTACAAATCTTTCTCAAAACATTATTATCAAAAGAAGAGAACAAATACCTGACAAAAGCTTCTTAAACTCATCTCGGCTTGACCTTAAAACCGGGGCAACAATGTATGTAGGGTCTGAAAATGAAAACAAGAATCAGAAAGAACATAATCAACTAAGAAACTAGTCAGTTTAAGAGATTAAATCCTTACCTTTTGGAGAAGCGGCGAAAAAATAGAGAGAGCCAGTGAGAGTAGCGGTGATTACAGCTGCAAATGCTTGAGCAAATGGGACAAATGGAGGCAACACTCCGGTCTAGAGGTGACAACAAACAATACATGATAAATATGTGAATCTAAACTTTTTTTAAAAAATTGAAGGAGAGATTTAGTTTACCAGAGATGCCATGCCTCTAGTATCTGTCATCAATTGTGTTCCTCTCAAGAACATATCAGATAGTGTACCCTATGAATATCAAACATTAACAGAGATATATCAGTACTAACTCAATCAAAAAAGTGGCCAATGATTCTAGACAAAGTTTAATGAAACCAAACCTGTACAGCAACACGGTAAAAGAGCTCTTCTCCTATCGAACTGGCCGCAACAATAAGAATAAACTGGAGAAAAACAAAAAAGATTAAAAGACCTCAAACCCATTGAAATATTTGCAAAAGCATGAAAAGATTAAAAAAAAATATTCACCTGCCATGGGGACATTCCGAAGAAAAAGCTTCTGAGCTCCTCATCTTCCACATCCCTAATGGCTCGAGCGTGTGGTGATAGCTTCACAACTTCATCCTGAAAATCAAACAAATATAAGTTTATTAAAACCAATTGTAAAAACAGAAAAGTAATCAAAATATGATTAAGAGGTTAATAATGGTTACATCGAGTATGAAGAGAAGAGCCATGATAGGTGGAGTTGCATAGCCAAGTCCAGCTAGAAGTGCATCAAGAGAAGGATCAAATCCACCAGATGAGTCAATCCCAGTCACTGAACATATAAATCTTCCTGCTAAAGCCATTGCTCCATATATTCCTAACCATCCAAACACACATTTTATATTTTTATCCAACCAAACATTTCCTAATGACACCACATATAT
Organism: Nasturtium officinale; assembly: GCA_963854855.1. Taxonomy (NCBI): domain Eukaryota; kingdom Viridiplantae; phylum Streptophyta; class Magnoliopsida; order Brassicales; family Brassicaceae; genus Nasturtium; species Nasturtium officinale. Next base: position 4,393,967 of record OY978504.1, read on the forward strand.
AAAGAATTTTATAAATTGAGCCCCTGGATTTTGTAAACGTAAATTTACTCACCAATTCCATAAGTTACTCGAACGACGGCGCCGATTTTGTCCCAGATCGGGAAATCAACGGTGGTGGAGTTAGCAAAGCCACGATCAAGTGTCGTTACCTCCATAGCAGAACCGGCGAAGCGTCCTGCTCCCCCTCCTCCAACGCCGTCTGTCTTCTCGATCCTTTCGCTGCTTCGTTCAGCGTAAGCTTTAACGTGTCGGGACTTTTCTCCACCATTAAATCTCATTCTAAAGCTCCTTCTTCTCTCCGGGAAGTTGTTAATACTAGTTGAAGACGAAGAGCATAAGCCTGTCCGCGAAAACGATGCGGAGCTGGCGTGCGAGAGTAATGGAAGCTCCATTGTAGTTTGGTTGAGCTATTAAGAAACTCAGTCGTGATCTCCGGCCGGCGAAATCTCTGTGTACTTTGTCTGCTTCATTTGCTTTTTCTCTGTTCTATTTTCTTCTTTTTCTTCTGTCCGTGTGGTTTTCTTCTTTGAATTTATACAAGATCTAAAGTTGGAGGATAAGGTTTTTTATGGTCCGTCGGATTTTTATCGTACGGCTAGGAGGATATCTAGTGTAGATGACGCATATATCTATAACTAATCAATATCAAACACGTGGAGACAACATTGGCGGGATCAGAATCAGTTCTCATAACTGTCTCAAATCTTTTTTTTTATAACTTTAAACAGAGGGATAATAACCTAAATATATTTTATGAGGATCGTGTACAAATGATTTTAAATCATATAATTTTAGTCCTTTAGATGTTTATTTTCTTGTATATTTAAATAAAGCATACATAAACATATACATCAAATGTAGTAACTGTATCATAAATACTGCAAAATTTCTATGATATTTTTTCATAGATATCCACCCTCATATGTCAGATATTGTCCAAACAATTATTACCCCTCATAAATAAATTCATAATGTGACGACACATGTTTTTAGAAACAGTATTATTAAGATTTTTATAAATCTTAGTGTTTTATTTTGGCTATGTAAATATTTTTAATGTTAGTTTAGAAAATCACATTATTTAAGGGTCATATTACAAAAAAATCGTTTTCCAAAAATTCATCAACAATCTTGCTAGGTTATTTATAATATGATAATTTATACAATCAACAATGGCTTTTTATTCAAAAGAAAATATATTAAAAATATCGGCATTATATACTGTCTCGACACATGTCTTAATTTTTGTTTTTATCTCACAACCAATTTTTCATCCAATCTCACAAGGTCACGTGGCCAAATGAATTTTTTTTTCACAGAAATTCAACAAATAATTTAATATTGCATTTATTTAATTATTGAAAAATTTTATTCAACAAGCGTTAGTAAATAGTAAATACTAATAGTATAGTTCCACAAAAATTATATAAATATTCACAATTAAACAACAAAAATAGTCTTAGCCACATTTCCCAAAAATATATATTTGAATATTGACCAAGAAAATATACGTATATGTTATTTTTGGTAAGATTATAAAAGCACTAGTAATATGAATAGCAAGTTTAAATAGTCGTTGACTTAAAGTGGTCTATTTATACTAAAAGCAATATTGCAGGAAAGTATCACAGAATTAGAGCGAGACTACGAATAAGTTTTCAATGGCTTTATATCTAGTGTTAGGTCTATGTGTTTATTTGCTTTTCACACAAGGTGCAGAAGGAAACACTGATGTGAGAATCTCAGTTTTGCTTGTTTGTTCTGTCCTCTAGAGGATTTTTATTTTAAAATTTAGAACCTTTTATCTAATTTGTATTTCAACAATTTTTACAGGATTTCGATTGTGTTGATATATATCAGCAGCCGGCTTTTCAACATCCACTGTTGAAGAATCACAAAATTCAGGTAAGATAATAAATAATTTAGACAAAAGATTCGAGATATGATCGGATTGAGTTCAGAAGTATGATACCTAGATTGTGGAATTTGATTAGAAGATACAAATAACCAAATCGATCTGAAATTTAGAGAAAGAATAAAGTAATTAAATATAATGATGGATATATCAGTTTTTTTGGACATTTCAGTTTTTTAGCTTATTAATTTATAAATTTGTATACAATAACTATGGCCAATCAACTAGAAAACAAAGAATCCAAGAAACATTAGATCTTACCAATCTTATTTTTCTTTTCTTACTTGTGACATCTTATATAGGAAACATTCAGCTCATATGGAAATCTTGAAACAAGCAACACACATACGACAAAAGAGCTTTGTCCAAAGGGAACTGTTCCAATTTCAAGACAAAGAAATGAATCTAACAGCGTTCATTTGAACACAAGACAGTTTTTGGGTCAACATGTAAGTTTTCCACCTTTTTTCGAAAGGAGTTACAAAGTCATTTAGTTGTTAAGACATTCTAAAAACATATCCCAAACTTTAGAAAGAAAATTGAAATATATAATATCGATAAAACTTGAACTAATATATTTATATAAATATGCAGTTTGCAACAATTGAGACCCTGTTAGATGGAAATATCTATCGAGGAGGTGGAGCTGAAATAAGTATTCATGATTTAAATTTAAAATATAATCAAATCAGTAAGAGTCAAATATGGTTAGAGAATGGACCTCCAGGTCAACTCAATAGTATACAAGCTGGTTGGGTGGTAAGTAACTACGCTTATATATACATATTTTTCAAAATTTATCTGCATATTCATATATGGTGATAGTGTCACACGAATTTCAAAAGTTATATGCATATCTAACTTTACGCTAATTTTTTTCTTCTTATATTTTAGGTGCATCCAAGATTATATGGTGATAGTGTCACACGAATTTCAACGTATTGGACTGTGGGTAGTTTAAAAGTTACCCTTTATTCAAATATGTACAAGAACTAGCCTAGAGTAAAAAGAACAAAACCAAAACTTTTTTCTTCACTTTTAGGGAGATGGCTATTACAAAACAGGATGCTACAATACGCGATGTCCTGGTTTTGTGGTTGTAAGTCGAAAATACAGACTTGGACAGGGATTTTGGGGAACATCTATCTATGATAAATCGAGCCTTACATTTAAAATGCAAATTTTTCAGGTAGATTTCTGTTTATCATTTTAAAAGGTCACTAGAAAAACAAGTTAAGATCACATATTCGTTTTGACCTTTTGGATATTTTACATTTTGTTTGTTTCATCAGGATGGATTCAGCGGAAACTGGGCATTTAAAATATTTGATGAAGTAATTGGTTATTGGCCAAAAGAGTTATTTACACACTTAAATAACGGAGCATCTCTGGTGAGATATGGAGGGAATACCTTTATATCCCCTGATGTAGTTAGTCCTCCGATGGGAAATGGACATTTTCCAGATACAGACTTTAAAAAGACAGCACATTTTAAAAATGTTATGGTTATAGACTCCAACTACAAAAAAGTTTATGTCCCATATAAAATAAGACATTATTATGATATTCTTAGTTGCTTCGGGCTGAAATACTGGGGTTATTCCAAAGCTAGTGGTGTGTCTTTCTCGTATGGAGGACCAGGTGGACTTTGTGGTCTTTGATGAATTCTATGTATGTTAGCATCAAATATTTTTTTTTTTAATGTTTCTGAATGAAAATTATGTATATGATTAACAATGTGCATTACTAATGAATACTTATCAAATATAAAGTATTCATCTTTGATTTTCTTTTTATCTTCGTTAATTTATGTGTTTCGTATTTGTTTAAGATTTTGTTTTTGTGAAGTAGGAAGTAAAAAAATTAACTTTTATATCTGTTATTCAAAGAGACATGTAAGGCCCATTAATAACAGACTACAAGTCCAATTTGTTTTCAGATGATCAGAATAAACTGTAGAAAGATCCGAGCTCTCTCTTTTAAACCCTAGTCTCGTCATCGCCGGGAACAGCACCTGTCTCTATGGCGAAAACACTATCCCGCTCCACCGCTTCACGCGTAGCTAATCGTTTATATTACACCTCTAGTGCCATCGCCTCTCCTTCTCCGCTTCCTTCTCACTTCATTTCCCGTCGATCCTCACCTACGCTGTTCCACGCCGGCGGATTCATCCCCGCTTTGACCCGTTTCACGACGATCCGGACCCGGATGGATAGGTCTGGTGGCTCGTATTCACCTCTCAAATCCGGATCTAATTTCAGTGACCGACCACCCACTGAAATGCAGCCGCTATTTCCTGGTTGTGATTACGAGCATTGGCTTATCGTCATGGACAAGCCCGGCGGTGAAAACGCTCAGAAACAGCAAATGATTGATTGCTATATTCAAACACTTGCTAAAGTTGTCGGCAGGTATAAGTCTTATGGTCGTGGTCGTTACTATTACTCAACTTCTTCACTATACACATAAAGCTACGTTTTTTTTATTGTTTCTTCTTTTGGTTTATTAGTGAGGAAGAAGCTAAGAAGAAGATCTATAATGTTTCTTGCGAGAGGTATTTTGGGTTTGGCTGTGAGATCGACGAGGAGACATCAAACAAACTTGAAGGTAATCTCTATTCGAAACAAAGGATGTTTTATGGTCATTTAAGATCGGTCTTGTAAGTGATGCTCTGGGGTTTTTTTTTTTTTTTTTTTTGTGAGTTTCAGGACTTCCTGGTGTTCTGTTCGTGCTTCCGGATTCGTATGTTGATCAAGAGTACAAAGATTACGGAGGTTATTGCATCAACATCTGCATTGATCATTTCTTTGATTTCCTGTTTTATAATCTATTCAGAATTTGTCGTATCAAAGTCTGTTTTTGTAGTTGAATGAGTTGATATCATAGATAAACATAGCTCTTAGAAACCACTGAAACTTTACTATTTTATTTATTTATTTATCAGCTTAGCTTGTATTAATTCTTTGGTGAATGTTTTTTTTGGAAATGTAGCTGAGTTGTTTGTGAACGGAGAAGTAGTCCCGCGTCCACCAGAGAGACAGAGGAAAATAACGGAGTTGACGACTCAAAGAGGAAATGATAAACCTAGGTATCATGATAGAACCAGAAATGTCCGACGGAGAGATAATATGCGTTGATTGTAATTCTCTGATTCTACGCTTTAGTTTAAGCCTAAGGAATCGTTTCCCCTTTGAGTCTCATGCCTTTTTTTTTTTTTTTTTTTTTCTTGCACGACTCAACGAATAATGTAAATGCTGGTTCTTTGTTGGTGATATCAGAGATGGAATGCTATTGTTTTTGCACCTTTTTGCAATCTTATTATCCAAGTAATTCTTCTTCTTCTTCTTCTTCATTTGTCACTAGTTAATCTTTCTTTCAAACAAACGAATTAATATACTCGCTTCATCATAATTTGTTCTTAGGTAAAAAAAGTACAGAGATACTTGAAAATAAAACCCTAAAATCATATAAATTGACAGAGTTGGTCTGTATGTGTACAAATTTAGCTTAAGATGGCTAATTTTGTGGCAAACAAAACAAAAGTAATGATCATTATCATCGTCCCAAGATTCCCAACTAAAAGCTTAAACTTTTTACCTATAGAACCCCAACAAAAGGGAAAAAAAAAAACTCTATTTCATTGCTTTCTAAAAGCTCCTTTTGCGGCTGAACACACCTATTCTGCTGCGTCTATTCTACTATAGGCTCTGAAGTTTAAGCTTCTTTCATAGTACAGACTAACCTAGGGAGCCTTGGAAAATACATAATGAGATTTACCAAGTTCAATCAATCGGATGGAAAGCAAAGAGAGCACCTAGTAATCACCCCATCTTGGACTTGGGATTGGAAAGAACCCAGACGGGGATGGTGGGAACATGAGCCCTGGTGACGGAGGAGGCTGAGGAAGACCTGGACAAGGACCTGCACCGGGTCCCAGAATTCCTTGTTGAGCAATTTGTGAAAATGAGAAGTTTGGGGTAAGTGGTTGAGGATACTGAACTCCTGGTGATAGTAATGGGTAAGGTGATCTAGGGGAGAACATGTTCGGGTAGCCGGTAGGAGATGGTAGAAGAAACTGGGATGCAGGTGAGTGAAGTGGTCCGAAACCATTATATCGAGGAGAAGGCAAACCACCATAAATCTGATTGAACCTGGGAGAGGGCAGAGTGGGCGTAACAGGTACAGGACCATTGAACCGAGGGGAAGGAAGATTATGAGGCACTGGTCTAGGAACTAACCCGGGCAGTGGTAGATACTGATTAGGTTGAAGTGGACCCTGCATATTCATTCGAGGTTGTGATCCAAGCATCATATGTGGGTGAGGTTGAGGTTGAGGTTGAGACTGAGCTGGCATATATGGCTGATGCTCATGAGCTGGCATATATGGCCGGTGTTCATGAGCTGGCATATATGGCCGGTGCTCATGACTTGGCTGCATTTGGTTACCACTGGCTCCTGAATCTCCAAGTGAACTTTGAAGATAACGCATATACTCTGAGACAGGAGACTCAGCTGTATTAGACCAAAACTGGTCCCCGTGACCCATCATTGATTGTTGTGTGCCTTGTTGCAAAGGTGGCTGGGGTGGAAGTTGTCCAACGAAGTGAGGATGAGCTTGTGGAGGAGCCATGGAAAGGAGAGGAACAGAAGGCCGGTTAATCTGCGTTAAGGGGGCTGGTCTAATCCGCTGCAACCGCGTATTCTGAGGCTTTGGTGAGTTGTTCTGAGGAGGCCGAGGAAGGCTTTCACGAGATGGAGAACCCGTTAGCTGCTGAACAATACTTCTAAAGTCGTTCTTGCTTATGTTATAAACCTGAGGTTGCTGTTGAGGCCTTGTAGGTACGCCGTTGTTAGCATTCGCAGCGAAATTTGGTTGGTGCAGAGGACTTTTTCTGATATTCCTCCCACTCTTATTCACACCCAAATGATCATTTTGTCGAGGCCTATCCATCTCGACTAAAATCCAATACTACTCTATTTACCAAACCTCACTACCACCAATCCAGAAAACATCCAATAGACCTAAACACCAAATATGATCGAAGAAATTATCCTGAACCAGCCAAAACCCAAACCTTTCGCAACTAATCCTCAGTACAGAAGCGAATAAATCCAGCAGAAAGTGCCTAGGCTAAGAAATTAGATCCTCAGTTCTTGAGATACTTTAACCTGCCTTGAACCAAAAGCCCAAAATACGTAGCTCAGAAACTCAATCAAACACTAAAGCAAAAAATTAAAGTTATGACACTACCTAAAAAAGAAGCGATAACACTAAAATGGAGCAAAAGTTCAGGTCTTTCACCTGAGAAGTCGGATCCGAGCGATCCCAGAAGAGCGCAAAGCTTAATTTCAATCAGATCTTTGAATTTCCCCGAGTAATACGATCCAGAGAAGAGGTTTAAAGTTAACCCTAATGCTGTCAACGAGAAAATGAAACGAAATTTTAGATTCTCTATTTTTCTGTCTTTATTATTTATTTTTAATACGTTGTTTGCCAGACTGTAGTGACGTGGAGCTGACGTGTTCATATATAATTCACTCTTCTGCTGTATACATTTTCGGAATTAGTTTTTACTTTTTACCAATGGAAAATGGAAGGGTAACTTAACGTATCTCGCAGTCGCAGGAACTACGTTGGTATTAATCTAGGAAGCACAGAAAATGTATGTTTCCCGTTCAGAGACATTTAGAAAACGAAAGTTAATTACAATTAAATGAAAATGTGTTTCTATATGTTTTCCAAAATCTTTAATTTAGAAATACAAACGCGTTGTATATATATTTATCATGATAATCTTTTATTTTTAATTAATTTTACTATTATTTATTAAATTTATATTATTTTAAATTTTATTTGATTTATTTTTATTTATTTATAATATATATTATCATATTTGCAATATGTACTCGTTTCCTAAATTTTTCAAAAAATTCGTTTTCATGTTTCTACGTGTTTCGTTTCCGCATACCCATTTTGTTTTCACGATAGATAGGTATTCATTCTCCCAAAAAAAAAAAAATATTCATATAATAGGAAGGAAAAGAAGAATTCATAAGAAGAAGAAAACAGCAATGATGTTTTACATACCCTTAGCAAATATATTTGCTTGTATTAGATATCCAGCATATTCTTTTTGATTCGAACCAAAAAATTTATATAGCAAATAATAAAATATAGTAACAATATTTTAATAGTAAAATAAAGTAGGCCCAAAAATTTCGTAGAGAATGATTAATTCAAAAAATGGATTTAACAATTTGTTAACTAATAAGATTTATTGAAGAAATTATTCATCATGTAATTCATTTTTCTTCCTCTGTTGTCGCATATATTTTGTTTGGCAAAAAAATTTTTTAGTAACTTAGTGTTTTCTATATGATGTTTGGTAATGACATTTTTTATGAGTGGGGAGACCTACAAACAATAGTTGGAGTATTTTATATTTTCTTTTCGTTGGAATTTATTTTCTTTATTAACAAAGATGAACATTTGCAAGGTTTGAATCAAAAGGAGCCAGCAATGCGACAATTTAAAAAGCAGAGCAAAAGTTAACATGAAAACATAGCATCAAAATATACTTTGAAACGAAGTACTATTTTATTTTATTTTATTTTTGTAATGTGAAATTTATTTACCAACAAAATATTTTTTTACAAAAATATGGGAAATGTCAGAGAATTAAAACAGCTGCAAAAGAATAAAAAGAGCATATAAATCAGGGTAGATCATAGCAGAGAGATACAAACTTTAGCTTTGATGGTGTCAACAAACCAAGATCCAGCAGAGACAAAAAAAAGCTTCTTGATTGCCGCTAGTTTTGAAAGTGCAGCGAAGAGATGCTGTTTCAAAATTTTTTATCAAATGGCGTGAGCTAGCTGATACGGATATTGCAACTTCTCTTGGTATCTCATCCTATTGCGCTCTTTCCAAACAAGGTAGATAGTAGCATGTAAGGCTAATAGACATCAATGAGCTCATGAGAACCGTCGTATGACGATTGACGAACCGAGACAAGTAATGCAAGTTTAGAGAGAAGACCAGCTTAAGAGATGAAACAGAGCCGGAAGCAGAGTTTTGTGGATATGTTTACTAGGAGGGCTCATTAGATGAACATAACTCCCTGTTGGAGAGATTGAAGAGCAGACGCTAGAAAGATGAAAATTTGAACCATTTTGCAAGAAACTTTAATGACCTGCGGATTGAGAAGTTCTTGTAAGGTTACACATATAATATAAGCGCCGAGTTCTTAATATATATTGTACAAAACTGAAACTCTGTCTAAAGAAGGTGTGGCGAATCATTTTTGTATTTATGAACCTTCTCTGGTTTTGTCATACCGAATTCAAGAAATCCGGAAACTTATGGATATCTTACAATGCGTAGGTTGTCCTTATGGTCTCAAAATAACAGAACAAGTTAACAACAAGAAGAACATGAGAAGAAACCTAGTAAAGGATATGTCTTATTCCTTTATTGTCTCTTCAATTCTCATCCCTCTCTGTTTCTTTAGATCCTCAAAGCTCCAATCCCTTCTGATCCCACTGCTTCTTACTAACCTAGGCTCGTCCAGATCCCCATAGACCACCATCTCTGCACTGTAAAGCCTGCGATGACCACCCTTTTTCACCGGCCGTCTCGCTATAGGCAACGATGATATGTTCCTCACCATATTTTCATATCCTGAAGTTGCGAAATTCTCATTAAATTTTGAATCTTTACGGCTTCCTATGTCTCTGTCCGAGTCTGTTCTTTGGAGGATGTGGCAAGCGAGGCAGTTCAGGCTCATCTTTTTTTTTGTTTCCTACAGAAACCTAATTGAAAATGAAAGATTTTATAAAGTGTGTTATCTGCTGGATTTTGATTTGCAGCTTAAAATGATAAGAAAATGGGAAAAGTTTTATTGCAGGCTGTGGTATCACAAAGAGGACTCAAACTCCAAATGATGACCTTAATGTGGGGATGTTCCTTCTAGGGTTTTGGTTGTTTAATTGACAAGAAATCAGAATTTGTGTCCAAAATGAATTCTTTTTATGGGTTTTGATTGTTTTGTTGTTGAGAAGCTAGGGGACAAAAATAAACTTCTTTTTTCTGTCTTCTTTTCTTTGTAAAGAAATAAACAGAAATAAAACAAACGTGACCTTCTTGGGTCGGGGTTGGCTTATTTTTAGTGTTTTGTTGTTTGGGTGGATAAGAAAGAGTGTTTATCCGTAGACGTTTTTAGGGTTATTCTATTTTAGTAGGTCAACTCAATTTTGGGGTTAATTTAAGACTATAGTTCTGGTTACCAAAACCCATATTCTGTGAAATGCCAATATCCGTATTTGTTTTCTAACTTTTCGTAGATCAGTTTGGTTTTGAAAACTTTTATGCTTTTAAGAAACTTCATTATTTAGAAAATATAGATATATTAAAATTGATCATGATGTGTGCTTCAAAGTTCAAACATCTTCGCCATTACTTTTTTCATTCTCATCATGAGGCTCCAGTTTTTGGGGAAAAGTTTCGTATATTTAGAGAACTTTTCTTCATATCGGTCTCTAAAAAATATTCGTTAGATTCGATTCGATAGTTAGTTCGATTTGAATCAAAAAATCTGAATATTCGTAAGATTTTCAAACAAAACAAATCCCAAAATATACTATTCGTAAACAACAAAGTAAACAACAAATATCATTTTTGAAAATGGTGAATATTCGCTTTGATTCTAAATATTTATATATATAATATAATTATAAATATATATTATATTATTAATTAATTTGTATAGATATAAAAATTATTAAATATTTGTGTTAGTATTTTATTTTTATTTAGATATATTTTTGTAGATTTGAGATTGTGAAAGTAAGTAAAAATTGTTTTAAGGTATTATGTTGTTGTTGTTATGTTTGATTTTGTGAAGATATTATTTTCTAACATATATGATGATATAACAATTATGTTTAGTTTATGGAATTTAATTTGAATACCAAAAAACTGTGTATATTATTTTATTAATATTTTTAATGAATTGAATCGAATTAAATAATCCGCAGATAACATAAAAATTTCTGAATATTCAATTTTTTTTTTAATATTCAATATTCAATCATAAAACTAAATATTGATCGAAACTTATTGAATCACTATTATTACAAATTTCCAGAATATTAGCTTTGTGCCACATGCTTAGCTAGACATGCCTAGCTAGAGCTATCCCTCCCATTACTCCCTTGCAGTTCATTGTCTAATTGCCACTGGTGCTTAATTTAAATGACATTTTCTAAAAAAGCATGGATATCATCAATGGTGCACAACTGCACATATATAAAAGATGATTATAAAATCGGCATGTGTTTAACATGTTACTTGTTTTGAGATATTTTCCTTCAAAAGTATTTGCCTGATTAAAATATATTTTGAACATATTCAAGTACGTTCTTCGAAAAGACGTTGAATGTTTTTTCCTGGGAAAATTAGAATTTGATGGAAGTTAGCTAGTGATACGTTGGTAACTATGGTCGATGGATTGGCTAATTGTCTACTATATAACAAATAAATAAATACGGCTGAATCTTAATCTGGAATATAATCATGGTTTTCAAATAAAACAATGTTTTCGATATTAGACCTAGTAAGTTATTCATTTGAGTTCGTTTCAAAAATATAGAAATGTAAACCCATATTAGTAATTGATTCGAGAATTATTCACAAATCTAGCTTATTCCATCAATCAATATTCTTGCATTTACTTTCCAACAAAATAATTTTACATTCATACAAACATATCATATAAACAAGAAATATAAACATTGAGTCACACTGTCACTGGATCTCCAAATTTGGTAAATTCACCTGGATTTTATGTTTTTCATTCTTTTGCCATACGTCCTTCTCAGCACGTTTATTTTCTACTTTCCATCTTTTCCCAACAAGTTTTCCTATTATGTAATGTAGACATACCAGTTACGGCCTAAACTTTTAAAGCAACTAAACCCACTAACACGAGTAAGTTAATTACGACTTGTCCCACAATTTCTGAAAGAGCCCTAAATAAAAACCCTAGTTTATCTTCGATATTAGCATGATCCGGAGCTGCTCTTCTGAATAGACTCCGAAATTCATCTTCACCGTCGCTTGTTGAATCATAAGATGGTTGACCACCGACATACTCACATGATCAACTTCTAGATCCAAATCCATCAAAGCCTTCATCAATCTTGCTCCAGGATGATTCCGTTTGCTTGATTCAACCCTGACCATGGCATACCATCCGATTATCTTCACCTCAACCTCCATCACCTCCTTCGACGATGAGAAACCACCGTCGCCTTTTTGTCGGGCGAGCTCGTTCTTTAGTTCCTTGAGCTGGATCTGGATCTCGTTTTTCTCGAACTCGGCTTGATCTACTTTGGTTTTCAGCTCGTTGATATAAGTGATGGCGTCACTTAGCAACGACCCTTTGTCCATCTTTGACACGTTTGGCACCACCGCTCGTAAGGCGTAGAATCGCTGGTTTAGGTTTTCCCTTCTCTGTCGCTCGGCCGCAACGTGGTTAAACGGCTCTTGCCTGCGCTTTGCCGGTTTTCTCCCTCGTCTCTTTGGCACCACCGTGTCGGAGAAACTGTTGTTACTCGTTTCGTTCAGCTCGGAGTTGTCAATCCCATTACTCTCGCCTTGACTGGTGTTTAAACTGAAAAGTATTGAGATGTTGTTAATCAGATCCAAGCTCTGCGAGATCCACTCCATTGATCCAAGCTCCACGACTCCGTTACCCAACCGGATACATGCGATGGTCTGCATCCCGAGATCTCCTCCTTCTTTAGCCCGCTCGCAGCCCGATCCACGTATCTGATCCGATCCGCAAACCCAAACCGGGTTAGACGTCAAGAACGCCTTACCCGCCAATCCGGAACCTCTTTCAAAGCTCCGCGTCATTGATTTCAAGTAGAACCACTCTATGTCCGTCACTACGTCGTCGTCGTCCACAGGGACATGTATCGAGTTAATCTCACATATCACCTTGTTCCGGTGCTCCTGCTCCGCAGCAGACGACGTCGTTTTCTTCATTCGCCTCTTGTTTTCTTCTCCCTTGTAAAAACCATCGCCCCACACGAGCACAGAGTCGCCGGAGTTATTGAATGAAGGCTGCCAGTATATGGCGTAGATCCAGCCCTTGTGGCTCCCATCCAACACCGCCTTTAGTTGCTTCTGGACAGTCCCTGCCAGCCACAGCTCCGAGAGGTCGGAGGAACTCATGAGACTTTCTACCATTGAGTTAGAACTATTCATCGTAAAAATCCAAAATAAAAATTATTAGAGAGTGACAAAAATGTCTGTCTCTGTGTCTTTACTGGGGAAATAGGAAGATATATGAGGTTATATTTATATATCTGTGGCGTAATATTGCCTCCATGATTTTAGATAATGAGTTGCTGTCTTGGCATCATGACAGGTGAACCCTAGGGACCGTCCATGGAACGTATGTAAGATCTAACGGTTAATATAAGAGCGTGCATCAGACGCTCTTCGCGTTTTGTTCGGCTGAGATTAGTCTTTCCTAATGTGGAATTAATTAAGTTCAGTTAAAAGAAAGACCACGTCGCCTGTTCTAGATTTCTTTTTGACCAATGATCTATTCCTCGTCTTATTAGTTATAACTAAATCTAAAAGAACATTACCTTTGATTAAAATAAATCTAAATTAATAACTAATAACATATTCGGGAAGTACCTTTAATCAACTATGTAACATTTCCTACCAAAGTTTAAATTCAAACAACTTATCTTAATTATCCGATAAATAAGAATTAAGTTATTGTTGAAAAATAAGAATTGAATTATTGTTCCAAATAATGTAGAAATTATGTTTTTGTTTAAATTTTTTCCAAATTTATACTAATATAGTAGATAGTAGATAACATGTTATTTAGTCAAATTAGATTATCTGAATAACCTTTAATCATCTTCTAAGCCATTCGTAATCTTATTCCGATGTAACTTGAGGCTATTTACCTAGTAAAAAGTTTAAATTTTACCTATTTAATGAGAATAAATTCATTATTTACTATAATTATCCAAATATTTACTGCTATATTTATCCAAATAATTATCCAAATATTTTCAATTTTATATTAAGTTAAACATAAAAATTCTCATATATATATATTTATATTTTTCAAATACGTAATTCTTACTACTTTTATAACTGATACATAGGTAAATATAGCAGGTTTGCGTCTATTACTTACAGTGGTTTTAAAAGGAAAAAAATGGAGTTTAATTCGAATCAAATTTCCATTTTTAACATTTAGAACTACAACCCGCCGCAGTAAAAATATATCTTTTAAAAAACTTATTTTCCCTTAACCCTAATAGCATAATTTATTTGATTTCAACAGCTCCCTAATATATAAACAACAGCACATTTAACTTGTTAAAAATTTAATATATGTATTTACCCCATACCTAACACAGCACATATGCTTTACGCAATCCATGATTAGTGTGTTTTTAGACGCGCTCGCCTTTCACGAGGTCCACGTGATCAAAGTTGTATTATATTATCATGTTTAGAATATGGTAGTTTGTTTGTAATGACCATAAAATGATTAGGAAACAATATAGCCATCAATTCAAATAAACTTAAATTTGAAGTGGTTTTCCATGATAGGGTAAACTTTTAGCAAACTATTTTTACTTCGAATTTTTCTGTGGTTTTACCAATTAGAATTAAATAGCTATGTTCGGGTAAAATATAAAGCAAAATATATATTTTTTCACTACAAAATTTAAAGGGAAAGTATAATCCTCCAAATTTCAGTTTATCTTTCTCAAGTCAAAACTCTTGTACTTGTGATTTTACTTGTCCGTCAAACCCTTGAAATAATGAATTTGATTGTTAACAATCTGGTGGTGCCGTCAAACTCCGTTGTGTTAAGAAGTACACCACTCTAATAGCTACAAATCACAAAAGTAGCAACAACTGGTGGTGCCAAAAAAACAATACTTTCATCTTTTTTTATATGACACTTTATTTCTCCTAAAATTCCTACGTCGTTTACTATTTTGCTTGTAACTAAATGTCTTCATTTTGTACTGTTGGATAGAGCATAAATACTATCTTCAACCACCTCAGATGGAGATTTTTAAGCAAGGTTTAAAACTATTTAAATAATTAAAAAAATAAAAAAGTAAAAAAGAAATATTTTATTGTAAAACTTTTAGAACTCCAATTAAATGTTTTTAGAATCTCTTTTAAATATGTGTCGTCATTGTCATAAGCCTTTTGAGTTTCTTAACAATATATATTGATACTTTTAGAATATTTAAATTATATGATTAAATATTTAGTACTGTTAGAACTGTTCTTATCCATTAAATATCTAATGGTTTCTTAATCGCACTTATCCAGCTTTTCCTTCAACTGTATGATTTGACATGTTTAGTTTTAAATATATACTTATCTTTATGTCTAAACCACCAACCGCATCTTAAACATGTAGAATTATTTGAAGGGATTCTGATTGTTGGTATGTCGATTTAGGGTTTGGATTCGTGGAAAAAAGAATATCTTCTGGATTTTGATTGTCCGTCTATGAATAGCGAAAGGAAAAAAAAGAGGAAGATAGATTAATAAACTTCGTTTCGACAGTACAAAACTCATGAAGTCTCAGATTTTCCATCACTAAAAGTTGACTATTGAAATTGACCATAAATTGTTTTTCCAGGAATCAGAAGGTTAATATATTTTTAGAATCTTTATTCGTGATATATGTAAGATAGATTTATGTGTGTCTGTTATTGAATTCCATTTTCAACATCGGTCCGGGAGGACGCGCAAAGAAGGTTTTGACAGATTATTAGGGCTTAAAGTTTTGAATTTTATTTGGCTAACGGAAATCATATTTATAATATACAAGATTGTATCCTATATTATTATATAAATAGCTCTAGTTTGCATATCTGGCTATATAAGTAGAGGGTTTTTTAATCACTTAAATTTTGATAGATATGAAGAAGATGAGACAGACTCGTATGTGGGTTGAATAAGGAGATCGAAATAAAGGAGGAAAGAGATACCGAAAATAATATTAATGATTTGTCTTACGACTTTTCTCGTATTTCATATAACGTTATACATAGTTACATACATTATACATGTACTATGTTATCAATTTCTTTTGTAAATTGATTTCTATTTCTAATTATATATTAGTTATCTCAAGTTTGCCGGTCTTCAGTCCTATCTTTTCACTTGGCGGGGCCTTTTTTAACTTCATGAGCAAGTGTATACGGAAAGCAAATTATCTACGATATATATATATATATATATATCCATTTGTTTACGTTTGCTGGGTTTGTCTTTTGTACTTCGGAGTTTGGTTTTCTAGCAATATTGCAGATGACCAAAACAGCATTTAACTGTTTTCATACATTGGTTACAAAATTAAGGCTATTTATAACATTTTCTTCTTAAAATCTCCAAATGGTTCTATACAAACGATAAGTTTATTAACGTGTCTTAGATTGTATTCATTTGCAATGATATTGCCGCCATGTCTACTAACTTTTTCTCGCTCTTCAGAATTTCAAGTTTGAAATGCAATACACATTGATTGAATATTATATGTTAAGTTGTTCCTTCTAGAGATTTAAACTTTAACTTAAGTTTCTCAAATGGCAATGCTTTTCGGGTGTGGTATAAGTGTGCGAGTTATCTGATTTGGAAGGGTTTAGCCGCAACTTGAGTAGTGTGAACATCAATAACTTTAACTTTGTCCTTGATTCTTCGAAATCCCCAAAAAAGTAAGTTTTTTTTTTTTTGCTGAATGTCTAATCAAAATATATTATAAAATAAAAGAGAAAAACTCATAATTTTACTAGTCAGTTCACAAAACTATATATAGTTTTATGTATAAACGGTTTATTATGATAAATAAAAACTATATAATATTGTAAAATAATACTAGAATAATTTAAGATGATAAACCATCTAGAGTTAAATTATATACAGTTTTATGATTTGTTTTGTAAAATTTATGAGTTCTTATATCTTTCCTGATTTTATCTTATATTGTTTTTAATCTTGCACCTATGAGAATTTTAATTCACAGGAAATAAATATTTTATTACTTCCGATCTCTTAATCTTATAATAATGTAACCCACGTCAATTATTTGAATCTTTCTCTAGTCCACAATCCACATGCTATTTGATATAACAAGGTAAGATCTCTGCCATATCTCCATCTCTATCATCATACAAAGTTTGAATTTCCATATTCTCTATCAATGTTCAGCTAAGCGAAATGACGTTCTACCACAGGTTTCACGTGCTTTTATATAAGTATTTTATATAAAATACTTGATTTCCACAAGTATCAGTGTTTCGTCACTAGCTACGTCATAAATTGGGTTGCCAATATTTTTTCAGAAGTTTTCGCATTAAGCTTTACATGGAACAAAAAATACATTTATTTGCGAGGATAATATAATCCTAGAGCGAAGTAGTATATGAACAACTAGCAACCTGGTTCTCCTAGTAAATTATGAGGCGGGGAAGCTATTCTAGTTGAATTAAAATCATTACGTATATTGTTAGAAGTTACACTCGAATGAGCAGAGAAATGTTATTGGCCGAAAAAGATTTCTTCTAAGTCACATATCGTACAAATGCCTTGTACATGTTGCCGTCAAAGTATAATCTTAGTTATACAAATTGAATTGTTTATACGATTGTCTATATTTAGGCTGTTGTGTAGCTCCAACTGTGGCAAGAAGCTATATCTCTTGGAAAATGTGTGGGATATTTTGGTAAGGCTTTCTAAAAAAAAGTTAGCACAATTATCTCAATCGAACCAGACAGCTAAAAGTTATAACCAATTTTTATACACTAGGAATTGCGTCTGTACCATATATAGACATGCAAATATTAAATTCGTCAGAATCGCTAGTTTTTTTATGTTAATAAAATATACGAAGCACAAATGAATGTATATTGAAAACTTAATAAATGTACCATATTTAAAACTGAATAAATATGTATTTACAACATTAGAATAGAAACTATGTAAATTTAAAAGTTTTTTTTAAACGAATGGACTGATTTAATTAAATAAATATAAGGAAAGTTTGGTTTGATTATCATCACGTAATTATTTTAGTCAAATAAATAATCATATGTGTCTATATGAAAGTTTGGTTTAATTGTAAGTGTTTCTGCATAAAGTCATAAACTCTATTCCCTCTCTTCTTGTTTAGAAGTTTTTATAAAAATTAATAAAACAATGATTATTATTTTTAGATACTTTATTTTCTCTCCCCAAAAGATTATCTTAATCGTTATGAACCAATAGTAATATAGTAAAAATGAATCATGTTCACTAATTACAATTTAAAGTTTACATTTTATCAATAGAAATAAAAAATAAAAGATAAAAAATCATGTCTATGAAACAACATAAATTTATTAAACATCATTTTTTTGAAATATATAGAGTATTATATAACAGAAAAAGTTTTTTGTATTTGTCAATCCGTTTATGAAAGACTGTCCATGCGGCATGAGATTTGTGAAATCTTAGTGGGAGAGTGAACAAAATTATAAATAGAAAAGTTTTTGTAAATTCATTTAATTAGTCAAAACGTATGGATGGTCC
This sequence comes from Nasturtium officinale, assembly GCA_963854855.1. Taxonomy (NCBI): domain Eukaryota; kingdom Viridiplantae; phylum Streptophyta; class Magnoliopsida; order Brassicales; family Brassicaceae; genus Nasturtium; species Nasturtium officinale. The sequence continues at coordinate 4,412,521 of OY978504.1, forward strand.
AGTGTTGGTGGCTAGGTCAATTATTTCCCGACACGGTCTTCTTCAGCCACAAAATTAGGCATGATTGTGACAACTGGTACGTGCCCCCGACAACAGCTGGAACCACTAATTTGTTTTTTTAAAACTTATTACTACAATTTATTTTGTAAATTTTTTAATATTCTCTGAAAATAAAGATAAATAGCATCTGATCCACAGATAAATAGCACATTTTTAAAGTGCGAATTTCATAACTTGGATGAGCCCACTCTTCGACCGACACCAAACAGTCTTTAGAAAAGAAAAAGGAATTTCAAATCAAAATAAAAGTGAAAATTTGGGGAAATAACCTATTTATCTTTTATAATTTAAAATATGTATTTTTCATTTTTTTTAATTAAAAAATAACTGAATAAGTTCAAAAATATTTGATAATAGTTAATAAAACTATATTTTAAAAATTTTAAATATACTTTTTGGAGAGATAAACTAAAATTTATTTAGTGCAAAAAATAATGTTAATTATTATTATAAATTAGATTTTAAAATTATATGTGTTACTATTTGAGCAAGAAAACAAAACTAGGACATGTACCCTTGCATTGCAACAATGTCAGAAAAAAATGGGTTGCAACTTATCTGAATTCTTAAGTAACTGTTCGCCTTATTACAGAAACATCAAAACAGTATCTTATTTTCCTATCAAAGAAAAGTTGTTAGGCTATTATTAAAATTTTGTGCTATTTTTTTGTTTGTAAAAAAGTGTAATTTTTTTTTTTTTCAAAATTTAGGAGAAAAAGTAATTCTTCTAGACTTCGGATTCTTTCCTCCAAGATGTTTTTTTTCTTTCAAAATTTCAATTCCATCTTTTAGTCCAACTTTGCACATGTAGTCAGACCCATAGAGTAATTGTTTCCTTTTCCATAAAAACGCTATTGGAGTTCATAAGTATAACAATCGTAGATAGCTGTTACCGTAATGTTAGGAATTATATACCCGCATAATCTATGTGGGAAAATTGTCTGATCATTTGAATGTGTTTAAGGGCAAGTGATGGATTAGGAAGAGTTGGGTTGGTGGAGTTATGGACTGATTACGGAATAAGAATTTTGTGAGATTACGTAATATTGAAACTTACATTTACATAATGGGTTAGTGAGTTAAGTTGCTTGTGTTAGATTTAATTTGATAAAGTAATCGTCATAATATATTATTATGTTATATTAAACTTATACGTATAATCCACTCAGTAGTACAAAAACGCACACCACATTTTTATTTGATGACAGTGTTACAAAACAGAATCTCAATTATACAAAATATTGATAATGTTTAATTAAACAAAAGAAAAATTTCAGACCCTAGTAAAGGATATAATATTTGATCTGGAAATGGAAATTAGGGTATAAGAAAAAAATAAAAATAAAAATTGAATGGGTTGGGTCTTTAGGGAAAAACATAAACCTTTCAGACCCATAAGCCAGAAGCAACAGAGCTGAGCTTCTTCTTTGTCTCTTCTGCCATGTTCTTCAATGATGATATGTCTTGTTGGGCCTACACATTTATAAATCAGCGTCTTGATGATAACAAAAAATTGTTGTTACTTGCATAGAAAAAATAACACGAAACAGTTAACAGAAATGAGACCTGGATAGAGAGGCGATTGACAAGATCACCGGCAGAGAGATTTAGAGGGAAATCTCCATCATCGTCCCCAAACAGATCAGCACTAGAGATTGCTGATGAGCCCTGTTATAAAAGTGTAATTAGTATAATAATAAGCAGGACACAAGTCACACAACTATAAGGAAAATAAAAGTTAATTAAGAGGAAACACATACGGAGAACTTCTTTAATGTACTTTTAGCCTCAAGGTCCGCGGCGTTGTTATCATTTCCGAAGTACTGAGCAGAGGAGATTGATTTTGCGTTTGAGAATTTCTTCCGGGCTTCATCTGTTTCTTGAATCTGGTAAATCTCAAAGAGGGTGAGTATTAATTAAGACAAATGATATAAGAGTGAAGATGAATAAGCTCACTTGTACTTTTGAGGAACTTGTGATTGGCTTCTTCTGAAACCCTCCTCCATTCATCTCGTACTCCTCAAAGAAGCCAGCTGATTTTGGTGGAGCTACATGACTAACCACTTGAGGACTCATGTAGTCTTCTCTGGTTTGAACACTGTCCGAATAATCAAACCGAGAAGAAAATGATGACCTGGCTGATTTAGCAGAAGCTGGAGAAGTCGATATAACAACAGTTTCCTCTGGCTTTTGATCATAAAAAGTCTCACTTGACTGCAAATTCTCAAAAGTTCTTATGTAAGTTCCTCCAAACGAAAAAAATGAGACTTCTCTCAACAAGTTTTAAAAATAGGAAAGGGCAGTATAGACCTTAGTAGTTAGCTTCCGTGCGCCAAGTCCCCCAGTTTTGCCTGTTGTCCGCTTCGCACCAAAAGGTTTCTTAACGCTGCAAGAGACTCTCGGTGAGACAACAGCAGCAGCAGCTTCAGGCTTTTCTTGTTTCTTTAAAGTATTACTCTCTTCAGGAGCTTTACTGGTTTTGATGCTAGAGAGACCATTGGACAGTTGTGTTGAAACAGGAGGAGATGGAGGTAAATCCAATCCCTCAGCCATGCTTTTAGTAACTTCTTTAGCAAGATTCTGTTTATACAACTCAGCAGCTCGCGAAGTATACTTAGCTTCAGTTTTACCTCCGTCGCCCCATCCATGTTGCTTGAAGAAGACTTGTGCTCTGCAGTTTCCTCCATACACCATCATTTTCAACTGCTCAGGGCTCCATGAATCTAAATTGGTAGACCTAAACAAAGACTCATGAAGATCAACCATCTCTACATAATATAGCCTAGGAAAAAATAGCTAAAACAAGATCCATTAGATGTCATTATTCACTTCAAACCTAGCAGATCATAATCAGAATGCAGATTATTAGTAAAATATTGTCTTGAAATCTATATGATATTGGGAAATGCAGGGATCAGTTTTATCATTTGAAAAAAACAGAATCAAAGAAGCTAGCAAAATACGACAATTCGAATCTGAAGATTAAAACAATGTATAAACCTGACGAAGCTGATGTGAACGCCAAGACTACGATGAACAGCTGAGCAATCGATGCAGAGAAAGATCCCGTAAGTAACAGAGGCCCATGTTGGGTTCTTCGCATTGCAATCAAAACAAATCTGCAAAAAATACAAAGTCAAGATAAATCCAATAAACCACAAAAACTTTTAGATCTGATCAATCGGATCGATGAATAAAACCTTGTTATCCGATTTGGATTTGAGCTTCTTAAAGACGGCGATCTTATCATTCAGATTCTCCGAAGCCATTGCAGGGAGGTAACAATATTTTCTCCACAAATTGTTTTTTTTTGAATTGAGGGGAGATGGAAAAAAAAAAGAAAAAAAGAAGAAGAGGAGAGATTTAAATTCGAAAAATAGGGAAGAAATCGAGGGGTTTAAAAATAAGGTTGCGTAAGATCCAGCCGTAAGGTTGGTTTTGTGATTTGACCATATTAACCTTTCAACTCTCCCGCGTTTTAGTTTGTTGGTTTCTTAACGGTAACCAGAGGTGGTTGTTAAACCCGACCATCCAATTTTTTTGAGGTAATTTACCATTACTTAATAAAAAAAATTACATAAACATCTATTCTTATAAGCAAGGAGACAAAATTAAGAGAGATATGATTTTTTTTTTTTTTTTTTTTTTGGCTTTAACTTTCAGAGAGAGTTATTTTGTATAATAAAAATGGAAGAGTTTTCAACTTTTCATATTCAAATTCAAATACCGGCAGTAGAAATAGACTGATTGACATGTTTTTATCTCCTATCCGATGAATTTATTGATTTAAGGTCTGCAATTTTTTTGGTTACCAATAAAAATATGATATATTTAATGCCGGCCATGAGAATTAGAAGATCACAAGGCAAACAAAATAGTGAGCTGTATAATTTTCTTTTAATAATATTTTTTTGGTAAAAAAAACAAAAACACACAACCATTTAACCAAATTAAGGAAACTTTTTAGGAAAAGCCGAAATTTAATGATATTATTTGGGGATCGCAAATCAATGCTTGGTTGGCTAGGGATATATTTCTTAATGTATAACAACATTTGATATAGTAAATATTGTTTTTTTTTTTGTCAAATGTTTATAAGTATATTGATTATCAAAGTCACTATTAAACATCTTTGTATTGCAGGGTGGCAAAAAAGCCAGTATTGAACATCGACCACATGAGTTTATATCAGGAGTGAGATAAAACAAATAAAACATCCATAAAAATCTCTGTCCACGAGACCAAAATAGATAGGATGGTATCATTGAGTGATATTAATGTGTGTTTCAATTTGTATGTATATTTCTTAGATATTAATATCTAACTTTGGTATGATACATAGTGAAAAGACAACAAATGTAAAACATGGAAATTGGAGAATGATTGAAACATTATATCAGGGTCAATTTGTGAAAAATAAAAAAGGTTGAGGGGTATCTTTTGAAAAGGGAAGAAGTAAAGGGTGGTGAATGTTGATGATGAAAAGGTGGAGGAGATGCATCCGTGTGCGTATGTCTGTCGCCACTCTTTGTCGGCTATGTTCTCCAAACACTGCCTCAGACCCTCACGTTTCCCTATTGCCCCTCCCTTTCGTCTTTTAAAATTGAGATGGCTTCACTCACGTGTTTTGTAGGCCTTCAATGCACATGTTACTTCTTCCCATTTTTTTTTAATTAATTCTAAATATTTTAAAAGTTAGAAACCTTTCTTTTCCTCTAGAATTGAGATTTTGTACCATAAAACATTACGAGGAATAATAACTTTATAAGTACTATTTTAAGATAGATTGTTAGATTTTATATATTCAATATATAACTGTAATATAATTATATATATATTAAGTTATATTATAGAATGTTGTTAAGGACATTTAAAATTGAATTCTCTTAACCCTTTTGAAGAAGACATTTATGTTGTCAAAAACTCAAAATCACCCGACAATTTTGTCTTTTTGGTGATAAGTGATAACCTCAATTTTTACGAAACAATATTTTGAATTCTTAATTACCACAATGGTTAAATGACCCGAATCTCAACAGATTTATCAAGTAGTATATCGATGAAAGAAATTAATACAGCAAAAAAAAAAACACACACACACACACACTCATACACAAACTAAAATTAACGACAATTAACCTCTATACAAAGGAGATCTTTGTGGGAAAATCATCTTGGAGACTCTTGATTGTCTGAAACTCTTTATCGGACTTGGAAAGTACCAACCACTTCCCTTGCTCGTCACCGGCGCCGGTGAAAATAACAGTTCTCCGGCATCGAATCTCGAATTCGTCATAACCGTAGCATCTTTGGTTTTTGTCTCTCCACTGTGTCCTCTGAAAAATCTCCAGAGCGAACGTCCACGACCCGGTTGGAGATCCGACCCTTTTTCCGAAACCGGTTCCGGTTTAGTAGACCAAAGAAACGGAACCACAATCGAAGTGGATCTCCGAAATGCCGGCTCGCATTCGATCAGGTTAGCAACGCGGCCAACCGAGCCGATACGAGATAACAAAACGTCATCTCCTCTGGCGGTGGAGACGGAGGCGCGTGGAGTACACGAACAAGGACGTTCGCGGGCACAGTCGGGGCAGAGGGAAGAGAGACGTTCGTGGAGGCAGTAAGGACAAACGCCGCCACTGCAGACGAAACGGCGCTCCGAAAGGTCGTGTCTTGAGCATTTCTTCCAAACGCTGCCTCCTTCCTCGAAACGCAAACCCATTTGAGATTTCTCGCGTTTTCCTTCGCTTTCTCGCATTTTCTTAGTGTATGAATCTCTGTTGCTTGCTGTGAAGGGAAGAGAGAGAGAGAGAGAGAGAGAGAGAGATTCTAACTCTGAAGTGGGTTGATCTTTAGTATTTGATTAAGCCACTAAGTCCCACTCTGCTTAACCATAACCTTGGTTAGTGGAACTAACTTCAGCTTAACTCCGAAATATATGCCTTGATTATCGATCCGTTTGGTATCGTTTGCTTCATTTATTTTATTATATTCACACAACCACATATATATATATATATATATATATATATATATCGATTACGACTTCCTGTTACGTAAAAGCCATATATTTGTTGTCAATATACATTATGATTTTCTTTTTTTTTTATCAATTTTATATAATATCCAAAATTTAATCGAAAGGCATTGATTTCTCATTAAGCTAGATTTTTATTTTATGTTATTGGAGAATCAAAAAAAACATTGTTGTTACATGAAAAAATAATTTGTTACTTTCGAATTTTGTAAATTTTATCTCTAACAACAAATTCATATCAAATAAACAAGATACTCATATCATGTAATGAAGTTTCTTATCCAATTAGGTAGCTCTTGTAGTTTCTAGTAGAGAGGTTTGCACCTTAGGTCTTAAGCTCAAACTTGCTAGGGAAAGGTTGATTAAGCTTCACATGTATTATCAATGGAAATACTTTTCCCTATTTTGATTTTAACGAAGAAATTGAAGAATGTGGACAGTTTGTTAGGCATAATTTCACTTTTACACATGGTAAACTGCAGAATTCTAGTTTTCTGTTCCTTGTTTGTTTCAAGGATTTTGCGAATATTCAAAGATTAGTTGATACCCAGTATTTTTCCCCGCAGACACTAGTATTGAGTCACCCAAGTCATCGAATATGATACAACAACTCAATTTCAATTTTCAACACAAACCAGTGAAACAGAGAAACAGAATGACGTTTTAAAAAATACACATACTACATATGATATAACACAAAAAGAGTCATCCTTGTACAAACACATGAACTAAAAATATGGTTTTGATTCTCGGATTGTAACGAAATGGAATTTGATTCCTGAGACTAACTCAAATGCACAGCCAGCCAAGAGCCATGGGAATAGAAACTGGTTAATTTTGTCAAGTGAGGCGGTTTCATCTACAACAACACGAACTAGGGGAAGACTAAAAAGTGTACGGTACAAAAAAAATTGTGCAACATACCAGTGTTTTGAATGGCCTGAAATGAGATTTTTCTTTCAGTAACTTTTCCAGAGCAAACGTCTGGTCATGGCTGGTGGAGCTAGGCCTGGTATGTCGCGGATGTCTTTGTTGTTTGGGTTCACAATCTATCCAAAAAAAGAAAAACGAAGAAGTTGTAAGTATGATATTGTGAACACTATAACAACACAACTAACATATGGAAGGAAAGATAGTGATTAGTGAATATGAATGTATAAAAGAGATTTTTTTTTTTGGGTATTTGTGCTTGTTTTATAGGTTCTTCAGTTACATGATTTCCGGGAAAGTAAAATACAGACCATGAAAAGATAATGAAGAACAGAGAAATCTAACAAGTATCCGAGTGCGTGTGCACATTTGAATAAGAAAGGAACTGAGAGGTACCTTGACGATGATGATTGCTATGACACCAATGACGATAAGGACAAGAAATGCCATAACACATTTGTCTGTGGCAACCTGAGAACTCGGGATAAAAGTAAGTAAAAGGATAAGAGGCAGCTGAAGCTAACTGGGAATGGTATAAAGAAGAAATAAGAAGATACCAAAGACTGACCTGCCTACCAATTTCCTTGACCAGCTTAGAGGCTTTCTTGAGTGAGAAATGAATAGAATCCAGCTCATTAACAACTCTACTCATTTGCTCGGTCTGAACAGTGAAAAGATAAACTATCTTAATTCTCAGAACTTACTGACAATCTTGAAAACAAGGACAATGCGATTCAGGTAGAAGCATGGCTGTTTAAAAACAACAAGTGTGGCCTAACTACAAACCTGAGCCTTGAGAGCAGCTGAAGTATCTGTTCCCACATTTATAGTCTCTTGAACAATCTGTTGTCAAAGCCATAAAAAATGCAGTGAAATGTTTGTTTTTTGAAGATGAGGAAATGTAAACAAGTTATTAGATGGCACATCAAAGCTCCATGAAAATAAAACTGGAAGACAATGATATATACAGATACTCTGAAAACGGAAAAAAAATATAGTAGTGACCTTTTTCCCTCTCTCAATGGCTTGATCAGTGTCATCCATCATCGAGTTTCCTTTATCCATTAGCTCTTGATTGGACATGTCTGAGAGTGATTAAGTTGCCAATAAGTAATATAGGAAAATGTATGCCAATAACAAATGACTAGATCGAAAAAATGTGCAAGAAACATCTCATTATTGGTTGCAAGATCATGATTAAAAGGGTTACTTGAAGCAAGTAAGACATTCTCTTCCATGTATTCTTCTCCAGGTCCATCGAAAAGATCAACTCGCTTGTTATTGCTTGCTAGGTTGGATGAATATCTATACAAGCATCAATGAGAATAAGCATGATAAGAAGCAACAACTCAAACAGAAACAAACGATTGAAGATCAATAGAAAAAGTGAGAGAAGAAATGAGAAAAAAGGAAAGAGTCAGATACTTCTTCTTAAGAGCAACATATGAATTGAGTTCCTTAACCTGCAAAGGCACAATATCACCTGACATTAGAAATGATTGAAGAGAGTTCACAAGTGGAATAAAAATCAGATGAAAAAAGTTCCAAACCATAGATTGTCGTCTATCGTTCAAGATGCGGTTAGTATTGGCATCATTACCACTTTCGAAGCTTTTAACTTGCTTATCAAAATCTTTAATAAGGCTGCATAAGAATAAGAAGAAGAAGGCATCTTCATCAGATAATGATCAAAACCAGGTTTAGTAAAAAAAAAAGAAGAAGAAGAAGAAGGAATGTTACCTCTTACAGTCACGCATTTTGTCAGTAAGTTCTTCCAGCTGCCTACTTTGCCTATTAGCATCTTTGATCTTCTCCAGCTTCTGGAATCCATTTCTGGTGGAGAAACCAAATATCTAACATTATACACACACAAAAAAAAAAAAAAAAAAAAAATCCAAAATCACAACAAATGGAAGAAAGAAAAAAAGAAAAAAGCAACAGAGATTCTCACGACAAAGCTCGAAAAAGGTCATTGATTTGTCCTTGGATCTCGGCCAGCTCTTCGCTAACCGCCGATATTGGATCCATCTCGTCAATGCGATGTACAAACACAACAATGGCTCTGTTTCAGATCCACGCGAACAATGACTCGCCGAGATTAGATCGGTATGAATGTATAATCGAATCAAACTTAGCTCGTCCTGACCTCCAAGAAAACCAATCGAATCTCGATGTCAGAGAAAATGGTAATACGAAAGGCGTGGATCTAGCTAGGTCCAATGTGGATATTCAAAAATCGATAATGAAAGAGATAGAAATCAAAATCAAAATCAGGAACACAAGCTTATTCTCTCTACACCTCAGATATATATTTATTTTCTCTCACAACTTTTTTTTTTTGTTTTTTGGGGGAATTTCTTAGCTCTTTTTTTGCAATTCGTTTGGCTCCAAGGGACCAAACTCAGAGATTTTAAATACTCTTCATTACCGATCATCAGTGGGCCCCTTCCACGACGCCCCTTTGTCTGTACAGTACAGAGTCCAGACAACTCTTTCATATAAGCTGGGACGTTAGATTCGTCACCTCTCTACATCCAACCGTCGATACTCTTACATTAGCTTATTTGATTAATTGACTTTAACTGAAGATAAAATATTGGTGAACCAATCAACAACAATATGTAATGTGAATTTTCAGTATTTATATATTTATAATAATTCTAAATTTTTAGGATGGTTAAATTGAATAATATATATGACAAAACATAATTAATTCAAAAACCAAACCAGACTTTAATTTAACTTAGTTATATAACCGATAAACTGAAATCGAATCGAAGCTAAGTTTGAAAAAAAAAAAATCAATAACCAAAAAGGTTAAAACTTATAACCGAATCCAAGCTAGGTGGAGTGTACAATGGCATCTAACATGGCCCAAATAAAAATAGGAGTTTTGGCAACATGTTTGTCCATGAAGCAGACCCAATGGTTTTTTTATTTACAAACATCTCTTTTGGTTTACATATTCATGGCTTATTGTTATATACATTCTATAACTAGCTTTGATCATAGAGAAAAAAAAAACCTGTCTTGCTTCTAATGAAGATTTATTCTGACCTATGTGATCTCAACATTTGGTTCCTAAATGGCTGCCATCCTTGTTAAAACGTTTGTGATTGGACAGCCTTCACGGCTGCTACTCTAGCCGCATTTGCTGCTCTGTTTGCAGCCATTACCACTCTGTTGATTCTCTCCTCCAGTTTCACAACTTCTCTTATTTTCTCAGCTGCTTTCCTTGCTCGCTGTGGAACCAACGCAAAAAGACATCAAATCAACACAAACTTTACTACGCATCTATATTAGGGTATATTAGGTTTGCAGCACTATAGATAAGATACTAGTTTAACTACCTCAACAGCATCAACAACTTTGGAATGGCTGATGGTATAAGAAGATCCAGGACGAATTGTCTTCCCGCTTGCACAACTGAGTATACCATCTTCCCAATGACCAGCCTGTGTCTCACCATTCCTGAAAGTATACATACCCAGCCCTTGCCTTCTTCCCTCGTGCCAAGCTCCTTCATACTTATGCCCATTTTCAAATTGATACACTCCAAAACCATGCATCTTGTCTGCAAAATACTCCCCAGCATATGTATCTCCATTTCTGCAACAGTGTATTAACTCCATGTTACATAGTTTTAGAGCCATGATACAGGTAAAAACTTGACCAGGCAGTGCTTCATGTAATTGCTTAAAACTCAAGGCTAATGGCAGTAACATAGAAGCATGAACTTTGATGTTCGCTAGACTTGCTAAAAAGGTGAGGATAACCACGACAAGCAAAAAAACAAAACCCAATCATTCATCAGATATCAGCAATCGAAAACTGAAAGCCTTTCAGTAGTCCTCCAGATTAACTATTGATTAAAAGGTGAAAAACGGCCACATTAAAAGGGAAAGAAAACCTCACGACCCTAAAAGAACAATGGAACTCACGACTGGAAATACACTCACAAGAGCAACATATACAGGGACCTAATACACCACCATAAGTCAGTGCACAACTTAAGTCTATGTGAGCTTGAAAACCAGAAACGTTCAGAAACACAACTAGCATGAAGAGTCACAGGGTCACAGCAAAACTACATTCCAGAAACTAAAATGACTAAAAGCCAACAAAGAGTAAGAAAGACTAATGCTGACCTGAAATGGTAACTACCAAGGCCATGTTTGACACCCCATTTAAAATCTCCATCGTATCTGCTCCCATCCTCAGAGGTAGATACACCACACCCATGGGATTGCCCATTGGACCATTCACCAGCATACACATCTCCTGTATAAAACGTATATATTCCAATTCCATGTCTTAGCCCTAGCCTATATTGACCTTTATACCTACTTCCTTTAGCCCATGTTTCTACTCCATAACCATCATATTTTCCATCAATCCACTCACCTTCATATTTGCCTTTCATAGAATAGTAAAAAATTCCACTTCCTGAACACTTGCCTCCATGAAACTCTCCTTCATACATATCATTTCTGCCAAACTTCTGAACTCCAGAGCCTGAATTAGTCGTATTCTCTGCAACTGGCTTCAATCCAATAGACCAAAGAACTTGGTTTGTGCTCAGCTGAGAGGAAGAGAATCTGGCAGGAATAAAACTCAACAAGCGAGCGAGAAACAGTCGGATTGAAGGTAAGTGAGGAAGAGCTAATTTGAGAGAGACGGCGAGTGCTCAATCCCTCAATATCTCAATGAAGGGATAAGTGCTAAGATATTCACGTTTGTTAACCACACATTTCATGGCCACCCATACAACATTAGTCATCCTATATATGTCCACAACTGTTATCTCTATCATAATTCAATAGTAATCTTATGGAAGATCCTCAAAACCAATATGTACTTTAAAAGCTAAAAACAGTATGGAATAAATAGTTTTGGAATCAGCAATAAAGAATATGAAACTAACATAGTGGATCCTACAGCTATTAATTAAGTAACAGTAACAATACTATCTTTCCTTTTCCAATTTCAAATCAAACCAAATCTGAGATGACATAGGGACAATCAAATAAACAAACAAGATGGTTAGCTATTTCTATGGTTCTTAAAAGATCACTAAGACACATCAATATTCCTAGTTATTATTTTCAAAATGATCAAGCCTCATCCACATCACCATCTTACAAACTGAACTAAGGTTCAGAGAGATTGTAAGATCATGAACAACATACAAACAATAACAATGCAGTGTATGAAAAAATATCTATGAAAGAGTTGGCTCATGGTGAAATTTCAGGAAATTACATAAGAGTTGAACAATGCAGGTAATGGAACAAAGGCATAAAACCAGTACCTAATATGTATAGTAATCTTGTTCTGACTGTCTTCTTATTTGTATATTATTCAGAACTTAACATGGAGTGAAAAAACGATAACAACAGATGATATCAGTAGAGCCTACCACTACACTCGTTGGAACCACAATAGCAATACTTCTTCTTGATATTACCATTAGAGTCGATTACCTGACCGATCCTATAATTGTAATCGTAAGAGAGTTCCTCAAGTGGAGGTATATTGTCCGATGCAAAGAACATCACATGAGGAATGCTGGTGTCTTCATGGTCGTATAATACATCCTGTGCGTACAGGTTTGGCGAACAGCTATGGTTTATGAACCTCCCTATGTTCCCTTTCCGTGCAGCGTCTATGGTGAAGCCATCTTCCTCGCCAATGTCAAAGAGGTACTCATCTTCCCCAGTACGCCTTTCAGCATCTTTATCCTCTATAAGCTCTCCTGTGTACTCGCAGATGAAGCTTCCCATAGGAATTGAGTTTAGTGATCTCACTCCCCAGCCTCTTGATTCTGTTTTAAAGATCTCCAGCTGTAACTTGAGCCTGCGCTGTGTGACTCGCATGTAGCAAGAAGGCGGGCATTTGCAGTGTGGGCCACACTCATAGACCAGGGGCTTTGCCATAACAATGGCACCATCATGATTGTACGGTAACTCTCCTCCGTTTTTCGCAATGCAAGCACAGTTTTCTGACTCAGAGCAGCGTTTTCTGCAACTGCAGCTCTTTGGAGGAACTGGCAGGCACCAATCCGGATATATCATTTCAGCCGTGTAAATAAATGGAGGTGGTGTCTCGTTGTCTAAATTGTTCACAGCACATATGGGTAATATCTCTTTCCCCTCAGAGATATCAACATTGCAAAGACCATCCCGAAACTTGGATATCTTTGATTTCTTCACCACTTTCCAAGTAAGCTCAGGTTGCCCAGGAATACGCCGCAGTTTGAACTTGAAGACAACCTTACCATGAGACCCAGTTTCTTGCCAGAATTCTTCCACTAGATACAATCCATCATAAACATAATTCGATGAGTCTGATGTCGAGCTTTTGTTTCCTCTTATGACCCGCACAGGGTTCTTTTTTTGTATACTGTTTTTCAATGCGAGGTTTCCCTTTACAAGCTGTTGGTCTTTGCGTTCATCAATGTTGTTTTCGTTTTTCTTTCCTTTCCCCTCATTTCCGCCTTGACCCGTGTAGATCAAGACATCCGAGTTATCAAGATCTTCATCATAAACTCTAGAGGATACAATACTCGTGGCAACTAGTTCATCACCATCGTCTTTCATAAAATCAATACCACTTTGAGGTGGTCTATGTATACCAAGAAAGTTCAGCTCTATTCTAAATTGAAATTCATCGCCAACCTCAATACCAGGCACAGTTCCCATAAAATGAGTACCAGAGTTAAGTTTTTTCCCTTGACTCTTGAGAATCTCCAAGGCCTCACATACCACTCTGAACTTGCCACCATTTCTTTTCTTAGGCCTTGCTTCTTCCTCCTGCAAAATTTTTCTACAAATTCCATGGAAAAAACGTAGAGTTTCCTTAACTATGAACCGAGCACTATCCCCATTGCTCGAAACACTAGGAAACCCACCATTTGATAACTGATGATTTAGAGCCAATCTCTCTTTATTCGGGATAACCATCTCACTATTGTTCCTCCTAGATACTTCACTGTAATCTCCATTAATCACCTTGGAATGCTTCAAGGGTGAAGGCATTGCCAGCCCTTTCTTTGTATCTTCTCTGGCTGCAGCCACTATTGGTTTTGGAACAGTAACCATTGACTTCTCAAATTCCAATGGCTCCAGAACCTCTATTGATGTGTTTTTGGCAAGAGATTGACCCAAATGATCTCCAGAGTCTGCCTTTTCCACAACAAAGTTCTTCTCTTCCATTGATATATCAACTTTCACAATCATTCCACTATTTGAAAATTTGCTCCCCATGTTTAGAGTTAAGTCTCTCTCTACAGAAATCGTTCTTCCACGAAGCTGCTTTGTCCCAATGATGCCTTGCCTGTAAACAGACCCTAATACCACATCCTTTGATGCACAAATAACATTTTCATCTTCTTGTGGCAAGCTAATGCTCCGAGGCTGAACCTTGGCCATATTTAGCTCCCTTGTGTTCTCTAGCAGGTTCTTATCTTTCGTCGGTTCTTGCATGTTAACTCGATGAGAATCAGCTTCTTTGGTTACCCCAAGGTCCATATTATTGCCAAGCTTTTCATCAACAGATTTCAAGCGATCTCGCTCGCCCCCATTTTTTCTAGGAATCAACTCAAACTCAGCTTCAGAAGGAGGAACACAGTCATTATAAACATTTCTGTTCTCGCAAGTCTCAATTTGGAAGTCCTTTTGTATTGTTCTTGATCTGAGCTGCAAGGAAATCGATCCACAATCAGGTGGAAACTCACTTTCTGCTGCAACCTTAAACCGCTTGGACTTCCTCCGCCCCAGAGAATCGGTATAGCTACCATTCTGTGTAACAGTTGTTTCTAGTTTCTTCTTAGAAGAAGCACTATCACCGCCCGGCGAACTAAGTTTTGATGACTTAGTATGTACCATGTTGTCCAATTCCTAGTCATGTAAATAGAAGAAGAATATGAACTAAAAACACCAGCCTAATACTTGCAACAAGCAGATTAATCAATAAAAAGCAGTAAGCAACAAAAACATGAATTAACCATAGAATCATCTATACTTAGTAACATTTTCGTAATATAACCTGATCACAGGATCCTAGCTCATGATAGCCAAGAAACAGCTAAAACAAGCTAACTTGAACATAGTAATGACTATCAATGGCAATGCATGGTATGGTGGTATAAGCTGATCATAAAAAATGCATGTTTTTAAAACCTTAGACAAAGAAATGTCAAAAATTACAGTAGAAGACTCACCAACACAGTCAAAGACTCAAAATCCATTAACCAATTCCTTTTTGGACACTTTTAACAATTTCAAAAAAACAGACAAATTTATGGAAAGTGAACCCAATTTCCAAAACTGTACCTTTTTCCCAATATGCATTGTTCCATTCAACAGAAACAGAGTAAAAGAGAGATCAGAGCAATTGAAAAGATCCAATCTTGAATCACCAAACACCAAAAAAAGCCAAAAAGAAACAGAATTAGATAAAGGGTAGAAAGATTTACCAGAAAAAAATAAAGGGGTGAAGGAATTATGATAGTGGCGGAGATGACAAGTCGATTGGGTTTGGTAAGAGCGGGAGATGTGTGTGAGAGGCGTTACTCAAACTGAGTAATTTGGCATTTCCTGGGAAACAAAACAAATCACTTAAATTATCCGTTAGCTATGGGGATGGGATAGGTTTAGCCCTAAAACATATTTTCTAATTCTGTTTGTACAACTTAACCAAGACTACTACTTATATGCAAGTTTTAGAGGTGATAGGGGTTTTTTTTAGTGAAACAAATAATGATGAATTGGAAATATAATCCTTGAGGATATTCTAAAGATTTTCATAGTTAGTTATAGATAATCTCTAGTAAATAAATGGTAAAAGAAAAGATAATCTCTAGTAAATAAATGGTAAAAGAAAAGATAATCTCTAGTAAGAAAAAATGTTAAATACAAATCATTAACCAATTTGTAAAAGTAATAGTTCTTTAACTAGACTAGAAGTAATGACATGGTTCAATCATTACTTTTTAAACTATATATGTATTTGATAAACTAATATGACTAGATTGAGGTTGTTAAATAAGTTAACATGTGAGCAAAAAGATTGTGTTTTCTACACAAAGAATGAATGTACAGTAAAACTTTGTTGATATGGTATTGCATATCAATATATCATAATATTAATACTTTTGTGTAATTTAATTATATATATAAATTTAAAAATCAAAACAAAACATGAACCAATCCAAACAAAATAAGTGTTAAATGATGTTCTTAATAAGAGATCATAGTCTTCCTGATCTCTCTCACTTTTTTTTTAAAAAAGTTTTTTTTAAGAAAGGGTATTTTGCTTTGTCATTGTTAGAAGATGGTTGAACACTCTATCTAGATTTGAAATTCCTATTAACTTAGGCAAGTTTACTAGTGTTACCAATACCAATTTTGCAAAACACAATTTCATTATGTTAGACAAGTTTTTCTGAACGCTTTGATATTTTAGGCTAGAAGATTATGTTATTTCTAGGGGTTACCAATTTCATCCAATTTCCAATTGATTCAACAATCCATCATAATAGACGATGATTCTTTATTACCAATTTGATTAGCTACCAACTAGTTAATAAATAGTATTTATTCCAATAGAAAACAGATTACTATAAAACTATATATTCCAGAAAGAAAATGTTCCTTATATATACATGATGTTCTTATTGGAAAATTTTAAGAAAGGAAATCTATTAAAACTTTATTGTCAAACACAGATCCACTATGTTCAATTTTGTGTGTGTTAGGGATTCTGTTTCCTATTTTTTTTTGAAAGGATATATTTCAAGAATTTGTCCTATTTTATTATATACTCATGATAAAATTATTACATGCAACTCGTTTTTAATGCATAGAATTCACCAATACTTTAGCCGAGTGAAAACCAGTGATCTCAAAATCATTAAACCAGCCGATGAATCTTCACAAAGCCACTTTTTAGGTTGTATAATTGTGTTTATGTCATTAGTATTATCTGAAACAAATTTCACGCTATGGACATAGTGTCTTTCAAACCTTAGTTTCGATTTTGACAAATTTGACCAACTCCTCTTACGTTGAATCGGCAACTCAATCGAATCTTTTATGATTTAGAAATTCATCATCAAGATTGTATTAAAACCATAAAAATGGAGGGTCGAAGAATTGATCCAAATATTAATGGCAAAATACAACAACAAAAGAAAACTAATATACATAATCCGAAATCGATGAAACTCGGAAGCATGTAATCACTTGATATGGAGATGAAAAAAAAAAAAAAATCACTTGAGATGGTATACAATAGATTGATTTGGCTGCTCCAAATACATTGTATATTTGGAATAGTTGCAAAGTTTTAAATATTGCAAAGAATATTAGGATTATGTCTCAACTTATAACTAATTATGCATAAAATATTTAAAACTGTCAAGATAGAACATGAATATAGACTATCGAAAGATGAAGAGCCTCCTGATGATGAAAATTATGATCAATATTCTTAAAGATTTGTTGATAACTAGATGTAGATATCATTATATCATCATATTGAAAGTTGAAACTTGAAATAATAGAAGACTTTTTTTTAATGAAAAATATATACAAGAAATAATATTTGGGTTTCAAGAGAGCAGTACTAGACTGTGTGCCTTACAAATAATGACGTGAGTATAAATAGAATATTAATTCTTGACCTTTCCCATAGTTTCTCAAATACTAAGAGAGATTAAATTGATGATACATTATAATAAGATGGTTTATTAATTTATGAGTCGACAAAAAAAAAAAAAAAGAAGAAGAAGAAGAAGAAGAAGAAGATAATTATGGGTGTAGTGTAGAGACAACCACCATCATCAACAGTAACTCAAGATTATTATTACGCTGCAATTCCTATCTCTCTTCGTCTTCTTCCTCTGCTCCTTGTTTTCTCTGCAATCCTCACTTTCTCTCTCCCTAAATGCAGCTATCTCTCCTTCAACCTTGCTAATTCCTCTTTCAGCTCCCATTTAGCTATGAAGTTCTCGCCGCTACTCCAACGAATTTTCCTGTTGGTGAGTTTCACGCCTTCCAGAATCTTCCCTGGATCGATTTTTATGTATAAAAAATTAAGCTTTCTTGTTTTTTTTTTTTTTGCGTGTATTAGATTATAGGTTCGTTGAGATTTCCTTCTTCTCTCCCTTTTGCTTGTATGTTCTTCCGGATTGTAGTTTTTTGAATTTCAAAGTGAATTCAACAGATTACTTAACTTCAGGGTTCATAGAACGCAATTTGGGTTTATTCCTTTGGATGATTGGTTTGTTTCTGTTGCTTGTAATCTGCAGAAAGATTTTATTTTTAGTTTATATTATGATTAAAGTTTCGTAATTTAATTTAGGAAGCTGAAGTCTGTGTTGTATCTCCTGTTTTGCGTTGTTACAGAGCTGAAAGCTCTGGTGGTGTTATCTTCTGTAGAGTTGAGGTTAAGTAGCAGTGTAGAAAGGAGATGACTTTAGGAAGTTGGGGTCAGAGATTTATCCAAGCAGCTTCTTCTGAGTCCGAGGATTCTGCTTTGGATTTGGAGAGAAATCTTCATTGCAATCACTTGAGTCTTCCATCATCTTCAAGTCCATCTCCTCTTCACCCATTCACACTCAACATCCAGCACTCTGAGAGCAATACCCCTTACTTCTCGTGGCCTACTCTTAGCCACCTTAACGATGCTGTAGAAGACCGAGCTAACTACTTTGGTAATCTCCAGAAAGGGGTTTTACCGGAAATTGTTGGGAGGTTGCCTTCAGGACAACAAGCTACCACTTTGCTTGAACTTATGACAATCAGAGCATTTCATAGTAAAATCTTGCGCCGCTTCAGCCTTGGTACTGCAGTTGGGTTTCGGATCAGCCGTGGTGTTCTAACGAGTATTCCAGCAATACTTGTCTTTGTCGCTAGGAAAGTCCATAGGCAATGGCTGAATCCAATGCAGTGCCTTCCTTCTGCCCTCGAGGTTGGGTTATCTTGTATTCCGTTCCATTCTACATACAGCCTTTTAGAAATTTTATAGGAGCATAGACTATAAGTGTTGTATTTCATTTCATGATAGGGTCCTGGAGGGGTATGGTGCGATGTAGATGTTGTGGAATTCCAATATTATGGTGCTCCCGCTGCAACACCAAAGGAACAGGTTTATAATGAACTTGTAGATGGTTTGAGAGGAAGTGATCCCTGCATTGGCTCTGGTTCTCAGGTACATATTTTTTTATCCTCCATCTTCTGCAAAATATTACCGAGAGAAGTCTCAGTTTGGTTTCATGTTGTATAGGTTGCAAGCCAAGAAACGTATGGCACCTTGGGAGCTATAGTGAAAAGCAGAACAGGTAACCATCAGGTCGGTTTCCTTACTAATAGGCATGTCGCAGTTGATTTGGATTATCCGAGCCAGAAAATGTTTCATCCTTTACCCCCAAGGCTTGGACCGGGTGTCTACCTCGGTGCAGTGGAGAGAGCAACATCGTTTATCACAGATGACCAGTGGTACGGCATATTTGCTGGTACAAATCCAGGTATTCCAGTTATGATTTCATTAAAAATCTCTGTATCGTTCTGTTCCCGCATATCTGGGCACCTACTGACTAGAAATGTCATCTTTTACATCTATCCCAATGCAGAAACATTTGTGAGAGCGGACGGTGCCTTTATTCCTTTTGCAAAAGATTTCAACACGAGCAATGTAACTACGGTGATAAAGGGCATTGGTGAGATAGGAAATGTGCACGTTATAGATTTGCAATCCCCAATTGATAGCCTTATTGGGAAACAAGTTGTCAAAGTTGGAAGAAGCTCTGGATATACTACCGGAACTATAATGGCTTATGCTTTGGAATACAACGACAAGAAAGGGATCTGTTTCCTTACGGATTTTCTGGTCATTGGCGAAAACCAGCAAACTTTTGACCTTGAAGGTGACAGTGGAAGTCTTATTCTCTTAACTGATACAAATGGTCAAAAGCCACAACCAGTTGGGATCATTTGGGGCGGCACAGCGAACCGAGGAAGACTTAAACTGATAGCTGGTCAAGAACCCGAGAATTGGACAAGCGGAGTGGATCTAGGTCGCCTTTTGGATCTCTTGGAGCTTGATCTAATCTCATCGAACCATGAGCTTGAAGGTTTACAACTCTATTCCTAGCGTTTATTAGAATGGTTCCCAAGTTCTGATTCCTTCTTCTTTTGGCTTTGTATACTTGCAGCAGCAGCCCGAGAACAGAGGAACACTTTTTGATTCAACTGTCAGCCAGTCATCCCCGCCCGACCCCATTCGATTAGGAGAGAAACAAGAGGAGAGCTTTGAGCCTTTTGTTCTGCCGGAGTTTCATATAGAAGATATTATCAAACCAACAGCAGAAGTAGAGGAAATTCTCTTCATTGCTCCTACATCGGTTAACGAGTCTACTTTTGCCATTAAAGGTACAGAAGAGAACCCCAAATTGGATGATATCGTCGCTTTAAAGAACAGTTCTGAAGAAGAGGTTGACGTATCATTGCATCTAGGTGAGCCCAAACTAAAGAAACCAAAGTTTTTTTAGCTGAACCCGGAAATGGAACCCTTGTACCAGTTCCAGTTTAGTTTGGTTTGATGGCGATTTGATTATATCCCCAAATTTTTTATGTGGTAATAATTGTGTATAGTATTATTATTCTTTGTCTGACGAAAGACGTATCGGTACGAAGTTGTGTAGCAAAATTGTATAAGCTTAAGTTTTGTGAAATAAAATTGCATAAGCTTAAGTTTTGTGAAGTAATCATCAATAATGTCCAAATGGAACATTAAACCGGGTAACGATTCAGAGCTTTTGAGTTTTGGTTTGCGGTTTGGTCAATTAATAAATAGTTCCTGACTTGCGAATCTGGAGAAAGAATCATTGTTAAGAAGCAAAAGGAGTGAATCAATCATTCCACAAGGGAGAAAGTTTTGTCTTTTTTGATAAGTGATATGAGCAAGGGATACAAAGGAGCTTTATGTATAAAGATTAATTTAGGGTCCCAACAATACAATACAAAAATTAAGCTTTATGTGTATATATATATATATATTTAACTTTTAACAAAAGAAGCGAACCTTAATATAAGCAGCTAAATATGTGACGACTTTCCATTGGCACCAACAAGAAAGTGACTAGCGATGAGTGGCAATTATTGAAATAGTAGATGGTAAGATTAATTGAGAGGTTACATTTGTGAATTTATTAACTTAATTACACCAAAACAACAATGTTTTACCTTATCATATGGAAATATATATATATATATATATATATATATATATACTATATTACGTCAATGCTTTCCTCGGTTTTCAAGGTTTGGCATGGAAAGCTTTTCGCAATCGGCTCTTATAAAATTTTAAGCAATTATGATTTTACTACTTTTCATTTGCTTTCTCGATCATATTTTGACAAGAAATCATTAGGGGTAAACATGCTTTTTGGTTAAGTGGCCTCCAACTGCCACCAATCATATAGTATGTATAAATCAAAGCTACCTTATGAAATCCAATAAAAATATGGCATTTAACGTCTAATCTCTTCTACTTATACATTCCTTTATGTTATTTCCACTTATTTTTATACAAATTGTACGGTTTATGGATCACTACCTTCACAATTTTCTCAGTTAAGAAAGGAAATTTACCAATTTTAAGTCACCAAATGTTTATTAAATTTCATAAGCCTCCACTCCTTATAATAAGATCTCGAACGTTCATACTCTGCAAAATCATAAAACCAACAAAATGATCTCTCTCAGCTTCTTCTTTTTTTTGCTCTCATTCTCTCTCACATCCAAAGGACAAATCTTCGACCAGAGCAAGAACTACGAAGGCTCCTCTGATCTCGTCGACCTTCAATACCATATGGGTCCAGTCATATCCTCGCCGTCGACGAGTCTTTACATCATATGGTACGGTCGATGGAAACCAACCCACCAATCTACAATCCGAGACTTCCTCTACTCCGTCTCATCACCTGCACCGGCTCAGTACCCATCAGTATCCAACTGGTGGAAGACAGTAAGGCTATACAGAGACCAGACTGGTTCCAACATCACCGGAACTCTTGTCCTGTCCGGAGAGTTCCACGACTCAACGTACTCACATGGATCTCACCTCACTCGCTTCTCTGTTCAATCCGTGATCAGAACTGCCGTGATCTCCAAGTTACCACTAAACGCTCTAAACGGCTTGTATTTGGTTTTAACCTCAGATGATGTAGAGATGCAAGAGTTCTGCAGAGCAATCTGCGGGTTTCATTACTTCACTTTCCCAAGCATTGTTGGTGCAACTGTACCGTACGTTTGGGTCGGGAACAGTAAGAAACAATGTCCAGAAATGTGCGCCTACCCATTCGTGCAACCTAAGCCATTTCCGGGAAGCGGGTTTATAGCCAGAGAGACGATGAAACCGCCAAACGGAGAGGCGGGAATCGATGAGATGATCAGTGTGATAGCTCACGAGCTGGCAGAAGTGTCGAGTAACCCGATGTTGAACGGATGGTATGGAGGAGAGGATGCGTTGGCACCGACCGAGATAGCGGATTTATGTTTGGGAGTGTATGGGTCGGGAGGAGGAGGAGGGTATTTGGGAAGTGTGTACAAGGATAGGTGGAGGAATGTGTATAATGTTAATGGGATTAAAGGAAGAAAGTATCTGATTCAATGGGTTTGGGATCTTACTAGGAATAGATGCTTTGGACCAAACGCTATCAATTAGAGACTATAAAATGTTTCACAAAAGCCTTGATTTGCCATACCAAGTCGAATCTTTGCATTATTCAGATTAAGACAGTAAAAAGGAAAAAAAAACAATCCAGGTATTACGTCAAGATTTCATTTCACGTCTCAGAACCAAACCCATGCTTTGACATAAGCATAAAACTCCACAAGTATCTAAAAAAGGCTGTTCAGCCAAAGCATGTAAGCATTGATTCTATGCTACTAACCTACTACTATGATATAATGCTGTCAACATTATTTAAAAGATACTTACTCGACCAAAATGACTGCCTTCATCTTAGGAAAAGACTAAATGACACAACAGATAAGGAAAAACAAGCACCTTCTACGGTAGAAGCATATCCTTGAAGAGGCCTTGTTCTGTCATTTACTTCTTTCCAACTCCAGTTGAGTGTTTATCAATCCTCACATCCAAGGAAGTTATGGAAGGGGACTTCAGGAGCTGACTGTGAGGCCAAGACATTTTCATTAGGATCATCAATGTTTCCTCTACCCTTTTCGAAGCCATATTCAACACGTCCAAAGAAGCCATGGACGGGGACTTCAGAAACTGACTGTGAGGCCAAGACATTTTCAATAGGATCATCATTATCTCTATCCTTTTCAGAGTCATTTTCAACACGTCCAAATAAGTCATGGACAGGGACTTCAGTAGCTGACTGTGAGGCCAAGACATTTTTAATAGGAACATCACTGTTTCCTCTATCCTTCTCAAACTCATCTTCAATGAGTTTTGGCCTCCACAGCTTCCTTTTCTTGTTCTGAGAAGCTGAATGTTCAGGGTTATTTTTACACCCTTGAGTTGGATTAACAAGGCTCTTTTGAGCTTTGCTACGGCGCTTAAAATCAATGAATGGTAGCTTTTGAGCACTATGTTCCATACTTTCTTCACAATCTAACAGATCATCTGGAGTAGTCTCAGTAAAAGTAAGTATCAAATCATTGTCAAGTACCTTTGCTGTATGAGTATTTTCCTTTTTCTTCTTTGGTTTTCCAAAATCCTCAGAATTACTCATATTTGTTTGTTTTTGCTCCATCCAATGTTTGTGACAGTCGTATAAAAAGTCCATGACCTCATCAACTGATTCCGTGTCTGAAGCAGGATCCTTTTCAGCATCAGGTTCTTCTACAGAGGTAGACAGCCTCTTGAAGACACTCACTCTGGTTCTATTTCTTTCAAGTTCAGCAGGATTAACATGACCTTTCATTCCAACCACCCTATTGTTAGAATCAAAAGCAGCACTGCCAGATTCTTCACGCTGTTGATAATCTCGAACTTCATTATGAGTTCTGTTCTCTGGATACAAATCAGCTCCATCCCCCAATCTTGAAGGATGACTAAAAGAAGGGTAAATACTGGAACCCCTAGCTAACATATTGTTTGGTAAAGAAAAATGATCTCCAAAGTCTTCCTGCTGTTGATATGCTGAAATTTCTTTCTTAACTCCGTCCTTAGGAGACAAACTCCTTGATGATAAAGGATAAGCAAAGGAAGGGTAGATGCTGTCGCCAGAGTAAGACAGCCTCTCAAAATTTCTCATATTCTCAGTGGCCCCTGCATAAGTTATGAGACCAGGGAGCTGAAAATGACCATTTCTGGATTCAGATTCAGAACAAGCAACTCCAGTCATGCCAGAGTTAGTTTGGTATTCACGATATTCAATAGGCATTGGAATATAATGCTCATCAGGAAATGGTTGGACTGTCTCAGAGGGAAAACTGCCACTGACATAACCACCAGGTAAAATTTCTTCTCTCAAATCATAATCTGAGTTGGCTGTAAAGGAAGCTGAGCCCATTGAATCAACATTAGGTGCCCCAAGATCATGCCCAGATCTTTTCATCGTTGCATTTCCCATGATCCACGGCTTACAAGGGTCATAACACCCTGAGTTTGTTCCATATTGTAAATCTAGAGGACCAAAGGTTTGAGCTGGAACCACTGGACCTGCCTCAAAATTAAGGTGTTCCTTGTCGTTAGACCATGAACTTGCCTGTGCAATACCATCTTTTTCATGGTTATCATTTTCTAACCAGCCACTTGCAGTATGCCTCCAGTTCTTCGAGACACTTTGATCATTAACTAGAGAATTATTAGAATTATTAGTTGAAGCAACTGTGCCAAAGCTATTAGTCATCTTTAGGTCATATCCTACACTTTCCTTCGACCCATGCAATTTGGGATCAATGAGTCTCCTAGAAACACCAGATGTGTCTCCAAAGTACTCAATCCCTTTACTTGGATCATACTCTGGAAAAATATCAGATTCATCCCCAAAACCATAATTCTCTATCAACCTACGACCAAGACGATGTCCTCTAACAGGAAACTGGGAGTCAACATCTCTATCCGCTTCTCCAACATAGAGATCCCCAAATCCACGATCATCAACTGTATTTCTCAAATACCTTTCAGGTTTTGCAACTGCAGCTTTTCTCAGTCGTGAGCTCTTTACCTTCTTTGAGCTAAACAACTTCAACAGCCTTTGAACCTATACATAAATAACATTTTCAAACAGGGTGTGTAAGACCACACAGGTTAGTACATCAACCCGCATAATATAAGATCAAACAAGGATAACTGGAGACAATAACTATAACAATTCAGCAATGTATAGATTAAATGGAGATAATAAGCACACACCTGAGCCTTCGAGAGTCCAAAATTGAACTTTTTGGCTGTAAAGTAATTTTCAGCAATAGCATAACGAAACTCACTTTCAGTAAGTGGCCTACAACGCCACTTCTCCTTAAACTTGACCTGAGAAAAAGGGATAAAGTCAAGGCTATTGTTAAACACAAACTCAGTAAGAAAACAAAAAAGGAAGAAAAGCATGAAAGTGAATCCAAGTACCTGAGCAGGAAACTGTTTCCCAGAAGAACGGAATGCATTGGGCTGGATGTTGATTCCACCATCAGAGCAAGCCTCAAATACACCATGTAGCTCTCTACTCTCGAATTCAAACAAAAACAACATCATTCCAGCTTTGACCTGATTTACAAATCCAGCCTGCCCAATTGGCAAACCGAAAAGCTCTCGCTCAAGGCATTCCTTTCTCGTAGAGCTATTGGACATGAAAATTGCACCATATTCAGGATCTTCTCCACAAGCACCATTGGATTCTTCCATATGCTTCATCCTCCGATATTTAGGCATGCTGTTACAGAAAACTAAAATAACAACAGGACTAATTTTTCTTCATTAATGTAACTAAGAAGATGCTAGAGACTTATATGGAGCCAACAAAAATCAGAATAATAGAACACAAAAACAATGCATGAAAATTTTGGCAGAGCAATTCATTATAATAGTAAGTAATTTTGAGCATTATTACAAAGGTGATGACTAGTATGTTAGATGATTACACTAGCAATTGATAATCAAAAGCAATTAAAAAAAAAAATAGTTTTAGTATATGAATTTTTTAACTCGTTAGGGTTCAAACAA
Organism: Nasturtium officinale; assembly: GCA_963854855.1. Classification (NCBI taxonomy): domain Eukaryota; kingdom Viridiplantae; phylum Streptophyta; class Magnoliopsida; order Brassicales; family Brassicaceae; genus Nasturtium; species Nasturtium officinale. The sequence continues at coordinate 4,438,751 of OY978504.1, forward strand.
AAGATTAACACACAGCAAAATCAGTTTTTTTTTTTTTGAATAACACAAATCAATCTAATGGTACAAAAAAACGTCAACAGTAAAACCCCAGAAACCCAAAATCGAAACAAGTCGTCAACATCAAAAACAATTAAGTATGCGATTGAAGAAAAAAAAAAGGGACAAGTTAGTGGCGGAATTGAACATTGACATTGACATATAAATCAAAAACGCTGACGGAAAGCAAATTCACAGGATAAATCAAACAATCGTCATGGACATATTAACAAAGAAGATTTTTAAGAAAAAAGTAACGCAGAAGAAACAAAACAGACCTGAAGAAAATTCACGGTTTAAAATCAAATTGTTGTAGCAAAAACAAACATGAATGAGATTAGGATTTTTTACTTTTTTTTTTGTTTTTGTTTTTTTCAGTATAACCGGAAGAGGAGAAAACGAAGCGGCGAGGGGCCAATATTGAAACCAAAAGATATTTTGGCCAAAAAGTACAAACGCAAATATCGAGAGACTAGCCACTCTCCGTTTTCTCTTGTTCTTATTAAATTAAAATATTCCGGATTTTATGCGATTCAATCAAATCTTTTTTTTTTCATCTAAATAACCGACCTTTCCAGATAAAATAACATTTTCAATGATGAAAACAATTTTAAAAAAAAAACTAGGATTCATTCTTTTGTACATACCAAAGACAAAATGTCCCAAAAAAACAAAAGCAAGAAGACAAATGAAGCTGTGACTGTGAGGCTTGATGTCTGTCTACAACGCTCTCATGGAGGTATATAGGTGACTAATTTATCAACTATAGAAGACTGATGCCAATAAATCAATAAAGCTTAAATTTAACGTCCTCAAAACTCGGAGACAGTCGTGCAGGTTATCCATATGGTGCTGCTGAGATTTTTTTCTTTAATGCAACATATGGGGTGTGAACCAGATTGAGATTCCTACAACATTATGGTCGATGCATATGGTTGAGCAGGTCTTCATTCAGGTTACACTGAAGCTTCTCTAGTCACGAATGTCCAATTAGATGCATAAACTATCATGTTTGTATAAAATATTCTCTGTTTTTATTTATGTGAAAACCAGATGCAGAATCTGTGTTTGAAGCAATGAAGAGGCTAGGCATATTACCGACGATGAAGTCCCACATGCTGCTTCTATCAGCTTACTCTAGAGCAAGAAACGTAACAAAATGTGAAGCCATTGTGAAAGAGATGAGCGAGAGTGGAGTAGAACCAGACACATTTGTCTTAAACAGCATGCTCAACTTCTACGGCCGGTTAGGACAGTTTACCAAGATGGAAAAGATTCTAGCAGAGATGGAGAAGGGTCCTTGTACCGAAGATATAGCACATACAACATCTTGATCAGTGTCTATGGTACAGCCGGGTTCTTGGAGAGAATTGAAGAGCTTTTTAGCGAGCTCAAGGAGAAGAGTTTCAGACCAGATGTTGTGACATGGACCTCGAGTATCGGTGCTTACTCAAGGAAGAAACTTTATGTGAAATGTCTGGAGATATTTGAAGAGATGATTGGTTCAAGTTGTGTACCAGATGGATGAACAGCTAAGGTTCTTCTATCAGCTTGTTCAAGTGAAGATCATGTGGAACAAGTCACTTCAGTGCTTAGAAGTATGCATAAGGATGTGACTGTGAGTTCTCTCGTCACAAAGTTAATGGCTAACAAATCTGGAACCGTAAATTGAAAAATAGCATTTTTAGATCAGCTTTTATGATAAAGTTTGGATTTTTATGCTCAGTGTTATATAATATATGGTGTAATGTCATAAACCGACGATGTTGCTCTAGTGGGATTGTTGATGCGAAATTGGTCCGTGAGCGAATGATTCAGAAAGTGATATTATATAAAGAAAAAAGACAGCACTCACCAAACCCTTTTGTCGTAAGAATATAATAATAAGCCGTTCGGTCGGTGAGTGCACTCTCTCTCTCTCACTGTTGTTGTGAATCTGAGCGAGATCTCCTCGGAAAATGGCTTGTAGATTGTTGTGGGCTTCTAGGGTTGCTTCTCATCTAAGGATCTCTGTTTTCCAACGAGGGTTTTCTTCTGGTGAATCTCAGTCTCCTGTTAATTTTGCTCATCTCGCTCTCTTTGTTTGATCTCTTTCTGATTATTTTTCTTTTTGATCTGAGATTGTTCTTTTTTGAAACTATGGTATTTTTATTGTTCTTGATATCTGATGAGATAATAATCGGAGTATTGTATTTGCAAATCCCATTTTTTTTGGATTGACACTAATAGCTTATATTTCTCTTTATTTTTTTGTATAAAATCCCAGAAATTGCATTTGAATCTTCGTTGCTCTGTTAATAATTATCATCTTAATGTTCAGAAACTTGAAGGTAGTGACTTTGAAATTTTCCTGATAAATGATTTTTTTTTTTTTTTTTTTTTTGCTGTGGAACTATGTGTTTGCCTAAAACAAGTTGTTTCCAGAGGAAGACAACTTTGTTTTTAACGTTGGAATGTTGATTATTTTCTCATATGACCTTTACTTGTTTTGGCCTGTCTGTTATAGTGGTATTGAAGGATCTAAAATATGCTGATTCACATGAATGGGTGAAGATTGAGGGGAATAAAGCAACCTTTGGTATAACGGATCACGCTCAGGACCATTTAGGAGATGTGGTCTATGTGGAGTTACCAGATGTGGGACGTACAGTGTTACAGGGGGAGAGTTTTGGAGCTGTCGAAAGTGTGAAAGCAACTAGTGATATCAATTCTCCAGTCTCGGGTACTGTGGTTGAAGTCAATGAGGTGCTGACCGATTCCCCTGGATTGGTAAGTCTTCATTTCAAAATCATATTAGTATTGATACCCTGTCTTATACTTAGACCGAGATCATCTCTATGGAACTGTTTGCGGTTATCGTAGTTGTTTTGGTTACTTGTTTTCATTTGATGCAAATGGCTAATAAGTTCGTTTTTTTGGAGGATCTTGATTCACAGCTTCGCGGGTAAACAATATACATAGACTTGCTTCCTCGCTTGATTCACCGCAGCTTTATGTTTAACATCGTAAACTTGGAGTTCTTAATTCTGTGGTCTCGGACTGAGTTTCTTGTTTTGGAATTCACAGGTAAACTCGAGCCCGTATGAACAAGGATGGATCATAAAGGTGGAGCTGAGTGATGGAGGGGAAGCCAAAAAGCTGATGGATTCAGACAAGTACTCTAAGTTCTGTGAAGAAGAAGACGCCAAGCACTGACCATCGTTTCTTGATGCTTCTACTGCAACGCATATTGTTGTTTTCACAAACGTGGATTAAAACGAAGTTTCTCGGTCTTTTATCTTTGGATGAATCAAGATACTGTAGTTCTGAAGATTCCAGTCTCTCCTTTTCATTTCGTGTGTTTAAAAATAATTAGATTGTTTGAATATTGGTAGAGAGTAAAAAGATTTGGCGTTTACTTTGATTTTATTTTCCTTGGAGTTAATTGAACAGTAAAACTGTTTTTTTTTCCATTCTTTGGAATCTTAACTACAGAACCCATTATCGAAACGATTTCTAGTTCTCTCTAATGAATGCCGTCAGTAGTTACTGATCTGATCTAAGAAAAATGGAGTTTTCTGACGACTGGCCATGGTTTCCTTCTTTTTTCTCGGCCTTTAATTCCTCTCGTTTATTCAGTTTTCAATCGTAAGTGTATACTCAATATATGATTGCTTACGCAATTTGCATAACCTTTTTGTTTCTAGGTAATCTATTCCGGATTGGCTGATGTTCATATGATACTAATAGATACACATATTAGACACACAAAAAAAGGCTACACTTGTGACTAATGATTGGCTTTTATCCCCTATGACCCTGCCAACAACTATAGAAGCACATCCTTCAACTAAATTTGAGAATCAGGAAATAAATGCTGAGATGAAGAAATTGATATCCAAGAAGAATCTTATAAACAAATAATGTTGGTGCAGACATTGTAGCAACCGTGTGAAACCGGTTTTGTTCTTTTCTGGTTCATATGTAAACCTCAAAAGTCAACGTTAAAAGGAAACAAAATCTGTGATGCAATGATATGTCCACAGTGAGGAAAAGATTTTGAAATGATTGTTGCTTATTGTGGAATCCAAGCTTGTTTGCCGCACAAAGTTGCAAGGTGTGGTTTGTAATACAAGACTCCTGCGTTGTCAACCCTCTACTTATTACAATAACCAGCTATATTTTTGTTGTTTATTGTCGAATCAAGTATTCTTATATTACTTCTATTTCTTTCTAGCTGCCTAAAATTAATATATTACTTTCTGTTCTGCATATTTTTATCATTTCACAAGTCATGTTTTCCACTAATATCCAAATTTTCCTCGCTAAATATTTCATACTTAATACTTTCATGGGTTTTACTCTTTGTTCTAAAAATCACTGGCTAGCTCCGATTACACCCTGCCTAGTCGCTAGATCCACCATTGCCGCTTCGATTAATGATTAATCCCTCGAGAAAGTCAGTCAACCGATTACTCCCCGCCTAATCCGATTAATCCCTGCCTAATCCGATTATTTTTGGCATAATCATCTATAATCCAATTATTTTTAAATTTTCAAGTATAATTTTTTTTGTTTTTGTTATTAAGACATTTATATTGATAGTTTATGATGTTTTATAATAAATTATGTTAAAATTATAAATAAAAATAATAAAATAAATTACTAATACTACATTTTCATGTATTTACTATAATTTTAAAAACAATATTATTTAAAAGTTTAATATAATAGATAAATATATTTTTAAAATATTAAAATAACCTAAAACTAATCTTCAATTAATCTTCGTTTACTCCCCGATTAATCCTCTAGGCGCTAGACCCACCCTCGCCGCCCGACTAGCGCCTAGCGATTTTTAAAACATTGATTTTACTGTATATAAAGTTCATATCCATAGAACCAAAATTGGTCGATTGATTATTTTTATCACACATTGAACTCAAATTTTTACCTGACTAAACTCCATTTCATCTTCTATAAGTTATTTACTGATGTTGTAAACTTACTTGAAAAGTATATAATTTACAAAAGAAACAATAAAAGTATAACAAATTATAATGAATTTCTTTTAAGAAAATCATTATATTGAAAATATAGTGTTTGGTTAGAGCATCTCCAACCCCACTTCAAAATACATTTCCAACTCAATAATGGAATAAAAATGGGATTACTATATGGAGTAAGTTTATCCATCCTTCCAATTTACTCACTATTCCATTTTTAACCGAGTTTTTGAATGAATTAAAATACAATTCAGTGGAGTTACTCTATTTTGAAAGAAAAAAAATAGAGTAATACACTTTTTAAGTATCTGAAAATGTGACTGAGATCGCCAGGATGACATCATTAGAAACGTCAGACATATCATTATTATTTGAATCATATCTACACAGTAATTCTAAAATAGTTGACAATTATTACACCTAAAAGCTGATATGCAGAGAGGTAATGATAATTACAAGTATAGTACTAATTGTTGCCTTCCATATTTGATCTTTTTGTTTAGTTCATTTTCTTATAAATATAATAATAGTTACCGGTAAAAAGACCTCCTCATTTTGTTCTTAAATTTTAATTAAAAATAAAAATAACCAATAGTTAAAAAACATGTATTAGATAGAACTCTTATTTAAGAAATTATAGGGTTTTAAATTGCTTATTTAATAACTCTTTCTCCATTTCTCTCAAGGTTTAAGAACCTCCAATGGAGGTAGGTGGTTTTATATTTCAACTACTTTCCAGTTACCACCCAACCAAACCATTGCGTTTGTTATATTTCTAACAAAATTTGCTTTTAAAATACTAAAAATAGTACTAGATAGCATATAATACACTAAATATTCTTTTTCTAAATTATGTTTTATAGATTTCGTAGATTTGAATTTACCTTTTGATAATGTATATGAGAAAGCACATTATTTTGTTATGCTTAAATCACTATAGCAAGGGTCACATAAACTTTTTACAGCAAGAAGACATAAAATAACAACCCAATTCCAAAGCTATGTCCCTAACTAATCAAATTAAACATGAGCTGATATACTAATATTTTGAGTAATTTGTTTTGGCTGGAGTTTTCAAATGTAGTTTAAAATTTCTTAAATTGGAAAAACCTTCATATATACATATATATATATGTTGTATTAGGTAAAAAATAAATAATACTACATGTGTTTGAGAGGGAAGACAAAATTGTAAGAAAAAGGAGTAAAAGAAAATGCATTTAATTAGCTCACACTTCGATTAAGGCCGACCCTCTCTCTCTCTCTCTCTCTCTCTCTTTTCTCTTCGACCTCGTCATCGTCTCCGGAGCAGGTTGCAGAAACTCAGATCTGAACTCTCCAAGTCGAAGCTGCGAATCTTACTGAGGCTTTTTCTTTTTTTACTAATTGACTTTCACCTTTGCAGCTTCCTCAGGTAACTTCACGAGACTCTTGCTTGACCTGGGTTTTAATTAGCTCTTTACTTGATTCGTGTGTTAATGGCATGTGAACTTCTCAATACTGACTCATTGACACTTCAATTACTCTCTTTCTTAAGATCGGATGCAAAATAGCTTCACTCTAATTTTCCCGCTTTTTCTCGCGTTATTGATAATTACTGTGTTTCTCGAAGAGGAATGCAAGAGAGCATTGTGTAATGTGTTTCTGAATTTGATATGTCCCTTATTGCAGTGAGTATCTTTTACTGGATAGATTATTAATGGCGAAATCTCGTCAATTTTATCCTTCTTCTCAAGATGAATCAATGTCTCCGACTTCTCTGAGATCGAGGGAATGGGAAGGTCCTTCTAGGTGGACTGAGTATTTGGGACCTGAAATGGCTGCATCAGTTTCTTCTAGGAGCTCAAAGCAGATGAGTAGTTCTGATGGACATGTTCAGAGTTCTGGTGGTTCCACTAAGGCTTTGAATATACTATGGGTTGTTCAAATGATTGAGGTTGCTGAGGGTCTCATGGCTAAAATGTATAGACTTAATCAAATCTTGGAGTATCCAGATCCTGTTGGTCATGTTTTTTCTGAAGCGTTTTGGAAAGCGGGTGTGTTCCCTAATCATCCGCGGATATGTACATTGCTCTCAAAAAAGTTTCCAGAGCATTTTAGCAAATTGCAACTTGAACGTGTAAGTAATGAGTTTCTTTTTTTTTTTTAGGCTTAGTGTGTGCTTTGTTGCTGTGATGGTAGAAGAGAACATGCTAAATTTTTAGTTTTGCTATACTTATGCAGATTGACAAGTTTTCACTGGATAGCTTGCATGATGGTGCTGAACTTCACTTACAGAGTTTAGAGCCATGGATACAGGTAGGTAATGAAACTATGTTGTACTGAAACTTGTTTCAGAGAATAGTGAACCATATCGGAAATCCATCATGCTATAAAGTCAAGCTTCATCAGTTTTCTTTATTCACTATCTTTCGTTTCACCTTGAACCAGTCTTGTATATGTGTGCACGCATATATGGTATACCAAATACATGGTTTTAACTTTTGAAGTGTAAAAGAAGAGTGGTTATTTGGCTAGCCTTCTATTTCAGTTTGTGTGTAAAATTTCAGTAAGGGGTGCCTACATTTCCTCCCGTAACACATTTTTCCTTTCTTGAACCAGCTGCTGCTTGACTTGATGGCATTTCGAGAACAGGCACTACGACTTATACTGGACCTAAGCAGCACTGTAATTACCTTGCTGGTGAGTCAAAGTCCCTCATCTACGGAAAGTATTTTCTTGCTCTTGGTTGAAACTTTAAGCTCTCTTTTGAACTCGTACCTTGGGTGGAGCTCATGATATACTGTGGCACATTTAAGTTTTTTTTTACTTGTAACAAATTTGTCTATGGGGATGGGATACAAACTGTTGAGTATTCATGATTAGCTCATAACTTAGTTCAGTTTTTTGCAGCCTCATCAGAACTCACTTATACTGCATGCATTCATGGATCTCTTTTGTGCATTTGTTCGAGTCAATCTTTTCGCAGAGAAGGTACGCTGAGCGTATCCCCTTTTTAGGTTTCTGTTCATTTGGATCAATTACACATGTCAGACGAGGCATATGGTTATTTTAATATCGATCCCTAAGAATGTTTATTCTATCAAAGTAGATTCCTAGGAAAATGTTGCTGCAAGTGTACAACCTTCTGCATGCTCTATCAAGAAATGATCGAGACTGTGACTTTTATCACCGGTATGAATTCCTTTCTTTTTTCATTTTAGTGTCGTATGTAATTTATTATTATACATAATCAATAGGCCAGTTTTCATGAATCTTCTTTTGGCATCCAGCTTGGTGCAATTCATTGACTCTTATGATCCCCCATTGAAAGGCTTACAAGAGGATTTGAATTTTGTCAGTCCAAGGATTGGAGAGGTTAAATTTTTGACTTAGTTTTATTTGGTAATTATGTTTAGTTAGATTTCACTGGATTTAAGAGTTGAGGCTCCATTTGTTATATTAAAAATGAAAATAAACGGATATACTACAAGCTAATATTGCAATTGATACGGCAGTACTAACAAGTTACCCATTTTCTTAGGTGCTGGAGGCTGTAGGACCCAGTATTTTTCTGTCTGCAGATACAAGGAAGTTGAGAAATGAGGGATTTTTAAGCCCATATCATCCTCGATTCCCAGATATACTTACAAATTCTGCTCATCCCATGGTATGAATTGCTAGATAGTTATCAACATAATGATTAGGTTTCTCTGAATTAGTAGGATGTTGTAATATTTCCTTTACAGCTTTTAAAAACTTATTTATAGCTAATAACTGCATAAATTTACCAACTCTTCCTACAGAGGGCGCAAGATCTTGCAAATGTTACTTCGTACCGAGAATGGGTGCTTCTTGGATATCTCGTTTGCCCTGACGAGCTTCTTCGTGTTACTAGCATTGATATTGCCCTGGTATGAATCTATTTTCCTTTTCTTCTCAATTGAGATCTTGATAAAGAAGCATATCCTCCACGAATTTCTATCTTGAAAACTAGCTTATCTGGTCAATATTAGTTTATAGAAATTTGTTTTACAAACCAGAAATTTTCTGCCATTCTTTGCCTTTGTTTCTAAAATAGGTTATTTTTGGTGTATGTATCTAAACCTTATGTGCTTTCATTTAGACTGTTTATTTAAATTAAAATAGTAGTAATGGAGTTAGGTTTTTGATCTACAAAACCAAAAGCGTCCATATCTATTTCATGATTGCGTGTAATTTGTGCTGTTCTAATAAATGTTTGACTGTCCTGTTGCGTTTCAGGTTGTGCTGAAGGAAAACTTAGTTGTGACTTTATTCCGGGATGAGGTGAGTGCATACCAAATGGTCCACGACAAAGAGTTTTGTATTGGAATTTGATTCGCATCAGCTGACTCTGTTAACCTAATTATGCAGCACATCTTGTTGCACGAAGACTACCAGTTGTATGTTTTACCCCGTGTGTTAGAATCAAAGAAGATGGCAAAGTCTGGTCGGACTAAACAGAAGGAAGCTGATCTAGAATATAGTGTAGCAAAGCAAGTTGAGAAAATGATCAGGTTACCACATTTTTTTTAGTTCAATTCTTATGGCTTTTTGACATCATCTGGTACTAGTGAATTGTTGTTATCCTCCAAGTTTGTGATTTTGCAGAGATTACAGCTCTTGAGTTTATTGATTTATTTTTGCTTGGTTGTTCTTTCAGTGAGGTGCATGACCAAGCATTGCAATTATGTGATACCATACACAGAGAAAGGAGAATATTACTGAAGCAGGAAATAGGGCGGATGGTTTTATTCTTCACTGATCAACCAAGTTTGTTGGCTCCAAACATTCAGGTATAGGTTTAGTTGGATTCATATTAGGGGTTTAAAGGTTTAACATCTGTCAGTGGTTGGCTTTACTTTGGTGAACAAAGATTTGCATAGCATGCTTGCATTAAAACAGGGGACTGTTAATCACCATCGTGGGCCAGTGCTATTGTTTGTTTCAGAGAAAACCGACAATGCTTTCATAGGAAAAATTACTTACATGGTTACACTTACGAAAAATGTCAATGATGAGTTTTGCGAAATTTCTATTCTATTTTCCTAGAGAGGTCGATTAGGATAGAACGAAATGAAAAGGACACAAGCTAATGGTTTATTTGAGGGAAAAACAGATTCCTTTTATAGGAAAAATGATCTACCAAAAGTTTTAAATGAAATTGTGAAAAATATTCAGGAGAAAAAGACACAAACGATCTGTGTCATTTATGATTTATGTTCTGCATAGATCGGAGCCTCCTATCCAGTATTATATTCAGAGTTCTTCTCTTCCCTAAACTTACCCAATGATTGATTTACTTACTTTTCTTTTCTTAGATGGTATTCTCTACATTGGCGTTGGCCCAATCTGAGGTTCTCTGGTATTTTCAGCATGCTGGTATTGCATCCTCAAGATCCAAAGCTACCCGAGTAATACCAGTTGAGATAGTAAGTTGAGTTTTGAACTTTGAAAGTCTCTCAATATTGTAACTGTGAACTCAAAATTTGGGGTTGATAGCTGATTTTGTCATTCCTTATTTCGCAGGATCCAAATGATCCAACCATTGGCTTCCTTCTCGATGGAATGGATCGTCTTTGCTGTTTAGTGCGCAAGTACATAGCAGGTTTGTTACTTTGAGATATCAACATCATTGGGCATTGGTTGTAAGTACAGGAGTTTGAAAGATTGGTGTTGGACCCGTTGCATCTCATTAAAATCATGAGAAGAGCCAAGTGATCAGTACTGATGCTCAGAATTTGGTAACTTAATGGTGTTTTATTTTATTTTAAATGCAGCTGCTCGAGGTTATGCACTATCATACCTTTCTTCATCAGCTGGAAGGATTCGTTACTTGATGGGTACTCCTGGCATTGTGGCTCTGGACCTTGATCCAACCTTAAAAGGCCTTTTCCAGCATATTGTGCAACATCTCGAAAATGTACCCAAACCGCAGGGAGAAAATATTTCGGCAATCACATGTGACTTATCTGTAAGAAAGATAGAGAAGATCCACTAATTTAAGTCAGATGATGCACTTAAATTTCTCTTTCACGGATAATTAATACACCCTAGATATTAATTCACTCATTTTTCCATATGTTTCCCATTTGGTCTGTCTGTCTGTCCTCAAATCCTAATTGTAGCCTGGTCTCAAACACAATTATATTGTTTAGTCATCCAATCTATTTTCATAATGCTCAGCTCCACTTGTTGTACAGGAGTTCCGGAAAGATTGGCTGTCCATTTTGATGATTGTCACTTCTTCTCGATCATCGATCAACATCAGGCATCTGGAAAAAGCCACTGTCTCTACCGGGAAGGAGGGTTTGCTATCAGAAGGAAATGCTGCATACAACTGGTCCAGGTACTGTTCCCGGCCTTATATTACCATTACTTGGTTGACTTTAGCTAGATAAACAGCAAAACTAATATACTTTAGAATTTCATGTCTTTACAATACAGATGTGTTGATGAGTTAGAGTCTCAATTATCCAAGCATGGAAGTCTGAAGAAACTATATTTCTACCATCAACACCTCACAACTGTATACTTCCTGCTGTTGTTCACTGTCCGCTATTTTCCCATGTCGTATTATGTATAATCTGACATTTGACTGTTGTAAAAGGTTTTCAGAAATACAATGTTTGGACCAGAAGGACGTCCCCAGCATTGCTGTGCATGGCTCAGTGTGGCTAGTAGTTTCCCAGAATGTGCTTCGCTAATAATTCCTGAGGAGGTAAATCCATATTTCAATCTCAGTGAATTTTTGTATTCTTTCCGTAGCACATGTCTGGACCATGAGATTCTAGTAGTGTTAAGACCACCCAGGAAGCACCATATTACTCTGAATATGACAATAGACAGTGAAAGTGTCATGTTAAAGTTTCAATATCAAAATACCATATTTTTTATTTCCTATTGTAAAATTGAATTGACCCCGTTGTCATGTTTGCATATGTATTGATTGTTTGATGTTCTGTAAGCTACTTTTGGATTCAAATCTTTCCCTTAGCATGCTATCTTTCTTGTTCTGTAAACAAAGCAATATGTATGCTGTATTCTTGGTGAATTAGGAATTCTCATTGTGTATCCGTCCATCTCATTCTTTAACAGTGACACATCTCACCACTCTTCTTATCTTCCGCCGTAGGTTACCAAATTCGGGCGAGATGCAGTGCTTTACGTCGAGTCTCTTATTGAATCGATAATGGGGGGACTGGAGGGACTAATAAATATTCTTGATTCAGAAGGCGGCTTTGGCGCTCTAGAATCTCAGGTCCTACACAAAATCAATATTATAAAAAAACAATCATCTACTTGACTACTGTCCTCAAACTGATGTGTTGTCCTTTCACAGCTTCTTCCAGAACAAGCTGCAGCGTATGTGAATAATGCATCGAGAATTTCTGCTCCTTCAATGAAATCTCCCAGGGTTGTAGGCGGGTTTACTTTACCTGGCCATGAGAGCTATCCTGAGAATAATAAGTCTATTAAAATGTGAGCGCCTGAGTAATCTCAAGTTTTCTTTCTTTATTCATGATTCATGAAATAAAGTCTCCTTTATTTTTAAGTATCTCCTTGTGATGGCAGGTTGGAAGCTGCAATTCAAAGGTTGACTAATCTTTGTTCAATTCTAAACGACATGGAGCCTATTTGTGTTATAAACCACGTATTTGTGCTAAGAGAGGTGAGTCTTCTCGATTTCATCTCAAGAATTTTTTATCGATAGAAACAAATCTAGATGGTTGGATTCCTTTATAATCTCTGCTCAAATTCTATTTGGAAAGGTTGCATGTTTCTTCAATGGCCCGTGAATAAAAAAAAAAGAATTATCTTATGGAAAGATCCCTTGTAATTTTTCTTGTTGTCTAGTCTTGTTAAGTTTTTACCTTTTAGACTTTTAGACTTTTATCTCGCCGAAACTTGCAGTACATGAGAGAATGCATCCTTGGTAACTTCAAGAGAAGATTTCTTACTGCACTACAAACTGATAGCGATCTTCAGCGGCCTTCTATTTTGGAATCTCTTATCAGGCGGCATATGAGCATAGTTCACTTGGCAGAGCAGCACGTTAGCATGGACCTAACCCAAGGCATCAGAGAAATTTTACTCACAGAAGCATTTTCAGGGCCTGTTTCTTCTTTGCATTTATTCGAAAAACCTGCTGAACAACAGCAAAACACTGGATCTGCAGTTGAAGTTGTGTGCAACTGGTACATGGACAACATCATCAAGGATGTTTCTGGCGCAGGAATCCTTTTTGCTCCAAGGCACAAATACTTCAAAAGCACTAGACCAGTTGGAGGCTATTTTGCAGAGTCAGTCACCGACCTCAAGGAATTACAGGCTTTTGTTCGTATATTCGGCAGCTATGGAGTAGACCGGCTGGATAAGATGATGAAAGTACATACAGCTGCCCTGGTAAACTGCATAGAAACATCCCTGCGTTCAAACCGGGAATTGATTGAGGCGGCTGCTGCAAGTATGCATTCTGGGGACAGAGTGGAGAGAGATTCATCTGTTAGGCAGATAGTGGATTTGGATACCGTGATAGGATTCTGTATTGAAGCTGGTCAAGCGTTGGCTTTTGATGAGCTCCTAGCCGAAGCCTCTGGAGCTGTTCTTGAAGACAATGCATCTTTGATACACTCTATGATCTCCGGCATAATTGAGCACATACCTGAAGAAATACCTGAAAAGAAAGAAATCAGAAGGATCAAAGGTGTGGCAAACGGCATTGGTGTAGCTGGTGATCATGACTCCGAATGGGTGAGATTAATCCTCGAAGAGGTAGGAGGCGCAAATGACAACTCATGGAGTCTCTTACCTTACTTTTTCGCATCATTCATGACCTCAAATGCCTGGAACACTACTGGATTCAACATCGAGACTGGCGGATTCAGCAACAACATCCATTGCTTGGCTCGGTGTATTAGCGCTGTCATTGCAGGAAGTGAGTACGTGAGGTTACAACGTGAATACCAGCTGCAGCATCAGTCCCTTTCCAACGGTCATCATTCTAGTGAAAATCTTGAGGCAGAGTTTCAACCACGTGTAACCGCTGAAGCAAGCATTAAATCTGCAATGTTACTCTTTGTAAAATTTGCTGCATCGATCGTGCTAGATTCATGGAGCGAAGCCAACAGGTAAGAGAAACCCAGCTTTTCTTTTTTACTTCCCTATCCCACATATTTATCCGCACCATCACCCTTTTTTCTGCAGGTCTCATCTTGTGGCTAAGCTTATCTTCTTAGACCAACTCTGTGAGATATCACCATACCTCCCAAGAAGCTCCCTTGAATCACATGTCCCGTACACAATCCTCAGGTCAATCTACACCCAATACTACTCCAACACACCATCCACACCGCTCTCAACAGCATCCCCATACCATTCTCCATCTGTATCGCTTATTCACGCTTCTCCCTCCATGAAAAACTCCGCCACTCCCCAGCGTGGTAGTGGTAGTGGCAGTAGCGCTGCAGCGGAGTCAGGCTACTTCAAAGGCTCATCATCGTCACTCTACAGTCAGGAACACTTGAACGAACCCGAAACTGGAAACTCGAGGAGCAATGAGAACAACAAACAAAGGGGGAGTTCCCGTCGTTCTGGACCGTTGGATTACAGCTCGAGCCAGAAAGGCGGATCAGGATCAAACAGCACAGGTCCTAGTCCACTTCCTAGGTTTGCTGTCTCAAGATCTGGTCCCATCTCATATAAACAGCATAACTAAGACAGACTTCTCGCACATGCTACAAAAAAAAAAAAAACAATTATGTAGAGAGATTAGATTTGTAAAAATCTCGCGACACGCTTGTTATGTTTATTTTATATCTTCCGATCGTTAAACTTGTGTAATTCGCAAAAACCACTATTAAATATTAATATGAATTACATATTTTTCTTAACAATTTCATAATTCCGTTATTTACGTTAATCAATCATTATCATTTGTCAATTTTTATTTGTCAGTTAACTTGACAGTCTTAAGATAAAAATATGGTGAAAAAACAAAATAAACAAGAGTCATCATCATCTTCATTAGTGAGCTAATGCTAAACTAGACTTTGCTCAATCTCTGACTTGAAAACCCAAAACTTATTTCACACCCAATGGCGCGTAAATCTTCCCTCCTCAAACGAGCAGTCATCGCCGTCGTCTCCGTAATCGCAATCTATGTCATTCTCAACGCCTCCGTCACTCGTTCCCTTCCTTCCTCATCCGATCTCCCTCGCCAGCTTATTCGCGAAGAAGATAATGATGCTTCAATTCAACATAGGGTTAAGGTTTACATGTACAATCTCCCCAAGAGATTCACTTACGGTGTAATCGAGCAGCACTCAATCGCTCGCGGCGGAATCAAGAAGTCCGTCGATGACGTCACCCAGCTCAAGTATCCAGGTCATCAGCATATGCACGAGTGGTATCTTTTCTCGGATCTGAATCGACCCGAGGTTGATCGATCCGGGTATCCAATTATCCGTGTCTCGGATCCTGCAGATGCTGATTTCTTCTACGTCCCGGTGTTCTCTTCTCTTAGCTTAATTGTGAATGCGGGTCGACCCGCTGAACCTGGATCCGGTTACAGCGATGAGAAGATGCAGGAAGGGTTGATGGAGTGGCTTGAAGGCCAAGAGTGGTGGAGGAGGAATGAAGGACGAGATCATGTGATACCTGCCGGCGATCCAAATGCATTGTATCGGATCTTGGACCGGGTCAAAAATGCGGTTTTGCTTGTGGCTGATTTTGGGCGGTTGAGACCTGATCAAGGATCGTTTGTTAAAGATGTCGTAATACCTTACTCTCATAGAGTTAATCTCTTTAATGGAGAAATCGGAGTGGAGGCTCGCGACACATTACTCTTCTTCATGGGAAATCGATATCGCAAAGATGTAAGTAGTTGTAAAGGTGAATACTTTGAGTTTGAAATGTTCCAATTCTGTTAGCTTTCTAAGCTTTTAGGTGTCTAATGAGATAGGTCCATTGTAAAGATGTTGAAACTTTGTGGCCTTAGCAGACACTAGCAGTAAAGCTAAGGAATGAATTTGTAGAGCATTTATATAGATCATCTAAGTCTACGTTTTCATAGTTTTATCTACTTGCATTTATATACAAGGCTCATAGTATTAGTTTGTATAGCATAATCTCCCTCAACTTCTGTCTTTCTGTGAAAAAGACTACTATATTGATCTCCTTCTGACTGCTTCCTTGGGCGTGTGTCTTCAGGGTGGAAAAGTTCGTGATTTGCTATTCCAAGTTCTTGAAAAGGAAGATGATGTAACGATAAAACATGGAACTCAATCCAGAGAGAACCGACGAGCTGCTACCAAAGGAATGCACACTTCTAAGTTCTGTCTAAATCCTGCGGGTGATACCCCCTCCGCCTGCAGACTCTTTGACTCGATAGTTAGTTTGTGTGTGCCCGTGATTGTAAGCAATAGCATCGAGTTACCTTTCGAAGATGTTATAGATTACAGAAAGTTTTCGATTTTTGTTGAGGCCGATGCAGCTCTGCAACCCGGATTTCTGGTTAAGATGCTGAGGAAAATAAAAACCAAGAAGATCCTCGAGTATCAGAGAGAGATGAAATCGGTACGTACCTTCTCTTTCTATTCAACCCCTAACATCTCTTACATATCTTGGGACATTTCTCATTCCCAAATGATGACATGCACACAGGTAAGACGTTATTTTGACTATGAGAACCCAAATGGAGCAGTGAAAGAAATCTGGCGTCAAGTCTCGCAGAAGTTACCGCTCATCAAGCAAATGAGTAACCGCGACAGGCGCCTTGTCACAAGAAACTTAACCGAACCAAACTGTTCATGCCTATGCACAAACCAAACCGGTCTAATCACTTCCATTTAAAACAAAGAGAGAGAAACCTTTAGGATTATGGAGGAGCTTGAACTTCTCTCATACTCAACTTTTTAACCACCGAGACTTGCACAAGCAGATATATCGTCTCCCCATGGCTTAACTTCTCGAGTAAAGAAACAGAGCGCACACGCTTGGCGACTGATTTTATAAGGAAGATATGTTTGAAATCATTCTTCTTCTGTAGATTCCATTAGTTTTCATGTTCTTGATAGTGTCACACACACTTTATACGGACCCAAATGCCATTATGTTACTACTGTACATGTCATAAAAGAACAAAACGCAGCTTTAGTTCTGCTAATATTTAGAGAATATCGCACTCTTTGTCAACTCATAAGATTCGGTCACTGCTCAATCATCCGCTTTATATATCTTTGAGAAGCATCATTTTAAAAGTTGCAAGCAGTTCCATCCTGTAACCTCTATATAATTTTTATATTAACTGACAAGTATCATTTTTTCATTATTACACGAATATTAATCATTTCCATAATGAAAAACGTGAAATATTTTCACTGATTTAAATATCCTTAAATGAGTTTTTGAATGTTATTGTAACTTAATTGATTGTATGTCGCTATATTTATAAAAAAAAATAACAAAAGGTAACATACCATTATCGTATACTACTGCAAATGAATATTATTAACTCATAAAAGTAGTGAGTTCGTCAATTTACATAATAATCTAGCTCATAATAATCAGGAAATTGGCTTTAGCTTTGAAAATCCTATATCAAAAAGTCTGTCAGGTTGTTTATTAAAAAAAAAAAGGGTCAGGTTCAAACTCTCTCAATGCGTTCTTATCTTTTCTGTTTGATAAATGTATGTGTGTTTTAATTTCCTTATGTTACGTGTCAATGTTGGATTCTAGTCTTCTAGAGATATCGTTGCTGCTGGCACATGTGCATCCTTGACCATTTAAATAACACCACGTATTATGAAAAGCCGATGTCATTTTCCTTCATCACATCACATATGATGACAAAACTAATTAACTAATTGCAGCTGCGAAAACAAAAACACGTACGAATAAATACACGGTGTGTGTTAAATGAATTTTAAATATTACAAATAAATGAATAATCTAAATTTAATTATTATTTATTAGTAGACATTATTCTATTTGCCATCATTGGCCAGACATATTTAATTCATTTATTTGTACACAAGTGGGGAACAAGTGGGCAAAGCTCTCGCAATGTAGATATCGGAGATCCGCATTATGTCGGATTCTCAGTCGTTGGTCAAATTGTTGAGTTCTTTTCTTTCTTTTTTTTTTGATGATTTTTTTGTTGAGTTCTTTGGACTAACATAATGATATCTATGCTATTTTCAGGGAATTCGAGGGTTAATGTATCGACTTATCTCTATCTCAGTCTTATTTATTCCAATAATTGTTAATGTTAGGCAGATGTTTAGCTAAAGGAGCGTTGTTCTCTGTTTCAAACTCTGTTCTGGTTTCAGTTCCGTAATGAAATGAAAATCGTTTGTTCACAAAAAAAAATTCAAAGTATGATTGGTCACATTTGCAGACAAAAAGGAGAACCTAATATATGCTAGCGATATACTTGTCGAACATTATTGTAATACGGTTCGGAAGTCGCGAGAAGCTAATTAGTGTTGGAAAAGTTTTGGCCAAGCAACTTTAACAACACCAACACCAACAAAAGTTGGCATATTTGTAAATATATTATCGATCTTGCAATCCAACAAATCGAGCTGCTAGACAGTAAGATTTGTGGATATTTTATCGACCTTTCAAGATTTTTGTCCATTGTCTGAGCCAAAATCTTAGCTCTTTACTATGACCACAATTAAATTTGACCTAGGTCGAGGCGACAAACATCTAGAGTTCAGAGACCAGAGGAGGTGAACGTACATGACAATAACAATTGAATAATATGTGAAATTGCACCAAATAAAAATATTTATCTATCGAAGAGCTTGTCTTGCCGCTTCCATGAGATAGAATCGGATTAACAACAGAAATCTATATGTGATTTTTGGTGGTGACAGAGATGGACCATATCTATCAATGTAGCCAGCTAGTTCATAGTCATAAAACATTAATTCAAAGTGACCACATAATATAGTTGGTGGTTAAAAAAATTGGTGACAACTATCATGTAAACGTTAAAGAGATAAACTTTAATTGCTTATAAAGACATCCGTCTCATTTGAAATATTGGTGGTGACTCGCGGCGTATTATAAGAGATTAACACGGATGGATTTATCCACAACTTAAAAAATACGGACACGGAAACAAAAATCTGATAATCATTTCGTCTAATACCATGTAGAAAATAATTCTTGTATGCTTTACTAATGACTGGATAGTGGATACATATCTATATATGAATAAATATAAGAAAATTACAAAAGATTTTGTAATTACAGTAAAGTTCTTAAGCTAATATAGTTTTACACACCCTTTACATTTTGATTCTTTTTTTATTTATGTATCTCTGTATAAATATTTATGTTTCATAAATTTTGTAGAATACTGAATCTTGGTAATCACTTACATTATCATTAATTCACAGATTTTAATGTTTAGTGATAAAAAAAGATCTTTAATATACTTCAACAAAAAGACTTGGGATCAGAATACATTTTGAAGGACCACGTGAACTTCATTGGTTATCCGTACCAGCTGTTGTATTATCTATATATAGCATACGACCACGTGGGTACACATCGCATGAAAATTATATGGCTACATAATATTATATATATATATATATGTACACAAATATGTGTGTGTAATAATCAAAGATGAATCCAGATTTATATATATATATATATATATGCATACATACAAATATGTGTGTGTGTAATGATCAAAGATGATTCGTAATAAGAAAATTGATAATATGTTGGTACTTTGGGCTATGGCATTCGATTACAATGAAATTGAACATTTTATTATCTAGCAAAACTGAAAATCAGTTATATCAGATTGAAATTTTCATGTGGATCTTTACCAAATAAAATATTGCAGGTGTACCTTTTGTAGGTAACTTAACTGTTGACTATTTATGAATTATGAACAAGCCACGCAACTATTTCGGAATTCAAATATGTAAGCGAGATACATACATGTATGTATGCATGCAACGTAATGGGATATACGTGTGAGGTAATATATTATATATGTATAAACAATATATCTTAAAAATATACAATTACTACAAGAAATACAGATCAGGGAAAAAAAGAAATACAGATTTGGAAGTTGAAATAAATTTGTTTAAAATATATAATGAAAATCTAATTATTTTTTTTTCTTTTGTTTAAATGTGGTTTTTTGGGGAAAAGTTTAAATGTGAAATTTATTGATGATAAGGGTTATAAGTTATAACAACACTTAAGGAAATAGGAACCACATCAGTTGTACGTAGTTTAACGAAAACAGAGCACGTCAAATAGGAAACAGAGCATTAGCCGGTTCTGTTTTGTTTGGGATAAATTATGTTTTTGTTTGGGTTTAATGTTAAGCGATATTGCTTTCAGTCTCTGAACACATTTTGGAACTACAACGACTTTTACGGAAACCCATGTGATGTTATATATACAAACCAAAGTAGAGTTGTAGGAAACTTGGTTCAGCGTTACGCATTGTCCACTTATTATCGATAACGTCAATATATATATATATATATATATATATTCAATTATGAATCGTGAATCGTCAAATATATATATATATTTATTTATTTAATTATGAACGTCAATATATATATATATATATATATATATTTAATTGGATCGTGAATCGTGAATCGTGGAATTAATCCATAAATGTATGAAATTTTTTAAGTTTAATTATGTTTAATTTTGAGTTAACAAAAAGGTTAATTATTTATATTTATATCATCTACAACTTTCCATCGTGATTTTCCTGGTTTTAATTAACGTGAGATGGACACACATATATATATATATATATTAACGAGACGCTTTTTTCTTCTTTTTTTTTACCGAAACTTAAATTCATTTTGTTTTCCTTGAAAAGATACCATTTTTGTGACGCCTTCCATAGTAAAAAATGGTTCAATATATATATATATATATACTGTAGATGATAGTATTTCAATGAACCTCGGTTGTATTGATTGTTAATAAACCATTATCTTAGATTCAACTGATCTAGTTGTGATTCTTCTAAATATCATTTTCTGCAGCAAGTGTCGACATTTAAAAATTAGGGTCTAATAAATAATTTAGAAGGACTTATTAAATCAATAATTATTGCCGAAAAGGGTAAGTGCGAGACCAAACCCTTACCCAAAATGGAAAAATTACTTTGATTAAGGGATCCTTTTTATTTACCTGGTCAATGTTTTTTATAGGTAAAACGTTCGTAAGGTCGAAGCAATTAATGAACGACAATACATGTTTTCTTAAAAATTGTCATCTGTCTCATGTTAGCTTTTTTTTCCCCTTACAACTTCAGATGCTAAAGGTCAACATCATACTGAGGGTTCAACAACAGAACCTGATTAACTTGAGGAGTGAGCTAAACAAAAATTTAGAAAAAAAAAAATTACATCTGACTCACTCTAGTGGTGGGTGGTGCATCCCACCGTTGGTCGTGAAATAGCAGCATTCACTAAATTTATCATAGTAAACAATTTTCAGAACATGTTAAATTCCAAATTTGCTTTTAATTAACCAAAACAAATTGTTTTATCCTTTTTTAATTGAACTTGGTTTTCCCTATATAAGTGTAGAGTACTTTTTGTGTGAGTTAAGGATTGTACTTTTCAATCTAATCACTATTTAAATAATTCTTCGATAATTCCAATAAATTTAAACATGAATAATGGACAATGAATTTTTACTCTAATAAATTTACATCAAAACTCTCCACGTTCATTTTTGTCAGAAATCAGAATCATATGTGCCCTCTTTGTCTCATAATGCCTTCTTTACTCTCAGCTGCGGAGAAACAGAAGCAGTGAAAACGCACTTCTCTTCCTTTAATTTTTTTCTCAAATTTTCAGAGAAAACATAACTGCAAACTGAAGTTTTTTACTGGTAACTTCGATATCTTCGTTTCAGCTGCTAGAATATCCAGAGATTTCTATTTTCATGGGTTTATTCTGTTATATATTTTTTATTCAATGGTCCTGAATCCAACAGGACCCACTAATTGTAACGCTCTATAATAACATCAGAATTATTTTCTCTATGAAGACATTTTTTTCCATAATCATGTCGGAGTTTTTGGATTTCTCTTAGCTTTTTTTTTTCCTTAATATAATTTTCTGTAGCAACTTTGATTTGGCAATTGGCATATTCTTTATTTGATACTTTGATCGTTACATTTTCCCGATCTTCAATTTCTTTCTCAGTTTGGCAGTAAATGTAACAGTTGAAATTGTAGCCATTTTGGTATAAGTTTGCTCTTACGACATTCCTCTTTAGGAACTTTGCTATTCTTGAAACTCTGTTTTTTTTCTTGAATTTATTTCCCATGTTTTCAAGAATCGAAGCAAATTCAGTTTTGGTTCAGAAAATGTGGGCTTGAAAAGGATATAGAGTATTCATGTGTTAGAAGAAGAATCAAAAATGGCGGGAAGAGTAGAAGCAGCAACGATGGGCGGTGAGATCGATGAAGAAGGTGATGAGAGAGGCAGCATGTGGGAATTAGACCAGAAGCTTGATCAGTCTATGGATGAAGAAGCTGGTCGTCTTAGAAATATGTACAGAGAAAAAGTATCAATTTTTTTTTATTACAGATTATTCTTGATTATATGGCTGCAGGATTATAAAAGACATTTGTTTATATGTCTTCAACTTAGATATCTATTATTATAATAACAACAACTTGGCTAAATATTTTTGCAGAAATTCTCTGCTCTTCTGCTTCTGCAGCTCTCGTTTCAGAGTCTTGGTGTTGTTTATGGAGATTTAGGGACTTCTCCTCTCTATGTTTTCTACAATACATTTCCTCATGGTATCAAAGATCCAGAAGATATCATTGGAGCTCTGTCTCTCATCATTTATTCACTTACACTCATCCCTCTCCTCAAATATGTGTTTGTTGTATGTAAAGCAAATGATAATGGTCAAGGTATTAAACCAATTCACAAGCATCGATCTTTGTTTTGTTTGTTTGTTTGTTGTTGTTGTTATCAGTGTGATTGACTTGCTTGATTATTGTAGGTGGGACATTGGCTTTGTATTCATTACTCTGTAGACATGCCAAAGTCAAAACAATTCAGAACCAGCATCGTACTGATGAAGAGCTTACTACTTACAGCCGTACTACGTTTCATGAACATTCCTTTGCTGCAAAAACCAAAAGATGGTTAGAAAAACGGACATCTCGGAAAACCGCTCTTCTTATTATAGTTCTTGTTGGTACTTGTATGGTCATTGGCGATGGAATCCTTACGCCAGCCATATCTGGTATGCAAAATTCATTTCCCTTTCCAAATATGTATGTCCCATTGTTTGTTTGCTTTTACATTTACATGTTTATAGTTTTGTGTGAAATCTTTTGCAGTTCTCTCTGCTGCTGGTGGGCTAAGAGTAAACCTTCCTCAGATAAGCAATGGTATATATCTTTACATGCATTCAACTTCATCCAAAATATGTGATGTCTATAATAATGATAATAGTAAGTTTGTGTTTGTTGTTGCAGGTGTTGTTGTTTTTGTTGCTGTTGTTATATTAGTCAGCTTGTTTAGTGTACAGCATTATGGAACAGACCGGGTTGGTTGGCTTTTCGCGCCCATTGTTTTTCTATGGTTTCTCTCTATTGCAAGTATTGGTATGTACAATATCTGGAAACATGACACAAGCGTTTTGAAAGCTTTCTCGCCGCTTTATATATACCGGTATTTTAAAAGAGGAGGTCGTGATCGCTGGACCTCTCTTGGAGGCATTATGCTTAGTATTACAGGTTACTAAAAGAAAAAAATATGGCTGATTCTGCATTTCAACTACTCTTTATCTTCTTGATCTTAATCTTTAATTTTTTTTTTCTTGATATGTCCACGGAAATGGCAGGAATAGAAGCACTCTTTGCTGATCTATCGCATTTTCCGGTCTCAGCTGTGCAAATCGCTTTTACTGTAATTGTGTTCCCTTGCCTTCTTTTGGCTTATAGCGGACAAGCTGCCTATATTAGGAGGTATCCGGATCATGTGGCTGATGCGTTTTACCGTTCCATTCCAGGTTGATTCTTCTATGACTTACCGTCTTTTGTATACAATCTATGGTAGAAATTTAAAGATTTTAAGTGAATTTTTTTTTTCATTCTTGCAGGAAGTGTATATTGGCCAATGTTCATTATTGCAACTGCTGCAGCGATTGTGGCGAGTCAAGCCACGATATCGGCGACATTCTCCTTAGTCAAGCAAGCTCTAGCCCACGGGTGTTTTCCAAGAGTTAAAGTAGTGCATACTTCCCGGAAGTTCCTTGGTCAGATATATGTTCCTGACATCAACTGGATTCTAATGATCCTTTGCATCGCTGTCACTGCTGGATTCAAGAACCAGAGTCAGATAGGAAATGCTTATGGGACCGCAGTGGTAATTGTCATGCTCGTGACAACGCTACTTATGACGCTGATCATGATCCTCGTTTGGCGTTGCCATTGGGTTCTGGTTCTCATATTCACCATCCTCTCCCTTGTCGTGGAATGCACCTACTTCTCGGCCATGCTTTTCAAAATCGACCAAGGCGGTTGGGTCCCGCTCGTTATCGCTGCAGCTTTTCTCCTCATCATGTCGGTATGGCACTATGGAACTTTGAAGAGGTACGAGTTCGAGATGCATAGTAGAGTCTCAATGGCTTGGATCCTCGGCCTTGGTCCTAGCCTTGGGCTTGTTCGGGTTCCCGGGGTTGGCCTTGTTTACACAGAGCTAGCCAGTGGAGTCCCTCACATTTTCTCTCATTTCATCACAAACCTACCTGCCATTCACTCTGTTGTGGTGTTTGTATGCGTCAAGAACCTCCCGGTTTACACTGTCCCCGAGGAAGAACGGTTCCTTGTTAAAAGGATTGGCCCCAAAAACTTCCACATGTTCCGTTGTGTCGCTAGGTAACCTCTGAAACCGTCTTATGCTGTGATTACTTGGGGGGTGCCATGTTTAACCGTAAACAAGATTGAACACTCGTTTTAACTGTTATATGTTTCGTCCTCCATTTATTGTTAACATAACAGGTACGGATACAGAGACTTGCACAAGAAAGATGACGACTTTGAAAAACGACTCTTCGAAAGCCTCTTCTTGTATGTCCGCCTTGAATCTATGATGGAAGAAGGCTGTTCAGATTCCGATGAGTACAGCACCTGCGGAAGCCAGCAACAGCTTAAAGAAAAGCTCGGGAATGGGAACGAGAGCGAGAATCTAGCAACTTTTGATACGTTCGACTCAATAGAGTCGTTAACGCCCGTGAAACGTGTGAGCCACACTGTGACAGCAACAAGCCAGATGAGCAGTGGAGTAGACGAGCTGGAGTTCATAAATAGGTGCCGGGACGCAGGAGTAGTGCACATAATGGGGAACACAGTGATTCGAGCGAGGACGGCAGCGAGGTTCTACAAGAAGATAGCCATCGACTATGTGTATGCGTTTCTTAGGAAGATTTGTAGAGAACATAGTGCCATCTACAATGTTCCTCAGGAGAGTCTATTGAATGTTGGTCAGATTTTCTATGTATAATGTTTTATATGTAAATGCTTGTGTTGCTATATTTTGTTTGTATGTATGTGACTATGATATTTGTATAGTTAATCAAAATTTTGGTGCACCTGCGGAAAAAGATAGTAAACTACTACTAATTACAAGAGTAATAATTACATTGGATTGATCTTTTTATTGAAAAAGAAAGTCTCAGGAGTTCAAAAAAGTGTCTAAGGCCTTGTACCAAAAACCAATTTACTTACACTGAATAATAAAAATGGCTATACAAATATGATTATGCGCTTTAAGAGTTTCTTGTACAAATCAACACCATCGTTTCTCTTGAAACTGTAACACTCTTATATCCAAAAGATTCAGCAAGGATATACACAAACATTTTTTTATACGAATCACGTACTACTTGTGGATTAAGTGGTTGACTGCGTGTGGTTTTGTCTGGGGGGCAGAGGACATGGTGCGGAGACGTCTGGCTATCTCAGGGAAGGAAGGTCGAACAAATGGGTCAGGAGCCCAGCACTGCTCCATGAGCATCCTCCAGTCCGGGTCACAGTAGCTTGGCACGGTTGGTCTCAGTGTATTGTTTACTATGCCTCCTACAATTATATTTCACACAAGTAACAACGGGTAAGAGATTCAGACTACCAACACAGATGAGCTTAATTGCGACTTCCGCAAATCGTATAGTCAAAACTGAATATGCATAGGGCTATTATGGTGGCCAGCCCGACTTGGCTTTTGAAAGTATGCCCTTATTCAAATTTGGGAAAATGAGATTCGAGGCTGTTCCTAATCGTACACGTTACACAACCTTGTTGGTACGAAAAGAATCCGAGGGTGAATGAACAAAGAGAGTAGTTTACCAATTATTGCCCCATAATGCATATTTGCGTAGGGTTCCTCACCGGTAAGAATTTCCCATAAGACAATTCCGAAAGAGAACACATCAACCTGTGTGTAAATGAAGTAAAAACGGTAAAAAAAAATTACTTCCCAAACCATTAAAAGGGCATTGAAACTAAACAAATATAAAACTGATTACATATTCGTCTTTCATCTTCCAACATACTAATTTGAGAGCTCTAGAGTTCATTTACTGGCACAAGAATGTTACCTTTTCAGAAACTTTGCTGCTACTGCCACTAAGTAGCTCGGGAGCCATCCAAGGGAGGGTTCCCCTTACACCGCCAGTGACCAAAGTGTTTCTTTTTATCTTTGACAGACCAAAATCACCAACCTTCATGGATAAAGCAGCATCTCTTTGTCAAACAAACAAAACAATATGACAATGTTGTATCATTCTGTTCTCGCAAAAGTCACCTTGCATATGGGACGGGCAGGATCCTTTAAGTTGACAAGCAAGTTGTCACACTTCAAATCAAAATGCACTATGCTCTTTGAGTGCAAATATTCCATCCCAAAAGCTGCATCCATTGCAATGATAAGTCGCTTACGTCGATCAAGCTGCCTGTATTCGCCAAATTTGAATTGGTAAAAACGAGGGCCGTTATGAGGAAGCAATAATACCGACGAGCTGTATTAAATAATTACCTGTTGCTGAGCAGAACATGTCTAAGCGATCCATTGACCATGTATTCTGTAACTGTAGCTAAAGTTCCGCCTGGTCCATCTTTCACTACCCCGTAAAATGCCATAACATTTGGATGATGAAGCTTGGAAAGAATTTCAGCTTCATGCCAGAACTCCAAGGTCTGAAATTTTCAATCAGTGGTTGGTGAAACAGAGAACCTATTAAACTAATGCCACTTACTCGAAAGTAAGAATCATGTTTCTACACTAAAGGAAAAATCAAGTAATATTGTACAGGGAATACTAACTTTCATAACAAGAATCTGATTACCGATTCAGGCAAAAGAAAAATGGACATGAAAAAGCTCGGTTTTGGGGTCAGATAGCAGTAGTGTCTTCTAACAATACTCTATTTATTCTAAACCAGAAAAATAATTTCATTTGGGAGAACCACTCAGTGGCCAATGGACATTGATAATTCTCAGACACCACAACTACTTAAGAAAGAAAGCTCACCAATCTCTCTTGTTCAGATGAACGACCAATAAAACAGCTCCTCTTTATTCTCTTGATAGCAACATCTGTACCCCTCCATTTTCCATGATAAACAGTGCCAAAGGTACCAGAACCTAATTCCTTCAGTTCTTCCAAGTCGTCATTTTTAATGACCTGAAACAGAAACAAATTGGATATAATCGTTTCATTTTTTCCCTATCAGTAAGAAAACCAGGAGCAATATTGACAATAGATTCTAAAGTTCCAATTACTTACGCCTACTCTAATTTATAAGAAGAGTACATTATGCCTATTCTGCAACATTCCTTTTAACTAGAACCGATAAATACCAAGCAACAACTAAAAGGTTGTATTGGAAAGTCATAACTTGGTTGACAGAAAGTAAAGTCCTTCCAGTACTTAGGGCCTGTACTGCTAAAGAGTAATACTTCGTTGCACGAAAACCATCTTTTAAGATCACCGAACAATTATTTAGTCCCTTCTTTGTGAGTGTTGTTTAGTTCACTAATGGTGGTAGATCAATCATTACATAATATCTTATTTAAAAGACAGGGGCAAATGCAACCACTTGTAAACATGTTAAGCCGCTTCCAAATGCATACCTGCAGAGATCTCATACCAATATCCGCATCCATAAAGTCAATAAGAGGAACTCCAGTATTCTACATATCCAAGTTTACAGAAATTAGCAAAATATCCGTTGAAGCGTGTTTTTGCCAGTGGTGATTAGATTTTCCATATTTAGGTTGGAAAAAATAAGCTTACCACAGTTACATCCGTGCTTTCAGCATCTTTGATCTGTGACTGACTGTAATCTTCTTGTGGGTCTACTGTGTTCAAATCAGCTACGGTAGTGGTAGACACAACCGGCTCGATGTTTCCATTAAAGTGGATTTGTGTATTTATCTGACTTGAAGCAACTTTCTCAGACTGCAATGGTGGGTAGCTATAATCAATTGGAACCCCGTTAGTGTTAGTCAGGGAAGTGGGAAATCCCGGGTGGTCCTGATCCATAAGGGATAGATCCTTTCTCTCAAACTCTTCAGGCACCAAATTTCGGAAAAACGACCAAGTTTTAGGGTCATCATTCTGAATATTTAAACTCACACCAGCTCCATCAGCATGCAATGGCCCTAAGCCAGGAAAGTCCAGAGAATCTTTTGCTTTCAGTATATCAACAAGAAAATCCCGAGGAAACCTATCGTTTATATCAACAACTATATCCGCATTCTCAATGTGTCCTCGGGGAACAGCCTTGACCGAAGTCTCTGTCTGACTTACATGCTCTGGGGCTTTAGGTTCCAAGTTTCTTTTTTCAGACTGTGGCATAGTACCCTCGGCTGTCCAGATGATTTCAGGAGCTGGTCTTACTGGTGCAGTAGAATGAACGTTCTGGGACTCCATATTTGCTTCATGAAAAGTTTCAGATGATTCGCTGATAGGCAGAAACGGTTCAGAATTTGTTTGAGCCATTACATGTTGAGAACCATGGGAATCATCAGATTTAGACAAACGGTTAGTTTCTGCTGGATCTCGTAGAGTGCGCTCAGAATGAAAAACCCGAATCACAGGCTGGTCGACATTGCTCAGATTAGATGAATCACTGTCTGAAGCAACATGTCTAGATGCTGATAATCCTTCAGGCAGACAAAATTGTTTGTCCTGATTCTGTTTCATGCCTTCATTTGCTGTATCTAAGGCACCCGTTTTTGGAACATAGTCCTCGGATTGACTTTTTTCTGGAAATACAAAGGATTTTGGATCTGGAGTCGAATTGGATATTTTCATGGAAATAGGAGCTTCTTCCTTAAGGGTGTGATCTGGAACCATAGAATCACTAGATACAGAAGATACCGAATACTCATTGACCATAGTGGTGGAGGGTTCTTTCTTCATCTTTGACTCCTTGGCTGACAGATTTTTTTCAACATGTTCCTGGGATTTTCTACGACTCGTCTCTGGAAGAGCTGTAGAACTTGGATATGGTGTTGAACTGGATATTTGTGTGGCTACTGGAGCTTCTGCCTTCAGGAGGTGGTCTGGGACTATCACATCACCGGGCATAGAGGAAACATAGTACTCACTGACCCTTGGAGTTGAGGATTCTCTCCTCATCTTTGGCTCCTTTACCAAAAGATTGATCTCGACAGTAGATATGTTAGCAGGATCAGTTACCTTCTGAAATGAGTCATCTCTTCTCATTGTGGCCTCTTTTGATGAAGCTTCTGGATCTTGTACATAAAAGATCTGCTCCTGACGAAAAACTCCTTGCTCAGATTTTTGTGGATAGTGAGGCACCAGACTTTCACGAGGCGTTTCAGGATTTACAGAATAAGGGATATAATGAGGTAGTGGTTGAACATGCAAAGGAGCAGACCCCTTCTCATCTATGTAGCCTGTGCTTGCCATGTGAGCTGATGTGTAAACTTGGTGGTTACCAATTCCAGTGAACTGCAATTGCTGTCCTAGATAAGGCTGTGAAAATGGCTCATTTCCAGTAGAAATACCCGTTACAGGTTGAGAAGTTTGGCTCACTGATAAAGATTCATTACCTGCCAAGGGCCCCACTGAAGCTACTGCTGGTTCTGTGGCAGCCCGATTTATCTTCGTATCAATATTCTTGTGAAGTAGTTCATCCAAATTTTTACCGGGAGCACTTGTTCCAAAAGCACTTTTTCGTGAACTTAGATCCATCCCGTTTACAGCAACAACATACTGAACCTCAGAATCACCCTCTGTAGCTTCCATAACGAACTGAGCCTCCTCTATATCACTGCTTGAAAACAAAAACATCCTGGGCTTCTCAGATCCTCCATTACCAAACACAATACATTCCTCCATCATGTTTTGTAAATCCTCATCGGAAGATACAGAAACTAGGGCATCAAGATCCTCGCCGGGTAGCTGATATTTTATGATACGTGCTTCAGGGAACATTTCTGTCATTTTATGCATGAGTTCTTGAAATGAAATAGTCTTGCTAATCCTTATGATACGCGTTTCGCCACCTACATACCTAAGTTTCTGATCTCTGGGGCGGGGTATAATTTTACCACCAAAACTACACAAGAACTTCGCCTGGTTCAAAGAGCTATCAGAAGCTCTAGAAGAAACCAAACTATGAAGCCTTTGACCAGTATCATTTCTCGAAGATATGACTGGGGCTGACTGAACCCGCTCATGATAGGTCTTATCTTCAATTCTAGAAGAGGATTTTCTCTCTGGCTCAATGGTATGACGTTTATCTTCTTTGTTAAGCACTGTAGTGTTACAGGCAGTCTCTGACATCGGATGAACCATTCCCATAGCAGTTAAGTTAACAGAAACAGGGATACAACTGGGCTCACCATACACATTTGGGATGAATTGCGGTTTCATAATGAACCTATCTCTCATAAACTCAAAAGCAAATTCTTCACCTGTCTGTATTGAGTAGTTGAGCACTGGGCGAGCAGGGGTCGAAATAGCATAATCTGGAGGTCGTAGACTAGTGTTGACAATAGTTGACGAATCATGGGAAAACCTATGATTCATGGAGCCAAGCCCCTCATCTCTAGGGTCAGGGGCAGTATAACGAACGTGTTCATAACCCTTTGCTTGATCCATGTTTTTCTGACAAGGGGTCTAATCAACTAGTTCATCAGCTGTCTAGCAGACGCTAGGAGGTAAAAATCATGATCATGGCCTAAGTCAAATCTTTGCATAAGCATACTTGGTACATATCTAACGTTTCGGCTGCAGAATAGAGACTTGTAACATGAAGAACTCAAACTCTCATTGAGGTTCCCTGAAATGGAAGAAGACTAATTCTAAGTAAAGCATCAAACATATTCTCAGGAAAAGAAAAAAAAAAACCCAGAATGGGATACGCGTAAAACTTAAGGCTCGCTATACTATTCCCTTAGATCGCTATCTCATCTTATGAACATTTTCGAGAATAGAAACCAATAAAAATCAAGAGATGAATACATAGAACCAAAATCCAAAACAAGTAGGGAAGATAATTCAAGTCCATGAAAATTTTAGCTTACAATTCGAAACCTCAAAAAGAGCTAAAACCTGGAGCCAACCAAAAACAAAAGGCGATCAAGCATCAAAACCACTAAAACTCTGGAAAATGCAAGATCTGAGAATCATTACCCGAAATTCAAGCGGAAACACATCGGATCCAGATATATTATCCACAGTAAAGATCAAAAATTGAAAACAGTAGAAACCTAAACGAAGCAGAGTAAGAAAGAAGAAGAGAAGTTGAGGAAAGGCTTGTAGCAGAGACTGTGAGGCGTCTTTTGTTTGACGATCGATGAGTAGGAGAAGAAGACAACTTCTTCATCTAGCTTTCTAATTTCCACATCGGAAATTAATATATTCTCCTACCAAAATAATATTATTTAGTTTCTCTTTTTTTATATACTAACTAGGATAGGACTCGTGTATGTACGGAGTTATAATTATAAATAATTTTTATAATTAATCTATCATGAATATATATATATATATATTTGATTTGTTTTAGTTCTTGTATATTTTAGGGTTTGGAAAATAGTTTAGTGAATTATGTTTGTTTTTATTGTTGGATAAATTATAAATTTATAATATACAGTTGAGTTTCATATTATAAATATTTCATCTCATAAAATTTATAATTTTTTTATAATAGTAATGTTTTTAGTATTTTTACATTTTGATCAACATGACCCGTCTAAGTGATTAATACGGATAACAGTTTTTGTTTAATGTTATTTTTCATCGCCAATAATAAATTTAGAAAACTCGTTAAAATTTAATGTACATCATTGACCCAATGAGCTAGTTAAATTGGTGAAATATATATTTTTAAACATATTATTTGATAATCGGTATATCATTTATAATCTGAACTAATACCGGTATGTATGTGTTTAATAATCAGTTTGTTTTAATATAGATTATGAATGTTAAATATAATATTATATCATTATTTGTAATTTAATAATTTAGTTACTTAGCTTTATTTTAAAATTGAATTAAGTGATCTATGTGTTCAATAATAACATAATAACATATGCTACATAAGTTTAACCCTAAGCCCCAAGGTTAAGTTCCATCCTGTTTTCTATTTTTTTTTACTCTTATTGATTAGATTTGCATTAGAAAGTTATGTTTTATGTTGCATTAGACAGTTATATTCTTATGTATATGGTAGTTTTGATATAATATAGCACACATTAATCTAACAAAACACAAGATACACAATGCTAAACATATTTTTTTTACTAATTATAGTAAACTTAAATTTCCTAACATGCTATTTTTGTAAGAGTTTTTCTTGTTTCTGTAAGTAAAAAATTATTTCAAAATGATAAAAGAAACACATAATTATTATTAATTTGGGCAATGCAAATCTATTATTGAAAATTTTGAAAATATTGAGTAATCATGGTTTCCATTGACATCCAATATTTTTTATATGAATGGTAGATAAAAGGATTTGAAACAATCATATAATATGAATTGTTACCTTTAGCAAATATAATTTTTTTTTTTTTCAAAACCATAATCCTAAATTTTTTTAAAACACTCGTTGTAAAAAAGTTTTTAAACACTTCACTACATTCATCATTTCATTTTATCTCATTCTGAATCTCGCCCCTATAGTAGTATCCGTAGATTTTCCGTTAGTATTTTCAGCTTCTGTATACTTAGGGTTGACTTTACAAAACAAAAACACACTTATACACTACCATGACTTTTAGTGATTCACTTGAATAATTATATAATATAATATTTTTGGTTTTGTACAGCATATCATTTGACACACTGATTTATTTCCTTTCTTCTGTAAACTGGAAAGCATTAGTTTTTTCGAATTAGTTTTTATTCTTTGAATTAGTTTTTATTCTTCGAATTAGTTTTTTCAAATTACAACTTTGAGGAAATTCTCTTAAATTTGCTTCGAAATTAATAGTATAGATTTATTTTATATGTGATATAACATGTATATCTGATTTTAATTGAATGTTCTATATTTAATAAATAAAAATATTATAGTTTTAAAATTTGAGATAATGATTGTTTATCAAATTTCTATATTGAAATTCACTAATATATCAGAATTTGTAAATATTATAATATTTATCTTTTAATGTTTATATGCTTTATCAATACTATAAAATTTAAGATAATATTTTTAAAAAATATTGTAATAATATTTTATAAATTATATTTAAATTTGATTGGCATAAATATTTTTAAAATATTTGAATGATATATTTTTAGAATTTAGATTTGTTTTATTTGAATAATATAATGAATGAAACGAAATTAATAATAATTTTATTTGAAAACGAATAATTAATGGATTTAGTATCAGTTTATTTATTTTATTATTTTGAAAATGATTATTCATTTGACATCAATTTAAGTTTTCTAAAAACACTGAACAATTATGTTTCTGTTATTGTTATTTTAGATAGATTTTTATTTTTTTAAAATTAAAATGAAATTCAATCTATTATTTTAATTAAATTGTTTTTTATATAATGGTATTTCAATATAATTTCTTTAGAATTTTGAAGTTATTCTCTTAAATGTGTTTTCCATTTAATAGTATAGATTTAGTTTTTAATCAAGATCTTAATTAACTTTGAGAATACAAAAATGTGTTTCCTTAAAATAATTTAAATTAAACCAGTTTAAATTAATAAATTTTGTAAAATTAAAAATTAATATTATTTTATATTTAAAATATCATTTAATGTATTAATAATAGTATCTATAGTTTCAAATTAAATCAACTATGTTATTTCAGTTAATATTACGAATATATAGGTCTCTAAATATCTGAAATTGTCCTTTCAGTTAGAGTTTTATTTTTAAAATTCAAATAAATCCAACATATTATTTCAATTAAGATTTTTTATTTATTTGAGTTTTATGCAATCAAATTTAATATAATTTGTTTAGAATTTTGAGGCTATTCTCTTATATGTGGTTCTCACTTAATAGTATAGATTTCTCTATATGAATAAATTCTTAAAATTATTTTAATTCAATATGCACATACATATGTCATCTATTTCAAATATGTGATTTCATATATATATATATATATATATATATAATTCTATTAAATATATACTTTAATAATCTGCATAAAAGTATGTTCATATTTCAAATATTGAATTAGAAAAATATATGACTTAATATACATAATATCCACTATTTATATATAAATATGTAAAAATTTTAAAAATTCAAATAGTTAAATGTGAAATAGTTATCTTAATAATATAATTAATGTTACGAAATTAGTAATATATTTCAAAATAAATTATAAATGGCTATAATTTTGCTTTATTTAATTTATTAATTTCGTAAATAAATATTTATTTGATATCAATTTGATTGATAAAATCATTTCAGTTTCCTAAAAACACTCAGTAGATTTTTTTAGATTTTTATCTTTTAAATGCAAATTAAATCTAATATATTATTTCTATTAAGATTTTTTAATTTTAAAATGAGATTTATACAATGACATTCAATGTAATTTCTTTAGAATTTTGAGGTTATTCACTTAAATATGCTTCCCATTTAATAGTATAGATATAAATATTCACGCCATCTCCGGTTTTTTTTTTTTTTATTATTATCACTCTCACTCATCCTATAAAGTTTTAGTAGTTAATAACGTTATTAAGGGGAAAGAAGAAAGCAAATTATTCCAGGTGTAATATAACCGTCAAAGCCTTTAAATAATAAATATATATATATATATATGCACCTGACGCCAATAATAAATTAGATATTTCAATTTTTTTTTGTCTAATTAGCCGCAAAACCTAACAACAAACTCACACTGTTGCAAAAGCAACAAAATCAAAAACAGCTATGCTCAGCTCTGCCGCCACCGCCACCGCCACTTCTTCCGTCGTGAGTGCTCGCTCCAGCGAAATTCTCAGCGGCTATTTTCGCAGGAAAACTTTCTCGCCTTTTCGTTTTACTAAGCCTGTGAGTTCTCCTTTGTGTGACAGACGTGTTCTTCGTCTCTTTGTTTCACGTTCTGCCAAACAATTTAAGGTTAGCTGGATTTTTCATGAGTAGGTCTATTGTACATCTCTGCGTCGGAGTTTCGTTTCGGTTAGAGCCATGGCAGAGTCTCAGTCAGCTCCGAGCAATCAGCAGCACTCCTCCAGCTACTCTGGTTAAAAAAATTTCTTTTGCTGCAATTTCAAATCTCATTTTGATTTTGTGTTAGGAATGAAGTTTTGAAAGAAAAGCATATATGCATCAGGAAAAAAGCAAGCTTTGATATCTTTATCTGATAAGAGCAACTTGGATACTCTTGGCAACGGTTTGCAAGACTTGGGGTATGTTTTCGTCACTGTAGAATTGAGTTCTGTTTCTATCTTTAAATGTTTATTCATTTTTTCTGATTTTTGAATAGATATTCTATCGTTTCGACTGGAGGAACTGCCTCGACTTTGGAGAATGCTGGAGTCTCTGTGACCAAAGTCGAGAAGATTACTCATTTTCCAGAAATGGCAAGTTTTGTTTCTCTTTAGCTCAAGGCTCTTGCTTTACGATTTCTTCTTGTGTTCTCCCTAATATGCTTCAAAAATTTCGACAAACAAAAGGCTGATTTCAAATTGAGTTGTGACTTTCTCAATGATTATACCATTGGGTTGTTGAGTTTTCTATATTAAACTTAGCTCTCCTTTCTTATTTTTCTTTTCTTAAAGCTTGATGGCCGTGTGAAAACTTTGCACCCTAACATTCATGGTGGTATCCTTGCTAGAAGAGATGTGGAGCATCATATGGAAGCTCTTAATGAGCATGGGATTGGTAGGTTTTGACATTTGATTTGCTCACTATGCTCTAAGAGTGAGATTAAGTCATCTATGGTGTCTCCTTTGTGCTAATTTGTACCTTTGGTTTTTTTTTTTTTTTTTTTTTTGTATTTGGTGACAGGTACGTTTGATGTGGTGGTTGTCAATTTATATCCTTTCTATGATAAAGTTACCGCTCCAGGTGGGATCAGTTTTGAAGATGGGATTGAGAATATTGATATTGGTGGTCCTGCTATGATTAGAGCAGCTGCCAAGGTAATACATATTTAAAAATATGAGACTTGTTCATTTCAAGATTGTAAATGCACTTTTTAATGATGCTGGACAGAGCCACAAAGACGTTCTCATTGTTGTTGATTCTGAAGATTATCAAGCGGTTTTGGAGCATCTCAAAGGAGGACAGAGCGACCAACAGTTCCGTAGAAAACTTGCTTGGAAGGCTTTTCAGCATGTTGCTGCGTATGATTCCGCAGTTTCAGAATGGCTATGGAAGCAGACTGAAGGAAGTATGTGTTCTTTTTATGTGATTATGCTTACACTAATTATGCCAATTGGTCTATCATACCTATAAATATGCTAAAAGACTAAAATCATGATATTTTGTGTGTCCACCTTTCACATGGGAATTCGGACTTACGTTGATGCTATTCCTTTCTTTCTCAGAAGAGAAATTCCCTCCCAGCTTTACGGTTCCGCTTTCACTGAAGAGTTCTCTTCGTTACGGTGAAAATCCTCATCAAAAGGCTGCATTTTATGTCGATAAAAGCCTTGCTGAAGTGAATGCCGGTGGTATTGCCACAGCGATTCAGCACCATGGAAAGGTAATAAACTTTTAGCCATCATAGATGTAATAGTATGTTACTTTTAGTTGTCAGTTGAAGTTATTAGCAAATGGTCATAGTTTTCAACTGCCATTTATAATCCTTATCCTTGCTTTCCAGGTTAAATTATATTTGACTTTTTTTAATTTATTTCTGTGAGCAGGAAATGTCATACAACAATTATCTTGATGCTGACGCTGCGTGGAACTGTGTGTCAGAATTTGAAAACCCAACATGTGTAGTCGTGAAGCACACAAATCCTTGTGGTGTGGCCTCTCGCGTTGATATTCTTGAGGCTTATCGGCTTGCTGTTAAAGCTGACCCAGTTAGCGCCTTTGGTGGTATTGTAGCTTTCAATGTTGAAGTTGACGAGGTAATTAACAATCAAACTACTGTTGTCCCTTACATTATCCAATTGTTCAGTGATCTGTATCTATCTTTAGGTTCTTGCGAGGGAGATCCGAGAGTTCAGGAGCCCAACAGACGGGGAAACTAGAATGTTTTATGAAATCGTGGTTGCTCCAAAGTATACTGAGAAAGGTCTTGAAGTCCTCAAAGGAAAATCAAAAACATTGAGGATCCTTGAGACTAAAAAGAATGACCAAGGGAAGTTATCGCTCAGACAGGTTGGTGGGGGTTGGTTAGCTCAGGACTCAGATGACATAACTCCAGAAGACATCAGTTTCAATTCGAAGTCAGATAAAACTCCAACTGAAAGTGAGATTGCGGATGCCAAGTTTGCATGGCTCTGCGTTAAGCATGTCAAGAGCAATGCCATTGTGATAGCAAAGGTATTTCTCTGATTCCATTTTTCTTCGTTCTACACTTGGTCGCTTGTAGCTTATTCTTATTCTTTAATATCTGGGTCAAGAACAATTGTATGCTGGGGATGGGAAGCGGGCAGCCAAACCGAGTAGAGAGTCTGAGAATAGCTTTCAGGAAAGCTGGCGAGGAAGCCAAAGGAGCTGCCTTGGCCAGTGATGCATTCTTCCCATTCGGTACTTTTATCCTCCTATGTCCTAAACCATTCTTCTGTTTGAAATAACATATTTGTTAGGCGATCTAAGTTAGAAATTTGATATATGAATGGTAGCTTGGAAAGATGCGGTAGAAGAGGCGTGTGAGAAGGGAATAGGAGTGATAGCAGAACCAGGAGGCAGTATTAGAGACCAAGACGCCATTGATTGCTGCAACAAGTATGGAGTCTCTCTGCTCTTCACCGACGTTAGACATTTCCGCCATTGATGATTATAGGGATCCTCCAGTTTTGCTCTTATAAACAACATCCCAAGAGTTTCTGTAGAAGAAAACCCACCAAACACAAAACAAGAGTGGGAATCAAATGTTATAACATTGATTTTTGAATGCTTTCGTGTTTTATGTATGATTAGAACCTGAGCTGAGAGTTGTTCCTACTTATATAAATTTGATACTTTTATCCAAAAAATCATATTTTTCGCAACACCCATAAACTGATGAGCCGTTTATATATATAAATTCAAACTACGACAACAGAGAGAGAGATGGCGACAGGGAAAGTGGTGGTGGAAAAAATCGGAGGAAGGTCAACGGCTACAAGATGCTTCTCTAAGTATCCTCTCAAGTTCTTACTTCCTACCAAGGTCTCCTCTCTGAATCGATTCACATTTTCAACTTTTTTCAATCTATATTCTTACAAATTCCGACAATACTGAACTCACAGGCAGCTCCTGCTGGAACTGACGTTGTCTGGATTTACAGCATCACGTATGGTGGCGGCATTGTTTCTGTAAACCCCTCTTCCTCTTCATCTTTCTGTCTCTCTCATTGAATTTGTCTATCTATGCTTTGTTGAATCGAACAAGTTGTTGTTCAAATTATGTAGGGAGATTCGATTTCATGTGAATTCACCATTGCTGATGGATGTACTGCAGTGCTTACAACCCAATCTTCGACTAAGGTTATATCAAAATTAGGGATATTTCTCTCTTTGACTTGGACACTAATTTCATCTTACTTGGTTGACTTTCTTGCTCGGGTCTTGTGATTTCATACAGGTATACAAGGCAATAGGATCACAGTGTTCTGAGCAAATATTGGAAGTAATGTTTCTATCCCATTTCTGCTAGAATCATTTTGAGATCTGTTAAAAGAATAGATTGTCTTTGCAATAGAATAGGACCCTTTTCTTTTGTTTTTTGTTCCTGATTTTTCTTTTGATTGATAGCGGGAGGCTTGTGTTTGTTATGTGCAGTAGGCGAGAATCGGGAGTGAAGCTCTTTTGGTTGTGATTCCAGATCCAGTGACTTGCTTCTCTACTGCCCGGTACTATCAAAAACAGATCTTTAGTCTGGTTTCAGACTCTAATCTGGTCCTTGTGGATTGGATCACAAGCGGGCGTCACGCCAATGGCGAAAAATGGGATTTCGAGTTTTATAAGAGCATAAACAACGTTTACCTAGAAGATGACCACCCTTTATTCCTTGATACAGTAAATTAATAATCTCAAACGCACTTTCAGATTTATAGACTTAACCAAGTAAATCCCCCTTGCAAATCTTGTATTGTAGTAGTATTAATAGAACATTCATGAGCGAGATTAGACCTGCCTTTAGTAATGGTTTATTCATTGCAGGTGTTGCTAGAGAAAAGGAGCATCCAAAGCATAGCTGAACGGATGCAAGACTATCAAGCTATAGCAATGGTCATACTCTTCGGGTATGCAATTGCAAAACATTTAGAGCATTGTTTCGAGTCGATAGTGCTTTCAATAATCTTTTCTAGATATGTTTGACAATGGATCAAGGCCTAAGCTGAAGGAAATCCAAAAGCAAGTCCAAGAAAACGTGAAGAACATGATGTCGGAACAATTACAGATCTCTTATGGTTCTCGGATACACAAGTCTGAGTCAAGCTCTCGTAATGGCTTCATGAAACCAGAGTTCATAGCTTCCTGCAGCATTTTTGGCCCTGAGGTTAATATCATTCTTTCCTTCCACTTTCTAAAGCTTAACATTTAATTTCTTCCACCCATCAAGTAACCAGAAATTTTATTGCTTTTTCTGAAACATGACAGTATTAATGAATAGTAAGCTTAGGGAGAAAATGCAAAAAAAAAAAAAAAAAAAAAAAAAACAATAATCAAGATTAATGACTAAACAAAGTTGTTGTGAAATATTGCAGGAAAAAGGAGTAGTGATACGAATAGCTTCGGATTCAACAGAGTCTGTCTACAATTTCTTGAGGCAGCAATTGGCTCAGCTCCAACCACTTCTTGGTCAACCTCCCTATGCTTGACTTTTGTTTTTTCCCTGAATCCTTGTTCTAAATATCCCCGTCTAGCTCTGATTATATCCCGCCTAGTCGCTAGGCCCAACCTCGCCGTCTCGATTAATGATTAATCCCTCGAGAAAGTCAGTCAACCGATTACTTCCCGCCTAATCCGATTAATCCCCGCCTAATCCGATTATTTTCGGCATAATCATCTATAATCCAATTATTTTAAATTTTCAAGTATAATTTTTTGTTTTTTTTGTTATTCAGACATTTATATTGATAGTTTCTGATGTTTCGTAATAAATTATGTTAAAATTATAAATAAAAATCATAAAATAAATTATTAATACTACATTTTCATGTATTTACTATAATTTTAAAAACAATATTATTTAAAAGTTTAATATAATTGATAAATATATTTTAAAAATATTAAAATAACCTAAAACTAATTCCCGATTAATCCCCGTTTACTCCCCGATTAATCTTCTAGGCGTTAGGCCCATCCTCGC
The DNA here is from genome assembly GCA_963854855.1 of Nasturtium officinale. Lineage (NCBI taxonomy): Eukaryota > Viridiplantae > Streptophyta > Magnoliopsida > Brassicales > Brassicaceae > Nasturtium > Nasturtium officinale. The sequence goes on from OY978504.1 coordinate 4,479,765, forward strand.
CGCCCGACTAGCGCCTAGCGATTTTTAAAACATTGCCCTGAATCCACAAAGACACCACCAAGTCCAATATAAAATAATCATGTAAAAAAATAAAATAAAAATGAAATCCAAATGTATTTTTTGATTCCGAAAAATAAGATACTAAAATAAAAATATGATTTGTTTGTATGAATTCGAGTGTACTTTCTGGTCGCTTCAATACTTGTCTTTCTCTTGTATCGTACAAAACAGTAATAAGCCAAGTTTAGTCATCTTTTAGCTGATGCAGTCTCGTGCATGTTCGCGCCTGACATGTTACCGTAGAAGATCATCGTTATTGCCAACATCATACCATGACCGATCCGTGGAGCTATTTGATCTCGTCCGTTCGATTTGCTCTTCCATCCATTCCGGAAACACAAGACCCAGAAGAGAAGTATATATCCCGAATTCGCGTATGGCACGACCCGAATGGATCATTGAGAAGCTATGCAAAGAAGGTAGAATCGCAGAAGCACGCAAACTGTTCGACGGATTACCTGAGAGAGATGTGAACACATGGACGAATGTGATAAATGGGTATATTAAGTTAGGGAATATTAGAGAAGCTAAGGAATTGTTTGATCGTGCTGATTCTAGGAAAAATGTTGTGACTTGGACTGCTATGGTTAATGGGTATTTGAAAAGTAAGCAGCTTTCTGTAGCTGAGATGCTTTTCCAGGAAATGCCTGAGAGAAATGTAGTTTCTTGGAACACTATGATTGATGGGTATGCTAAAAGCGGAAGAATTGATAAGGCCCGTGAACTGTTTGATGAAATGCCTGACAGAAACACTGTTTCTTGGAATACAATGATTAAAGCGTTGGTGCGGCCTGGGAGGATAGATGAGGCTATGAATCTGTTTGAGAAAATGCCTATAAGGGATGTTATTTCATGGACTGCTATGGTCGATGGGTTGGCAAAGAACGGTAGGTTGGATGAAGCAAGACGACTTTTTGATTGTATGCCTGAAAGAAACATCATTTCATGGAATGCAATGATCACGGGTTATGCACATAATAATAGGATACACGAAGCTGACCAACTCTTTCAAGTGATGCCGGAAAGAGACTTTGCTTCTTGGAATACGATGATCACAGGGTTTATGCTGAATGGGGAAATGAGCAGGGCTTATGGTTTATTTGACAGAATGCCAGAAAAGAATGTTATTTCCTGGACCACCATGATTACAGGATACGTCAAGAATAAAGAAAATGAAGGTGCGCTTAAAGTTTTCTCAAAGATGTTAAGGGATGGCTGTGTTAAGCCTAACGAAGGAACTTATGTGAGCATTTTAAGCGCCTGTAGTGACTTGGCTGGCCTTATGGAAGGGCAGCAGATTCACCAGTTGATATCTAAGTCGGTCCACCAAAAGAACGAATTTGTGACTTCAGCGCTTATTGACATGTACTCAAAATCCGGTGAACTAGTTGCTGCCAGAAAGATTTTTGATGATGGGCAGGTTAGCCAAAGGGATTTAATATCATGGAACAGCATGATTTCGGTTTATGCACACCACGGGCATGGGAAGGAAGCAATTGAAATGTATGATCAGATGCGAAAACAGGGGTTTAAACCCAGTGAGGTGACCTATCTTAACTTGCTATTCGCTTGCAGCCATGCCGGATTGGTAGAGAAAGGAATGGAGTTCTTTGAAGAGCTCGTGAAGGACGAGTCACTTCCTCTGCGAGAAGATCACTATACATGCCTCGTGGATCTCTGTAGTCGGGCTGGTAGATTGAAAGATGTGTTAAAGTTCATCAACCATGTTGAGGCTAAGCCATCTAGATCCGTCTATGGAGCGCTCTTATCCGCTTGTAATGTTCATGGTGAAGTGAGTATTGCTACGGAGGTGGTGAAGAAGGTTTTAGAAACAGGGTCGGATGATGCTGGGACCTATGTTATGATGTCTAATATATATACGGCGAGTGGGCAGAGGAAGGAAGCTGCAGAGATGAGAATGAAGATGAAGGAAAGAGGATTGAAGAAACAGCCTGGTTGCAGTTGGATTAAGCTTGGGAATCGGACGCACATATTTGTCGTTGGAGATAAGTCTCATCCACAGTTTGAAGCCCTGGATTTGATAGTATCTGATATTCGCAACAAAATGAGGAAGAACAAGAGTTTGACTTCAAAAACAGAAGAAGATGAGTTCTTGGCTATTTGAATTCCTTCTGCATACCGGAGAGAGATTAAGACTCCCTGGTTGAAGATCGGTTAACCAAAATAACCAAGGCATTTGGTGTTTGGACTAAACAATGCAAGTGTGCTTAACGTATCAAGACAACAAGGATATGTTATGACAGATCGTGTTCGTTGTTGGCCTTTAACAAATGCAATTGATACGCTTGTAGTTGTAGATTACCATTTTTTGTATGATTCGATTTTTACCAATTTTTTCAGCTAGGGCTGAACGAATACTTATTCCTTGTTCTTAGCTATATCTGGTAAATAATTAAGAGAAAAAAAAAAATTGATGAACTTTCCATTTAAAAAAAAAAACAATCTTTCATCTAGTAGGATTACTGCTGTTGTTGGAATAGTGAAGAGGCAAAGAAGATGGCCAAAGTACAAGAATAAATAAGAGAAGAAGATTAGAGGGAGATCTCACATGGGGCGTGAAACGTTCTTCCCCGACAAATCGCTTCTAAATTTTCTCCCGCGTACGAGCACAAAGGTGACACTTCCACACCTACTCAGGCCATGATCATTAATGGCCATGCTTAATCTAGATTTTGTTTTTTTTTCTTTCGTTTTAAAAGTATAACAAACTTAAATGACACCAAATTAAAGAGAGGAGTTGGATGGGCTCTTTACCAGTTGCATATAAAGGAACAGAATGTGTTAGAAATCCACCAGCTGCTATGACCCAACGGGTGTGCAGCCGTAGAACCAACAGTCTCGCGCTTTCTGGTGTATCAAAATTTGACCCGTTCGCATTCTTCACCGGCGCAAACTCTTCCTCCCTCAACACCTGCAACGACAAGAAAAAGGGGCTTCTCTAACCATGTGAAACTCGGTTTTGATGTGTTTCATACAATATAACAGAACTAATACCTCAAAGAGTGCTGTTGAAGGAGCGTAAGGAAAACTATCAAATATGAACTGTTCTAGTTTCAGTCCAACTGTCTCGCCATTTATAGATGGTATCTTCTTCTCAGCCAAATGGTAACTGCAAGAGTTTTGATATCAGATATTATGGATATTGTCAAATTTTCATATTGCAGGATACAACAGCTACAGAAAAAGCTATGTCTCACACGCTGTCTTTTTCCAGCCCATTTGCAACTTGATTTAGGAAATCCAGAGTGAACATGTGTAAGCACACCTGAAAGGTAAACATCATTTTTGACTTAGATTAGGAAATTAAATAAATGGCACTTCCTTAACAACGCTCGCTATCCTTGCTGATTTCTTAAATAACCAATGTCTAAGCTGAATAGAAGTGGAACAATTGCAAGCAATAATGCTGAAGAATTGATCTTAGTATAATTACGAAAGCATGTAAAAGAGGGAGTTTACGTTACTCCAACAAAATTGAAGACGTCCTGTTTGTTGATTAGTTGCAGAAGCCATAGACTGGTCTAGCTCTGTGTATTCAACTACAGTCAGAGGCCCACCTTTTCCCCTCCTTACAAATACTCCAACCTTTTCCTGTGGATATGCCTGTTTTCTCATAACAATTAACAACAAGCTTCTCGCTTAAAATTTGACCATGATTTGGCCCAGGAGATAATAACTGCAGGCAGGTGCAAAATTTAATCTAGACTGGCTTATTGAACCAATTAAGTAGAAAGGTATCTGAATACCTTGCGCACTACTTTTGCAGCTGAAGCTGCACCTTTGTCGATGAAGTATCCCAGAAAAGTAGGGTCAGCTACTCGAACCTGTTTTCAAAGATTCCTATTTATTGTTCTAAAAGTCAACAAGAATTGAGAAATTACGCGGATAAAGACTTGGAAGCACTGAAAGGGCTAACCAGGACATTGTCAACACCATAGCAATCCACATACTTGATCCCCCTTGAAGCCATATCTTCTAATAACCTTGAAGATTTTAGAGCTATATAAACACAATAAATGTTCTGATCAGAAACACAAATGCTGAAAGTACTATTTCCGATGACTAGAGCAGAAGGACTAAAGGATATATACCTGCATAAACTCCCCCGTTCCCATCCGGAGCTTTGGCTAGCTAGTCATACAGAATGAAATTCATAAGGCCGGTAACTTAAGGACCAAAAGTAACTGATTATAAACTTCAAGAACCAGCAATTAAGTTTGATTTAGCTTGCTTTGAAGACACATACACTGAAAGGTGTCTCCATGATGAACTTTCCATCCTTCGTAACACAAGGTAGGGTTCCTTGTTGGAAAAAGGTAACCTACAGAGAGAGCGTTAAATATTGGTCCCCACAGATGCGAAAGAAAACGGTACAACAAAAAACCCACTTACTTGATCTGGCTCAAGGCCAAAATACTTATGACTCTGAAAGAATTTTTGTGTTGGTTCATGAGTAAATGGACTAGTCATTAGATACCATTGTATTGTAACTGGGCGAGTTGAACCTGCAGCAGGCAAAATGTTATTTGAAACAAGGTATCAAAAATGGTGTAGTTGTACAGATAAATGGACTGCAGAGTTGTGAACTTTACCTTCACTCATTGCCTGAGAAGCAAGCCTTTGCACACACAAGATCCTCTCAGCTTGAATCTGAAAAAGTGACTTCCCAGATGGCAGTCCGATATCTGAGGGGTAAAACTATTATGTTATAAAATGTCCCATTCACTAAAACAGGAGAATCTGAACTTGCAAAACAAAGTCAATAAAGTGAACAGAAGAAAACAGTAAAATGAGAACTACTCACTATAACACCCTTTGGGATCTGAACTTCCAAGTCTTGTTCCCTGCAATTATTTTTCGTAACCAGATCATTTCATGAGCATGTTTGTCGATTGGAGTACTTAACAAACATTACAACGTGGATTGAAGAGGCAATTAAAATCAATTCGAAACTAGTCATTCCCCTCTTAACCTTGTTCAGTTGGAAACTCTATCATAACATCACAGGTGATAACATTCCCAGCCGGAACAACATCCACAGAAGGATATTCTCAAGGTATTAAATGCTGAAGTAAATATAAAAGGGAAAAGAAGATTGCAAAATCCAATAAAGCATCTTTAGGGTCACATGATAACCATTCTTTCTCATAATAAGGTGGTCAGATATTTAGAAGCAGGCACCGACGGGTAAGATTTTCAAAAGTAGTCGTGATTACTCATATAAAGCCTTTATGACCTCTACAGAGAAACCAGACTTATGAAAATAATTAATTTTCAGACTCCAATAATTTAAGTAGAAGACATATATAAATGCATGATTTAAGTAGGTAGTAGTAGTCAAACATCATTTCAGCAATAACACCCAATTCCAACCATAATTCAAGAATCATTAAATCTTCTCAACAGTCTTATAATAGCTAATCCAAGAAAAAAATGACCCCAGAGACAGATGAATGTTTTCTTTCTAAAGCAATCAGAATACAAAAGAAAACACTAATAATTAAAGTACCTGTCCACCAGATAAAAGCACCACTCCCAATTTCCCTTCATAGATAGCTTTCAATCCCATTTTCCACCATTTTTCTCTGTCCTCATTTGTTCTCCCCTCCACCGTTGACACACAATTCTCCGGCACCGCCTCTATTGCCGCCGTTGGTAAACCTAATGAGGTAGGAAACAGAACTAGCTCCATTAAATCTCTATGAACGAAAATATGCATGGTTCGAGGAAAATAAAGACAAGTCAATAGAATAAACCTTGAGAGTGAAGTGAACATCTGATGATCCGATCTATTCTTGGAAGATCCAAATTCTGGAAGAACAATTACTCATCACACTTAAATAATCTAAACCGAAATCGTAATTATATCTTACAGTCTTAAGCTAATTTGCAGAAAATATAGAAAATCCAAAAGCATATTTAAGATTATAAAAAAAATGGAACTGAAAAGTCTAGCGAAATCTGGAACAAGTGTCACCTCGATATCAGTGAGGAGGAGATCTCGCTCTTCAGGTGTGAGCTCATCCCAAAGTGCGAAAACATCTTCCTGCCCGTAATCCTTGAGCCTCTCCACCAACGCCTGATGTGGTGACGCCATTGGAGGAGGAAGAGGCAGCGTCGTCGTGACAGCCGCAGTTGCAACCTCTATATCCGTCGTTGGTTCGTCCATCGTCATCGTCTATCAACGTAAAATCCCAGTCCAAAAATGTTGTCTTCGCTGGGTAGTTTTATAGCACTGATGAATATACGCGAGAAGAGAGATGAAGAAGACAAAGGATCAAAAATAACCAAACGTGAAGTATAGTATTGGTAAATGACCATAATACCCTTAGTCCTATCTCTATCTCTGACTCAGAGTTCTCCCACAATTTGTTGCCTAACCCTTCTTCTGACTCCGCAGGTTCTACTGTTTGTTTCCACGTTTACTCCACTTTCGTATGACGCTATTTGCCAAGAAAAGAGTGCCATGTATAGCCCCACTTTTAGCCCCTAGATGGCGATGGAGTCGCACTTTTCAAGTGTCAGGGACGTTGTCTACTAAAGATGAACTGACCCTATAAACTTTTGTTAAAGTTCTTGCTTATTTTCCGTAAGTCCTAACTTAAATATATACTGATTTAAAACGTTTAAAATAATTAAGAAGGCTGAACATGTTAGATATAGAGTAATGCTATGGGATCATGCGCATCCATGCTTATTGTTGAAACTTGAAAAAAAAAAAGTTTGACTTTGACTTTGATTTGATTTGATTTGATTAGGGAATCTCAGATTACACTCTTCCAACTATTCAACACGTCTTTTACTAGAACAGATTTATCTTTACTTGTAGAGCTGTTCCATGAGATTCTTCAGCTTTGCCACATCTGCACCCACAACCTCCCCTTTCTTCGAGCCTCCTTTGAAGAACTGCAATGTTGGCTGCATCATAAATGTTCATGAGATTAAGATAAAAAAAAAAAAAAAAAAAATGTCCGTTTCAACATGAGTCATTCCTGCTGATTGCAGAATGAAAACGATGTTTAGAAAAGAAAGGGTAATGAAGCTCACCACAGCCGTGATATTCAACTTGCTGATGGTGTCTGAAAGCCCACCCTACAGATTTGCAAGAAACGATATATTTGGTAATCAAGTTTCTAGGAAATTCATAAGAACAGAAGATTGTGGAAAGTATAAAAAGGAAACCCCAAGTATTGAATGTTTCAGCTATTTTATTCGCTAACTCACTCGCACACAGGGTTGTAAACAATAATTAAATCCTTCGGTTCAAGCTCAAAACAGTGTAGATGGTTCTAATCACAGAAACGCAAACGAAAATAGATTTGAAAAGCACAACATACCTCATCAATGTCGACCTTGTAGGTTGTCACATGGGGATATTGCTTACTGAGGTCCACGATTACAGGAGAGATAAACCTACCTGAAGTCAAATGTTTCCACCAAGTAATAAAGCCACCCGCAATGAAACATATCTATACAGAAGAAAAAAACTCACTTTGTGAATAAATACCATACATGGTCCACACCAGGCGGCAGTGAAATAGAAGATACACGGTGAAGATCCATCTGAGAGCACAAATAACATAAAGCCACAACATAAGCAGCAAATTCAGTGTAAGTGGTTTACCAAGCATCCCATAATGTTTATTACCTTGAGCTTTGCTGATTGCATTGGTGAACTCTTGCTCTGATTTCACTATGACAACACCGTTTTCACCTTTAAATTTTTTTGAAAATTGCAGGGTTATATCAATTTCTGGCAAAGAAACGTTAGAGACTCTTCTTTCAAAACGATGCGTAGATCATATACTCTCGATGCAAAATAATGACATCTAATGCAGAGATGAAACAGCAGAACCAAATGAGGAGGGAGTGAGTACCTTCTGCTGCCGAACAGAGGCCTCTCCAGCTAGGAGGATAAGTACTGGACAAGTTATAGTGAATGGGAGAGCAATTAGTGGAGATTTTAGCTAACATCGAGTTTGGGGCTGAAATGGATAACGTGGTCGTGGAGCATCGCAACGAAGGTCTTGAGAAACGACGGTGGAGAACCTGACGGACGATCGACCAATTCCCTTTCATTTTCGTTGGGTCGATCTTTGGCTGATTTAGGGTTTTAAGCTTTGGTTGCTATTTCCCCTCTTTTGCTTCACCCTCGCAATACAGACTTCGTCCAATTTGGAGATCTGTATATAGACTTTTCAATATTAAACAAAAAAAAAAACAACATATATGTATATTTTTAATATTTAATTTTCAGATAACCAGAGTTTATCTTCGAATTTTAACTTTTCTATTTTAAAACTTGTTTATCTTTCAAAATACATGTTAAAACATCAGCTTCTTTTTAAAACAAGATTTATAAATCATTAAGCATAACGTCATACATGATTGCTTCTTGATTATGTATCTGTGTATTTATCAGTTTCGTCATTTTCTATCATTCCAATTGTTACCACTTACCATTATGGATTTTACTTTTTTTAAACTAAAAGTTGAATATTTATTCTTTTAGAAGTTCATGTAGTGCTTTATGAACACTAACAATTAGTCTTATTCTATATCTCAAACACTAACAATTACATCAACTGCATTTACTTACATTACATTTTAAAAAATTGAAATCAAAAACATATTTTCCATAAATAAATGACATTTCCTCACGGCTTGTTTGTAGGTGGTACGAAAGCTTGTTTAAGGAAATACGATGTATAAGATAAGGTGTAAGTATATAAACCATTAATTTCTTAAAACTATTAAAAGAAAGTTTTCAAGTTTTACAATAAGATATATTATCATTCACTTATCTCCATAGATGATCACCACTAATTGTATTGTTAAATGTTTGATGATCTTTAGAAATTGTGTTCTTTCCTGGCTGTAAAAGTACTAGAAGCCATACTAGACTTCTTCAAAGTCAAAGTATGAACAGATCAAAACAAACAAATTCCAATTTATAAAAATAATAAACCAAAGTGCTATGATCCACAAGAACGCAACGACTCTTACACCACCATGGATTTCACAAGCAGCCGTTGACTCTTCCTACCAACCATATATTTTCACACCAAAACATTTCTCCTCACTTACATACGATGATAACCATATGGCCATCTTCCAATGTAACTCCAGCCGTTGGATCCCACACAGCGTTCTCTTGCTACTCCTCTTGCTCTTGCTCCACTCTGTACCATATGGATCCAGTCAGACCACACCTCCCGGACCCCAAACGAGAGCCAACGACACAGTTGTTATAGTCATCACGGTTATGTTCTTCCTCATCTTCGTCGTGGTCTTTAGTTCCATCTTCTTCCGCCGAATCAACGCGCCGTTTTACTCAAGACCTTCCGTTTTCCGACCCACCGACGCGGACGCTGAAACACGCGTGGCAAGGAATACGGCGCGTGGCCTCGACGCTGAGGCTATAGAATCGTTCCCGACGTTTATCTACTCGGAGGTTAAGGCGGTGAGGATTGGGAAAGGTGGTGTGGAGTGTGCGGTTTGTCTTTGTGAGTTTGAGGACGATGAAACGCTGCGTTTGATGCCTCCTTGTAGCCATGTGTTTCACTCCGACTGCGTCGACGTCTGGCTCTCGGATCACTCCACGTGTCCTCTCTGTAGAGCTGATCTTCTCCTCCAAGAGGGTGAGAGTACTGAGATCTACTTGGTTCCGGATCCGGTTATGGTGTCGTCCGGTACGAGTCTTGAAACAGGCCTAAGGGTTTTGGAATCTTCGGACGCGCATTTACTGGATGGCATGACGTGGACCAATAGTAACACAACGCCTCGATCAAAGTCAACGAGATTATCCAGTTGGCGTATTACCGGTATTTTATTCCCGAGATCTCACTCAACCGGACATTCTTTGGTTCAACCAGCAGAGAATCTTGACCGGTTTACGCTGAGGTTACCGGATGATGTACGGCGGCAACTGATGAAGACGAGGACGATGGGACACGTGGCGTTACCTCTGGCGAGGAGTTCACGGAGCGGTTACAGAAGTGGCAGTGTTGGGAGCGAGAGAAGCGTCTTCTCTTATGGACGGAAGAATAATAATAACACTCGACGGCTGCATTCCCTTTCTTTCTCCTTCTCTTTTCGGACTAGTTCCGTACGATCTACTTTCGCCGGGGATACGCCGAAGAATCTTCCGATATCGACTGAATGTGGTGAACGGTCTTTCGAACGGCTCCGACCAGATGATCGAGTGTAAATAAAAAGTTATCTTAATTTTTTACAATTTGTTTTTGGGAGATTTCAAAAGTTGTTTTGCCTCTTATTTACTTTTTTGACTTTTCACCATGGCCAACAAAAACGACAATTATTTTGCCTAGATAAATTGTTAGAAGATCCTCAGGTTTCAGAAAAATATTGTATGTGTGAGATTGTGAATCTTTAAAATGTAGCAGATGATTGAGCTTTTTATAACACTTATTTCACCAATATATAAAATGTAACTAGTCCAGTGCATTATCTAAACGCATTTTATGAAAATACCATCAGATAGACAGATAGTATCTGGCCACGTTTAAACCGGAGTCACTTAAATTCGTATTTTTCTAGCTAGCCTATGTGATTTGCTACTATTTGAACGTCGAAACGTTTTTTGGGAAGCATAATATATACTAGTGTGTTTAATCTATTTTTATTTTAAATATTTTCAATGCCGAGTTTACTACCCATGAAGAAATTATGAACAAATTCATTGAAAGTATATTTTGAAAATTAGTATACCAAAAATAATACTTCGTAAACATTTTCTTTACAGCATTGGTTGTGAGCCAAGTCGTAATTCCTTTCGGGCCGGTTGCCAGAATAGGTTGATTAGTTCTCTCCCTTCAGCCGCACCACTTGAACCGAGGACCAAATGTTCAACCTGTAGATCTACCATCGGGTTACATTTACATCTATAAAGTACCAACAACATTAAGTGAGCAGTCAACTAATGAATACCAGTTATTATTGTCACCTTGGAATTTGTAAGATAGTGGAAACCAAAAACTGGTCAAATAAATGGTTTTATTCTTTAAGGTATATAGTTTTTGAAGGGATTACTAGAAGATTTATGGAAACCAACTGGTCAAACAAATTCTATATAAGGTAGGAATTTTCATTATAATCATGAAGATTTTCATTTTCAATTTGGTTTACGGCAAGCTAATTACTATGTTTTTACATGTCAACTTATTTGATATGAAATGTTTGACGTACAAAAATTATAAATGGTATAGCCATCAATATTTGAAAGTAGTACTTACGTTTTCATTCTATAAATTAGCATAAAACAAAACAATTGAATACTTTTGTTCATGAAAATCAGATGATAATTCTTGAGAGAAAAATGCGAGTTTTGCTTCTGTCCGTAGCGTACGAATCAGGTAAGACGATGGCGCAGCCTGAAACTACGACAAAAGTAAGCGATATAGCCATCCTAGTTATCACTGTTATGTTATTCGCAATCTTCGTCGTGGGTATGGCCTCGGTGTGCTATCGCTGGAGCTCTCGCCAATTAAACTCACTAGAATCCGTCAGCCAGTTCACAAACTCCAGCGTTGAGTCCCGTACGATGAGTGGTAGGAGGATTATCCCGGTGGCGCGTGGGATAGACGCGGATATTATTAAATCATTCCCGGCGTTTCTCTACTCGGAGGTGAAGGAGCGGAGGATCGGGAAAGGTGGGGTCGAGTGTGTGGTGTGTCTTTGTGAGTTCGAAGATAATGAAACGCTGCGTTTGCTGCCTATTTGTCGCCACGTGTTTCACGCTGATTGCGTGAGCGTCTGGCTCTCTGATCACTCCACGTGTCCGCTTTGTCGTATGGATCTTTTATCCCAACTGGGTGAGAAGAGAAACGTGAGTCCAGTTCCAGATCATGTGGATTATACAGATGCACATTTGTTTGAGGGTGTAACGTGGACCAATAAGATTAGAAAGTCTCGGTCAATGTCAACTAGATTGTCCCACTACCGAGTCTCCGATATATTTCTTTCAAGATCGCATTCGACCGGACATTTGGTGGTTCAACCGGTAGAGAATCTCGATCGCTTTACGCTCCGGTTACCAGAAAATGTCCTGAGGCAACTGAAGAAAAAGATAGGAGGTCACGTGGATGTGGCACCTACTCAGGTGAGGAGCTCGCGGCGCGGTTACAGAAGCAAAAGTGCTGGAAACGAGAGTAGCATATTATCATACCAACGAAATAATTATAGCAATCATGGACGGCTGCGTTCGATGACTTTCTCTGGTTGTGCGGAGATGTGGTCAACCTCCGGTAGCGGAAACGTGGTGGTTCCAATATCGATTCATTCCGGCGAAGGTTCATTTCAGCCAGATGAACGATTGTGAGTAAATACATTTTGAGCGTGTGTTTTTGTTACAACATTTATGTTTTTCTATCATTTGCCTTTATGAACATGATAACAATTGATAGAGGGAAAAATAACATTTATAATTGTCAGAAGTGGGATTTGAACCCACGCCCTCTTTCGAAGACCAGAACTTGAGTCTGGCGCCTTAGACCACTCGGCCATCCTGACATTTTTGACAACTGTCATCGACATGGTTATCTATACCAAGATTATTATATTACATCAAACTATATTACATCAAATTATATTCACACAAATGATAGACACAAGCCTAATAAATATCAGTGAGACAGTTAGCAAAGAGTATCAATTAATCTGTAATGTCGAAACAAAGTTTGGCTTCATCCCAAGGACCATTAATCTCAAACTTGTACTCTTGCATCTTTATAAGCCAATAAGGACACACAACATTGACAAGAAGCACAAGAAAAAGAAAGACAAGGAAGAAAAGTCTATGCAAAGCATAAATAGAGTACAGTGTCAAACCCATTAGAGCAAATGAGAAGAGAAGATGCAACCCAAAGGAGAATTTCTTGATGCAGTAAGTAACAAGAGGAGCAAAGAGGAAGACTTGAAGTGAGAAGAGCATCACAGCAAAGACATGGAGTCTAGAAGGAAGACGTGAGGCAACAAAGACTGATGCAACAACTGAAGCATTGAGAGATATACAGCTCGTCAAGTTCGGATTTTTCAGTGCTCCTGGAGCTTTAATGGTGGAGCCAGAGTAATCGTGGAAGAAGAGATGAAGCAAGAGGAGAGAAACTGTAACTGCACAAATCGAATCAGAGCTAATAGATCGTGTAAGTGTCTGATAAATCGGAGCTAAAACATAGAGTCCCGTGGTGAAGAAGGAGATGTTGAGAAGATAACGCAAGAGAAGACTTAAAGATAGCATTTTTTCTTCTGTTAAGAGAAGAATTAAGAAACCTGATGCTAAGAGTGAGAGATCAAGTAGCAAAAGCGAGTTCTCGTCCAAAGATGATTCAAGAGTATGAACCCAAACCAAAACTACAAGAGCAACGATGCAGAGGTATTGAGAGATTGAGACAGAGTCTTTCATCACCTTGAGCAAATCACGTCTCACTACGTTTGCGTTCATTACCATTTCCTCTAGGAATGATTCGTCCGTGTAGTTGTCGTCGTATCCGATTTGCATCCCTCCGTATGCTACTTTTCTCCATTTGGGCCTCGGATTTGAATTTCCGGTGATATTTTTGTCTTTTGGGATTCTTGGATCCGACTGCATAATTTATCCCAATTTACGTCACCACAATCTATTGGAGTCAAAGTGACGGATGCAAAAGCAACGATTCGTGTAGCTAAGAGATGGATCGAAAGAGCATTTTATCGAGAGGAACGAAGAGAAGAAGATCTTGTGAATTTGTGATTGCTTTTATTTGTAATACGAGAAAGTTTTGCGGAGTAATTACAAATATTGTTAATATTTGGGGGATTTAAACGCAATTTTTATAAGAAGCATTAATACTCGTTATATATATATATATATATTTTTTAAATGAATGTCCTTGCTGAAAAACCAGGTAATATATTGCTCTCACCCACTGTAGGTAGGTTTTCTTTTTAGATCCTATTGGTTTAAAGTCCTGTGAACTCTTATGTTCATAATGTCTTGTTGTCCCAAAATGATATAGGAAAGAAAGGCTGAGACATTTCATTGATGATTGTGCTTTGTAGAATACAAGATGTTAGTGTTACTTTGAGATAAATACTATTTTCTATTTATTCTCTTAGATTACATATAAATATAGCTAACCAAGAGATATAGTCTCAGACTCGAAAAATATATGTCAAACGCATGCATGTGCAAACTCGATGGATGAGAAACCATCTCATATCAAAAACATCAGAAGAAGCATGGAAAATAAGATTGTTCATGATGACAAAAATAAAATAAAAACGAATCTCTTAAAAGAAAAATGATCAATCCAAACAAGAGGCAATCAACTGCATAATGAAATTCCATTTGAAATCAATCGAACTCAGGGTTACCTATTTACCCGTCCTCCTCTTCCTCTTCATCATCTTCATCTTCCTCCTCAGACGCTTCCTTGAGCCACTGTATGAATGTCTCACATTGTTTCAGATAAACTTTGTCAGCTTCATCCGCACCTGCTTTCTCTTCTGCCCATCTCAAGATTGCATCTTCTTGCAACACGTCTTTGTCATATAGAAAATGCAGAATTTGTGTAAACAAAGGGCCCAACTCCTTTGGAGATTCCTGACACATCTCTTCAAATTTCATTATCACTTCTATCTGTTCATCAATTTTCTTCACATAAAACCTAAGAAGTTCCTTCCATTTTCCCATAATACTAGCCGCGTTTTTATACAACTCACTAGCAGAGTTATGTGGAGTATCAACTGCCTGTTTCATCATAGAGTAGAATACTGCTCCAACACAATCAGCAGATTCCATGTTGAAGGACAACCGGAGCGAGTTAATCTCCAAGGTTACAAGGTCCATTTTGATATTCTCATCAATTGCCCTTAAAAAGGTACCTTCAACCTCTTTCTCAAATAAATAATAGTCATCATTGGGATCATTCACATCAGTGTTAATACTATCAGCATCAGATTTTAACTCTCCAGAAGGCGGGAGAACACTTTCATCTTCTGTGTCATCATCGTCAATGGCCTGAGTAATCTCAGAAAGTTTATCCTTGGGGATTGGTGCAACAGAATGCTTCCACTCCTCATCATGAGCCCCCTCATATACTTCCCATATGTAACCTGCTCCATCAGGACCAAGCTCAGATGCTTTGGACTCCATTTGCAAATTTATGCCTGACAAATGATCTGCAGTCCTGCTACTACTATCAGCATATTCCAGCTCTTCATCGCTGTCTTCTGTAGTTGGCTGTTGAAGTAGAGAAACCTTTGAGTATGCAGGTATAACAAAGTCCCGCCCAACAACAACATTAAAAGACAATACAACTCCAGGCTGCAGAACAGCTCCTGCTCTGATTTTCACCCCATCACAGATGATAGCGTTCCTTATCTCACACCCCTCTTCAATCGTAACATTGTTCCATATGTACGAGCCTTCTATCACCACATTTGATCCAATAGAACATCCATTCCCAATAACTGAGTTCAAGATTTTATCCCCATTACCAATTTTTGTATTATATCCAATGACAGTCGAAGCTCCAACATCCGCAGATCGTGACTGAATTGTATCACACGCCCGGTATATCCCTTGTCTCCCAAGCTTCAGAGGCCGATTGCCACTAAAATTTATATCTGGTATATAAGGGTATGTCCACCTCTGGATTATATCCTTGCTGACAGTGTCATAGCTTCGGAAATTATCAATCCTAGCAGCATAACTCGAGTGAATCTCATGAGTGAAAATCTTGTAACCCATAATATCATCAACAAGCACACCCTTAACAAAATGACGACGCAAATGTTGATAATCAAAGTTATCCTCAAAGAGACTGAGCACCTCAGGAGAACATATATCAATGTAGCAATCCTGCATATCATTGAATAGTAAAACAGATGGATTACTATCCAATAATGACTTCTCTAAGCAAACTGAACCTTTTGCAAGATCAATCTTATCCTCCTCATAATGAAGAAGCTGCTTTGTTAAAGGATCTACAGCAATGAAGAGCTGATCTGTTCCTAATCTTGACTGATGCGTAAGTGAAGAAGATTTAGACTGCTTGATAACCATAGTCATGATAGCTTTCTCATCTTTCTTCTTCCTATCTCTATGTTCTTGAATCAAATCAGCAAGAGGCATATTACTCACAGTATCTCCACTAACAAGAACGAAATCACCTAGAATCTGAGACGTTTCTGTTTGCTGTTCATACATGTAACGCAAAGCATCTCCAGCACTGATAGATTTGTGCGATTCGATTGTTCTCACAACCAAGTTTGGATGTGAGAACCACTCAGAATTCTCCAGATATTCAATAACCTGCATTGAATGAGCACAGCAGAAGACGAAAACTTCCTCTATCCCAGCAGATTCGAGCCAAGCTAATGTGTAATCGATCATCGGGACATTTACTATTGGCAATAGTACCTTTGGACGTTCTAGGGTTACGGGACGAAATTTCGTGGCGAAGCTGTCAGCTAGAAGAATAGCTTGTAATCGTTGACGACTCTGTTCCACCGCATCCTCTGAAACCCTAGCGCCGCCGCCTTTCTTCTGAGCAACCATCTCTAGCTCTCTCTTTTACCGATCAAATTCGATTTTTCGAGAAATCTAAAACCCTGAGTTTAAGAAACTGAAATTAAATTGTGGCGAAATAGGAAATTAGGATAAAATGTGCTTATTTTTAAAAACGTTAAGGTTGTAATTTGAAAATTCATTATTTTACAGCCCCTAAGAGTAAATAATTTAAATTGCGAAAAAGCACATAGTAAACAAAACAGTAAGAAAAAAATACACACTACACAGGCGCCAAAATAGTCGACTCAGTGAGAGTTGCATCTGATGACAAAAGCAAATCTATCAAGTGAGGGAGAATTCACAAGTTGAGGACAGTTTCCTAATTCAAACAAAAGAGATACTACAAAAGTACAAAAACTGTATGCCACTTCTACTAGTCAAACAATGGATGGTGGTGTCTAGCTCTCCTTCACTAAGAAAACTTTGAAGCAGAGACGATGGAAGGTGAAGAGAGAGGCTTCTGCAGATGGGGCAGAAGAGATTTCTTTCCCGAGGAATCTTTCCAGAGTTTTGGTAGCTACAGAGCTGCTCTGTCTCAGACCTATTCCAGGTTCAAGAACAGGTTGGTTAGTAGGTCAGACATGTTCCTCAGCAAAGACCCCCGAAAGTGTGGGGAGTACCGTTAGTCCCGTGGCTCCCATGATTATCGATCGTGACGAACATCTTCCTCATGTGATCTTTGAGAGCTATGGCTTTTGAAGGTTTGGTGTTTGCACGTTAGTCATGTTGCTATACTACTTCTTGTTTGGTCTTCATGCAACATTCGATATGGCTCATCAGCAAATCGTGCAAAATTCTTAGAAACTATGAAAAACAGTGAAGAAATGTAACCTCTCAAAAGGTCTCTTAGACTCTTCCTATGACACTAATGTTATTGTGAATTATAGTTTTCTTCATGAACTACCTCCTTCTGTATTCTCTGTAATATGCAAAAATTTATTTTTGCATCTTCGTTAGGTGTACATAAAGAAAAGCTTCACACAAGGACTTTGGTTTCAAACATGAAACAGAATTTCAAGCAATGTAGAACAGAGGAGTAGTAAACTCAATCTGTGTTCCAAAAAATGTTCTTTCAATATCAAAGTTATTTGAAGTCCATCCTTATCCTGTAGATTTCAAAATCAACCAGTTTTTAAATCCTCTGCATCATAACCCAAAATTCACTCTTTCATAAACAAAATGTGAATAAAGACTCAAAATTTTCAATGCAAATCAGTTATTTAACCATCCACTTATCTCCAAATCATTTCATATTCCAATCTCACAGCGACAAAAAATGTACAACTTAAGCGGCATTAAGGTAGCATCAAGAAATTTGACATCTTTCATAAACGTAAGAAAACAAAAACTTTCCAGGACGATGATGATGATATATGAACCCTAAAAACGAACTAATCGAATATTTAGGCAAGGCAAAACAAGTGTAACCTTAAGAAAAGTGAATTTTAAAAACATAAAACGCAGAACAAAAAAAATTGAACAGAAGATTTAGACTTTAGAGGACCGGACATCCGGAGGCACTTTTAAGTTACCAAATAAAAATGGGGTAAGTAAACAAAAACGCTTTCATAGCTCAGTTGGTTAGAGCACCCGTTTAGTAAGCGGGAGGTCTTGAGTTCTACTCTCAATGAAAGCATAATCCCTAATTTTAATTTTGTTCAACAATTAACTTTCTGAACATTAAATTAACACCTCAAAATTTTGATTCTTTGCCAAAAAGATCCCTATATCACAACCAAGATTCATCATTCTTCATTTAACCCGACCAGAGTTGTTAATGTCTTGGCTATTGAGTGGTATGTACTGAGACATAATACACTTTATCTCTGAATCCATGTAAGACTGCATTGTAGTTTTCATGTAAAGATAGAACAGATAATGAGAGTTTGATGAAACGAATGATTCTGCTATAATACAAGTCGTTATTAAGTAGCAAAAAGATCTTTACCTGAAGATGGTACTTGTAGAGTATATAAGCACCTAAAGATAAGCCTGCAATGGCTGTTAGACCTACAATTGTGAACAACCATCTGCTTCTTGACCCACTTCTTTTCTCTGTGTACAACGGTGTGGATAATGTAAACATTGAGGTTTGTTCTAATAATATCTGTAATAAGTTCATATCTTTTTTTGACATACCGATACAAGTGTCTTGTTCTTTCATATAGAGACCATTGTTAGAACATTTGCATTCATATCCACCCCAAGTGTTCTTGCATTTGCAGTCATCACATTGACAAGCTGATTGCTCTTTGCATTCATCAATGTCTAGTTGTCAAGCAATGGAGATAGGTCAGAGACAACGTGAACTAAACTCGATTCTATAATGTCAAATTTTCAAACCATCTTTCACCTTCACATTTCAGACCATCCCCATGGAAGCCTAGAGGGCAACGACATCCTGATGTCTCTGAGTTCTGGAACAACAGAAAAAAAAGGTAAGAAAAAGTTTCAAACTTTAGTTAAATGGAAGAAACAGCAGCAGTCACTTAACCGAACAAGCAGAGAAAGTTAGACCCTCTCTGGTTTCAGACCAGCAGCCTCCATCGTTCATCGAACATCTCGCAGGTCCATAAGCTGTATCAATAACAAGAAAAGAAGTAAGAAAAGTAAGGAATCTTTCAGCTCAGTGAACAAAAATGTACAATGAGATTATATGGAAGGACATACGATTGCAAAAGGTATAACCATCTCCTTTGTATTGAACACCATTAACAACTGGGCACTCGCATACTCTTCCCCTATATGTGTCCTAATAGAATTCAATTTAGAGGTCATCTTTTTTTTCTGAAGAAAGAATGAAGTATATCACTATATACCTTGCAAGCCGTTACATTGGATCTTTTGTCTTGCCAACATCCTCCATTTGCTTCAAGACATTCATTTGTCTCTATATCTGTTTTTTACAATCGATCAAGAAGAATTTTCAGTATGTTCTTCACATAATAAGACTATCTTGCAGAAGGATATGACCTGACCTGCATTCAAACATATTGAAGGTTCGGTTCTCTCCTTGAATCCTGAGCATATAGCTTTCAACACCGCGATTTTCTCCAGTTTACCTGATTATGAAACAGATTAAGATTCTAAAATCTTGTGGTGATTCATGAGAAGGAAGATCTTACCGCGATATTGAGCATTGTTGATGATCATTGTTGGAAAGATTGTGACAACCCCGCGATTCGCTTGGCGTAACTGTACTTCAAAATGTCATGAAATCGAAAGAATAAACAGCTCGGTGAATATGAAGAGACCGCGAACCTGAAAAGCTTGCTCCGCTTTTAGAACTTCATTCTCTACATCAGCGTCAGGATCACCAATGCATTTCTTGATCTTCTCGAGAGACAATCCTGAAAAAAAAATCCTGAAACCGTTAAAAAAAGAGATGCCAGAAGACTGTGATATCTCTTGGGAAAGAAGAAGGCCTTCTTACCGAGAGATTCTACGACAGTTTCTGCGCATTCTCTGCTGTATTTCTTCTCCTTCATAGAACACCTAATGGTAAAATCTGTCACATAATCCCACCAGACCCAAGAACTATTCTTCTCCTTAGCTACTCTATGAACACATAACTGTCTCAGATTCTCGTAAACGACGTCTTTCCCATTATATCCATCTTCAAAGTCTTGCTTAGGGTCCGGAGCACAGTACCTCCCTTGGTTTATACATTGAGTCTTACAATGCTTGCTAAGTAGAAGCTCTTTGGGACAAACCCAAGCAACGTAATGAGGTCTGAACAAAGTATAACCACCTTTTTCGAGAATCTGAGCCGTTCCCTTGAAGCTCTTTATGAAATCTATCTGTTTATCGCAGTGTACACCACATTTATCATTAGTATTAGCCCATAGCTCATACTCAACTCTCTCGTCAGGGTTTGGTATAGACTCACTCCAATCTATCTTCAAGATTATTTCCTCGTCTCTTTTAAGAGATTTCTTGAGGCTATCGCCAAAAGAGCGGAGAATCAAAGCCGATGGGATGTTGATTTGGTCAATAAAGCTAGGATCTTCATCTGGGGATAGTGAATCCATTGTTATCAATGGCTCAACAATGACATCTGCTATAAGCACAGCCGCTACGCCAGATTGTTGCCCATTCCGTATCTTTAGAGCAAAGCTACACACTAAAAGAATGAAAACATAATACATTAACCTCACATCTTTTACCATCCAAACTCCAATCACAAAAAAAAAGTTACAAACTTTCAATCAGATTCTTGATGAAACAGTCAAAATTGTCTATGTTCTTGTTAAAAAATGAAACAAAATCCCAAATTTCATCAGGGACAAAAAAATAATAATATCTCTTTGTCAAGTCGCAAATGTCAATTACATAGCTTTCCTTGTCTAAACTAACATTGCAACAAGTCTCATTATGATCAAGAAATGGCCATTAAGAAAGTCTAGAATTTTACATCCACGATCAATGAGGAGGATTATGGGATAAGAAGACTTGGAATAGAAAGTTCTGTTGAATGAGTCGCATCCGTAAGCCCCTTGGCCTGCGTAGACGACGGAGCCGATCATGAAACCGCTGTAGTTAGGGAGGCCAAAGTTTGCGATGGCTGCGTCATGCTTAGCTTCCATTTTCCAGGAGTTAAGAACCGTCAAGCTGTTCTTCTCCACGAAAAATCTCGCAGAAACTACGTTGATTACCACCATGGTCAACGCTAGAATCAGAGCCAAGACTGCTCCTTTATTGCTCGGAGACATTCTTCTCGACAGTAACAAATTGGGTTCCTCTCTGATTTCGAAATTTTTCCCTAGAAAAACTTGACCTGAATTTGATGTATTGTAAGAGACGACGAGTTGGCAGGGTCAGCGGAGCTACCATGACTCTGCAACTACTACTGTTTCCAATGTTTGATTATTCTTTCGGAATCCTTTTACCAATCATTAAAAAGGAGGCAAATTTAAAAATTAAAATTCACAAGTACATTATGGGCCTCATAAGCCCATTTTGAAAGAAAATTGCATGATCTTATATTAAAAAATGGGGGAAAAAATTATTGAATGAGTGGTCGTCCCCCACACGAGCCATGTGAATAATGCTTAAATATCTATTTGCACTTACTTCGATGCACGCCAGCCATTTTTCTCACTTGATAAAACGTGTCCATATTCACATTTTTATATGATGATACAAACCGTGTTCATATTTGTTAAAGATATACGCGTAGATCTTTATCCATCTCAGTTTGTACATATATACACATCACATGTGACGCTGGTCTAATATGTCTGCGTTGGAACATGTATTACACATATAACTAAATGTTTGACAAAAGAAACAAAACAAACATATCTTCGAGTATGGACCTCAAGCTCAAGCTCAAGCTCAAGCTCAGGCCTAGCTTCTTCATCTCCTTTCTGTTTTTCATCTTATTTCTTTTCAATCCTAATTTCGGGTCAGCATCTAATCCTAAATGCATACCATCCGAGCGAGAAGCTCTTCTCACCTTCAAAGTATCACTAACTGATCTCTCCGGTCGACTCTCTTCTTGGTCCGGACCTGACTGCTGCCAGTGGACCGGTGTTCTCTGCGACGCCAGGACCAACCACGTCATCAAGATTGATCTCAGGAACCCAAATCAACTAGTTAACTCCGATGAGTATAAAAGAGGTTGCTTACGAGGTACGATACATCCTTCTTTGGCCCGTCTCAAGTTCTTGAGCTATCTGGACTTGAGTTCAAATGACTTTAATGGACTGGAGATTCCCGAGTTTATCGGTCACATCGTTAGTCTAAGGTACCTGAATCTTTCTTCCTCATCATTTTCCGGTGAAATTCCTGCGACTCTTGGGAATTTGTCAAAGCTCGAGTCTCTTGATCTCTATTCTGAGTTGTTTAGTGACTCTGGTGCGTTTTCTTTGCGCGCAAGCAACCTCGGGTGGCTTTCAGGTCTGTCTTCTTCTCTGAAGTACCTTAACATGGGGTATGTGAATCTGAGCGGTGCCGGTGAAACCTGGTTACAAGATTTCAGTAAAGTTTCGACGCTAAAGGAGTTACGTTTGTTCAATAGTGAGCTCAAGAACTTACCTCTCTCCTTGTCTTTGCCTTTGAGTCTGAAACTCCTTGAAGTTCTTGATTTGTCTGAAAACTCTCTCAATTCACCAATACCCAACTGGCTGTTTGGTCTCACCAGCCTCAGAAAGCTATTCCTCAGATGGAATTTTCTTCAGGGTCCGATTCCTCCCGGGTTCAAGAACTTGAAGCTTCTAGAGACACTAGATCTGTCTAATAATCTGGGAATCCAGGGCGAGATTCCATCGGTTCTTGGAGATCTTACACAACTCAGGTCTCTTGACCTTTCTGCAAACGAACTCAATGGTCAAATCCATGGGTTTCTAGACGCCTTCTCCAGAAACAAAGGCAACAGCTTGGTCTATCTCGATCTTAGTTCCAACAAGTTAGTTGGGACATTGCCCGAGTCGGTTGGAGCGTTGAGGAATTTGCAGATTCTGGATCTTTCATCGAATTCCTTTATAGGTTCAGTCCCTTCTTCGATAGGAAACATGGCGTCACTGAAGAAACTTGATCTTTCATACAATGCCATGGACGGGTCAATCGCAGAAAGCTTGGGGCAGCTTGAGCAGCTTGTGGATCTGAACTTGATGGCTAATATATGGGAAGGTGTTCTTCAAAAGTCTCATTTCTTGAATCTCAGAAGCTTGAAAAGCATCCATCTCACAACTGAACCAAACAGATCTCTTGTCTTTCAGTTACCATCTACCTGGATTCCTCCTTTCAGACTGGAGTTCATCCAAATCGAGAACTGCCAGATCGGTCCTTCGTTTCCAATGTGGCTTCAAGTACAAACCAAACTCAACTTTGTCACGCTCAGAAACATTGGAATCGCAGATACAATACCCGACAGCTGGTATTCAGGAATCTCCTCTGAGGTAACTTATCTGATTCTAGCAAACAACAGAATCAAAGGTAGATTACCTCAAAAGCTTGCGTTCCCAAAGTTAAACACCATTGATCTGAGCGCCAACAACTTTGAAGGACCTTTTCCTCTTTGGTCAACAAACGCAACAGAGCTGCGTCTTAACGAGAACAACTTCTCTGGTTCTCTTCCACTGAACATTGATATCTTGATGCCAAGAATGCAGAAAATTTACCTCTTTCATAACAGCTTCACAGGCAAAATTCCGTCATCTCTATGTGAAGTCTCCGGTCTGCAAATTATTTCTCTAAGGAAGAACCACTTCTCTGGAAGTTTTCCAAAATGTTGGCACCGTTCGTTCATGCTTTGGGGAATTGACGTATCTGAGAATAACATATCAGGCAAAATACCAGAGTCTCTCGGTGTGTTACCTTCTCTCAGTGTCTTGCTTCTGAACCAAAATGCACTGGAAGGTGAAATACCAGAGAGCCTTCAGAATTGCTCAGGCCTTACGAATATTGATCTCGGAGGAAACAAGCTGACTGGCAAGATTCCTCCATGGTTAAAAAAGCTGGCTTCTCTGTTCATGCTTCGTCTGCCAAGTAACTTCTTCACTGGTCAAATCCCAGAAGAACTCTGCAACATTCCAAATCTACACATTCTGGATCTCTCCGGAAACAAAATCACCGGCCTGATTCCCAAATGCATCAGCAATCTCACAGCCATTGCACACGGTACAAGCAGCCAGGTGTTTCAGAATTTAGTCTTCATTGTGACAAGAGCTCGTGAATACCAAGACATAGTCGATAGCATAAATCTTTCGGGAAACAGCATAACCGGCGAAATCCCAGGAGAAATATTGGGACTCTCTTACCTGAGAATCTTGAATCTGTCAAGAAATTCCATGGCAGGAAGCATCCCCAAGAAAATTTCAGAACTGAGTCGCTTGGAGACACTTGATCTATCAAAAAACAGGTATTCTGGAGCCATTCCTCAAAGCTTGGCAGCAATATCTTCTCTGAAAAGACTGAACCTTTCATTCAATAAACTGGAGGGGAGAATACCTAAGGTTCTCAAGTTTCAAGATCCATCTATTTACATTGGAAATGAGTTACTTTGTGGAAAACCACTTCCTAAAAAATGCAAAAGACATTAATAGCACATTTTTGTAGTGAATTGAGCACTCGGGTGCTAAGAAGTACCTTGCAAGAACATGTACCTGATAAGTCCAAAATAAAAATTATCAGCTCTGTGCTGACCACTTACAGGAACTTGACAACAATGTGTAAGCAATGCATTTCAAAAGGCCACTTAACGGTAATATTACCGAGACAGATCAAAGGAGACAGTGGTGTTTGCTTGAGTCAAAACTTGTACCTTCCCAAAAGAAATAGACTAGTGACAGCAACAATACTTTCAGCAGCATCACACCAACCAACCAACTCTAATGCAAACCGAACGTGACAGTAAAGCTTACATGATTCAGGCGAACAAGAACATTGCATACTTGTTAACAACACAAAAGCTTATCAAGAGTCATTTAACTTATCACCACCGTAAGCACCCACTCCACTACGAATGAACCCAGAGCTAGCTCCAATGAATGGACTCCCACACATTATTGTACATCACTGCCTTCAAAGTTAAAACAAACAATTCACATAAAGTTTACATCTTTCAAGAATCCACTACTATGGCAATCTACACTATCAATGGGAGAAAACCGCCAAAGAAATTACAAGAGCTTTCAGATTCAACAAGCAAACTGAAAGAGATTAAACAATCAATGGAATCACATCAATCGATAAGAAATTCCAATCCCGACCGCAAAGTAAAAACACTACCTTGAGGAGAAACAGTGACGAGTCGGACGCATTTAGAAATACTTCTTCTCTGATTTATCAAATCTACCCTTTACGGGAATTATGTAAATTTCAAAATAAGCCTCTACTTTTTACTTGTTGACAATAAAACCCCAACTAAAATCATATTGTGACGGATAGATTAGTAAAGACCCCAAACTTGTGTCTTGCGATCCTTATTCCTCCAGTAAATATTTATTTGGCCCACAAGAAGTAAACAAATTGGGGTTTGATGGCCTACAGGCTACAACTCCATTTCTACGACGAATCAAACTTTGTATCTTTTACTTTTCTAAAACAAATGGAACTAGAAAGAAAGAAAGCTAGACGCATGGAGCAGTTTGTCTCTGCTTTACACGCAAAACCATGCCGTTTCTGGATTTGCCTCTTTAATCTTTTTCTTTTACAGTTTTTGCCTTTTTAAGACAGTATCTATATACCATTTTTACAGAACTCGTTTAACGATTATCGAAAGATCCATATTATAATTTTTAATGTCAAAATCCAAATATATATATATATATATATTCTTGGTTGCTATTCATAATAGTCACGACTTCGTTGACACAACATCAATGCAGCTTTAGCCATGCATGTGCCTGTATTTTATGGACCTCTGACATCACCAAGGACTACTATGATTTATAATTTTATCAATCCAGTTAAAATTGCATGTATCCGCGTATGGTTCGTCATTATTAAATGCGATACTACCAAAAGACTTTAATATACATTGCCTTATATTCTCATCTATACATTAAATATCTATTAAATGAAGCAGCGCTAAGTAGTAAATACTTCCACAATAATAATATTACGATTTGATGTCCTTAGTTATAAACGTTTTTAGATCGTGTTTATAAATGTAGAATGACTAGAATAAGAATATCCGTTTTTGGTTATGAGCTAATCATGTCCAGTTTTTTTTAGTTAAAAAAACACTGGAGAAAGATTATATATACAAAACTTCGTATTTTCAGACCATCTTAGGCTTCTTAGCACGGGAGGCTTTCTTTAGGAATAAATAAATAATAAATGCATAAAACATGTATACTGAATATACAAAAAGGAAACAATAATATACTGAATATGGGAAACAGTTCAAACCCTTTATAAGCTCTCTGAACCTGTGTATGTCTATATATGTGTTTGCTTGTGCGTGTGTGTGTAATTGTATTTGGCTTTTGTTGTTTGTTTTTTTTTGGTAACGCAGGATACCCAAGGCAATATTGGACGTATTTGCATCTTAAAGTTGTTTCTCATTAATGGACATTGCTATTTATTCACAGTTTATCTATAGTAGCAAAAATTATATGAAATGTTTAATAGTTCAATAAAGAGTTTTTAATATCTAGTTTTATGGTCTGTCTTTTTTTAATTGGCACCGAGTTTTTACATTGTATCCTCTCCTTAATTATAAGGTTGATATTTTTATAGGAAATAAATTGTTTCTCGCAAATTCATATCGAGTAATCAAATCAGTGACTAACTCTTCGTCCAAAAAAAAATCAGACCAAATCATGGATTATGTTTTTTTTTCGGTTAAGATCTATCATGGATTTTCAAACACACATATGAAGTCAATTTTTGGACACTCAGGAAGTTACACTTTACTGTAACATATGATATGTTATAAGTCTATAATTTTCATTTAACTCCCACAAAAGTAAATTTACCGGCAATAATGGAAGCTTCAAAGTTTGAAACAACAGACGGCAAAATAGACAATGTACGACTACAAGGCAAAACAACAGTCGATGGTTTTTGTACGTGTTACCTCGTCATAACCAAAGAGATGTACGACTACTAGGCAAAATATTCATACAAAAAGCTCTATAATTAAAAATATAACATGTCATATATATCTACCTATTTGAGATGGGATTTGGACCACTTGGAACTCCATGTTTATTGGCACCGATTATCTTCCCCTTCCCCCATGGTGTCATCGGCCGGCGAACTCTAAACCTTTCCGTTCTTTTTCCTTCCAACGAAGTTACCGCTACATCACCGACATGTTGAAAACTGGAGCCAATCCAATGAGTTTGATCAATGGTTCTTTGATGGGTTTGGAGGATTAAAGAAAGGAAGAAAAAGAAAACAAGTGTAATGTTGATCACGTGAGCAGATCTCATCACATGTTCTACCAACATAAGATTAGAAGCATACCTAATAATACAACAAAAGAAGCAACACAAAAATGTTTATTTCTCTTGAGTAGCTCTCGAAAGATCAAGAAATGAGTTTTGATATTTTCTGTTAACTTAGAGATATTAGAGAGAAAGAGAGATCTGCGAGATTGTGGTTTTTTTTTTGGAGTATTAATGCGTGGAAAGTGCGAGCGGAAAATAAAAGAACTTAAAAGAAAAAGCAAAGGTGGTACGATTTTTTTTTTTTTACTTTGTCTGTAGTGTGAACTTTGAAGACTGATGGAGCCTGAAAATAAAAGGGGTTCCAAGATATTTTATTATGACGTCAGCCCGTTTTTATATAAACCTTAATATTAAAAAATCTTCTTTCAAAAGATTATTGTAATGTTTGATTGATTTGACTTTGAGTAGTAGGTAAACTGAAAACTATCGACGACAAACCTTACCAACTGATTTGAGGTGTCGAAGACAAAACACAAGCTGACGAACATTTTTTGTGTGTGTTTTCGTCTTATGCTAGTAATTCTAATTGACCAAAAATAATATTTAAACCAAAAGAAAAAGAAAAGGAATATTGACGGGAAAATATGCCATAAAAGACGAAGGGTCTCTTCAGTGATAAGATTTAACGATGTCATGTTCTTAATTTGGATATTTTCATGTCACTGGTCAAAAGATTTTGTTGGCCTTCCCGATTATACTCTCCTAAATTATGAGAGAGGGAGAGAGAATGCTACAAATGGTGTAACAAATTGTCCTTTCGAGTTTTAATATTCTAGTATCATTTTCTATGACTTTTTTTAACACACTTATCATGTAGCTAATATAGGCTGATTTTAGTCGTAAAATCTATGGATTGATTTTGAATATTTTTTCTATTTCAGAAATGGTTGGAAAATAGACTGAAATTACCTATAGTGCATGCAATGTTTTATGAACTAAAGTCTGTATCATATTATTGATATACCCAAAAAATATTGCTGTATCAGAATAACTATTTTCGCGTCAATTTTGAATTCATCAAACTCTTTTTGTTCTGAAAAATCTAATCAGTTTATATAACTATATATACTTTTCGATAATAGTCTTGTTTTGATCTATTCTAAAGTAACAGCAATACTCCAATTAACTATAATAATATTCTGGAATATTTAACTTTAAAATTTTAAATTAATAATAAAAATAAAATATGTTAGACAGTTAATAGTGAAGTAAATATTAAACATACCCTCCAAAATAGTCTTGGCTTGCTGTCCCTGTATAAAACAAGGAGCTTACCTAAGTAGTTGGAATAACTAAAATTATATATTGTATTGGTCAAAAATATATGTCCTAATCTTTCATACTATCCAATGTTGGGAGATGGAAAACTCCATTTCTCTGTGTTCTAATACCGGTTACCATACATTTATTATTGTTTTTGTTTTGTATAGTTTTTGTGAGTTATGGCAAGATAATTCTGCAGTATTATTTTTTTTAAAAATAACTGTAATTAACAAACTTAGTATCTAAAACATGCAATACACATTGACAATGTTTATGATGTTTGTAACCTAACATTTTCTCTTGACAAAAAAACAAGAAATCATTTACGTTATGAATAAAAATGACTTTATGAAATCTCTTCTGTTATTATCTTATTCAAAAGTCAAAATTAAGCAAAATTAAAATAAAATATAAGCAAACCATAAGCATATTTTAAAATATGATTTAATTGTTCTCATGTATTTTTATAATGTAATAATTATTTAGTTAATCACTTTTAAAATATAATAAGTAATACTCTATCTCTTTTCATTAATCATATTTTTAGAAATGAAATTAAAAGAATATAATTTAGGTTTTCTTTGTAATTTGTATTATTTATCCATGGACTATGATGATTGTAAAGTTAAGAACAAACTAAAGAAATAACTCCACTAACGAGATTATAGTAATCAATTCAACTCTGTCGAAGTAGTACCATTCGGTTATACTTTTTTGTTAATCAAGTCAACTCCATCTATACTGGCTATTATTTTATTTATTAATTTGACAGTTTGAAATGGCTAATTGTTGTTGATCTATTAAACTCGTTTATGTATGGAACCAAATCTCATATATAAGGGATCTAGAGAACTTTTTTATGGCATGTAGATAGATTTCAACAAATTCATTTCAATTGTTTAGAAAATAAGGGAATCAAGTGAATTGCTATATACCAAAAAGAAAAAAAAATCTAACGAAGTGCTAATTTTTATTTTATCTTTATAGAACACACGGTTCAAGTTGTATCCTCCAACTCTGAAAACCATGCGAGCAATTTACAAATATCACATTGATTATTGTAAATATTGTTTTTACAAAACATTGATACTTGTACGAGATGACATATATACGTACTGAATGTTATCGTTTTGTAACCCATCTAAGATTATTAATTAACAAGTTGTATGAACATAGACTTGAAACGTCAAAACATATATCAATATATACATATATATATATATGAAGTATATTTAATATTAGATCGGTATCCCAATTTTTTGACCGGATTCAGTAAAACAAGTTTAGTTTATTTTCCAGCGGTGAATTCACCTTTTGAAATGGTTTCTCGTAACGATTAGACGACAAGAAAACACCAGTAATATTCCGTTTACCATCAACACGTTTGGAAAACGATTTTCTACCCAGACATTTACAACTAGTAAGCATACACAAGCCATAGTTTTGTAAAAATAGTTTGATTCAATTTTTTTGTAATATATTAATTGATTGATTTGGATTCTCAACTGAGTCACCTCTCGTGTAACTCATTAGTGAGAAAACCAAAAAGATTGGTGATAGCAACCATATTGTATGGTCCTTCAATGCTTCGATCAATCGAACTCAACAGAAAAAAATTGTGATAAAGACATGATTGCAGTCGTGTCACGTTGTCCAACATGTGCGACCATGTAGGATCAAATATATATGCTACAGTTATGGAGTAGTACTTCTGATTTCTTTGTAGTATATGTCAAAGAAACAAAATCTTATATCTTCAGAATATTAATTTACATTTACCCCTTTAGTAGACCCTTCTTTAATCATTTAAACAGATATGCGATTATATTAATGTACTATCTTTTATATATAAAACACTAGACGACTTTTTTCTTCCTTCATCTGAATAAAAATTCTTCAATAAGGGATGACATACAACACAACCCAATTTTTGTCATGGGTTGAAATTAGCGGTGTAGACAAATTCTCACACTACCCTGAACCAAAAACATATGCCAAATTTACAACCCACTAGACATCATCGTTTTATACTGTACATAGTTTTAGATCACAAATTCACAATATAATTTCTAAGTTGGGGGGGGGGATATATTAATCTTGTGATTCAGAGACCTATTTAGTTTTCAAAAATGTGTGATGAAAAAAAACAAGTTACTTCCACCTAGATATAAGAGTTGTACCAATTGATAGCCCGGTTTAATCGATTTGCTTTCGTATATATAGAAGAAATCTAAAACTAAACCATATAAAAATAAATCAGACACGAAATTGTAGTTATGTTTCTCTTTGTAACCAAAAAAAGAGTCAAACCAATATATGAATCAGACTTAAACAATTTCAGTGGTAGACCCACAAAAAAACCTTATAAGCTAATTAGAAAATCATGGTTAAAGGTCCCACTTAGCTTAGCAACGGCTAATTCACCCAACGGCTCCTTTGGACTCTCCGCTTTTTGGACCCTCTTCATCTTCATAAATTAATCATAAAATCAGGAGGGAGCTATTAGCTACTAACTAATAAAGTTAAATGATCTACATTAAAATAATTAAATTCCATCTCTAAAACCTTTCAAAAAATAATTTGTATTGTCATAAACGAACAGTTTCAGCATTTCCCGTATAAAACATCTTAGAAACTTTCTCGAGACTCTAAACATATTTTGTCTTGGTTCGAATCTGCCTTTCCCTGTTTTTACACTCTGTTTTCTTTATTCTTTCTTTTTTCCCGACACGTTTCCAAGTTTAGAGGATAGACACAGAACAATTATATAAGTCACATTTGTTTTCTTTTACTGGTCGCTATATCTAAAAATAGATAAAAAAAACAAAACACTGTTTCACTTGAATTTCTGTGTTCTTCATCGTTACCTTGTATTTTGAGTCGTAACGCCACTCGGTTACTCTGTTTTTAGCTTAAACAGCCAGACAATTTTTAGTATATTCAGTAATTCAAAAACGGAACTTCTCTTCTTCTTTTTTCTTCATTTCTTTTTAGAAAAAAATAAAAAATATTTGATTTCTATTTTCATTTCGAAGGATCGAAATTTCCTGGGTTAAGATCCAATCAAAGATGGGGTTTTGTGTCCATTCATTTACATAAAATGGCGTCTCCTCAGGTAGAGATCGTCTCGTTACGATCTACCTTCGGATGTGTACTTAGAGATCGTAACCAACGGAACAACAACGATGACGTCGTTTTCAAGAAGAATCTGAAATCTCAAGTGAAAACTTCTCCTTCTGTGATCTCCGACGAGAATTCTCAGAACAGAGTTTGTTCTTGGATCGGAAATAAGCCGAGAAATAACAACAAAAGCCGTCTTGGGTCGCCGGAAAAACCACGTTCTAGAAAAGAGAACAACTTTTCCGGCAGTGAGAAGAGAAGGGACAATCTTGGAGGAGCTTCTTCTCTTGTGCAGATATGGGAGGCCAGGCTGATTCGATCCAACGGAGGAAACTCGCCGATCCACGGCCAATCAACACAGAGCAGCTCAGTACCGAGCGTTCAAGAAATCGACCTTTCAGCTCCAGGATCTGAATCGGAGAACGAATCAAAGAATCCAGATCAAACGGTTGAGATTAAATATGAGATATTCAGTACAGTTTCTGATTCCGGGGATAGCAAATGGGGTCGAGTCGCTGAAATGATCCGGCGATTAAGCAACGTACAAAAGCTAACTGCCGGAAATAAGGGCGGTGCCGTCGACAACAAGCCGATCATAGAAACGTCGACGCCAGAGAAATATAGTTTTCCGCTGGTGACTAACTTCCCGAGACTCCGAGGACGGCAAGCTTACTCCGATTTGCTTTTGCGTCTGGAACGCGACCGTCACAACGAATTGGAATCGCTTCTTGAACGCAACGCAGTTTCCAGATTTCCTCAACGTGGTCGCCTACAGGTACAGTACTTGCATTTTTGAGAAACCATCCAAAACTTCAACATCATCTAACACAAAAAGCTCACAGCTTTCCAAAGTTACCAAATTTACTCAGTTTCAGAGTTAAAATCGAAATCTCTCGCTTTTCCTTGTTGTACAGTCAATGTTGCGGCTAAGAAGTCTCAAACGCGGCCTAGCCATTCAAGATCGTCATCGTGGTAGCATGAAAGGCAACGTGAATCTTTTCGAACCTGGATCTACAGTTCTCCATCTAAGGTATGATCAAGAACCTCTGTTTTTCAATTTCCAATTAAAAAAAAAAAAATCCTCTGTTTCCCTTCTTACACATCCGTGAACGTATAACGCAGAGAAAAAATCCGGGAAAACGTGGCCACTGAAGCAGAACGGAGGAAGGGTCAACAATCCACCATAGAAACAGAGAGTATGCGATCAAAAGAAATAAGTACTCTTCAAGAAACTTCTTCCACAGAGCGATTAAGCTCTCAAAACAGCATGATAGAGGATGCAATCTTACGCAAGAAAGACACTGTATCAAAAATGAGTTACCTTCCGCTGAAAGAAACCATAGTAACAGAACCACGGATACTGAAGAATGAGGAAGCGGAACAGGTAGAAACACCATTCCTTGAGAAAGAAGAATTGTTGTTCGCGAACGAATGGGAAGATCAAGATGAGTATGAGGATGAGCAATCCTATTACGGAGACATGAGCTACGACTGGTTTACAGAAATATCTCGACCTCGGACCTATTGGGAAGATCTGAGGAAATCGCGGTATCTGGAAGTGATGGACACTCGATCTGACAAAGATGATATATGCAGACTTCTCGAGAGGTAAAAAAATTCTTTTTTTCTTAATTCAGAAAAATTCATTAAAGATCCTAAAATATGTTTCATGAATTATATAGAAGAACAGTTTCGGGTTTCCTTCAGAGCGGATTGCGAGAGACGATCGACAAGCTAATAATGGCTCGTGTAAAGACACATTCAGTTCAGTTAAAGACACATCTACGTATTGAAGAAGGAGCTATAAAAGAAGAGAAGTGTGACATAGGAGAAGAAGCAGATGGAAACAGAGATGACTTGAGCCAAACGTCATCGCAGATATTTTTGCCGTCTCCGGCTGGATCATGGAGTTCTCAGTACACAGGAGTTACTTCCACACCTGTGCACAGTCTTCAATCCACTGTGAGCCTCTTATTTTGTTGTTGAAATGTCACAGTCAGCTTTGGTGAGATCGGCATTAATTTATTTTATAAAATGTTTCAGGAGATGGAGATGATAAGTGATTTGAGATCACAGATTTTACAGCTCCAGCTAGAAATGTCTGAGCTACAAAACTCTGTCAAAACGTGTCTTGACGTAAAAGCTAGCCTTCAAAAGTCAGCTCACGGGGAAAATCCCCTGAAACGCAAATGCTGCGTTTGTAACGAAACGCAAGTTGAAACACTTTTATACAGGTAAGACACCTATCTTTTACCCATTTCAAAACCTTTTCAGTTCTGCAATTTCAAAAATATTGTTACTCGTACAATATTTCAGCTGAGTTTGATTTGTGTAGGTGCGGGCACATGTGCACATGCCTGAGATGCGCAAACGAACTACAATGTAATGGTGGGAAATGTCCGGTTTGTCGTGCCAAGATTCTAGACGTTGTTCGAGTTTTTGTTGATTCAAGAACCAGAAATTAACGATATCATCAGTTCAAAACGCTAACGATACTTTTTTTTTTTTTTTTAACACGCTTACGCTTTTTCTTTTCTTTATGTTCCTCGGTTCGCTTTCAAGATTGACTGGAGCGCGTTTGCGTTCTGGGTCTGCGTCAAGGTTTCATATATTTGCTCCTTATAGGTGACATACTAAGTTACTAACCAAACCTCTTTTCTTGACGTTGATGTTTCCTTCTTGTTAATTAATTAAAGATACTCTACATATGCCTTGCACTTTCCTTCCTGGAAGTTTAGAAACAAGAGGATTTGTAGATTGTATGAGGTGTATGTATTTATCGTTTATTTTATGTACATATGTAACATTTTAAAATAAATTACCGGAAATTTCCCAAAATTTACAATTCAATTTCATTAAAAAAAAAGAAAGAGAATAATTCCAAAAACAGAGCTTAATGCTTAATGCAAAGATGAAAACATGTCAAGGCTCATAACCAATAGTCTTTCATCGACTGGGTTACGATGCATAGACTCAAAACTAAATAGAAGACAAACATACTATCTCCATTGGTTTATATACATACCGATTATTCGTAGATACGAACTTATATTATTGTAAAGTCTTAGTCCTCTATTTTTTTTTTCTTTTGTCTCACGCGTTCTGTGCCGCTAAGAACGTATTGAAGTCATCTCTAGCTTTCAGCAGCCGAGGGGTTATACACGATCGTGGGGAATTCGGGCACGAGACCGAGGTTGTGGTTGAGAATCTGACACGGCGTTGCGGTGAAGAACTCCTTTGTTGTCTTCCCGACATAGAACTACTCGTCTTTAAAACACTTTTCACAGCTAGACCTGTTTCCTTGTCGAAGAAGAAACCCGAACTCACTGGTTCTTGCATATCTCCACCGCCACATTTGATCATCTCCACCGGTAGATCGAAAAACAATCGGCCGTTTTCACGGGCTAGAGCTGTCGTTGAAGCCCATGAGCCACACTCGAATTTCTCAAGCGAGGCACGTAGCGAAACACTGGAATTTGAGAATGATGACGCTTTGATCATTTTACTGTTCATAGAATCTTCGCTTTTTGGTGACCTCACTGGTTTATGCTTCCCAAATCCAGGGAGGGATAAACAGAAGGCATTGCACTTGAATTCTTCTTCTTCTTGGTAAAGTTTTTTCTCAGGGTACCGAGCTTTTCTTAGAGAGAGCATGAATTCTTGATGGCTAAGCTTCTTCCGGGGTTTCATCATGGGCTCAGGAAGAACAGGAAGCGGCACAGCATTGTCTCTCGGAGGAGACATCGCCAGAGGTAAAACCATTCTGAAGCTTTCATCGTTTACTGATGGGCGGGAGACGGTAACTTGGTTCTGCAAAGCCGTCTTCTTCACCAAGAAGTTAATATTAGGGCTAGGGTTTTCTCCGGGGAAAACGCTGAAACCCTGCAACTCGTCGTTGCTCCATTTCTTGGTTAAACCATCTTCAAACACAATCAATGCTGGAGACATAACAAACTCAGAAATGTAGGACAGTATACTAAAGATGATGAACGAAAAGGTGATATTTTAGGGTTGGTTTAGAATCCTTCGAATATATATATATATGGGGAAGAAGGAAGTGGAAAGCACGTCTTTGGCGGCGTGGAGAAGTAGTGACTAACATGTTTGGAATTTAATAAAGAGGCGGTTTCAAGAAGAACACACAGGATAAAATAGTTAGTATTTTAATATACCAAATCTGTGTCTCCACATTTTGACCATAAAGCTTCTTATCAGTGTTAGGTACGTGTGGATAATCAACTGAATTGAGAATCTTTATAAGAATTAATATAAAATGGTATCAGGAATCGGAATTAATTAGAGTTTTTTTGTTGCTGTTCGATCATTGAATGTTAGGTTTTTGGATGCTGGAACCATTAAACATTTGGAACAATATGAACATATGTGTCTTCAAAATTTTATGATCTTCAATCAAAAATTGTATAACATATCCTACATTGAATAATTGTTGTAGTACTCATGAATATCCTTTATGACATGTGAAGAATTCCCAAAAAAAAATGAAAAAGAATTGTGGAAATCATATGTAGGTGTTAAGCTTAACTTTACAGATTACAGGCAATAACTGCATATATATGGTAAGACATGTATATACTTAGTTTTTCCTAATACAGTAAACCATTTAACTAATGGTTTAGAAAAAATACGATTTTTAAAAAATTGTGTCATTGGTATGTTTCATGCATTGATTTTTGTATGCTTTAAGAATATTTTTATAATTCTTATAAAAATTAAAAAATCCATTATTTTAATCAATTGAAAAATCAAAACACTTATTTAGTACTAGTTTTTTCTTTCAGAATTTTTTTTTGTAAGACTTCTCAGTTTTTAGAGTTTTGGTAGTTTCCATTTGAGGTATTGACATTGTAGAAGGAGGAAGAAATTTTTCACAAATGAAATACTATGATAAAAGGAATTTATGTTCAGTAATTAAAAGTTTTAAAACCAAAAAAAAAGGTTATTAGTGTGTAGTATTCTAAAAATCCCCGCCTAGCTCCGATTACACCCCGCCTAGTCGCTAGGCCCACCCTCACCGCCATTAATGATTAATCAATCGATTACTCCCCGCCTAATCCGATTAATCCCCACCTAATCCGATTATTTTCGGCATAATCATCTATAATCCAATTATTTTTAAATTTTCAAGTATAATTTTTTTTTTATTATTCAGACATTTATATTGATAGTTTATGATGTTTCATAATAAATTATGTTAAAATTATAAATAAAAATTATAAAATAAATTATTAATACTACATTTTCATGTATTTACTATAATTTTAAAAACAATATTATTTAAAAGTTTAATATAATGGATAAATATATTTTAAAAATATTAAAATAACCTAAAACTAATTTTCGATTAATCATCAGTTACTCTCCGATCAATTTTTTAGGTGGTAGGCCCAACCTCAGCGCCCGACTAGCTCCTAGCGACTAGCTCCTAGCGACTAGCTCCTAGCGACTAGCTCCTAGCGACTAGCTCCTAGCGCCCAACTAGCTCCTAGCGCCCAACTAGCTCCTAGAGATTTTTAAAACATTGTGTAGTACTATCATTTTGGAAAATGAAAGAAAAAGAAGCAAATATATCTGTTGGTTGACTAATGGGCCGTACATAGAAGCCCATATTTATAAAGATAGGGTTTTTAAAACCCTAAACCGGATCAAAGCGTTAACCTACTTCGCTTCCATCTTCTTCCTCCGACCTGTCTCCTGATCCGTCGAAAAGCTTTTGTGAGTCACTAACCTTTCTCTAATGCCAGTACATGTCAAGGTACATAAGTTTACTTCTTGATATAGTTTTCTTATCTTTCTTCTTCTTTTTTTTATATTCAATACTATACTTTGTTTATGTCATTTTGGCTTAACTTTGTTTCTATTTTATAAGCTGTAGCTGATTTCTTGAGAAATCACAATTCTTTTTAGATTAAAGGTGATCAGAAAGTCTCCAACTTAATGCAATTCAAACACTTATAAGTAACTAGTTAGTATTAGAAACTCAATTTTTAGTTTGAAATATTGTAGAAATATGCAGTTCATAGAATTATTTTGTGCCTGGAGGTAATGGATTACGAGAACAAGCTTTGATCTTTTGAATTTGGTTAACCCAGAATGAGAAAAAGTTTGATCTTTTAAGGTGTTGAATTTTGTGCTGCTTTGAAGATTTTTGATTAGTTTGTCTTTGTTTAGGAGGAACCTGAGCTTGTGCCAAACTGCGATGTGGAGACTACACAGCTTGCAGTTTTCAAAGGAAATGGGAAAAGTGAGCTTGAGGATTTTGGGACTTCTGTAGATGATATAACTGAGAGAGTGACTCAGGTGACAAATGCTTTCATTTGTCGTGCGCCACGACGTTCGTATTTCCGAATCTCTTACCCCTTATATACATCTATACTTGTTGCAGCACTCTTACCTGCTATATTGGATTGCAGCTTGAGCAAAAAGTTGTGGAGGTTGAACATTTTTACTCAACCAAAGATGGAGCAGCTCAAACAAATACTTCTAAGAGTAACTCGGGCGGGAAAAAAATTGCTATTTCTCAACCAAACACCTCTAAGTGTAACTCAGCTGGGAAAGAAAAATCAAAGGGAAAACATGTGTCCAGCCCTGAACTTATGCGTCAATTCGCAACAATGTTTCGCCAGGCAAGCAAGAAAAATTATCCCTTTTTTATGATACTATTTGGAAGCCTGGATCTTGTATTAGCTTGTAATGCTGTTTACTAAGTTCTTCTTATATATCTTAGATTGCTCAACATAAATGGGCATGGCCATTTTTAGAACCTGTTGATGTTAAAGGACTTGGACTCCATGATTATTACAAGGTAAAGGTTCAAACCTTTTGTTTTTCTTTATGAGCCAAATTGATTGTGTGGTCAACTCGTTGCAAGGTTTATATGGAATTCTCTGAAATGAGTGTTTTCTTAATGTTGATAGTTTTTTTACGTTGCTTTACAGGTTATAGAGAAGCCAATGGACTTGGGAACTATTAAAAAAAAATTGGAGAGTTCCGAGTATAGCAATGTCCGGGAGATATATGCTGATGTTAGGCTAGTTTTCAAGAACGCGATGAAATATAATGAAGAAAAAGAAGATGTATATGTAATGGCTGAATCTCTGTTGGAGAAATTTGAGGAGAAATGGCTTACCATAATGCCTAAACTCGTCGAAGAGGTACACTGAACGCTCATTTTCCAAGTATTAAAAAGTTTTAATGTCAATGAAATATTCACTGGTTTGATATGAACAGGAAAAGAAACAAGCAGAGGAAGAAGCTGAGGAGCGTGCAAGTAAGCAGCTTGCTCTGGAGGCTGCTCAGGCAGAAATGGCTAGGGATTTAAGCAACGAAGTAAGCAAACGCAAAACCCTTCTTTTAGTTGTTGCTCTGTTTTAGGCCACTGATTATATATAGCAACTCCCGTCTGAGGAGTTTTTTTGTATGTATCTATAGCTATATGAGATCGATCTGCAGCTGGAGAGACTCCGGGAATCAGTAGTTCAGAGATGCAGGTTTAACTAACCTCTTAAGCTAATCATTTTGCCCTTGATGAAGGTGTTCTTAACCGAGTTTATCATTTGATAATGAAATAAACAGAAAGCTGTCAACTCAAGAAAAGAAGGGACTTTCAGCAGCTCTAGGTCGACTCTCCCCTGAGGACTTGTCTAAGGCTTTAAAAATGGTTTCAGAGAGCAACCCGAGTTTCCCAGTTGGAGCTCCAGAAGTCGAGCTTGACATCGATGTTCAGGTAAAACACCAAAATCTTCCTTAATCCGGTTCCTTTTTGGATATGCATCAGATGCTTTTGGTTTTACAATTTTTCTCTCATTGTTGTGAACAGACTGATGTAACTTTGTGGAGACTAAAGGTGTTTGTGCAAGAAGCAATGAAAGCAGCTAACAAGAGCTCTGGAGGAAAGAATGTCCAAAACAATAAGAATACTGGAGAGATGAACAAGAACAATGCGAAAAGAAGGAGAGAGATCTCTGATGCAATCAATAAAGCTTCAATTAAAAGAGCTAAGAAGGCTTGAATCTCTCTCTCTCTCTCTCTTTCTATTTGTGTTTGTATTGATACAGAAGGAAGAAGGAACAAATGAGTTTGGTGAAAACCAATCTAAATTAAGAGAAACTTACCAGTTCAATTGCTGCATTTTGCTTCAACCGTTCAGCACAATGTAAAAAGAATTATACAAATAATTAATGTGGAAATCTGAGGAATCTATTCAAATATATGTTAAGTTTGAGCCTCAGAGATCTTCAGTGAGTTGAAAGCTTCTTCGCTATGACTAAAGAAATAAAGAACGATACATAAATATACTATTACGTATGGATCTCGAAAATCAAGACTCAAAGCTATTTTTTATCACTTGTTTTTTACTTACTATAAATCTAAATATATGTATACAAACAGTAGATGATATTAAGTTTTAGTTTAAATTTGTTATAATTTTTTGTCCATACATGAACCGAAGTAAAATAAAATTTGATTCTAGCTAAGATCCATTCACTAAAATCCCAAAAATTGAACCGAGCGAGAAAAAGAACAAGTGAACTGAACCGAGAATACCGAATGAGATGGCAAACCTACGGAAGATGATGATGATTTGATGATTGATGACAAAAAAAAAAAAAAAAAGAAGAAATAAGAGAATGATGATGTCACAAAAATGTAAATACGCATAAAGTGGAGGTTTGAATGACGTAGTTGATTGAAAAAGAAGGAATCGTACGGTGCCGTGGACTTGTGATCTTCTGCTTATCCATTTCTGTTAATAAGTGTGCGTTTTAGTTTGGCCGTTGTTCTTCAACTTCCTCGTCTTCCGCAGTTTACTTCTATCTTCTTATTTGTCTCTCTCTGTCTCTGTCTCTGTCTCTAATTCTTTTTCTTTATTTTTTTTTATCATTTTCTAAAATTTATTTAATTTTACATGTTTCGTTTTTTTTCTTCTGCAAATTGAATGGTCAAATATAATTAAACCCAAATCTCAAAACATATACATATCCGACCTCAAACCACAAAGAGTCTACTAGACTACTACTTAGTTAATTTAAATATACTTTCCGCACAAGTTTCTTCCTTGCATCAATACTAAAACTTGGTTAATTCGAAGATACTTTCCACACAAGTTTCTTCCTTACACTATCGTCACTAATATGACACTATCGTCACTAATATGACCATATCGGCAATTACATCTCCTAGTTTCGAGACCGAAGGAGGTGAAATAATATCTTTAATGACCTTTTATTAGCTACTCATTAAGCATGCAAAATGATGTTCCTATTTTCAATTGTTTTTTAGAAGATAATTTTTTTCCCCTTTTTCTGGTTTTATTCGGCTAGTTTTTGCTCTCTTTTTTTCAAACAAAAAAATATATATTATGTATTATGAACTGATTCTATCTCAAAATTTTATGTTTTATGAACATCAGTGAGTCTTATCTCAATTTTTAAATAATTAGTTATATAATTCAATTTTAAATAAGAAAGAAAAACTTGAACAGTAACAAAAGACATAAGGCATAATGGTCTCTCATGAGTTATGTATTATAAACTCATTTGATCTCTTTTCACATTTTCTATTTTTTATATATATTTTAATGAGAAGAAACTCTCGGAGATTCTACAACTCTAAAAGTTTCTTGTTATTTATTACACTAAGAGCATCTCTAATAGCTATAAATCTAGAAAACAATCTATAAAAGATATTAACCAAATTTATAATTGAAAAATTACAAAATTAAAAGTTTAGAAACCCATAAAAAATTCTAAAATTTATATAGTCCGATCGTTAGAACCCCTAGTGAGGTTCCAAATTTTTTATTTTGAAGAGAGAAATAGAGATGAAAAATATTTCATTAGATTACTAACCAATTCCAAAGTGACACGTCATGAATTCTAAACACCCGGGGGTTGTGTGTAATAAGTCAATTAAAATTTCAAATTTGACATTTTTTATATTTCTTTCAACTGCCTATGCACCCATTGGGATAAAAGGGTTCTGAGCTGTCGTTGTTGTGATTGGTACAAAATCTTCAGTTTTTTCCTTGTTTGTTTCTGATAATCATCAATTTGGAATAAACCAAATTTAATTTAAATATACCAAACTTTAATTACCTTTGTCCTCTCAGTTTTTATAAGGGTCCCTTGGTTTTGGTGGAGTGAAGGGATTGACTCCAGTTCAATGGTATCTATCAATGTTGCAGCATTGGAATCTCAGACCAAAGAGGTTAGCTTTTGATGTTCTTTTATATATCTTGCTTTAGTGATGAATCGTCAATAAATCGTGTAGTTTAAGAATAAAATCATCGATTAATCGCATAGATTAAGAATCATCCTTCGATTAATCCCGTAGATTTTGGGATGATCAATTAATCCATAGATTTATTGATTAATCACATAAGTTTAAAGATAATTTACTAACTTATCGGATAGTTTTAATACGCTTCATCAATTAATCGGTGATTTTTAGGATAATTTATAGATCAATTCCGTAGATTTATAGGATTTTTGGATATTTCTTAGGATGATTTGTCTATAAATCTCGTAGATTTTAGGATGATATTGATTAATCTCATAAATTTATCAAATAATATCACAGATTTGTCAATTAGTTCGAAAAAAAATTTATAGATTAATCGAGTAGATCTTAAGATGATTCATGGAAAAATCCGTAGATCTTAGAATGATTTAACTATCAATCATCTAGTTTTAAAAATGGCTAATCGATTAGTCTTGTAGTTTAAGAATGATTCATTGATTATTCTCGTAGTTTTTAGATGATTCATCCATTAGTCCCATAGTTCCTAGGTAATTCATCAATTAAGAAAATAGTTTTTTTGGATGATAGTTTTGGTTATCATTTTGGTTTATTACTCATTGTTATAGAACATACTCTATTTTGCATACTTGAGTTGACAATACTGAAATTGTAGATTAGTTTTGCATTATGATTTTGGCCTTAAATGGTACTCCCTTACTTGTTGATTCACTAGTGTTGATCATGAGTCCATATTGTCTCTCTCTAGGTTTTTTTCAATCATATTATTTTCTTTTTATTTTTCAGGACAAAGAAGATGTAAAATCTCCTAGTAGTCCACGTCATCTGAAGGTAAGAGTAAACTGGTTCTCGGAATATAATCATTGTATCATTATTATGCAGCTCATAAAGGTTTACAAAACACTGATTTTTTTTTTACATAATGACAGGTTCTTGGTAGATGGGATCCGAGTAAATCACATAGGCAAGACATTGATGAAGCTCCGGTATTTCGTCCGACATTAGAGGTACTGATTGTTCTCCATCTAAATTTCAAGAGTTTATGCTGATGTTTTGTTCTTGTCATTTTATTCTATATTTTCTGTGTGTTTAGGAGTTTAAAGATGTACTTGCTTATATAGCAAGGATACGTCCTTTAGCTGAACCATATGGGATATGTCGCATCATACCACCGCTGACTTGGTCTCCTCCTTGTCGGCTTAAAGAGAGAAGCATATGGGAGGGTTCAAAGTTCCCCACCATTATTCAAACTATAGACATGCTCAAGAACAGAGAGCCTTTGAAAAAGAAGAAGCAGAAGCCTAAAGGAAGAAAACGGAAACGAAGTACAGTCTTCTCCAAAAAACCAACGGCCTCTGTATCTACACCAGCTTCCTCTTCCGAGATCAGAGAAGAAGAGAAGTTTGGTTTCAAATCTGGACCAGAGTTCACTCTGGAGGAGTTTGAGAAATACGCTCGACACTTCAAAGACTCTTACTTTGAAAGAGAAGGCGAATTTAGGGATACAAAATGGGTTCCATCCATAGACGAGGTCGAAGGAGAGTACTGGCGGATCATTGAGCAACCTACAGATAAAATTGATGTAATGCTATGTTGTTTCATTCGCTATTTTACAATTAAAATCTAACAGTGTAAATAGTTTCATAATTTGATTACCGTTGCAGGTATATTATGGAGCCGATCTGGAGAAAAAAATTCTTGGAAGCG
The DNA here is from genome assembly GCA_963854855.1 of Nasturtium officinale. Taxonomy (NCBI): domain Eukaryota; kingdom Viridiplantae; phylum Streptophyta; class Magnoliopsida; order Brassicales; family Brassicaceae; genus Nasturtium; species Nasturtium officinale. The sequence continues at coordinate 4,523,691 of OY978504.1, forward strand.
GCTTCTACAGTGAGGTAGAGATGGAAGCTTGTGGTTGGAACTTGAATAAACTATCTCGGCTCCCTGGTTCACTTCTGTCATTCCATGATGATATCTCAGGCATTCTCGTGCCATGGCTTTACATTGGGATGTGTTTTTCAACCTTCTGTTGGGTAAGTTTTCACTTTCACTGTCTAATCAAATTTTATTTCCTCACTTTACCTAATGTTTGCATATTCTTTTTTTTGTAACAGCATGTTGAGGACCATCATCTATATTCCATGAACTACCACCATTTTGGAGAGCCAAAGGTGTGGTACGGAGTTCCAGGAAACCATGCACCTTCTCTTGAGACGGCTATGAGGAAACTGTTACCTGACCTCTTCAATGAGATGCCTGACCTCCTCCATGGACTTGTAACTCAGGTTTCCCCTTCCATTTTGAAAAAGGAAGGAGTCCCAGTGTACCGGTTAGTCCAACATCCAGGGGAATTTGTTCTGACATTCCCTAGAGCATATCATGGCGGATTCAACAGCGGGTTCAACTGTGCAGAAGAGGTGAATGTAGCTTCGGTTGACTGGTTGGTTCATGGACAGAATGCTGTAGAGATATACAGTGAAGAGAAGCATAAAACTTCTCTATCTCATGACAAAATTCTCCTTGGAGCAGCTTATGAAGCTGTCAAGTCTCTTTCTGAACCTCCAGCTCATGGGGAAGAAGATACAAAGAAGTTCAGATGGAAGAGTTTCTGCGGAAATAACGGTACTCTTACTAAGGCAGTTAAGGATCGGTTACAGATGGAAGAAGTAAGAATTAAAGCTCTTGGAAATGGTTTCAGATTGCTAAAGATGGAGATGGGTTTTGATTCAAACTGTGTAAGAGAATGTATCTTGTGCTTTTATGACTTACATCTTTCGGCTTCTGGCTGCAACAAGTGCTGTCCTGGAAAGTATGCTTGCATGAAACACGCGAACGATCTTTGTTCGTGTGAAGGTAATGATCGGTTCCTCCTTCTTCGTTACACCATAGATGAGTTGAGATCACTGGTCAGAGCATTGAGAGGTGAATCAGGTGATCTTGAAACTTGGGCTTCTAGAGTCGTTGTTCATGCTCATATAGAGACTGGGAAGGGAGAATTAAAGGAAAGTGATTTTGATCTGAATCTTGATTGCCAATTGGATCTTAAGTCTGATACTTCTTCAGAGATCTTTGCATCCATGATGAACTTCGCCGCCTATGTGGAGCCTATAAATCTCGGGTTCGTGGTTGTTGGAAAACTTTGGAGTAACAAGCATGTTATATTTCCCAAAGGTACATCTCCTTAAACTCTCTCTCTCTTTAACCTATAGAATTTAATTAAATAATGTGTCGAAGTTGGTGATCGTTTGTTTTTACAGGGTTTAAGAGTCGGGTTAAGTTCTATAACGTGCAAGTTCCAATGAAGATGAGTTATTATATCTCTGAGATTATAGATGCAGGACTTCTGGGTCCACTCTTCAGGGTAAAAGCCTTTTATAACGTTATTATTAGTTTGTGTTGCACTTGAATAATCTCTGGAAATTTCCTTTTACATTGTTGTTTATCGTTTCAGGTTACTTTGGAAGAATCTGAAGACGAGAGCTTCTCTAATGTCTCACCTCAGGAATGCTGGGAAATGGTGTTGCAGAGACTTAACAAAGAGATAGAAAATTGCAGCAGCCAAGGACAAAATGTTCATACATTGAAAAGCATTGATGGGCTACAAATGTTCGGTTTTCGCTCCCCATCTATAGTTGAGGTAAGTTTAAACTATGGGAACTCAATTCTGTTTTGATACTCGGTCCATGATTTGTCTCTTACACAACTTGTCATCATCATCATCATCATCTACAGGACACCGAGGCACTTGACCCGAACCATCGCTTAGTGGAGTATTGGAACCATAAGAATGGGACGGATTCGCTGGAAATGAAAGATGGCTTCGTGCCAAATTCTTCATCGTGTTTAACCAAACCAAAACTTTTTGGGGTCGATTTGAAGTGAACTTGAAGAATCATTGTCAAGAAGGCAACAGAGGATTCTAGAGAGAATACAGTACAATTTTTTCTTGCCTTGGTGATTTTTCTTTGAATTATTTTGAGTATATTGTTTCTCTCTTCAGGATTTTGGTGAACGAAACTCATCTCTGGACAAATCAAAAACAGAGTTTTTGAAGTCGTTAATTTGGAATTCATAGTCATAATTTAAGTCCCGCCAAAATCACAACTGGGCCGAATCAATTTGGTTTTGTCCGGTCCAACTATAGATGTGGTTAACATTTTTTTTTTCTTGATAAAAGTCTAAAAGAAATGGCAAACTTGATAACCGGACAACACAAAGCTCTGATTTAAACCATTTACATTCGATTTTCTTTTATCTTGTACAATTCAGGGCTTCCTTATTATTCTCTACCTATAATTTTTTTTACAATCATACTATAGTGTACTGATTTAGGTTTGGTTTAGTTGGATTGGGCTCCCTTTTATTGTTATTTAAATTTAAATTTATTTGGTTTCATTCTTATTGATTTCCACGGTAAAATACGATTCATCTATTAGACTGTTGTGGAAATTGATTTTGATATGCATCGCATCCTACCGTTGAAATATATTGTTAAAACTGAAAAGGGATACAATTTTCGAAAACACTCATAATTGACATGATGTTCGACTTTGAATTCTTAATAAGAACTTGTAAAAGGTAGGAGGAACACAATTTTCTATAAAAAAAAATAGAAAATCTACGATCTAAAATCCCATCTCCTTCAAAGTTTGGTTTGGATCAGTCCTATATGAATCAGAAATTCAGAATTGCCGTAAAATTTTCAAACTTAAGCCGCTGGCTGACAAATATTCATTTTTGCATAGAGACGCCGTCGTTTTTGGACTAAACTCGTATTGTACTAAGAACTCAATTCGACGTCTTTATTGATTAAACCAACATTCTGTTACACTTGCATTTGCATGACATATCTTTATTAAATTGTCCATGAAGTATTCAAATTTTATATCATCATCAGAGTAAACATGATCTTCGTCGATATTACCATCCAACGGGATAATTATCATTATATAGTTGCACGTTACTCTCTACGTTCACGGAGGTGGCGGCGTGAGGAACGGCAGGGGAGGAAACTTAAAGTCAGGGAGGCCGGGAACAGATGCCGGAGGTGATGACGGTAACGGAAATGGAAACGGTAAACCTGAGATGCTTCCAGGGAATGGAGAAGGTACAAACGGGGGAAAGAGTGACGGTAATGGAGGAACACCGCCAAAGGGCAAGCCCGGTGGAAACGGCAGGTAGTTTTTTGCATCGTCGGTGGTGGTGATGACATCTCCATCGGCTAGCTTTTGCTCGTTTAGACGCCGAGCGACGGTTGTTTCCGGCGTGAAATTGAAGATGAGGATAAGGGTTAGGGCTAAAGTGGTGAATGAAGAAGCCATTTGTTTTTTTTTTTCTTTATGCTTCTGTCTGTTCTAATAGCGGATGTTTAGTGTGAGGATATATAGGCCTATATTTCCATTTTATTTTTCTAATTTTTTCACAAAACTTGACGAACTTTTATTCATTTAAAATTTATTTACCTACAAACGCAACTAATTGGTGCCAAATTCGAAAATAAGTGGACTGATTTAACAACTACAAATGCATGTGTGTCGCATATTGTCTGTTGCATACTTTCCCATATACATAAAAGTACGCTTAACATGAAAATTGGTTGGAAAAGATAATAGAGTAACATGAAAATTGAGTAATTAAATAATAAATATAGAGCCATGCACATGAACATGTGTCTCTCATGCAGCTTGGTTAAAAGCTCATTGAAGTCGTCTAGTTATATCAAAACCGGCTTGCATATTAACATATTTTTCTTAACATTCACATTTCCCTTTCCTATTTGTTGTTTTGGTCGTTTGCATGATTACTGAACCCTACCAGATTTGGTTTATTCTTGTATAATTCCAACTAGACTGATTGTTTTTTAAGTATGAAATGATGTCTATTAGTGTATATAAGGTCTATATGGTTCTAGGAATACGAAGTGCTGTGTGTTTGTGGAAATGTCTGTATATGATACACTAATATAGAGAATAATCAAGTGTGCGTGATTCAGTAAGCCTAAATGCATTAGTAAGTGAATGTGATTGATGAGGCTAAAGTACATGTGCAGTAAAAGACATAATTAAGTTTGCCAAAATAGCATAGATTAGAAGGCATAAAGAGCCATATATAAGTAAGTGTTGTGAATGTTCGTAGTTATGCGTGTGTAAAGTGAATTATTGATTGTTATGTGTTTCGTTTGATAGCCATGTTGTTTGCTTGTAAAACAGTGGTTACTGCCTTTACTTAGTATTTAGATCTTGCAGGTATTATCACGCTCGTGATCAGGCTTGAGGATGGTTTTAGTGTGGAAGTCGAGTCGTCGAGTGAGGAAGAAGGAAACTTTTAGGTATATAGAATTTACAACCCAAATCTAGCAGCGTTACAAAAAACATGTTGAAGAGTTTGTCACCTTCTTCTTTAGCTTTGCATCTGTAAGTTTTCTTCCGCTTCTATCATCATTGATCTCTATTGGCTCTGTGCTTAAAAGGAGATTTGCAGTAACTATCTGTGAGAAATCAAGAGATGGAAGGGATTTGAGAGAGGAACACGCTTGTCTGTCGCCCATCAAGCTTTTAAATTGTAGCATCCTCCATGCGAATAAAAGGACCTATACCTACCTGCTCATGAATTAGGAAGAAGCCGACCATTGTACATCTTGTCGAGTAGCTCACGAGCACCAGGTCTTCTAAGCAGACCTTTGTTATTTGGTAAACCTGTACCTAAGCAGACTGGACAAACAAGCTTGCCTCGACCTGTTTGCCATAGGAGTCATCAATTCATCATTGGTTTCACGCCTTACCAGACCAAAATAAACTAAGGAAATATTGGGAAAGAGATACAAACCGTAACAGTTTGGACATTCTGTAAACTCATAAACATCTTTGGCACGTTTTCGGTTGAGAGCTTTCCATTTTCCTGTGCCACCACACATATCACCTATAAATCAAAACAAAATAAAAAGATTAAAACCATTTAAGCATCAGCAGTAGTTGAGCTCATGAGTCATGAGGCATTTTGAATCATATCAAATAGAAACAGAGAATCAATATGACCTTTAACATATAGCAAAGTATTTTGGTGAAACATATGATTAAGTTTTCCATATATTTGTTTCACTGAAATTCATAATATGATCTTATATCTTTTAATCTTAAGCTCTGACAAAAAAACATATAAAGAAACACATGGGCAAATCTTACTATACAATATACGTTCAAGGATAAATTCGTATATCAGATTCGTAGAAAAGAAACTAAACAGAGAAGTGTAACTCACAAATAACAGCACCAATGCCCTGACAGTTACGGCATACAGCTCCTGGTTTCTTATCTAAAGCGGCTGCGTTTTGTACAGAGACAAAGGTATAAGCATTGCTAATTAAAGCTGCAGATGCGCACGCACATGTCATCCACTGTCTCCGTGAAATAGATTTCTGATCCTCCTGCAGCCAAGACACAAGCTAGTTAAGTTTCCACTTCACTTTAAAAATTGATAGCAAGAAGAATAAAGACCACACAAATAGACAGTTCACAACTAGCTCAGTGAAGAGTAACAAAGACACACTAGATTTAATTTCCCAATTTGCAGCAGAACTAAAGATTAAGACTTGAAAATTTTCGTGGAGAATGTGACCAGTCAACTAGCTGAATTGTAAGGTAAGCTATTAGTAGTAACCAAATTAAACAATAACAGAGATACACTGAACATTTAAATCTGCTTTAACCACGGATACAAACAAAAATAAACTCAGAATTTGCAGGGGAACCAAAAAAATTGGATTGAAAGTAATAATCTACACATGAAAATAGGAGGAAGAAGGCCAATATATAATATTAACCAGGGATTTGCTGGTTGTCTCTGATAAAGAATCCAAATCTTTTGAATCGAAACTCTGATTCTCTGGGCATGATTTCGCAAGAACACGAGATCGATTCCGGCTTGGAGCAGCTAACAGAAACGAGTGCCACGGAATTAAAGAGGATAACAAATGCAAACAATGTGGAAAAGGAGTAGCGAGATAGAGATATTACAGAGAAACGGAGAAGCAGGCGAAGGGAGTCCGAAGAGATGAGATGATGCCGCCATTTTTCAGTCTGCGGTCATAAATTTTACTGGCGAACCAGACACAAACTATCTATATGTTTCAGATACTTTAGTTTTGCTACACATACACACATGACTTACTTTTAACAGATGAGTATGCTACATTTGTTTTTTTTTTTTCCAATTTCAGTCCAATTTCATTGAACCAAAAATACGAAGAGGTGTTTAAACATAAGGCTCTAGAATGTAAAAAAGCCCGCTAGCCCGTTAGGCCTGCTCCACAACAATCCCGATCAGAATTGAAGGCTTTTTATTTTGTGTGTATATTTTCATAAAGAATTAATATCAGATATAGAAGTTGGTGGTAATGTTGATGAGTGTGAGAGGAAGAATTTTGTATAAGAAGTAATGAGATAGTAACTGTAACATATCTACTGGCAAAATCTCGTTCTTATACTGATTTCGAAAAGATAAGACATATGGTACTTGTTCCCGTAGATTTACCAACCCAGGAATATATATGGTAAAGCAACCGATCCTGCACATGTCTTTTCACTTGAACCATGGAAGTAGGAGTCTTCAGGCGATCGACTGATTCAAAGCCAGGAGCAACAAATGAGCACTCTAAGAACTTTAACCCCTTAAACTTTAAATTGTATTGCACGATCAACACCCTTGATCTCGTTTGTGAGAGTAAAATAACGAATCAGGTTCTTTAGTTGATTCGGTTTATATTTACTGTTTTGAGCTTTTGTGGTCTGTCTATTTTTTCGATTAAGACGAGCAATTGTTTTGATTAATAAGTCCGTTTTAAGCATACATATCAATCATATCATCACTAGTCGAGACACGAAATCATAAGTATAGTTTAAAAGTAAATAATTCAAATTAAAAAATAAAATCATGCTATAGTTTATATATAATTAAGAGGATAACTATTGCTTTTATATAAATAAGAGGATGACTATTGTCTTTCTAGTTTATATGAACTTGGAGAGAACTTAAAGGGTTATGGTCGATTTTACGTAAAGGCGCTTGTGCAAAAGAAGCTCACGTGGCACAGAACCCAGTGACATATATGAAGATAATTTATCCCAAAAATAAACTATTAATCTCTAATGTTAAATCAATTTTGTACAGCTGACGATCTTGCAATTCTCAGTGTAATGGATTCACCTGTATTAGAATAATATAATATGTATTACGGTCATCCTAGAAAATAGATATTAAATAGCATTAACTTTCCGATCTAAGAGAATTGTATTTTACGTGTACTAAGCTCCTTTAATTTGGTTCTTCCTTTATACAAAATTTATCAAAGTTGATACAATACTAGCTATTGATTTGTAATCTCTAATTCAAAGGCATGTTTACCTCCGAGAGTGATCAAACATTTCTGCTAACGGCAGTGCGATATATATGATATATAATATTATGTGTTTCACAAGTTTCATATTAAAAAATAAAAGAAAAAGAAGTTTCATAAACATATGTCTATATATTTTTGTTAAATAAAATAAAAATATATAGACATATAAATAAAGAATGTATTCTGATTGAATTCTTTCAACATGCGTCACCGTAGAACGAGGGAGGCATGACTTATTTTGTTTTACTTTTCGCACCGTATGGTCTAATTATTGTGATAAACAAATAGAAGTTCCTGTCATCTCTTATTAAAATGAATGTGTGTGCCATTTGATGATTTGTGTCTTTGTGATGAGGCCTGCTTCATATGCGTCGTGGTTCTTTTTTTATCATTGAAGAAAATATCTAATGAAAAAGCAAAGGCCGGGAAACCATAACTGTCTTCTTCAAAAAGCGCGTTGAAAAAAAGATATCTTTGACTATTATTAACTGTCTTCATATACATATCACTGATTAAATCAATCATATCCAATCCACATTTATAAGCTTGATCCAACCTCCAAAATTTTCTAAGAAGTGAAATATTATGATTTATTTGTGGTAATACAGGCGAAGTAAAATGGGTTGTAATATGAAATCAATAATGTTAAAAATGAAAAAAAAAAAAAAAAAAAAAAAGAGAAATAGTATGGGATGAAAAATAGTAGTGATGAGGTTGTAATGCACGAACGTGGATCTAAGTGTTTGACATGAAGCCGACCAATTTCTTCACATTCAAAATCTAGGCATTTCCATAGTGTTTTTGATCTTTTTAAGAAAAGTAATGCAAATTTTTAATTTCTTCTATAATGTTTCCATCTATCACCAACCATATCGGTACCAACCTTATTGCCTCGTGAACTTCTTCTATTTCTATGACGCATCTTACATGACCGGTGCGCTTTTTTATTTTACCAATTGCTTGTGGTAATGATATGTTCTTGACACCGTTGAATGCAGTGACAATATGTGATTAGTGAAAAAGGTTTTAAATTTTTTTACAAAAGTGAGACCATATGAATATTTCATCAGTTTTGTTTTCTTTGAATGTGATATTGAACTACTTGAATGGTATGTACATATTATTAGATTATGACTTTCAACTCAAAATCAATTGGCAATAAATTGAGTGTCTCATATTTTTTTAATATATTAGTCATGATCTCTTCCCTCATCCGATGTGAAACATTTATCCCTAATACACCCTCTTAAGATGATGGTTGCTTTAGAACAGAGATTTCGATAATTTTGGTCAATGATTGGTAGACCAACTATTGGGTTAACCCGATTATGGATCGAGTTGTACATATGTGTGGATCGGACTCTGATATCATATTAAATTACGGGCTTACAACTCAAAATCAATTGACAATAAATGGAGAGCCACATATTTCTTATATATTAATCATAGTTTTTCAACATGATAGATATTTATTCCTAATATATATGATAAAAAATAGAAAAAAATAATTACCTAGGGTAAAAACAGAGCAAGATGGAAAACAAACTTCAAATCTGAATAAATAAGAGACATTAATTTCATCAAATTCTTATCATCGGAAAAAATGAGATTTTTTTTTTGTTAAATGGGTGGGATTAGCACGTATTATATTTGCGTGTACAAATGATTACATTCTTATATCTTAACCCGTTAAGAAATGCGTTATTTTAATTTGACTAATAATATTCTAGCTGCTTGTTTGGATCTCTTCTATTTAAATAAATCAACGCACATAAATGTTTGTTGTTAACCAGCTAGCCAGAAAAAATAACCAAGTAGGTGAGTTCCAAGGAGTATTATACTAGTATGGGCATTAATTCCAATAATAATTATGAATCAAATTATAAATAAAGAAATAATTTAATTAAGTCCAACATGCATAAAAGACATGCTAATCAGCTAATACCATGTGAGGAATTTATTACCCATGATACGACTCTCATTCTTCAGTTTTTTTTTTAAACCGTACCATACATGGAAATTCATATATATATATATATATTTGTGATGGACAAATATGTTATAAAGAAATTTGATGTAATTAACATATAATATATGTAAGTAGTAGAATGTAAAAATATATAGTTGGCGATAATATGTCAAATCTAGAATGAGATAACGGCAAACGTATAATTAGTTGGCACCAGTATTAAATCAATCTACAGCCACACACCAACTGAAAATTGTTTTTCTTTTGTAAAGAAACCACAGAGATTTTCTTTGTTTAACAACCAACTGAGATTAGAATAAATTACAAGTGATGTGTACAGTATATATATATATATATGACGTCAATTTGCTCGTATATATTTATATAATTATGAAGAGTCACTTTTTTACCAGTCTTGGCCATTTACATTATAAATGTCTTTTTATGCACACAATATTATATTTGTTTTGTAAGACTGTTTGATTATATATATATATATAAGAGTTGTATAGAAACTGCGACGCAGAGGCAAGAGGATCATGACTCTTCAGTTAGAAAAGTGTTTTTATTACAAATAGGATCGTTCTCTATAGCCCCTTTTCTATAAATTCCTACGAAATAAAATAATTAGAAATAATAAACAAATAATAAGGAATGAAAAAAATTAAGAAACTAACTTTTTATTTATACAGTGTAAAATAGATCCGGCAGTTGTTAGCTTCCGCCTTCGTGTTTCTATAGCCGCCAATCTAAACTTCAAATATCTTTTATGTGTCTTTAATTATCTTACTTAATCACTTCCCTTGTTAATATAATGTTTTCTTTTATGTTGTAATTGCATCATTGCACAACACTACCAATATACCATTGCTTTCAATAGAATTTTTTTTTTTATATCAAAAAACATTGATGGAATGATTTCATGATTGTCAATTAAATCGTACAGGAAAGTGGATACAACGTCAAGCATAACTAGCTCAAACAAATGACCATGTCTAAGGAGTCAGGAGAACATGTCTATGCATTTATCACACTCCCCATACTATGATCATCTGACGTACTACTAATTATCCAGTTCTTTCATAATTTTGTTTTTAGCAAACCTACTTTTCTCTATTTTCACATTTTAGTCATTAACTCGTTATTCTATAAACGGCATAGTTCAAACATGCCACGACCACAAGTAACCATGAATCAAAGATAATCTATTCATGAATGTCTTACCTTGCACAGTATATATAATTCCGCAGTGGCGGATTTAGAACCTAAAATTGTATAGGGCACAATTATATTGAATAATATTTATATGAGGCACCATTTTAATAAATTTATTTTTTGATAAATTAAGTAAATATATAATAAATTTTAACTAAAAATATATTAATTTTAAAAATTAGTATGAGACACTTGACTCCCCTATCTGCTACTTGCATATGCCCCAGTGATCTTTGGAATTGTTTCCAACTTTTAGCCAAAATAAGATTTAGTTATTAAATATTTAAATGATTAATTACAATTTACAAAGGGCCTAACATTTTAAAAATGATAATAATACAATGAAGCAACCCCAAATTTGCTCTCCCAAGAGCTGACAGATCTTATTCAGGTTTGGGGTTGTTAGAGCACCAGCATAGGTTAGATATTTACATTTTTTTTTGTCTTAAATGATTGACAGCTAAATGGAGTTGCTTTACAATTATTGCGACCAAAGAAGAGGAAAACAAAAAGAAAAGGAGAGACCGACGAGATATACCGTGCATCAAATCAGGCCGAGAAAAGTAACTATTTTTCTCTAATGCACATCATTGAATATTAAATGCATGAGTTATTCTTTTTCTCATAATTAACTTATCAGACTTATAAAATTAAAATTTGTCAATTTAGGATCCGGACAGAACGAATTCATCGTCGTCTTTTGTCTTTCCCGGTGTAATTATATGAAAGATAATGATTTCTTCTTGATTAGTTAGCCCATATAACCCCCTGTAAATTTTAGTTTAACAATAATTTTAGTTATGGTAGCATATATAATAATCACTAGAATTGATTTTTCTAGTTTTGTTGATACTTTTAACGGTTGTTGACTTGAGCGAGGACAATATCAGGAGTCGATAACTTCTTTTGTTCTATATAACTAAAGTCGTATTTAAGATAAACGAAATAAATAAGAATATCAAATAAATTGGACCATTATTGTTTAGAGAAACAAAATTGAACTAGCAGATGGAATAAGTTATAAGTTATAACATAACACAGTCTATTAAATATGGTTGCTGAAAAAAAAATTATAAAAGAAATTCTCTTATCAGTCACTTATATAAGAAAAATACTTATATAACTAAATCTAATAACTAAACTAAATATAAAGGACAAACCGATTTTTTGGTACTCAGCAACAGCAAAATTTAGTATTTCAGAATGTTTACGTGGCGCAATGGCATTGGATGATAATGAAGCGTACTCCGAGAAATGCGGCTATTTGCCGATCTCTTTACTTCCCAATCACTTGTTTTTCCCCAAGTGCACCATCTCGTTATCCCATTCCACATAATATTTTATTTGATATTCTCTAATATAGTTAAAAAGTATAAGACTTGGCTGTATATATCTCGATCCATGAATATATATATATATATATATATTATATCAATTCATTTCCTTCAAATTTTAAATTGTTAAATAATTCATTATATAAAGAGTACAGTGTGTGATCTCCCTTTGTCTCTAACATGGAGAAGTTGTCGAAGATGTTTGCATTCTGAAAAGTCAGCGGTCTATTTCCCGTTTCACCAAATCATTCTTCTTCTTCTTCTTCTTCTTCTTCTTCTTCTTCTTCTTCATCATCATCGTATTTTTTCCGAGAAAATAATCCAACATAAGTGAGCACCTTTTCTGAAATAACCACTAAGCGGTCAAGAATTTTAATCACATTTCTGTCCCGGATTTCCCATCATTTCTTTTTGGTCTTGGATTTTCTAATTCTTTCACTGTGTGTATATATATATATATATCATATATACATATAAACACACACACACATATCATACACATATATTATGTGCAGTGTCTTTGAGTTTCTAGACATGGACAACTTCCAAGGAGACCTAACCGATGTCGTACGAGGAATTGGATCAGGAAACGTGTCATCATCTCCTGGGCCACCTGAAGGTCCATCTTCGAGCAGCTTGTCTTCGCCGCCAACATCAGACCTCCACGTGGATTTCCCCTCCGCCAATGCTTCTGCCAGCTCTCTTATAACTCCCTTCGGTGACCCTTTAGGAACCATGACCATGACAGATCCTCTCCTTCACCTCACGGCCAACCCCGGCTTCTTCTCCGGCGCCGGAGATGATAACAAAAGCAACAACAGTTTTGCAATCTTTCCAAAGGTTTCTGAGGATGATCATATAAAGAGTCAATGCAGTGTCTTCCCAAGAATCCGGATCTCCCAAAGTAACATCAACCACCACGATGCCTCCACGACTAATTCTCCGGCCATGGCTGTTTCCGCCGCTGCAACAGCTTCGCCTTGGGGGATGATCAACGTTGATAGAACCGACAGTCCAAGAAACTGTTTACTAGTTGATAATAATAAAAACACTTCATCATCCTCACAGATTCAGATCGCTACTTCCCCTCGGAATCACGGCATAAAGAGAAGGTAAAATTTATTAAAATTCGATCTACACTATTAACTTATCATTTTCCTTTCTTGATTAAGTGAGATCATTTAATGTTTGGTAAAACATGATACTTATTAACAGCATTGATTAATTATTTTTTCCTTTGCAGATTTTCATTTATTAACGATACTGACGAATGACATACTATTTTCAGATCTTCATACAGTATTTGCAATTATCAAACTTTCATTTAAAAAAAAAAAAAATCTGCTAACTATACTATTTATGTGTAAATAACCACTTCTCAATCTCAAGAAGAGAAGATTGGAACTAGGGTTTTATCTTGTGTATGTATATGCAATCCTTTATGAATTTTTCTGAATTCTTATATTTTTCTTTTCTCGTTGTTCGACTTTTAACTATGTTTGCATTTGCAGAACTTTTTAAACAATTTTTCAATTTTTCTGATTTTTTAATGCATATATTTATATTTTCAAAATTTGAAAGGGTATTCGCTGTTAGCATCGTAAGCAAACAATGAACATTAATTATGTCCCAAATTAGCTTCATGGGTCTCAATATAGATTGGTAATGGATGCAGGAAGAGTCAGGCAAAGAAAGTGGTGTGCATACCGGCTCCTGCCGCCACGAACAGCCGGTCCAGTGGAGAAATAGTTCCGTCAGATCTATGGGCTTGGCGAAAGTACGGTCAAAAACCCATCAAAGGCTCTCCTTATCCAAGGTATACACATACCATACTCATATTTCTGTATATATAAGTTAATATCATATGTCCGTGTATACACCTTTTTTTTTGTATACACAATCCAAAAACATGATATATAGATGTAATATATTATTCTTTCAATAGGAAAGTTTTGTAAATACTGAAAAATCACTATTTTTAATACAAACGCATATGTTCCTTAAAAGTGAAATTTCTTTAGAAAATAAATGTTGTTTTTATTAACCATTGAAAAAAGTTACATGGGGATGGGATAGAATCTACATTTTTTTTGCTTTTTTTTCCTTTCACAAACAATATTGCAGGTGCAATCATTAGCATGGAACTCTAAAGCACAAAGTTCATTCGAGTTTCTACGGCGCATAATAACCCTTTAAATTCCTTATTGTGACATTTGATGCAAACTTATCTTAGAAACATAATATTCCATCGGAAAGCTAGGATATCATAACTTTTATTTTTGTTAATAATTCTATGATATTTGTAATTAATTGATCAAATGGGTTGATATTTCTTATTTGTTTACATCTATAATTGGAAGGAAAACAAAATTCTCATGAAAAAGGGCCACGCAATAACCAAATAATTAATTGATCAACAATAATTTGACTATGGCTAGTTAAGTCTTTTGATGGCTAGTTGAATGATTGTTCCTCAGGGGTTACTACAGATGTAGCAGTTCGAAAGGTTGTTCAGCTAGGAAACAAGTCGAACGTAGCCGCACTGATCCAAACATGTTAGTCATTACTTACACCTCTGAGCATAACCATCCATGGCCCACACAACGCAACGCTCTCGCCGGCTCCACTCGTTCCTCCTCCTCCTCTCCAAACCCTTCTTCCAAATCCTCAACCACAAACGCAGCCGCAACTACTTCTGCTTCATATAGAATCTCCCGGAACAAAGAAGAACCCAATAAGTCCCACTTGCCTTCGTTCTCCACTCTTCCTCATCATGCTGCAGCCCCAGTCAAGGAGGAGGGCGTGGAGGAGCGTCAGAACAATATGGAGCTCGATAATGACGTTGACGATACCTATAGGCCGGAATTGGTGCAGGGTTTTCAACATCAGTCGGATGATTTCTTCGCTGATCTTGACGAGCTTGAGGGAGATTCTCTGACAATGTTGCTCTCTCACAGTAGCGGCGGAGGCAACATGGAAAACAAAACAACGATTCCCGACGTTTTTAGTGATTTCTTTGATGACGACGACTCCTCAAGGTCGTTATAAATATTATTATTGTGTACACAGAAATAAATTATTCATGTAATTCGGTTTGTATTAAATGACGGTATTAGTCTTAGAGTATAACACGGTCGCCTGGTAGCCGATGAAGCGTAGAGTCTCGTCATTTACAATTCATTTGTTGGATGGGATGGGATGGGATTCATCTATAGTTACGACAAAAAGCACCCCACTGTTTATTGCAATCTCATGTGCCTTTTTCCTTGTATGAAGGCTTTTTATTAAATAAATTATCAATTTTGTTTTTGAAGATGTCAAAAAAAAAATGTTTAAAGCTTATAAAAACATATATTATTGTTATATAAAACGTTCACATCAAACTTACATAATTGAAATTGCAATAGAAATTATTTGAAAAAAACAAGTTGAACTGATTTTTATTCCAAGCCATTCTAGATACAATAAACTTTAAGACGCGGTAAAATTTTGCTTACTTTGGCTTTGAAGACTACTTTGGATTTTGGTTTGGAATTCCGCTCGTTAGAAAAAAAGAGAATAAAAGTGGTAAATGCTTAAATGATTCTTGAAGAGGGAATGTCATTTACCCAATTTACTTTAAATCAAATTGAATAGTTAATAGAATTGTATGGAAAGACGATAGATACATACGTGTGTGTACAAATGTGTGCTTGTGTGCGCTACTGGGATAGATCAGCTATAGAAGTGGGGCTACAAGGAATATTAATGGATGGGACACAAAGTGAAGATGTCCCTCTACAGTTTTGTGTAATACTAAGAAATTAAAATAAAATAAAATAAAACAATCATTGTTTATTTATTCAATTTCTCAGTTGGTGAAGATGTTGCCTTCTTGTTTTTTTTCTAAAGAGAATTTCTGGGGGAGAGGGTATGACTGAGAAAATTAACTATATTGTTTAAACTTTAAGAATGCTGCTTTAATGTTTAGTTTTATGGTTTACATAAATGTTTTAAGATTTGTTTTTTTTGTTGGTTCAGCTTAATTTAGAGTTTAAAACTTCAAATTAGGATTTATATTTTAGATTATTTTGTGGCAAATGAAATCCTTAACTATATTATTAACGAAGGAACTCCATATTCTTTAGTTTGACTGTTTCTTTTCCTACATAGTACGTATTAGTATCAGTCATAGGCTGGGACTTGTTAATGAACATTTTAATCCAATTTTCTTCCACGAATAAGAAGTATATATGTCGGTAACGATTAGAGCTAAGCTACGCAAGCTAACTCACTCTATATGACTATATTATTTCCATCTATATAGTGGGTATAAGCAATTAATGATGGTGAGAATAATTTTTTTTTTTTGATCATGCATGTGGATGATCTCGGAAGGCAGGAGGAAAGCCCTAGTTTCATGGCTTTTTTTGCGGGACGACTTAAATGAAAATGAGAATCCCAGACTAGTAATTATTAGTTTAATCCCATACCCATGGTATAAATTATTTGGGAAAACTAGGAGGAAAAGAAGAAGAAAAAACTGCATCGTATAAACTAGTACATTACAGGTTTTTGTGGTTAGATATATATCATATAATTTACAGATTAAAAAAGGTTATTTAATTTGGATAGAAAATTTCTAAATAAGACTTGTCCATATTTCTTGAATCACCACTATGGTAAAAATGATTATACGGTATTACGAGAGTGCGTGGGATCACAACCTTTGATCGAAATCACTCTGGAAATAGTGACCTCAAGATTAGTCAAATCCATCGGACTCTGATTGATAGAAAAAGTTGCATCACAACTTATTTTAATTTATTTCTAACTTAAGTGTTTGAATTGATGAGAGGGCTGGAGAAAGAACAGTCGAATATTACACGTTTAACTATCATAATTTTTACTTTTCTATCGTTTTGATTCTTTCACGATGTGACACATAGAATGAGAGGCCAATATGAGCTTGAGCGATAATTTTTTAGTGGGCAAATAGGCTTATGGACGCAACTGTTTGGTGTCACTTTCTGTTAGATTAATAAAAGTGTGTGCTTTTATTTTTATTTTGGGTATAATTATGGGACAATTTTCGATTAATACCATGATAAATTATAGTGGTCAGTCCCATCGATAAGCTTTTTAGAGTAGCTTCTATGTAACCTTAAATCATAATAAGGAGAATAACGTGATAATGATGGTTTGCTAATCATATTATATATATATATATATATATATATATATTTTATCCCTGATCCCTCCATATATATAAAACAAAAGTATAAATAATTACAGTAAAACTATGGCATATCAATATTAGATGCTTAATTAAATTATTTAAAATTTATGTATTTTATATGTAGTTCATTTTAAATTATTTAAAATTAATATATATATATATATATTTCGCATTTTGAAATACTTCACTTCAATGTAAAGCAAATAATTCCATGGAGCCTAGATTAGGACCCGAAGCAACATCATACTCACAATCCATAATACTCAATTTCCTCACTTCCAGCATCCTAAGGAGCAATCTACCCACTTCCTAAAGTGAAAACAGCTTTATGTGGAAACATATTACAATGTATTAATAATATCCAAACACTCCCAACATTAAGGGGAAAAAACACATTGCACCATTGGAAATGATCATCCCTTTTACCATTGATGTGAAACCCCAAAACCGAATTGATATGTGAATCAAAATTAGAGCACAACTATATCCCTCATTATCCCAAGATTCTTACCACTAAATTAATGAACTTCAGTACTTTAGAAGAAAAGAATATATATGATCTTTAGTTAACCAAAATTTTTTGAGAAAAAATATTTAACAATCTTAAGTTTTTTTTTTTTTTTTGGCTTCCTTTCCCTGCAAGGCCGCAACTAAAGCCATCATTACTATAAAAAAAAAATCGAAGATCCCAAAAATCAAGGCATCAATCACTCAATGGCCCCTTCCCGATCGGGCGGACTTGGAGAGAATTTGTTAGTCCCACTGTTCGGGCTTTAAAATCATAAGACCCACAAAGCAATAAAGCCCCAATACTGTTATGGGTAAAAGCTTAAGAAATGTGTCTTGCATATTAAAAAGTTCAACTTGCGGACATACATTAGCTGACAAGAAATAGGTCAGACAAAGCTAATACATATGACTAATACAAAACAAAGTATTAGTTCCCAGTTAAAAGGAGATTAACAGGATAATTAGCCACTCAATCAACAAGACAAAACATTAACTAAAAACTGAAATTAACAAGAACAGACACGAATTATGCATAGAGGACTTTAGCATTGAAACTAAATTAAGCTAGTTTGCCAGATCTGTAGACAGTAACTTGTTGATCTCTCGAGAAATCATAGGGTTTCTCCAAATGGTTTCTTCAGTTGTTAGATCTTCAATTATTTCACACGGAACCAAACATACTTCCTCAGTTGATAGCTTCTCCTGGATTGCTTGCGATTCAAGCAAATATTGAGTTTCCATTTCCACAGTAGAGCTACCCTGCGTCTGCAAATCAACCAGATTGTGAAAAGACACGATTAGGGCTGGTTTCAGTTGGATCGTAAGAATTTTATGGGATTGATTATTACCTTCTTTTTGGTCTGCATCAGTTGGAGAATCCCAACTTGACCCTGCAAGAACTTGACATACTTAGCGGCGGCTTGAAACATCTCGGCGGTGTTAAGTTTATGACCACCGGGGATGAGTTTTCCAAGCTCGTGAGTCTTCACCGCTATTCTCCTTCTCCTCTCTCGAGCCGCGATGCTCTGAGATGAAAGCGTTGGCTTTTTGCTGTCGTCTTGATATTTGAAAGCTAAGGAGAAATCCGGAACTCGAAACTCCGGGAAGATAGAAGCTTCTGGAACGAAATCAAGGTCGCCGAAAGGGTCGAAGAAATTTGGGTTATGGCTCTGGAAGTTATTGTGAGTGTTACAATGGTAGCTCGAGTTAACGAGTTTCTGGCGTTTTGGCGTGGGGATGAAGGAATCTAAATTGAGAGCTTCGTTGAAGATCTCAGTTTTAGGGCTAGGAAGAAAGATTTCTTGTGGAGAAAGATACTGGTCGCCGAAAGGGTCAATGTAGATCTGTGAAGGAGCTTCTTCTTGAAACAATGGCTCATGAAATTTCAGTTGCGGTTGAGATTGGAAGCAGAAACTGTCAGTTTCAGGGATAATCATATCCATTTCGGGAAGAAAGCAATCCTGAAGCTGGGCAGGTGGATCGTAGTTAAAGAAGTAGCTTAAGCAATCCATTGACATTGAGGAGTTGAAACCTGTAGAAAAGGTAAAGAAGAAGTTGAAGCAATCAGGAGCAGTTACAAAAGGTTTTAATAGATGATTATTAGGCTTAATTAAGCTTTAATTACTAAGAACGAGCTTATAGATTAGACGTATACAAACAAATTAAACAAAAAAAAAACAGGAGAAGATATATGAGAGAATCAAAGACCTGGAGATTGATTTTAGACGATAATGGGTTGATTGATTGCACACTTTGAAGACTTAAAAACTGCTCAAAACTATTTTTTAACCAATCAGAATTTTTTTTAGATTTAAAGTCTAACTGTTATTTTTAAAGTCTAACTGTTATTTTTAAAGTCATCTTTAAAGTTTTTAATTTAACTTCTAAAAGTCTCAAAAATAAGATTGCTCTAGAAAAATAGCAAGTTTCAAATAGTTTTTTTTTTGTTAAAATCGAATTCAAAATAAATTATGAAAATTAACTTCCCAGTCATTAGTAATAACTAATAATACATCCAATTCTTTTAGTTTTCTCTTAAAGTAATAATGGTTCAAATAAAGTTTGTTTTTTGTGAATTAATTAAATACTTAAAATAAATGATAATAAATTATAGCTAATTAATAAATTTATATTAAAGATCTGAAAAATTCACACATACAAAGAATAAACGGAAAATTGCATAAAACATAAATTTATTCAAAATAATTTATCATTTACTATTCAAAATAATTTGATATTTACTACTCAAGATAGTTTATTATTATTATTTAAAAGTATTTAGAATCACATATTTTACATATTTTTGTTACTAATCAAACTATTATACACCATTAATTTCTACATCCAAAAATTTTACTGCCAAAAACATACATGGAAATCATAAAGTAACAGTCATCTCCGAGGGAGAAAGAGACAAAGTGACGGTTACTCATAAATTTAGTACCAAACCATCCTTACAATAGTAGCTCAATTTGCATACGATTTTAAATATTATGATTATATTTTACAATTTTAACATATACTTTAACATAAGTATATAAACCATGCTTAAAGTTTTTATTAAATTTAGATGTTCTTAAAAAGATAATAATGTTTATTAATGAAATAAATTATGCCCTAATAATTAGGAGGTGGTTACAAAAGATGTAAAACCCAGAGTAACTCCTCCTTAATCTTATGCAAATTGTCACTTTAAAGTTATTTGGGGACTATTTAATCAATTAATTTGAAATAGTTAAATATTTACTCAGCTTGCGGTTACTTCTCACTCAATAACTGCAATCCTCTTGTTTTCTATAGGTGTCACGTATCAGGGCCTAAGCCCTTACATTTTCTAACCTTATAGCTCTGTTTATTTTCTTTATCCTTCATTTTTTCCTAAAGAAATAAGCCCTTCCATTTCCTTAACAAAGTAAAAAAAAAAATTGGTTTAATCTTGTGGACTTGGTAAAAGACGGCGACTTTGGCGGGTAAAGCTGGTTTCGTGGTTCCGTGTGACCCGTTCTTTGACTTTGCCGCCAAGTTTTAGCAACCCACTCATGTAAAATGAGCTGCAATATGAGCTAAATGGGCCGTTGAATAGCATATAAAGTCCATTATTAAGTAATCATTTTGAAGCCCATTTCTCTTACTGAAAGGGAGAAAATCAGGAAAATAATAATGATCAAAACTCTAAGTCAAATGCTCTTGGCTTTCTTCCTCCATTGAGACAGAAAACAGGAGAACTTTAAAATAAAATGAAACCTGTAAAAAAGACACAGCAAAAGCGACTTCTAGCAGTGTAAATAAAATATTTGTTTATGTTTCTACCTCTCTCTCTCTTCATGTGGATTTTAATGTGAGATCTATTATAGTGTAGGTTAACAATGGTTTACTTATGCATGATAGCCACTCTTGTGTGGGTTTAAAATGATCGAGCTATTTGTGAGATCGAATCTTATTTAAATTTAAAGATTTGTAGAAACCCAAATTAAACATCCTCATGCATTTTAACCAGAAAAACATATATCCTAGCCAAAGACATTCGTATTGTATTTGTGCGAATTCCATTCTTTATTTTTGATAAATTGTGAAAATAATACAAGCAACTATTATTTTAGATTTAATTTCAAATATATATATGTGTTGGTGTGGGGGGGGGGGGGGGGGGGGGGTGGGGGGGTCTGTGTGTTACGTACATATGTGGATAAAAACTGAGACTTTGAAGCAAGTTTGAGACTTAATTTGCATAATCTTAGACAATTTCATTTTGTTGCTTTTAAGCTACATAGCTCACAATAAAAAAAAGTATTCTTAATAATTCCCACATTGGAAACCTAAATAATTTAAATCACTACTTTATAGTTTATACCCATATTTTCTTATATATTACTAAAGTTCCTCTCCTTTTCTTCATCTTTCTCCCAAACCTTTTCACTATAAAATTGTTGTTCTATCTTTGCTTGCTTCCTCTTTTAATAGGAAAAGACGAAATTTATGAAAATACAATCATATAAGAAAAATAATGGGGTTTAATTATACACAAAATGTACGCTAATAGCCTACTAGGATTAGCCAAAAATATTATAAACATTAGTTGGTTTACTTCACTTCTTAACGAGTTAATTATACTCATTCGAATACAAATCTCGTGTGTAGGGTCACGTGTGATTCCTAGGTTTTGTTCGTGGCTTAAAGTATGCGTAGAATTTAGATTAGTCAAACGTTAAATATTAACAGTGGAGATTATTACAATTCAAGGAGAGGAGACAATGTGTTTACCTTCACGCCACAACTGAAGGTAGTGGCGTCGCCATCTTTTGATGTTCACAAAAGGAAAGTTGTGTCGGTATCCTTGACATTCGTGTGTATAAGCATTGTTTATCCTTAAAGGCACGAATAATCGTTCCTTCCTTTGAAACCACATTAGTTTCTTCAGAACCTTTAATAGAAATACAATGTCTGAATAATTATTAAAATGTGTACTCATAAAATTTACGTTTCGGCGTATTGCTAATTGTACATTTATACATTAGTTATGATAGTTACTTTATAACATATTTTCTTCTGGTTGACAAAATATTTATTTGGCTGTGGAAAAATAATTCACTTTAATTCAAAGTTATTTTTTTCTTGCTTCAGATAATAATAAAAGTAAATCATGGTTTTAAATAATTATAGTTATGATATAATCACAATTCTAGCAATGACTTAACCAACGATACAATTAAACATATATATATATATATCAGAATTGCAATTTCAGTAATGATATAATATTGACACCAAATGACATTTAGAGGATGTATTGAAATGAGTATTTTGTGAGATTTGATTTAAAATGAAAAAATCACATGTTATTGAGGCATGAATTTTAAAATATCATTTAAAATCCAGTGTTATTGAATTAATGATTTTAAAATACTTATTTAAATCTAATGTTATTGAAAATAGTATTAGAATTTGATTTAATAATTTTAGCTGAGATTTTAGAAGATTTCTTTGTTAAAAATACAAAGAATCAAATCTCGTGGTTTTAGGTAAGATTTCATAAAATTTAACAATAAAATTTATAAATCACCAATATTTAAGTAAATAATCTCAAAATTCATTAAAACTTAAATCACTTCAAATATTCACTTCAATACACCCTTCTTAAAAATTCAGATTGAACCAATGAATTACAATGCTAAGAATTTACCTACTTACTTAAATACTCTAGACAATTCATGTATTTTGTTGGTTGGCTAAACATTCTTTTGGTTATAATACACTTAAGGGATAAACTCCAAGAAAAAGCCTTATTTTAAAAGTATTCAAAATACGAAGATACAATTAGATCAACGAGATAAAAAGTTCATGAGAGAATTCTAGTAATAAAAAAAAGAAGTAATAATTACACCAACTTTACGTGTAAGCCATCCCCACACACATCAACCCGCCTATAAAATCCCAAACACATACCTCAACAATCAAAAACACAAACCTCATTTACATAAAAAAGAATGGCGTTTGCTATCTCAAAGCTAAACGCAATCGCGTTTCTTGTGACGCTACTACTAACCTCTATTCCATTGTCTTCTGCCACACTACAACAAGATTTCGGGGAATGCCTCGTCGACAACTCCGACGTCTCGTTCCCAACAACGGCGTCATTTTTCTCACCCGACCAAAACGCTACATTGTTTAAAGATGAGCTTGAATCAACGGCACAGAATCTACGTTATCTGACGCCGTCAAACCCGAAGCCTGTGTTCATCTTCGAGCCATTGTACGAGACGCATGTCCAAGCAGCGGTTGTGTGTGCCAAGAAGCTTCAGCTTCACCTTCGCATACGTAGCGGCGGCCACGACTATGAGGGGCTCTCGTTTGTAGCCGAGAACGAAACGCCGTTTGTGATCGTTGATTTGACGAAGCTTAGACAGGTCGACGTGGATTTGGACAGTAACAGCGCGTGGGCTCACGCGGGTGCAACCATCGGAGAGGTTTATTACAGGTAACGCATACGCATGATTATTTTATTGAACGGACCCATGCGTTTCTAGGCTAGATTTGTTGAAGCATACTACCAAATATTTAATGTCCGGAAACAACAAAAAATTAGTGGCAAGGCCTAATATATTAAAAAAATTATCAAGAAAATACATATATAATTAAAATTCTTCTCAAGAAAATATATAATTAAACTTCTAAAATTTTAGTAAATAAAAATGGCGATGCTTCATTTATTAGCTAACTCAATTAGTAACGGAAGTTTTGACGTTTTTGGTCTAAAATCAAATTTCTAGAAGAAAAGAAGTAGCAAATATTTTCTTTGCTAACGCCAATTGCCATCTGGAGAAATTATATTATTCTAAAAACGTCGGTAGAGTATTAGACGCATTAAATCTATTTTTCTGTTTGTGAATCATTGTAAAATTCATAGCTTTTTTGTTTTTTCAGTTATACCACTAGATTTCACTCCTACTATTTATACCAAATTGAAGACGTGTAGAAATTTTTGATTCGTTAATTGTATCGTTTCTGGTTTATACAAGTTGAAATTGTTATGAGTTATGACAAGCAGTTTCTATTTAATTAATTAAATTGAGTACGTATAAGCTTTCGTTAATGATCCAGTAATTAATCTTTTTTTTTTGTATCCCGGTTTAAAGGATCCAAGAGAAAAGCCAAACCCATGGTTTTCCGGCGGGTTTATGCTCCAGTCTTGGAATCGGCGGCCATTTAGTAGGCGGAGCGTACGGTTCCATGATGAGGAAGTTCGGTCTCGGAGCTGACAATGTACTCGACGCCAGAATCGTTGACGCCAACGGCAAGATTCTTGATCGCGCGGCGATGGGAGAAGACGTCTTCTGGGCTATTCGCGGCGGTGGCGGTGGAAGCTTCGGCGTGATCCTAGCCTGGAAGATCAAGCTAGTCCCTGTTCCGGCCATCGTTACGGTATTC
This sequence comes from Nasturtium officinale, assembly GCA_963854855.1. Taxonomy (NCBI): domain Eukaryota; kingdom Viridiplantae; phylum Streptophyta; class Magnoliopsida; order Brassicales; family Brassicaceae; genus Nasturtium; species Nasturtium officinale. Next base: position 4,548,374 of record OY978504.1, read on the forward strand.
ACTGTCACGAAAACGCTAGAGCAAAACGGAACTAAGGTTTTGTACAAATGGCAACAAGTTGCTGATAAGCTTGACGATGATCTCTTCATTCGCGTCATTATCTCTCCGGCGAGCAAAACCACCAAGCCCGGAAATAGAACCATCTCAATGTCGTACCAAGCTCAGTTTCTCGGTGACTCGAATCGGCTCATGCAGGTACTATAATGTTAAAAATTCGAACTTTTGGCTCTAAATTTGAACTCTTTTATCCTTTTGTTTCTCACAATTTAAGGAACAAGCTTATTGATTTGACAATTTCAACCAAAACAGGTGATGCAAAAGAGTTTCCCTGAGCTAGGACTGACGAAGAAGGATTGCACCGAGATGAGCTGGATCAAATCAGTAATGTACATTGCCGGATTTCCAAACAGTGCAGCACCAGAAGCTTTACTCGATGGAAAATCATTGTTCAAGAATCACTTCAAGGCCAAGTCAGACTTTGTGAAAGAGCCAATTCCAGTACAAGGCCTAGAAGGATTATGGAAGAGGTTTCTAGAAGAAGATTCACCATTAACGATATGGAACCCTTACGGAGGAATGATGTCTAGGATTTCTGAGTCAGAGATACCTTTCCCTCATAGGAATGGTACCTTGTTCAAGATTCAGTGGCTAAGCACATGGCAAGATGGGGATGTGAGTGAGGCGAGGCATATGAAGTGGATAAGGGAAATGTATAGTTACATGGAGCAGTATGTGTCCAAGAGTCCGAGGCAGGCGTATGTGAACTACAGGGATCTTGATTTGGGGACGAATGAAGAAGAGAGTGATGCTAGAGAGTGGGGGACTAAGTATTTCAAAGGGAATTTTGAGAGGTTGGTGAAGATTAAGGGTGAGTTTGATCCTGATAATTTCTTCAAGCATGAACAAAGTGTTCCAATAAAGATTGGTTGATGATTGGAGTTCGTTGGTCAATGGGTTCCCACAAATAATATGGATTTGGGTGTTGCCATAGGGAGCAATCTATATTCTGTTTTGACGTAACAATCTTCACTTAAGGTGATGTGGTACTCTGGTTTAATTTTATTTGAAAATAAAAATGTTTTTTGGGTTATTATATATATTTTCTTATGAATCCGAAAATTCAACTATTACATCTACTAGACTAGACTACAATAGTGCTTTGTAAGGGGGAAAAATTAAATCAGTTGGAATTTCAATGCAATCTTCATTCATATCTGGATCCTCGAACCCAAAGAGACCAGTCAATGAAGAAGAAAGAATCAAACTGTGAGAAACATATCCAAAAATTTACTGCGATTGATGATTTTTCGAACTAAGGAATCATCTAATAACAGATGTTTGTAAGAACTGGGATGTGAAAACTCGTTGTTCGTCGCTCAACAACGAGAACCACTTGGTCACTAAATTGCCTGAAGCAGGTAAGCACTGGTCGCCAGAACCCGGTGGAAGCATGGAGGTTTTGCCTTGAAAGGCTTTTGGGAAATCCAGCTGCATCGTCTTCAGGAGGGAGCTCACAGTTGCTATTTGGACTGCAAAACCGGCCTTAAGTGTCGTCTCACACTGCAGAAATGCTGACAGTGTCTCTCTCATGATTGAGACTCCTTCATTTTCATAGCCACCAGCATCCACTCCAATACTGAAAAATCCAAAAAGCAAAGTAAGAGAGGAGTTATTTGTCATATTGGATATAATTGCATCAGATTGGTCCTTCTGTATAAAGAGACAGTTCTGATATTACCTGCTAAGTTGCCCGAGAAGAGAGACGATTGCAACAGAGAGGTTCATTGGTAATGGCACTCCCAGCATCTTAAGCAGTGGAGCAACAACGTTCGCACTAGTCCAATCCCATGCCTGCATTTAGATATAAGATCAAATTAGTTCGGTAGACAATATAAATTAGCAAAACACTGTCTCAAGGTTGAAAATGTTATTGTAAATTACCGTGTAACAAGCAATAAGCTCCACCAGTGACAGAATATCACAGAGATTAACACTTTGATCCTTGGTCAACATGCACTGGAAATCTTTGTGCGCAGGCCTAAACTCGGTCTTCTCTAGATGACTAGAACCCAATGAATTGGTCAAGCTTTGATGCAACGTATTAGACTGAGTAAACTCCTGAAGAATTTCCATGAGCTTAGATGCCATATCCTCCGGCGAGGAAGACCTGTCTGAGAATGGACACTTGTTATTACCTGGGTGCAACATAGCATTTCCCTCCACAATACCAAAATGTCTGTTCTCTAGAAACATGACAATAGATTTCATCACTGCAATTGATATGTCATGCTCACTAGGGGACACCATTTTCTCTCCAGCAATGTAAGCAAAAACATGAAGAATGGTCAGTAGCACTGAGGTATTTTCATGCCTGTGCTTGTGCAGGATTTCAAAGGAAGCTTCGCAGATAAATCCAATACGATCCCATGCAGTACATATTGCTGCCAAAATAGCGCTTCCAGCCACCACATGATCAATTAGAGCGATTCTACTGACGAGAGCAACATCTTCTCCATCCAGGGTGACAGGGATGCTTATATCAGAAGCTGTTTCTGAGGATTTCACAGAAAATAATACCCTCTGTTCGGAAAGGAGGTCCTGAAGGAGACTAAGGAGTTCTTCTGTAAATTCAGCGAGCATAACTCCAGCTTCAATATTAGCCATAACTACACAAGGAAATTCCAAATTCAATAAATTAAAAGATCAAATCAAAAGCAGACTGAAATATTTAGTTTTGCGAAGAAAAAGAAAAGGAACGGTTTTGGGGCATACCACCATATATATGCTTTGAGAAAGACTCCAAGCAGGAGAAAGAACCAACATTCAAAATGTTCCAATTTTTCGTTGAGGAAACTACAGAGAAGTTATGCAGCAGTAAGGAGAGGAACACACAGACCCTTTCCCTGAAGAAAAAAAGAGAGGCATATATTAGCGCCTAAACACTATAGTTTACTAATGGAGTTGAAAAAGGAATATGTACCACCCTTAAACATTGAAAATGTAGCAGAGATCAGAATAACTTACAGGGCCAAAAGGTTTTCTTCCATTTTTAAAGAAGAAAGAATCTCTGGCACTGCCCACTGTGCTCTTGTAACTGACTGGCATCGCTGAACACAATTGTTTGCAGCATGGAAAATTTTGATGATACTGTTCTGGTCTCCAATATTTGAAAACACAACAAAGTGTTGAAGAATGTGACCATGCAACATTGTCGATATGGGTGACATTTTGACTGTCACTGAATCATTCCGAGTGTTGAGACTAGGAATTTCACTAGAAATTATGGTCTCAGGTAAATCCATGCTGTTACTAGCAGCCAAGTCAAGAGTCCTAGCAAGATTTTTGACCTCATTAACGATCTCATCACCCAAAAAATTTACCTGAGGAAGATCCGGGGACAGAAGCGATTCCCTGGCCATCTGGTAATAACTTTCTTCTTCCGAGTTATCCAACTCCAGCAATTTCATATAATCTGTAGAAGAAACATCCTCAGGAAATAATGTTGTCGCAACATGCCCTTTAGCAGTAGAGATCCCAGCTATATTACCTGGCGTCTTACCTGACCCATTAAACTTTAAATAATTCTGTTTAATTTTCTTCTTATTACAAGAAACCCTTCTTTTCTTGGAAATTGTATTGCCATTTGCAGAGGACCCACCTTGCATATCAGGGATCAAGGTTTCTTTCTTTTCTAAAGGCCTATACCCAGTTTCTACTACCATAGACTGCAAGCTGACCATCTTCTCTCCAATCTGCAATTTTTTCTTATTATCATCAGAGGACACAACTGTTTCTAACATTCTTTTTCTTTTCAGAGAGTTCTCACCAACTACCTCGTGGCTATCTTTCTGACGACTTTGAAGAGAGTTTTCAGCTACCAAACAGAGATTTCCAGTTTTACTGGTCTCGGAGATTTTCTGGAACATACTTGATTTTGTTGGTTGGATATTTGGTTGATCTCCTCCCTGTGAGGCCAGTAACTGCCCATCAGAAAACGATGTTGCGCTGGATATTACTCCAGAACTCTGTAATTCTTTAGAGCCTTTAGTAGGAAACTCCAATTGAGAAGTAGTACCTGAGACAGACTCATTCACGCCCCGTCCAGATTTTGTAATTAAGTGGGCAGACAAGTTGCAAGCCTGCTCCGGAGAACCAGCGGTAGCTACCAAATGGCATCTTGCATCAGAATGCTTTGCACCATTATGGTTCTTCTGTGAGTGTAGCGTCTGCAGTTTCATGCATCCATTTGCCTGCATAGCATTAAGATAAACATAAGGAATTAAACTGAAAAAAAAGCAAATTTAAAAGTGACATTATGTTGTAAATAGTCCATGCTAAGATAGAGGCTACTACAACAAGATTCAAACAGATTAAATGCTTTCACCTTCAACAGTCAGATTCAATGTTACTAATTACAATAAACTCAAAAACTCCAACAGAGTACAGCCAAAATGTTCGTGCTCAGATCACTTCAACTGACTGTTTCAACTAAACTGAGAAAAATTTGAGCCACACAAGTAAACCTAAAATATTCTAACAACATGATTCTTTTTTACCCACCATGTAAACAACAAAAGATCCATCATGTCATCAAATGTCTGAAAACTGGCAACAAAGAAAGTATCAAATTTCAAAATGATGAAAAAAGTATCAAATTTCAAAATGATGAAAAAGTATCAAATTTCAAAACCTGTCTATGGTCATCAAGCCAATTTTTTAAATTAGGATGAGAAGGAAGCATAGAAAGAAATATATGGCAGAAACAAACCTTTCCAAGGCCAGCTGTACCTTCATCCAGAAGATTCATGCGATTCGTAAGACTACCAAACTCCAGTTTTAATCGACCTAGCTCTTCGGCCTGAATTTCCCTTCGAAATTTTTCGAATTTAGCCACTTTTTCGGAGTGTTTTGCACACTTTCTCTCAAACTTCAGCTTTTTTTTCAAAAGCCTCATTTCCGCCTTTTTCAGATCTCTGACTTTCTGAGGAGCAATAGAGTGAGTCTTGATGGATTTTTGGGAAAGTGAAAGCTCATGAACTTGCTTCTTCAAACCTTCAGTAACTAGTTTTGCTTCTTGTAACTGCTGAGTCAGATCATCAGCACGAGATTTCCAGTCCATGGCTGTTTTCTTATTCATCTCAAGGAGCCTTATCTTCTCTTCCAGTTTTGATGAGCTTTCAGCATACTTTAATTTGCTGATAGTGCTCTGTAACTCCGTTTCTTTCTTGAGCTCTTCGTTTTTTGCTTTAACGATTTCAAACTTCTTAGACATAGCTTCTGCCAGCTTCATCTGTTCCCTAGCCTTTGCAGTCTCTATATCTGCACGTTTTTTCTCTTTCAATGTCTTTTGTTTTTCAAGCTCAATCTGCTTTTTTACAGTCTCAAGATTGGAGCTCAAAGTAAACAAATCAGAACTAGTCCTATGTGATGTAATTCTTAACAGCTCCAACTCGGAAAGATATTGATCAGCTTTCATTTTCTCTGCTTCAGCTTTCTTCCTCTCTGCCTCTGTTTTCTGCCTCTCACTTGCAAGAAGATTTTTAACCACACCTAATTCAATTTCCAGCTCAGGAACATGTGGCTTGCTCTCTTCCTCATCTTTTACAATCAGAGCCTTTGTCTTGTTCAATTCTTTACAAACCTTTTCCCTCTCGTCTTCAGAAGTATCTGCCCTAAATGTTTCTTCCTTAAGGAGTTCCTTCAGTCCATTGATCTCCTTTTCTTGACTAGAAACTTGGTTGTGAAGATTCTTAGTCTCTTCACTTTTATGCTCCAATCTTTGTTGCAAAGACAATATCTCAGACTTTAAATCAGAAATCTGTTTCACCAAAGACGCTTTTACCACTGAATCATTTCCCTTAGTGTCTCTGATAGCCGCCATATTCTTAATTTCTGTAGAATTAAGATAGAAAGTAATAAGATTGAGAACTACATGAAGAATAATCTCTACTGTTCATGGCTAGCCTAAAACCTCGAGGAAAAATAGTATAACAAAATTAATCAGCAACAGAAACACAAAACACATTTTTCAAATTCCAGTTTCAAAGCATCTAAATCGCTCTCTATCTCTATATTTGATATATTGTATATACATATATATAAGAAGAAACTAGAATATTGTATCATCTTACTTTTCTGGAGATTGGAATTTTCAGCTTCGGCATATTCTAAACCCTTGTGTAAAAGAGTTACCACTTCTTTAAGAGCATTACGCCTCTTCTTCATATCTTTGAACTTCTTTCGCCACTGTATCACAGTCCAAAGATAAGAAAATCACAAAACACTATAATGGATCCAAAGTCGAAAACTCAAGAGAAATACAGTTACCTCTTTGCAGCAAGGATTTTCTGAAGCCAGCTCATCTGCATCATTTTCCGTCTCCATTGCCGGGAGAACTCCTCCGATTGTGAAATAAAACCTTACATAAATGGAAAATTCAATGCCATTAAACAGACTCGGAGTAGTGAGAAACCTAATCCATAAACGAATATCAAAAACCCTAAACCCTAATTTTTAGGTGGTTAGCACTTACCAGTAGAAACAAGGAAGATGTAGAGTTTAAGAAGGAAGAGGAATCGGATGAGACCGCGACCAATTGGATCTCCGGTGCGGGTCGGTGAATTGGGTGTTGATTTTTATCTCTTTAACCCGACGCAGCCCAGCCCAGCCCAGCCCAGCCCACTAATTTTTTTTTTTTTTTTTTTACATATTCCCATGTATTTCGTTGTCTTTTAAGCTTAGGTTAGGGGTAAAAGTTTTAATTATGGTTTTAGCTGAATTTAGAGCAGAAAACACGATTATTTAGCTCTGCAAAATAAATAAACCATAAAAACAAAAAAAAAACATTCAATTTTTATCGGATATCATTACACTGGGGAGGTTATGAACATGAATGGAATATACCTATTATCATTAAAAATGTTTCCTCAAAAAATATAAAATATAAAATATAAAACCGTAAAAGCAATGAGATTTTGGGTAAAAAAATTTCGTATAGTTTACACTCCAAAGACAAATTTTTATGGAGAAATATTTAATAGAAACTTTATGGGAGGATACAACTAGTCCATCTTTAAATTTCGTATGTACTAAATAGTTGGGGTACCTCTTTTAGATTTTATTAAGAAAAAATAAAAATGATTATTTAGAACTTTGACAGGGACGTTAGTAAAATTAAATTTGATAGCTCTCGCTAAGACACACCAAAAATATTATTTAGGATGTGAAGCATTGATTTACAAAGACAGTGATCCAAATGAAACATCAGATAAACATCTCAAAACTCTTAAGGATGATTAATAACTTAAGATTAAATGTATTTTGAAAAGATCATTTTCATGTGGCCTCTTAGTACTATTGCCCTTTTTTGGGGGCTTTTGAAGATGGAAGTGTCCCAAACACTATGTCCCATAATGACGAAGTTATACCAAATCCTTTGTCTTGAACCCTGAAGTGATGATTCAAATGGTATTTCTGCAGAATCACAACAAACATATCGAATTAGTCCATAGATTTTAACCGATTACTGCGGGATTATTCAGGTCTATACAAAAGAAATGAAAGTGGTGTTGTTTTACCTTGAGATTTTTGGCCACTGGTCTAGTTGGTTGGGCATGGTGAAGGTAATAATGAGTAACATCGTACATCACATACCCGAGCATGCCTCCACCAAACAATGCAGGTGTGGTTGCAGGAGTTGCGAAAAGCTTCACAAGGTTCCAGAACTGGGAACAAAGAAAGAAACACGGTTCAAGGTTTAGAGTTAGCAGTGAAAACAGGTAGAAATCGAAACAGTGTAGATGCTTACGGGAAAGCATAGAAACGCTGTTGCAGTAGGAGGAAAGACGAGCCGAAGGTGGTCCATTGGGTGCTTGTGATGACATCCGTGAATCAGATAGTGTGCAGTGTTCCACCTGGAATGGTTCCCCAAAAACATTAGCATCTGACTGGAATAAAGAAGTTTCCAGGAATTTCATCTGTTTGAAGAGGTTTTTATAGAGAGTACTATCTATCTACGTATATGAAATGTAACACAGAGAGAGAGAGAGAGAGACGAACCAGTAACTCTTCGTTTTTATGTGGAAGACGAACCGGTGAAGAAAGTATTCTATAAACGTCCAGATAAATATTCCCGAGACTACCAATGGGACGATTTCTGGAACGGAAAGGCCCATGCTTACTGACTTTGATATGCACCAGACTGCAACTGGCAACCAAATAACAGGAATCGCCCACCAAACTGTAAGGGTCAAGAACTGTTTCATTGCAAATACGTCAGATAATGATCAGATATTATTGATATTGCCTGTCCAAAAGTTTACATGGAAAATGAAAAAAAGGAGAAAAACAAACTGATATACCTCCCAAAAGTCACTCTCGAAAAACCGAGGGCCTTCCTTGCTCACAATAGGTTGGTGAACCCATTCCTCATAATCTTCTTCAAGGTGACCAACCTGTAAAACATCCAAAGCAATCAAAAGAAGAACGTAACTTTAATTAGCTTCAAGGAAGAAGAGAAGAAAATAATAGCTAATTATATTCTCAAGGCAATGTTAACATTAACTATAGTATTTACCTGAAATACAAGGGGCTTATTAAGATCCACAGTGAATCCCTTAGAAACCATTTTGTAGATCTTTTACTTGACTGAAAAATAAAGAAAATTTATATATCAAGAAAAATCCATATGATGCAAGGCGAGGAAAGCATGGTGACATAATGAAACAACTGATATCAGCTTCAAGATGTTATTTAGAGGCCTGAAACTTCACGTATCACTTCTTAAAAACAAAAGTCCTATTGTTTGACAAAACAGTTAAGACATTATCGATCTTGTGTTGGATATCCAAATAACTAATACGATTATATAACTAGGCTAACTGGTCCCACAACAAAACCAAAAATTGAAATCCTAGCACAAAAGCAAGCATTAGTTGAAATTATATAAGAAAGTCACATAAACAATCATTAAAAAACTAGAAGGCATGACATAGCTCATACAGTATGTGCTTTTAATCCATTTTCCTTCAAGGACCCACCACCAAATACATAAGCATCAAATCTAAGCAAGTCACAAGTTAACATCAAGGAAACAAAACAAACAGCTCAGTAGCTGCCAAGTTCCAAACATGAGTTCCTGGTTGAACTGAGAAACAAAATCTAAAAGCATCCTAACCTATAGGCTATAACCATAGGAGAAAAATGAAAACTATGGCTCAATCAAAGTTTGCCTCATTGAACCATCACCACTAATCTTGCAGTTAGCAACAACAAGGCTCACGTTTGATTTTCAAGAAAACAAATTAGACAGTCACATGAAAAATAAAAGTCATTTGGAGATAAACAAATAGGAGTATTTTAAACGTATTAAACTGTTCAAGCCAGAAAAACCATTCCCTCTAGCAACACATGGAGCATTTTATTTGGCGGAATTAAATTAAATTAGCTTTCAACAATGATTAGACTTATGATTGTTCAGTGCTAAACTAAACACTTGTCAGCTTCGATTATAACAAATTAATCCGATCTAAAAACTAACACCAAATCCAGTTCCATGGAAATCTCAAAATGGATTCTAAGGAGGAAACAACAATGGATTCTCAGAAACGACAAAGAGAAACGAATAGAAGAAACAAACCAGAAGGAGAAGTGTCGGATCTCAGGGACTAAGAGCAAGGACAGGCGTCGGAAGACGAGAGAACCGGCGAGATATTTGGTGGCCCTTTGATGAGGTAAGCGTTGGTGGTATTTGATAGAGAGATGAACAAAGGTGGGCGAATGGTTTGGGCATATAGATTCAAGAGGAGCTGGTGGATCGAATCTGGACCGTTGGTTAATACTAGAGAGAGGGCCTTAGATCTCGGAGGCCGACGAATCGTCAATATTCAAATATATCTAAACCAACGGCTGTGCCAGGTTGTTCCTCTTTTGGCCCTTTTCAAACATTAGCTGTGTTCTCACTCACTCTCTACCATCCCAATTTCCACGTTACTAAACATTACACTTTTATTTCATTTCATTCTTCTTTTTTTTTGTTTACATCAGAAACAAGTTTCATTCTATTTTTATAATTAAAACTAGGAAATTACTCATACATTGGGCGGAAGAATGCATGGTTTTTCATTTATCTTTAAGACATCAAAAATTAAATATTTTAAGACTTTTGATATTCGTAGAAAATATTAAAGTAGATTGAGTGAATACAGTGAGAAATGGCAAAAGAAAGACTTTATTGAATAGTTGTATTGGAAATGGATGTGTCACTGACATGTGCTCACTGCCCGCCAACTTTGTGGCAGCACCAATGCACAACAATCAAGACTAGTATATAAGAATATATATATATATATATTGTTAAAGAACTAGCTATAAGAATATTAGTAATTAATTAGATGTTAATATGTTATTATAGTTAGTATTTGTCATTTGAGGTGTGATATTTGAGTGTAAACATTTCATTTATCAAATGGATTTGTATTTTCATATAACTGAAAATGAAACACGTTATAATAGTTCAACCTTTTAGTTCATTTTTCCAATAGACAGACAAAACTTTATATCTTTAACAAGATAAAAATTATGATGAAACGTCAGGGCACACTTTCGATTTTTTATTGAGAACAATACACTTTTGATATGATTAATAGGTTGTGCATTTTTTAGCATTTTGTTCCGTCACAAAGTGGGCACTAAAAGGATAAATAATGGATGAGATGGAGTTTACGGAAGCAGAGAGCAACATGAGTGACTTATGGCTGAGTATCAACAATACCAGGATGCTACATCCGATGAGAATGAGTATGAAGATGAGGAAGAAGAACCTGAGCTCGATGGTTGAAGATTTTTAGATCTTTAATTGAGTTTGTATCAAACAAATATTGTTTACTTTTTGTGTTTTTGTTTTGGGAGTAAACTATAATGAAAACTAATTTGTGGGTGTCTGTCTTAAAACAGATTTGTGCTCTCTTGGTCCCTAATCATTCTCGTTTGTCGTTTCGGTTTAGATCATATTTAATTATGGTTTATTTCATATTTGAGCTCATAAAAAATAATCAGAAAATTCTTTCCTTTTCAAATGATTTTTTCTAAAAAGTTTTGTCACGACTCACGAGCCACAACACACAAACTTAAAAAAAAATATTAATTTGATGTAAATTTATCATTTTTAATAATAAAATGACACGACGACAAAATGACAGGCATAAATTAATTAAGAAGAGAGAGTGTGAACCCTAACGCCTCCTCTAGTATTTGGATTCTCGCCGTTTTTCATCAGAATCTGCTTCTTCTCTATTTTCATCTTCTCTTCACAAAATCGCCGGTCAGCACCGGTACAACCACAGAGAAGGAGTGGAAGAGGAAGCCCGGTTAAGCAGAACGGACAGTTACGACTAAACTTATAACGGTTTTCGTATTGTGAGGCCTGCTGAGCTAACTACGTGAAGCTAAGCCAATTCAGTTGTTCATCCTTGTAAGCTCTCTCGTCTTAGCCATTTGTGTATTTATGCTAGCTTACTCTTGGAAAAAAAACTGTGATCAATGAAGATTTTAGGAGATTTCGTGGTCTCAATTTGATTTAATTGAGTGTTTATGGTTTCTTGATTATAAGTTAATATAGGAAGTTGAGAGATTTATCTTTAATTGCTTTTCCCATTATGAAAGTTTTGAATTTTGATAGTATGTTTGTTTGACTCCTTAGTAGGTATAACAAAGTTGCACACTCTGGCCAACTTGAAGTATCAGCACTTCTTTTCATAAATTCCAAATAAGATGGGAGCAGTGGAGCTTCTAAACGATCCATCGACCCTTTATAAAGCTGAAAATGTTAACAGCATTGATATATCTGATACGGATTTGGTGTTAACCGTGAGAAGAGCCCTTACAAGTGTCCAAAATGTGAGTGTTGTATTACTCTTGCTTCTTTCCTTTGTTTATGCGTTTGTTTTCATATGTGTTGATGCTATTGATGTTATGCTTCTTGATTCTAGTTTATTTCTTTCTTAACTCCAGGGGGAGTCAGACCTTTACGATGAGCTTGTTGGAGTTATGCATATCAAAGAAACTGCTGATGCGGATGCAGTTGCACAGCTTGAGGTGTGTCCTATTCTTTGTAGGACAATTAATTCTCTTTTCTGTTTTTTATTTATTTCCCTGTTTGCTGAAGTGTTTTTATTTTCTTTTGTGTGGCAGACTGTCTTGAAGGCTCTATCAGGCTCTGTGGCTTGCATAGATATTGTTCACCACAAAAAGCTTCTTTCTTCGGTAAGTTTCTGTTGCCAGAGTTTACAATTAACCAGTTTAAGAGAGATCTCCCACCTCTTACCGTTGATTTCATTCATTGTTATGTCCAGATTTTTGGAATGAACTTGTGGGATCACAGACCTAATGTCATGGATGCTTTGGTGAATCTAGTCATATCACTGGTACACAACTCAACATTTACCCTTATGCCGACGGTTATTTAATCTAGATGAAGAGCTTGATAATTTTTGTGTCCTCTTTTCATCTTAGGCTGCAACTAGTGGAAAGTATCTGGACTCTTGTCTACATATGCTTGTAAGCAACTTCCTTCCACCTCCTTGGGTATTAAAGAAAATTTCACACCCTCGTGTAAGCGACAAGAAGAGAGAAGTTCTCTCTAGAGTGCATGCAGCGCTTCTGAAAATCTCTATTTTGGTTCCTCTTACTCCCTCAAGATTAGCTCCAATTCTCTCTCTGAAATTGCCGAAAATACACAAAAAAGACCATGTGAGTTTCTATTTGGTTAATTTCAGATAATGTAGTCGTAAGGTCAGACAAGAGATGAATTTAATAGAAACTCTCTTACTTGCAGTTGATAGTGGTATATGTGGAGAACTTATTAAAGTTGGAGAACAGCTTAATCGGCCAAGTTGGAGGCAGTGCGATTCTTAATGTAGTGATGGAGAGGCTGCGCGATTTGGATGTAAGTAAACAGAATATGTTTATACAATTAAAGCCATTAAGTAACGTGGTATTGGTAAGTGAAGAATTTTATACTGGTGTATTCTTATAGTTAGAGATTGGATGGGATGATATACAACAAGAAGACTCTAGTAGAGGCATATTTGATATGGAACTTGAAGATGCAGCTGAATGCACTATGATTGAAGGAGACGAGGTAGGCATAGTTTTTTTACTATTTATGTTTTTTTTTGGTATTGATAAAAAGTTGCTAGATTATGAGTTAGTGAAGTAACGTTCTTTTTAACTAGACCATGAGAGTATGTACTTGATTTATCTATTGCAGCTTCCAGGGGGGCCTCTAAATGAGAATATGTCAGGCGGACAAATAGTCTCTGAGTTGTTGGACAAACTGATGGTCATATCTTTTGAGCATCTTGAATCCTGTCAAAATGTTGGTCGTTTGAATCAGGTATGGCACCAAATGGTACCACATTGACATATTGATGCTTTATTTATTGATTGACTCATGAACCTTCTTAATGGTTATGTTTTTAATGATTATGCGTAGGTGTTTGAAATCCTCTTCGGGTCATTTGAGAACTACATTCTGAACACATACAAATCAAAATTCTCCCAGGTAGGCGACATAGCTATTAAATTTTGCATAATTCTGGACATTCTAACTCCAGCAACTCTAGTTCGCGGTTGACATGAGATGTCTAGGTTTTGACTCGCTTTTGCTTTCAATCTGCAGTTTCTGATGTTCTATGCCTGCTCACTGGATCCTGAAGACTGTGGTGTAAAATTTGCAAATAAGCTGTTGGACATTTTTCTTTCTAGCAACAAGCCCCGGCCTACTAGGCAAGTTTCACTTTTTTCTTCGTGGTTGAAATTTTCTCATTCTCTGTACGGTATGCTGTCATTATTCTAATCACGACTTGGTTTTGCCTTTATTTCTCCCACTTATTACTACAGGATGAGTGCGGTGGCTTATCTGGCTAGCTACTTGGCTCGCGGAAAGTTTTTGCCTGTTCCATTTGTGGCGACTGTGTTGGAAAGGTTAAAAACGATTCTGTAAAATGTTACCTTAAACATAATCTTTTGATCTGATTGAAGTTTCACTTTGTTGTAACATTGGTTCTATTGTCTTAAATTTTAGGTTGGTAGATGAATGTGCTAATTACTGCAGAACATGCAATGATGATATTAGGCCTGAAGTACATCAGATTTTCTACTCCGGATGCCAGGTATAGCTTTCAAGCCCTAGCACCTTCTGTCACAAAAGTTTACACTCATCCCGTTGCTATTTCATCCTCTGTTTTGACCTAACCTTTTAAATTTGAAAGTCATTGCAAAATGTTGTTACAATTATATAAACCCGCATTTGATGAGTTCTGTGGCCACAGGCGATCATGTACGTGCTCTGCTTCCGGATGAAATCTATCCTGGATGTTCCTCGCTTGCGGTCCCAACTTGCACCATTGGAGCCAATTTTAATGCACAAACTTAACCCGTTGATGGTGAGTTTATTTAAATAATTATTTCTCATAAGCTAAACTGTTATTTGGAAGTGTTCCCAAGTATGAAATGCATAATAAATTAATTTTGTTTCAAGAATAGGTATGCCTCCCATCGGTAGTTGCAGAGTTCCTCAGACAAGCTAAAGCAGGTGGTCTGTTCATCGTCTCAGACGCTTTCATATTCGATGATCTACTTGAATCTGAGCTTTCACGTGCTTTTGGCGGGTGTGAGAGGCTTGACACATTCTTCCCGTTTGACCCTTGCTTGCTCAAAACCTCCAATAACGGGTAAACCATTGCACCGACTAAATTCTTCATCTAACATTTAGTCATTTCGGTGACATTCTTATATATTGGATATGGTGTGTTTCTTGACTCTGTTTATATATTTCATTGCTGATGTTGAAGCTACATCTCTCGGAATTTTATCTACTGGTCAATGGTGAGAGCAACGTATGATGAAGATGAAGAAGATGATGATGATGCTGAAGTCATTGTGAATGGAGATGAGGACAGTGATGAAGAGGAGGAGGCTGATCTTGATTACGCCATGAACAAGATGTCCATAACGCCTAAGCACTCTTTCAAGAACAAGATGGAACAAGAGAGACTTTTGAGAATGCCTTCCAAAATCAGGCCTTCAACAAGTCCTGAATCCTTGTGATTTTGGAGTCTTAATACTCATTTTTGTACCAATATATTACAGTGACATTCGACTCAAAAACTTATCAATCTATGAAACAATGTTTGTTTTAAATACTTAAATTGTGATTCACTTTAAGATGCACTATTTAATCGATGAGTTGAATGAAACAACAACACAAGATATATCATCTTTACTTCCTCTAGTCATCGCTTCATCAATTAACGCTTTTGCAGTTTCCTCTGCATTCCCCATCTCTTTGATTTGTTCCCAAGCTTCTTCGTTTGATACCACCTGAATGAGAAAACTGATCTATGAGCCAGATCAATTGATAAAGATTGTTTTCTTCTGATGAGATATTAGTCATTTCATATTATGTGAAACCTTCCATAGTCCATCACTAGCCAAGATCAAGAACTTGGTGTCATCATGAATCTCTACAATCTCTATATGCGGTTTCACACTAATATGCTCTTTAAGCCTTCCATCTCCAAATGCACGCGTCATTGCTAGTTGTCCATCCACTCTTGGAACATTACCTAGTTATATAATAACTATAAGATATGATTGTTTTTTTTTTTTTTTTTTTTGTTGATAAAGATGAACAAAAAATGGACCTGGCTTTTTGGAGATAAAGCCGCCTTTGCTCTCGACAAGGTTTCTCTCCTTTTCAGGTTCGTGATCAACCGTAATTTGTTTGACTACATCATTTTCACGACTACACAAGATTGCTCTTGAATCTCCAACGTTTGCAACCACAAGTTTCTTCCCGTCAATGACTATAGCCGTCACAGCGGTGGAGCCACCTCGTGAACCTACAACGTTATGGAGAATGTAGTCGTCCGTAGATTTATATGCTCTCTTTAGTGCCTTCTTTGGGTTTCTCCAAAAACCCGGCTTCAAAGAAAGCAACAACAAAGAGTCTTAATTAAAACTGTGAGAAATTAGTGTTGAAATGAGTGATTTTTTGTTTCAAGAACCTGACTCAAGATGCTATCAAATAGATGGTTCTGCAAATAATCTGCAACATCACGGCCGGAGTGGCCGTCGAATATGGCGTATAACCCAAGTTTGTGGCCCTTAAGGGTTTTAGTATCAGCCACGATGTAGTCTTCCATGCCATGACCCATTTGGCCTTTCACTAGATGGTATCCATGACCAAATTCACGTCTACAATAACTTTCATCTTCCTCCTCCTCATCATCATTGACATCAATATCATTATCATCATCATCATCAACAACAACAAGAGGGGTTTCTTCTTCTGAGCATAGGTAATCATTTTCTTCTTCGTTCTACGTATTTGAGTAGAAATGTTCATCAAGCCAAGGTTCATAACTAAATGACAAAAGATAACGAAATGTGGTACGTACCAGGAGTTTTACAGCATTCTTGATATCTCCAGTGCTAGCTGATCTTCGCTTCTTGATAAAGAAGAGAGTTAACCATAAGTTATTACGTAATAGAACTTCACAACCACCGAATTAACCATTGATACCTTGTAAGCATGCATAAGTATGTTCTCGGGACTTAGAGTTGAGTTCTGCAAGTAGGTATCAAAAACTAATTTACAAACAGACCCCATAAACTTGAGTTTGCTTGAACGATAGGAACATTAGTTGTCATAACCTAACATTGAATCAAGTATAGAAAAGAAAGAACCTTGGTGGTCTCCATTGTATTGTTGAATATTAGTTTTTTCAGTGCTGTGTCTCAGACAAAGAAGGATCATGTCTCATGAAATAGTTAATATTTCAAGCTTGTTCGAGCGGTGCTATGATGCTGAGGTTGACACGTCAGCTCCATAAATCATGTCTTCAATATGACAACACATGTCTGAGCCGCAACACATGTCTAAATATTTTCAAACTTGCTTGCTTTTATGAATACTTTTGGTCGAACTAGAGAATCAGATAATCAAAACTATGCTTCTTAATCCCTAGTTTGTCATTGATGATTCCGGTGAATGATCTGACTAATAAGGAGATGGACCACTTACAATGGCTATGGAACTAGATACTCTTTGGTGGATCAGATTCCAGCTCTAGTATGTTCAATATGTTTTATTATACGTTGCTATATTTCACGTATGTAATTCAGTTGTATTCGAAGATTGAAAGATCCAGTGATCGAACATCAACTGGGACGCCAGTAAATTATCGACCCTATCTACTGAAAAAAAACTAAGCATACAGCATTAAATAAGCCTGAGAGATCTGTACAGCAAAAACAAAACAAAAAACAAAAAAAAGACAACAGACATAAACTACGTGTGTAAGAGACCCAACTTATCAATCTGATAGTCTTTTTGACTTCCGCTAAGTTCTCTCCGGACAAGCTTCAAGATCTCAATGATCTGCAAAGTCAAAAATATACTCTGATCATACAAACCAATCTTAACTACAAAAAGAGAAAAGTGTGTAAAGAGATTGGTTACCCCAGGGTAATGCTTTAGGATTGGAGAGTAATGATCAAGAGCGATATATATTTTCTCAAGAAGATCCAAGAGAGATTCAACCTCATCTCCAAGAAGATCAACCTGTGATTCAACAACGATATAAACATCATTTTTAATCCAACAACAGTTTCTTCTTCTAATAAAAGGGTATAGAAAATAAAATAAGTATTTGATGGGTAGGCACGATCAAACTTGTTGTGATAGGAGCAATCATGACTCACCTCAGCCTCGGCCTTCTGGAGGTCACAACACTTCTTCTCCAATCGTTGCCTGTACATTGATGCTTTCCCCTTTACTTCATTGATTTGATGTGACAGATCGCTCAATTGACTCTGCATGTTTTTCAACCTAAGAGCCAAGAAAGTTCTCATACTATTATTCTGTTGAACCAAAGGATAAAGTACTTGTATATCCATGTCTAAAGGTAACAAAAGCAAACAGAGAAAAACGGTACCTAGAATTCGTTTTTTGCGTCTTTTCAGTTATCAAACCCTCTAGAATGTTGAAATCTTTCATCAATTTGGGAGGAACTATGTCCAGCGACAGAAGTTGCTTCTTAAGTGTCTCTTTCTCTGCTTTTTTCACTGATAACTTCTCTTCGGTTTTCCTTTTCTCATCTTTGGTTTCCTTTAAACTATATCTTGCTAATTCTAGCTCGTCTCTCAAATTGGACATCTTCGTCTCATAACCTTCTACTGTTTCTAGCTCGCGTGCCGAAATAACTCTCAGTGCTTCGTTTTTATCCTGAATTTCTGTACTTTGCTGTTCTATCTGAGATCGCAGATCGTTAATCTGTTGATACACTACCTCAAGTTTCTCTCTATATGTATCCAAGTTATTCTCAGCTGTTTGGACTAAATCCTCCTTCTCCTTGACGAGACACCCCAGCCTATGAATCTCCTCTTTCAGTCTTTCCTTATTGACCATCTCTGACCTCAGACGTCCTTCTTTTTCTGTTACATGCATGTTCAACTCTATGATTTTCTTATGTGCTTCCTTCAAAGCTTCTTTGTATACGACTCCACAACACTCTTCCATTATAAACGACTCGACACAAGAGTCTTCAAACTCATCCTTGCTTTCACGTGCTTCTTTACTCGCTAGATCTTCCAATAACATCTCATACGCTTCTTTCATCATTTCATGCTTTAAATCTGTCTCCTGTTTTGCACAGTTAACCTCGCCCACAAACTCCGTCACAAAACACCCATAAACATCTTCACAGATAGAAGCTTCAACATGAGAATCATCAACATCTGATTCTAGCTTTCGGATCAACTTTTGATGATCTGCCTCTACATGAGAAAGCTGTGACATCTTTGCAGCAGCGTCTGAAAGTGACTCTTTTAGTTGGCGATTTTCCAGAAGAAGAGAATCCAGTCGACGCTTAAGATCAGCATCGTTCTTTCCATCAGACACCAACTTTTCATTTTCCATCAAAATCTTATCCAACTTTGAGATGACAAAAGGGATCTTCTTTTTTAGCGCCTCTAGCTCCTTAACCTTCCCCACAGGAGAAAAAGAACCCCCTTCCTTTAAATTCAAGTACTTGCGCTTAAAGGTAAAACATTGCTCTGTCATCTCTTGTATTTCATAATCATGGTCTCGTTTCATTTTATTCATCTCAGCCTTAAAGTGATTGATCAAACCATCAAACGATAAGTGGTTTAAAGCATCATAATTCTCGACCTCTTCATGCTTACCATTAATACAAACTGAAGAGGCTGAATGAAGGCTTCCCGACATCTTGTGGTGCAATTGCTCCACTCTTTTACGGTCCCCATCCTCGATGTCCCCATTTTCATGATCCAAAAATGATTTGCGAATCAACTCTAGTTCCTGGCGCAGATCAGTAATCTCTTTGATATTTCCTAGTAACAAACTTCTATTACAACCCAACTCAGCTTCTTGCTTTGCCATTCTCTGTTCATACTCATCCTTGAGACACCGAACAAAACAAGTCACCACCACAGACTCAATCTCCTTTTCAAACTCATGCTCCTGCTGCCACGAGGAGGGGAGTTCCATTTCATTCTTCCGCTTCACCACAGTCTCCAGAATGCTCTTCAAGGAAACAAGCATTTTATCAACAGTTTTGGACCCGGTCTCATGCGGAATACTGCCTAAACCCAACGTATCATCCACCACGGAGTTTGCTCCATTGATGTGAATATAACTTCTCAAATTGGTGAGTTCTTGAACGAGCATCATCAACTGTTTTCTCGCTTCAGTTTTAAGACTGCTTAAAGACCCTTGAGTAAGTTCATGTAAAGGGTCCAAACTCGCCTTATCAGGCACATGAGTTTCATTTCCTTCTGAACCAACATGGTACAGAAACAATGTCTCCCTAATTCTTGACAATTCAAGGTCTTTCTGAACAATCTTTTCAGCAGCCTCGTACTCAATGGCAGTAACCATTCCCCTTATAATCGAATCATTAACAACTCGTGAGATAGTCAAACGATCATTTACATCATCCCAGTAAGAATCAAAATCCTCAAGAAAATCAACATCTGGATTCTCAGTCTCTATAAGAACACCATTAATCTCAACTGATGATGATATTTCATCATGAAACTCTAAACTACCATTCTCAGTCATCACAACCTCTTCCTCCATGAGGATGTAAATATAATTCCACCACTCTTTCTCACAATAGACCTAAGGTAAACAAATAACAGCTTCCATAAGTATAAATTTCCATAAATTCAATGAAACCTCAATCTAAATCAACTAACAAATTCTTAACTGGTTTCTTAATCAAGACCAGTAACAAAAGGACCCATATATTCCATTTCAGTCTTCTAAACCCAAATATAATTGCAGAAAACAAATCCTAGAAAAAACTTTAAAACCCAAAATCCAATGGTCATAGCCAAATAAGGGAGAAGCAAACTTACCTAGCTGAGATTTGCTTCGTATAAAGTGGAGAAAATTCCTCCAGAAGAACTAACACAACTTCAATTACAAGGGTGAGTGTTCCTCCTGGGTTTTAGGGTTTCCGAAGAAAACGCATATAAAGTAGAAGACGCGCTCTTCTACACCTAAGCGGAGCGGGAGACTCGAGAACGAAGCGATTGCCAGCTCCTTACGAGAATTTACCAAAATACCCCCTCTTTATTTTGTCTTATGTTATATACAACTACTATGTTTATGTACATATATTTTGACTTTTTATAAAGTTAAAATTTATTTCTTCTCCTGACATTTGTTGACGAAGACTTATAATTTTGTCCCATATAAAATGAAATTAAGTTGCTTATTCAATTCAATCCAACGAGTTGAGTTCATCATCCCTTGAATGTTTTGTGATTTGTAATCGATCCACTTATAGATTATAATATTGTTCATTTTAATTCAATACTTTATGGGTTAAATAAGTTATATTATTAACTCATATTGGATTGAGAATACTTATAAATATATATACTCATTAGAAAAATGGGTTATTCAAATTTTACTAAATTGAAAGCATTTCGGTCAACTCATGACGTGGTTTCATAATTATTAAGGTTCTACCTAATACAAAATCATTGCGGTTAAATCCACCTAATCAAATGTATAAACAAATCTGAATTCTTTTATTTTCTAAAATAAAAATCTGAAAGTTTTTTAAGAAGAAATAATATTTTTTAAATAATCAAAGCCAAGTCCAAGTTAAAGCAATCCAGCGGTTGAAAAAAATTCTTTTTGGGTCTATTGGTTTTCGTCGCTTGATTCTTTTTTTTTTGGTTAAAATTCAAAGTTGTTTATAAGTTTTGGTTAATCTGGTTGGGACTTTCGACTCATTAATTTTAGATTTCGAAATGACTTGCTCTTATTTCAACATGTAGCCAGATTTAGGATTTGCGTCATAGTTACACGTCGTAATTTTAGTGATAACAAACTTAATTCAACACTGAGTAGTGGTGGTGAATATCGATGTTCATAATCATGACTTTTTTATATGACGAGTGAGACGAACATATGTGTTCTACAATGTCTTATATTTCTAATAGAAATATCACAATAATGTCTCTGATTATTTAGATAATTAGATGAGTGATACATGCTATAGTCCTATAGATGTAACGATGTCTTGAGATAAGTGATCGGAGGCGTTACAATTGTTGGTGCTATTAGTGCATTGTTGAATCCTTGCATATAAGAAACATGGTTTCAAATGTTTTACTTGCAACCAAGTCGCAAGGACATTTTTTTTAGGAATGCATCTTATTTCTTCTCACTCAAATTCATTTCCTTGGAATATATAAATAGTCTATAAAATGTAATCCAAGTATCACACATTGTGAAAGTAACAAGTATCAACCCTAGCACAAATTTGAAATGATTTTGGATTAACCAAATCGCTAAAGAAGGTTGGTTTTATTTTCTCCATGAAC
Organism: Nasturtium officinale; assembly: GCA_963854855.1. Classification (NCBI taxonomy): domain Eukaryota; kingdom Viridiplantae; phylum Streptophyta; class Magnoliopsida; order Brassicales; family Brassicaceae; genus Nasturtium; species Nasturtium officinale. The sequence continues at coordinate 4,570,301 of OY978504.1, forward strand.
AGAAGTCAAACCAAATCTAGTTTCAACTAAACAGAATACCAAAACCGCCAAACCTGGTTCAGTGTCTCTGAGATTCGAACAAAACCAAAAGCGAACGGAATCTTCGGTTTTGAATTGATACCGACGCTTCCATGATGACCCACAATGAAAGATGTATGTATTGTGTGGGCAACGGGCAGAGATGGGGGCAGGCGAAACTAGTGGAGCTGAACAGCTGAGAACATATTCGGGCAACTTTTCAGATCTGCCCATCCTTACCTACAATCTTGATCGCTCTCTCGCCACTTGTCTTAATGGTATTGCCTCGTTTTTACTATTACACATCGTGTCGTTTTTCACTTGGTTTTGACTTTTGAGTTGGTCAATGAGCAGTGTGAGTTGGACTTGCTGAAAATAAAAAACGTCATGATGTTAGCAAATGTTGAAGACAAACGCTCTGAAGTGTACGGGATATGATCTGAAAAACAACAGGCTGTCTCTCTCTTGGGTCTAGCCGTTTAGGCCTCTGTTCGTCATTTTGTCTCTTTCTTAGAACCAAAAAAAGAAGAGACCTTTAACGATTTTGCGAGGGTAAGATCCAGAGATTGATTGATTGAATCAGCTTAGTATTTTATAAAATCCGAGGTACTATTTCTGTTTTATTTCCCTCCAGATTTCGAAAAATTCTATCTTTTGTGGTTCCCCTGCTTCCCGGGAAAAATGCTTTTTTGCTGTTTTAAGTCGATATGTGAAATTTGAGGTTAAGATTTTTTTTTTATTTTATGTTCTGCGTTTTGGTTTAGATTGATATTAAGATTTTGGTGTTTTAGTAATTGAATTCTGATTCATAAATTCTATAACTTTCGTGATGACTTGTGTGCTTTGTTGTTGTTTCAGTTTGTTCTTGGAAGCTTTCAGACTTGTAACTAAGGACAGTCTCTCATGAATCATGACTTCTTCAGTCCATGAGCTCTTTGGTTTTGTCTCTCTTTCGGATAATCTCATATTCTTTAGCGTTAATATTCTTAACTGATTCTTGGTTCTATGTTGGTTGGGCAGATAACAATGGGAAGCAAGAACCGTCGGATTCCCAAACCCGACCATCTGTTCCTTCAGGACCAAGTTCTGAATCTATAGAGACAAACACTGTCTACTCAGAGCCTATGGTAAGTTCTCTCAATCAAGTATTTGTGCAGGGCTAAATGTGGAGAGTGGTCTTAATTTCGGTTGTAAGATGTTTGGTTTAGTTTCATGTGATTCTGCTACCTTTGTAATCCAAGTGTTCGTAGCATTTCTCTTTTTTTGTCCTTCAAGCTTTTGTTTACATACTTAAAATGAAAAAAAAAATCTGGATTTTTGTTTCAGCTAATTCAAGAAGGAAGGTCCCTTGATTATTACCTTTTTTGTTATTTCAAGACTTATTGCGAGTGTGAACTTTTATTGCTTTGAAAAACAGACTTTAGATGCAGTGTTTAATAGTATTGATTCCAAAGAATGCTAACTCTCTCAATCTTTTCTTGTTAAGAATTGAGATGCTCAGTTTTTTTTTTTTTTTTGTGTGTTGATTTAGAAGGCACATGGTCTCTATCCGTATTCAGATCCTTACTACAGAAGTGTCTTTGCTCAGCAACCGTATCTTCCACATCCCTATCCTGGGGTATGTATTAGTTACTCAGCCCCAAGGTCTCAGATTCTGAATGTTGAAAAAGCTCTTGTTTTATTTTTAAAAGTCTTTTTCAGGTCCATATGCAGTTAATGGGAATGCAGCAACAAGGGGTTCCATTGCAATGTGATGCAGTCGAGGAACCTGTTTTTGTTAACGCAAAGCAATACCACGGTATACTCAGACGTAGGCAATCCCGGGCAAAACTTGAGGCACGAAATAGAGCAATCAAGTCAAAGAAGGTGAAGTCCCGGCAGGCAAAAATAGTAACTTGTTTGGTAGATTCCTTCCCAATATGTACTTATTTCGTGTTTTCAGCCATACATGCATGAATCTCGGCATTTGCATGCGATAAGACGGCCAAGAGGATGTGGTGGCCGGTTTCTCAATGCCAAGAAGGAAAATGGAGGCCACAAGGAAGAGGACGAGGAAGCAACCTCTGATGAAAACACTTCAGAAGCAAGTTCCAGCCTCAAGTCTGAAAACTCAGCCATGGCTCCTAAGGGTAGATCTTGAGTAAGGTTCCTGCAAAACCACGAATTTAGTTTCTATTTTGGGTGGATGTTTGTGTCAGAGCATCATCGTCTTAATAGTGTTTTTGGATACTCTGTGTTGACTGTGTATAGATGATTGCTTGAAGCAGCTAGGGGTACTTTGTATTAGTGATTAGAAATAAAAACTAGCAAGGAAATGAAAAGTGTGATTGAAAGAAAGTATTGTTGTACCAGAAATGATCTTCTTTGCCAACGAAGTGTTGTTTTGGAAACTAAACTAATATTCTTATATATAAACTAAACTAAACTATATATAAAATTTGGAGTTTGAATGGTGATATGTACATCTATGCGTTGCAGTTTGTACATATGTATATTTATTCTTTCAGTATATCCTTAAATGCCGTGCAGTGCAAATGTTAATTATGCTATGGATCAAAATTTGTGAATGGCGACTGATCCAAAATAGATTAACATGTTGTGACCGTTGTCACCATTCAAACAGTTAGTAAAAATGAAAATTTCCAATGTAGACAAGATTAGTCGAGTAATTTCGGTTTATTGTGACTCGGATTTTTTAAGGGGAGAAAAGTTCAATTATATTTTAAGTATAAATATCGAGTTTTTACCCATATATATACATATATATATATATGAATATATAAATTTGCGAGGACAAAAAAGGGGAGGTAAAAAATCGCTTTGTCATTCATTTAAGTTCTTTTGAGTTTTTATATCCTAAGAATTAAAAAACTAAATTTTCAAATTATCCAAATCAAATCATACATTTAAGTATGGTTTTAAACGTTTTAGTTATAATCTAATAACTAAAGTCAAGGTTACATTGGCCTTTGTTAGATTAAAATTTGTTTCGATTGAAGGGTTTAATTTATTATGCACTAAGCATAATCATTTCAATTCCAGACAGTTTCTATTTCAGAAGTCATGTTTTGTTCTCTTGGGCCTTTATAATTAATTAATTAATTTAGTTTTTTGATTAAATAAGGTTCCTTAAAAAGCATTGCTTTGATTTTCAGACAGCTTCTGGCTGAAGTTTGGGTTGTTGTTATTGCGCTTTAGCTACTGTGTCTCTGGAATTTAGACAACTGATGTGAAATTTCAAAGACTTTAAAACAAAGTTCGCGTAAACAAAATCAAAGTAATATAATGTCGGTATAATGACACATGAAATGGAAAAAATGGACTTACTTATAGCACACAATTACTAGACGAGGTTCTCGTAAGTTAAAAACATTAATGTAGTGTATAATTTATAGCATATATAATCACAGAAAACAAAGTTGCACATTACTCATGTGTAAGTCATATCATGGGACGTTTTCTTCTGAGAAAAAATTCAAAATATGACACAAATATGTAATAATTTGTTGGACGTTTCGTGTTGTTGTCATGGGTCCCGGTGTGATTCTATCTTCCCAGATTCGAATCCCACTTCCATAATGAATAAAGAAATGTGGTTTTTGGTTCGGAGCTGTACTTGCTCATTGAGCTTCTCAGTCTCAGGTTTGAATATTGTGTCGGTCTTACTAACCATAAGTACCAGTTTGTTTTTGTTGTAACCCGTATATGGAAATTAATGAATTCTCATCTCATCAACGGAAGAAGCCTCTCAGCTTTTCTCTCGGAATCAGAGGTTCTGATTTTCCATATCAAACGCATCTTTGGTCATTACTTGAAATTTTTCTAAATAAATCATAGTCTAGAAAAAGAACCTAACAAAAGAAAATAAACAACAAGATATTATTGGTATGTTTCCGAATGTCGATTGCATCAAAAGTTTTATGTGCATTGTGGGTTAGGTCACACATACCCATGCATTGAGTGGTGTCATTTATTTGATTATAAAAATTTATGGTTCATGTGTGTAAAAGATGTATACTAAAATCATAGGGAATAATTGCAAGAACGTTTTATTGGAAAAGAGAGCAAAGTATTATGCATTTTAATTTCTTCTTCTTCGTGGGTTTGTGTGGTGTAGGATCTAATATGAAAGTTCTAATGTATTCCTTTAGCTATATATATATAGTCCATTTCACTTCTTCATCAAGGCAACCCCCATTTCAAACTATTTGTATACCGAGTTTCTGCTATACTGACCCCCAAAAAAAAGTTTTAGTAGTGGTTAGAACTCCGATTTTGATATTATTGATATGTAAGGTGACATAGTTTGTTAAGCATATTAAAATTTCGTTGTCTCATTGAATTTTGACAGTTATGATTTTTAGTTTTTTCATTCTTTTCGCCATACACTGCGTATTAATAAATATTTTCATATATATATATATTATTAGTTCAAAACATTGAGCTTTTCATATCTAATGTGGGCTCTAATTACGTTTCTGATATTATTATTATTATTAAAAGATCTATTCAATCTTAGGAGAATGTCATTTATACCTTTTTGTAACCTCACATTTTGCCCTTCACTATATACTTTGTTCATGATTGATTTTTTTTTTTTTGTGGTTTAGTTGTTAGGTGGATCTTAATCATCGCCCGGATCAACTCTTTGTCCCTTATACATATTGAAATCTGTAATTTTCTTAGTTTTCGCAACGCGAAGTAGAATGGTGATTAGATTTGTGGTGTGGTTAAGAAGATACATAGCGAGAATAATATGAAATAATCATTTTTAATCTGGTGCTAGTAACTTTTGTTCCTAATGTGTGTTGCGGACATTGTATATAGAATGAGAAATTGATTAAAAAGAAAAAAAAATCAACTCGCAATCTCTTCCTGATGGATCGATCATATACTGATATCACACCATAACAAGCTATAGTAATCTAACTACGTACGTTGACATATAAAAATTTACGTGATATTGTATTTTAATATTTAATATCTGGACTAACGGATCCATTATATGATTGAATATTATAATCTTTTGAGTAACGGATCCATTATTTGATTGAAACGATCATCTTCTTCAGGATTATTCTTCAAATCAAATTCGATGTTGTCATATGACGTAATGGCAAAATATTATATCTGAGGTACGTCTTTTATGAGCTCAATTGTTCAGTTCATGGCGAGTGATATCGACAAACTTTAATCCCACTCATAATTATTAGTTTATAAATGTGAATATATCTATATATGATCAATACAACATATATATGCATGAGCAGCCTATCAAACTTGGAGCCTTCCTTTATATACATGCCTGACTTTACACCTCTATCATGCCCAAGCATGGGTCCCTTTCTCCACCTCTATCTCTCCTTTACACAATTAGAACAGTAGAGAGAGAAAAAGAGATGTGAGATTGAAGCAAAGCAAGAAGACCACCATTGTGATTTGTGACAAATATATATAGGGCTTTTCATTTGACTTCTTTTTGTTAACTTCCATTTCATTCCAAAGAGTGGTAGAAAAAGACACTTGTGCTTTTCCCCCTCCATTGAGTATGAGATTTCAATATTATTGCTGCATTAATTTCCTATTTATGGGTTAAACTCATGTTTTGTTTTTGGTTTACCTTGAATTATATACATGGAGAAAAGCAAATCCTAAGTAATATATAATAAAGTTGGATTAGCTATTATGGATGCTTTATATTGTTGTATTTAGTTTTATAAATAGTCTACATAACAAGAGTTTAAACCGAATATTGTAGATTGTAGTTAACGGAATTATATTTTGATCTAACTCTACCCAACCATTGTATACTTTGTACCTTAATTAATAAGATGACTGATATTGTGTTGGTGACTATGTAGAATGATTAGACTTAATTAAAGATGGTATGATCACCCTAAATTTCATATATATTTCCACTCAATGTTTTCTGATAACTATATATAGATGAAAAATTGGCCAGTCCGTAAGTATAAATGTATGTAAATAAGTTTCAATCTAACTGAACTGGTCATAATAAACATTGATTAGTTTGAATATAGATATAGATTAGATTAGACTGCACTCATTATGCGTAGCTCAACTTATTCAGAGATAGAATAGTACATTAGGATTTAAATGGTAGTATGTATATCGCGTTAGGATCGACCATCCAAATACCATATTTGTCACACAAAAAATGTTTAGTAAGAACATCAAAAATGTAATCAATAAACATAAAAATTCATGCATAATTCACATATGAAGAGGCAAAATAATAGATATATATATATATGTATGTGTGCATTATACATGAAGCTCTAAAAAGACGTATGTTAATGGTGGAATATGACACCAACAAAAGAAAAGAAATAAAACATTGTAAATTTGGGAAATCAAGCAATGTAGTGTGTGACATGGGAACAAGAGTAAGTGGACTTGGCCCAGTGGGGTACTTTTTCGCTCCATGCCTCTTGCTAAAATAAAAAGTTGACACATCAAGTAAAAATACATTGATAAAGCCAATTATTAATTTGTAAAGATAGTTATTGTCAAATTAAAAGGTTTGACATTCTTTTTTCTCCATAAACGAAACTACGCACTCTAGTTTTTCTTATTATAAAAGCATCCAAAGCCTTTTTAGAAAAGAGCACTGCATACTGTATAATGTAATGTGTTATGACTTATGAGGTCTATACCTTCTCCCCCTTTCAGAGGATTTGAGGCGAGGGAACAGGGAACAATCAAAATGCAAAGTGCTGATTAATTATTGGAAAGGGCTCTATATTTGAGTCAGTAAATTTAGTGTTTTGTTTATGCATTAGTGGTAGATTAATCATGATTATTTTGGACATATCTCTCCGCCTTTAAAATTCAATGTCTATTTTATAAACAAACTAAGTTGATATATATATATATATGAATACTGAATATCCAAAATATATTGATTTTAAATCGGAATATGAATAACTGTATTAACTTTTTATATCTTATTCTCCATTTAACCATCCGATAAAATTTAATTATGTAAAATGATTTTTTTTTAATTAGATGATGCATACTTTTATCTTGATTTTCATTGTGGAGTATATGTCATAGTATTCAATTATTCATATCACGCATATTAATCCATAAGCCACATCTAGATTCCGATTGGTAAGTTGGTGGTGACAAGTAGACTTAGAAAAATTCAGTGATAAAGTATTTTCATTCTTTTTTATAACTTAGGGATAAATACGGAGTCTAAGAGATCCAAACTAATACTCTGAGGGAGATATAACTTATGGATAAATCTTTTTTAAATATTCAAAGCAAAAATTCATATCCAGACAACCAAACCAAATGATCTAATAATTTTGTTCCTGGCGGGAATCAATTCATGCCTTATACCAGTTGGAATTGACTAGAAAAACTCCTTACTTTTTTATCAATAGATCGGGAACATCATATAAAAACATAAGCTTTGAGTGGCGCGAGAAGAAACCTCGTAATATAATGTAGTTAATAATGTGGAGTGGTGTTTTATGAAAAGAATAACTTATTTTGGGTGTATTCGATGGAGAAAAGTATTAGTAGTTGTATTTTTAAATAAAATAGGTTAATTACAACAGAGGAAAAAGGGTATAGGGGCTACGTGTGTATATCTGCCATGTAGAAAATCGAAGCGCATGCACAAAGTTGGACTCATGATGAGACCTCACATGACCACCTTCATTTATTCTCACCTCTCTCTCTTTTATTAATTACGAAATTAATATCTCTATACAAAATTACATGTATTTTGTTGTATACTATAAACGTAGACCATATAGCTGTTGAACCAAAAAAATACGTAGACCATAGTTATAAGAAGTTAGCCGTTTGTCCGGACATTGATTTTGTACTAATAGTTACAGAACCAAAAACACATTGTACTGACCAAATGCCAAACTTGTCTTCTCATTAAAAAAAAAAGAGAAATCGTGCCAAAAAATCATATCGATTCCATTATACTTTTAAGAAAAAAACAGTCTCTATCAACTTAAGCCAAACAAAATTTGATTACATTCTTAAAAGAAGGATCATACACAAAGAAGTCTTAATTTTAGCAACTGATATTTTAGCCAGAAGTTCAAAACTAGTAACTTTTTTATTTTTATTTTAAAAGCAGTCCCTTCACGCTTCTCACGATCTCAGTGACATTCCACACCATTTTTCCTTATGTACATCATCATCATTATCAATTTATCATCAACGCAAATGCATACAAAGATGTACATACTATCACACATGATGATATGTTGTACATGCACATACATCAGCATCACCATCATGATGATCATCAGACAGAAGAGAACGAGAAGAGAGGAGCGAACTTATGTTCTGTCCTTCTCACAGAGAGATAAAGACAAGAGCTTTATTTCCCCCAAGTTAGCAAAATACCCATTTCGTCAAAAATATCCGTTTCTTCTGACAACAATTACATATTTTTTTCCGAGTTAAAAATAATGGAAAGTAAAGAAAAAACAAAGCTTAGCCTGTCCCTCTGCCTCTTTATTTAGTTAGTTATTTAAATATAAATTATATCATGGGTAGAGTAAAAAAAAACAGATGGGTTTTGCAGAGACTGTTTTGCGTGTGTTGGCTTTTCTCCTTTATTGTCTTTCCCTTTTTTATTCTGCACCTTAATTACTTCAAGGATAATTATTTTTAAATTGATACAAAACAGGAATAATGATTTTTTTTTGTGCAAACTAGGATAATGGATTTATAGCCATGATAAACTTATGCAGATAAAGTAATATTTTCGTTGCAGATTAAAAAAGGGAAGATTGTATGTTTCAACCGCAATTAAAGAAAAATTTATAACCACAAAAAAGGGGAAGATTGTCTGTTTTAAAAGTAGAACGATCGAATTTATAAACCGATTAATTTGTTTCGTGTACTAAAACTATTCAAATTATAATTTAAATAACAACATTATTTCTAATTTTACTCAAAAACTCGTTGCAACATTAGTAACTAAAACTTATTGTTTGCAGCAAAAAAAATACTCCATATAGTTCTATCCTCTAAGTAAATATAAATGAGACTCTGCAGTAAATATAAATGAGACTTTACCAATAAACAAGCCCTAAAAGTTAAAGCTTTAATAAAATTCAACCCACCTGGCGTTTCAATTTTCATCTTTTTTTGTTCTATCTACCTTCATGCTGTTATGTTCTTGCAAGTCCTCTCAGTCTCTCTCTCGCGCCACATAAAAAAAAAAAGAAAAAAGTAATTTTTTTTTGGTTGGTACAGACATCTCTTAAAGGATCTCGAGAATGGCGTCTGAGATAAAGACCCCAACTTTGGCTTCCTTTTCTTCGCTTCTCTTCTCTTCTCTTCTCTTCTCTTGTTCTTCTCCTTCCTCTCACCATTGGTCTACCGTTTCTGTCTTCAGCTTAAACAAAACCATAACACTTAAATATATATTTATAATACAAAGTTTTGTTTTTTTCTTTCCTCAAACTCTTTTTTCCCCCACCATTATCTCATGAACGCGAGTGGAGGCTCTCTTTACCCAGAGAGCCTACCCTTGAAAATAACTCATCAACTACAATAAACTCAAAAAAAGGATTTCTCGAATTTTCTTTCTTAGCTTTAATAATCATTTGGGTCTTGTTTTAATCTCTTAAAGACTCAAACTTTGTCTTTTTAACTTTAAGCTATGATGGTCCACACGATGAATAGAGAGTCACCGGATAAAGGGTTGGATTCCGGTAAGTATGTGAGGTACACACCGGAGCAAGTGGAAGCTCTTGAGAGAGTTTACACTGAGTGCCCTAAGCCCAGTTCTTTGAGAAGACAACAACTCATACGAGAATGTCCCATTCTCTCTAACATTGAGCCTAAGCAGATCAAAGTTTGGTTTCAGAACCGCAGGTCGGATTCTTTTTAATCATCTTTTTTTTTCTGGAAAAATCCTTGTTATTAATTTATTTCATTGATTGTTTTTCTTAGCAAAATATAATCTTTTTATTTGTATTTGAGTATATGAAAACGTGAATGTTTTTTGTTCTTTTTGTCACTATTTGACATATTTCAAAATTTCTCTGCTGTTCTTATTATCTGACAATTTTTTGTAGTTGTGTTTTGGATCTCAGTGATCATTGAGTTTTGAATTTTAATGTAGATACAGAGCTTACAAATCTTTCAAAGCAGGACATTTAGTTGAAAATCTTAATTTTAGAAAGTGACATCTAATCAAATTGTTTTTGAATGCGTTTTGTTTCACATTATTTCCTTTAAAAGTATAGTATTTTCTGCCAGATAATAAGATATGATAAATGTAAAATTTTACATTATCTTTTTAGCTTTATATCATTGGATGTGTTTATAAAGCCAAATGGTGTTTGTCTTTGTTCACCCACTAACGTTTTATTCACATTATACATGCACATTTGGATTTATTGTTGTTGGCATTGTTGTTTTATTGAAGCTTCCTTTTGATTTCTTGATTGTTAGATGTCGGGAGAAGCAGAGGAAAGAAGCTGCTCGTCTTCAAACAGTTAACAGAAAGCTTAATGCCATGAACAAACTCTTGATGGAAGAGAATGATCGTTTGCAGAAGCAAGTTTCACATTTGGTCTACGAAAATGGCCACATGAAACATCAACTTCACACTGTAAAGTCTTTTTTTCCTTCTTTCGTCTGTATCTAAAACTCTATTCTGGGAATCATATTTGTTAAAAAGTAGTCACATTTTGTGTACTGTAGGCTTCTGGGACGACCACAGACAACAGCTGTGAGTCTGTGGTCGTGAGTGGTCAGCAACATCAACAGCAAAACCCAAATCCTCAGCATCTGCAACGTGATGCTAACAGCCCAGCTGGGTGAGCTTTTTTGTCTTTTGTGTATAACTTTGTTGTATTCTAGTTGCTACGCTGTGACAATTAAAATGGGTTTGTTTTTTTTGCTTAGTCTCCTTTCAATAGCAGAGGAGGCCCTAGCAGAGTTCCTTTCCAAGGCTACAGGAACTGCTGTTGACTGGGTTCAGATGATTGGGATGAAGGTAACACTCTTACATTTGTATAATTTGATTTATGTTGTTGTATTCTGTCTTAAGATGAATTTAGTTTGTTGGTTATTTGATGAACCTTCTTGGCTGGTGTAGCCTGGTCCGGATTCTATTGGCATCGTCGCTATTTCGCGCAATTGCAGTGGAATTGCAGCACGTGCCTGCGGCCTCGTGAGTTTAGAACCCATGAAGGTATAAAAACATGATTTTTGTTTCATTCTAATGGCTCATGTGTGTCATTGGAAGTAATAAATAAAACTATGCCTATCTTGATATGAAAGGTTGCTGAAATCCTCAAAGATCGCCCATCTTGGCTGCGTGACTGCCGATGTGTGGATACTCTGAGTGTGATACCTGCTGGAAACAGTGGGACTATCGAGCTTATATACACTCAGATGTATGCTCCTACCACATTAGCAGCAGCTCGTGACTTTTGGACACTGAGATATAGCACATGTTTAGAAGATGGAAGCTACGTGGTAAGCTTTTAGATCTGTCTTTCTGTTTTGGGGCTTTTATTTTACTACTACTTCATGTTGTGTTCATTCATTGGCTTCAGGTTTGTGAGAGGTCGCTTACTTCTGCAACTGGTGGTCCCACTGGGCCACCTTCTTCAAGCTTTGTGAGAGCTGAAATGCGACCAAGCGGGTTTCTTATCCGTCCTTGTGAGGGTGGTGGTTCCATTCTTCACATTGTTGATCATGTTGATTTGGATGTAAGTGACAACTCAAATCGGTTGTAAACACATCAGCGCTCTTTAACAATATGTTTCTGACTTTGTTTTCTGGTTTTTGTAAGGCGTGGAGTGTCCCTGAAGTCATGAGGCCTCTCTATGAATCCTCGAAGATTCTTGCTCAGAAAATGACTGTCGCTGTAAGTTTATATAACCTTGTTCCCGAGTGTGTAGTACCCGGAAAACTTGGGAATACTGATGTATTTCTTACGTTGGGATTTTAAATTCAGGCTCTGAGACATGTAAGACAAATTGCGCAAGAGACAAGTGGAGAAGTTCAGTATGGTGGAGGGCGCCAACCTGCGGTTTTAAGAACCTTCAGCCAAAGACTCTGTCGGTAAGTATCTCATGAATTCTAATAGCTTTTTATTGCTTCAAGAGTGTATTTTCCTTCTTCTGCTAATTTTTTAAATATATGAACTTCAGGGGTTTCAATGATGCTGTTAATGGTTTTGTGGATGATGGATGGTCACCAATGGGGAGTGATGGTGCTGAGGATGTTACAGTTACGATAAACTTGTCCCCTGGGAAGTTCGGTGGGTCTCAGTACAGTAGTTCATTCCTTCCAAGCTTTGGTAGTGGTGTGCTTTGTGCGAAGGCATCTATGTTGCTTCAGGTACATGTCATAAGGATTGGATAATGGAAATGGCTCATCTATAGTTTTGGTCTTAATAACTAACTTGCATCTCTTCCGTGTTTAAAGAATGTTCCACCCGCTGTGCTGGTTCGATTCCTTAGAGAACACCGCTCTGAATGGGCTGATTATGGCGTGGATGCTTATGCTGCTGCATCACTCAGAGCAAGTCCTTTTGCTGTTCCTTGTGCTAGAGCTGGTGGGTTCCCGAGTAACCAAGTCATTATTCCCCTTGCGCAAACAGTTGAACATGAAGAGGTACAAAAGAATAAAATAGCTTCACTTTTCCTATCTCTCTAATCACTTTTTATAGTCCCGTTTCCTAATCCTTTCTGGTTTACTTGATCCAGTCTCTTGAGGTGGTTAGACTCGAAGGTCATGCTTACTCACCCGAAGACATGGGTTTAGCTCGGGATATGTATTTGCTACAGGTTTTACTACATAAACTCTCCTCCAAAGTTTCTTTTTTCCTTTTAGCTCTTATCAACATTTTTATCCTTGATGTCCAGCTTTGTAGCGGTGTTGATGAGAATGTGGTTGGAGGTTGTGCACAGCTTGTCTTTGCCCCTATCGATGAATCATTTGCTGATGATGCACCTTTGCTTCCTTCTGGTTTCCGCGTCATACCTATTGAGCATAAATCAACTCCGGTAATATATCCAAAAGCCATTTAAAGATGAACTTTAAAATTAAATCACATATATTCTTGATGCAGTAATCTAATCTTTCACTGTCATATAGAATGGTTCATCTGCGAACCGTACTCTGGATTTAGCCTCGGCTTTAGAAGGATCCACACGTCAGGCAGGTGAAGCGGACCCAAATGGCTGTAACTTTAGGTCGGTACTCACCATAGCATTCCAGTTCACATTTGATAACCATTCAAGAGATAGTGTTGCTTCAATGGCACGTCAGTACGTAAGAAGCATAGTAGGATCAATTCAGAGGGTTGCTCTAGCCATTGCTCCTCGTCCTGGTTCCAGTATCAGTCCAATCTCTGTTCCAACTTCCCCTGAAGCTCTCACTCTTGTCCGTTGGATCTCCCGTAGCTACAGGTTCTTATTAGGGGTCTAGGTTTTATTAGTTTCCATGTTCAAATGATCTGAATGTGTATAAATCTGAAACGAAACTCTCTGATTTTTGGCTGTTGTAGCGTGCACACTGGTGCAGATCTCTTTGGCTCTAGTTCTCAAACAAGTGGTGACACGTTGCTGCATCAACTCTGGAATCACACTGATGCAATCTTGTGCTGCTCCCTCAAAACTAACGTTAGTGACTAGGCCTTTGTTTTATTACTCGTTTTTAGGCTTCTAGGGATATGTTTTGCAATAACCATCTCTTTTGCAGGCTTCACCGGTTTTCACATTCGCAAACCAAACCGGTTTAGATATGCTGGAAACTACTCTTGTAGCACTTCAAGACATAATGCTAGACAAGACCCTTGACGAATCTGGTCGTAAAACTCTTTGCTCTGAGTTCCCCAAGATCATGCAACAGGTTTTGTCTTTTTCTTGGGACACTTATTGCCAATTTTCCTAGAAACTCTTTGTTTTGACTGGGAATCTTGATTTTGTTTATAAGGGCTATGCTCATCTTCCGGCGGGGGTATGTGCATCAAGCATGGGGAGATTGGTGTCTTACGAGAGGACAACGGTGTGGAAAGTTCTAGAAGACGATGAATCTAACCACTGCTTAGCTTTCATGTTCGTGAATTGGTCGTTTGTTTGAAGAATAAGAAGAACAGATCACTCCATTATCAAATGGGAGGAAGGTTGTTTATGTAAGATATTAAAGTTAGGCTGTTATTATGCGTAAAAGTATTTTGAAACTCAAGAGAACTAATATGTAATATGACTAATGTATGATCCTTTATGGATTGTTCTTGTTCCTATGTTATGGCAGGCTATTATTTTGTTATTGCTATCAATTCTCTTCTTTTTTGGGTCGTCAGTCAAGTCTTTTTTGTTGTGCTAGTTTGCTTCCACAATGTTACTTGCTTGTTATGATTTTCTTCTCCATTATTTGTGGCAAAAAATTATAAAGAAAATATGTGGTAAAATTTTGTAGATATCTAATTAGACAAGAAAGTAAAAAACTATGAAATTGTTCTGTGGTTTGAGTATAATATTATGTATGCACATCTTATTTTAGTTGTGCTTGTCTTTCTCTCGTTTGTTTTAGTTGGTCTTAACTCTTTACTGTGAGCTTCCCGTTTCGATTTGTTGTCAATCTTCTTCGAGTTTAATAACTTCGGTTGGAGTTTTGTCTCACTCCTTGTCCCTACACTCAAAACCTGATTGAGGTCTGGTCAGATCAGAAGCTTTTATCCATCGACATCGAGAGCCGCTTTCGGGAGAATAGTGGGTCTTTCTTAAAAGAAGGGGGGATCCTGTCTTGCAGGATGTGAAGTCTAGGATCATTTCATTTGTGAAGTACTCTAGATTCGCTATAGGAGGTTTCGTTAGCTGCGAATGGACACGTGTTGTCTGATGTGGTTTGGCTTTGATCATCTGGGAAGCGGTGAGAAATTTTGACAAGTCTTTCTGGCTGTATTTGTAGTTTGTGCATTTGACTATTTGTGTATATGGCGGAAATGATTTGTCACGTATAATATAGGTTGTGTAATATTTGATTGTATCAATTATTATTTCAAAAGAGAAACATATGTGATTGATAAGATATAATGTTAGATTTTCTGTATTATTGTTTTGAATAATGGAGGGTGGTCCAGTTTGAATATTGGTTCTAGCTGTGGTAGCCGTTAATAGCACTGCAAACAAATTTAAAGATTGGATTACATGAATCTTCGCAATAAATGAATACTATGTCACTAACTATTTATAAATTTATCATTTCTCTAAAAAAAAAACGTACATTGTACATAAATCGTTTATGGGAAAATTAAAAAAAACATCTACTAACACTTTTACAAAATTTATAATTTTCACTATAAAACTTTAAAGTACAAAATTTATTATTTTAAACCTTTAACATGATATTTTAATATCTATCGATTTTTGATTTTATAAAATATTAAATAAATTGTTAAGTTTAAAAATCTTCAACAAAATATTAATTAAGCCTAACACTTCAATTGTAATAAATTAAAAATATAGTTGTATGTGATTTTATTAATTAATATTTTGTGAAGTTAAAAATCAACTGATATCAAAATATCATATTATTTTTGAGGTTTATAGTTAGTGTTCTACATTTTGGAAGTATAAAATGGAATTGTTATTTTATTTTAAATTTGGAATTCTAAGTTTGTTTAATGTTATTTTTCCGAAAAGAAATGATGATTATGCGTGCTGCCTCCCACTCTGTAAGTTATAGACGGAGAAACCTATACACGTCTTTTTCTTTGTAGACTGTCTATTTTCGATGAATTAGTTTAAATGTTTTTGTATTCTACTGAGAAATCAACCAATTTGGTAAAAGACATTATAAAAAAAAAAATGGTGAAAAAGAATACTAGAAAGCGTTGAAGTGACCATTTTGGTAAAACTGTCGCAGTAATATTTCCATTCTGATTCTTTTAATTGAAAAAAAAAGCAAAATCATTTTCAGTCTTGAAGGAAATAAGTTTATTATCAACTCGTTGATATCGCCTCTCATAATCTCCTCCATCAAAAATGAAATGCATACGTTTATAATATTTTTTTTTAATAATAGTTGTTTTTTTCTTGGTATAGTTTAAGAAGCGGGATGTATCTCATCTTTGTCAGCAACACAACAACCGTTTATCATAGAGATAAAACTTTCAAAAGCATCACCAAGTTTTTAATAACATCAAAAATATTATATATATAGAAACATCAACTTTAAAGTATAATGAATGTCTTATGGCTTGTAATATCCCATTGACAATATGATAGTATTACTATGAATGACCTATATCGTATGTTATCGATCAATAGTTGTATTTATTTATTGAATGATTTTTGAATAATTGTTTAAATATACACATAATTTATCATAACAAAAATCGAAAGTCGAAATTACCAAGTATATATATAGATTCTATATAAGAAAAATGTTTGTAAAAATGAGCATAAATTTAAATTCTTTATAATGATGTTACAAAACGGCTATTATTTATTTACCAGTACCACTAATGAGAACTAGGCCTTGGCCTTTGGTTAATGGCTTAATGCTATAAATATGTCCTTTATTGAGAGAATCTTATTTCTCTCTTCATCACTAACAAAGAACAAAAATGGGTTTGGCGATAAAAGCTCTCACATATCTTCTACTCTCCACATCTCCTTGACCTTCTACACCAATGAAGTGTCATCCGCTTCTCATTTGACTCCACCGTCTTCGCTGGCGAAGGTGAGCCCGAGACTTGTAGCAGTTCAAGGCATGGTTTATTGCAAGTCTTGCAAGTATTCCGGCATCGATACTCTCGCAGGAGCATCTCCTCTTCAAGGTCTTACCTTTTAACTTTCGATGTCTATTTCAAGATATTAATTATCGTGTAGTCTCGTTGTTCTTTAGCATCATAAATGAAAATTTTCACATGAACTTTGGACCGACCTTGTCTTCATTTCCTTCCTTTTTTTGTTTTATTGTTGTTGCATGTTTAGGAGATTACTTCAATGACATATAATCTTCTTATTAACTCATCTAGCGATATTATTTAAGATTCTTGATGAATTAATTACGTTTCAAACAAAGTTTGTCACATGTAATTAAACAAAAGCATAACGGCCTCCCAGACAAAGCTTGTCAGAATAATTTTTGTATGAAAGAACTTGAATTGATGATTATTTTTTTCAACAAATTAATGCGGCTAAATCTTTTTTTTTCTTACAAAAACCGACCAAATATTATTATAAATGTATTGCATGTCTGATCAGGAGAAATGTCTTTTCAAATTTACACAAATTCAAAGATAATAAATCCTACTTTTACATTTCACATTTGTCGAGTCTCTCACGCCACTTGGCTTCATATGTATAATTGTCTTTTAGCCTCTCTCCAACTGTCTTTTCATCCACTTAGCTTTTTTCCGACTATCCACTTAGCTTTTTAGTGTTAGTTATACTGTCATTTAATCTCTTTATGTCGATATTAAACTTTCATAAATTATTGAATAGCTTACATATATTTTTGCTTGAAATCCATTTAATGTTTCAATTATAGGAGCGACCGTAAGGCTTGCATGCAACATCGGGAAGAAAAATACTGTGACGATGGAGACAAAAACAGACAAAAACGGATACTTCTTCATGTTAGCTCCGAAAACACTCACCACCAAAGCTGTTAACATGTGTCGGGCTATGCCCACTAATACCAGTCCGACGCCTGCCACGGCGAAATGCAACGTCCTAACAAATCTCAACAGTGGAACCACCGGTGCAATGCTTAAGCCTACTAAATCAATCAACGTCGGTGAATATGAGTACGTTCTCTTCTCTGTTGGCCCCTTCGCGTTTGAGCCGAAATGCAAGCGTTGAAGACTCAAATTTCGTTTTATGTATCCGTGTGCTTGACGATCACTACCTCACTAGTGATTTCAACGTTCTGTCTTGGTTTTTTTCGTGGTACGTTCCTGTTTGAAATGTATGTGTATGTAAAATAAAATAAAAATAATAATAAATAAAGAAGTTTATGTAGAGGTGGTTGTGGCTAATCCCATCCCAACCACCACTTCATTAGCTGCATTGTATAACTTGTAGCTCGCTCTTTCTTGTACTTACTACTTTAGAAGTGCATGTTGCTTCTCTACTCTTCTCTCTTCTCCATTTTGAACTTGTTATGTATGAATTAATCTGTAATCAAGTCAAAGCCTCGTAACTTTTTTATTTCAATTTGAAAATTATTTATCCAAAAAGAAAAAGAGAGTTTATGTTCGTGGACATAATAAGATCGTGACATCGTGTCAATGTGTTTGAAATATGAGTTTCTTCTAGTTAGCACTTAGTAGTTAATTCTATCTGCGGGATTGATATTTAACTTTGTATGGTTCATCAAATTAATCTTTATGCGAGGTGTGTGCGCATGTATTAAATGTCCAACCGGATTTAGTTATTAACCTGGAAATTTAGCCCGGTTGAATATATATTATTTTGGTCTTTTTTCTTAAACCCCACATTAAACTGCGCTTTCAAAAACCTCACAATTGTTCTGTTTGACATAGTCTGATTCATTTATTGTCTATTTCACCCAACTAAGGTTGTTAATTATAGGTTTGTTTTTGGAACTGTGAAAGGCAAAATCATCAACATTAAACGAAGTGTTATGCTCGCTCTGTTTTACGACTGGCTCTTCTTTCATGAAAGAATCGACAATAGTCACAATAATATGAATGTTGATTTTGGTATTCCTATTATGTGTTTGAATAATGTAGTAGAGGGTGTCAAGGTTAGAGCCCTCACAGCTGGCTTTTTTGCTTCACCTTGAAGTCCTTTTCATTTGTTCGTTTCTTACAATTGATAAGAGAATGAGACAAGCGTGGTCCTGGTCATCCCTTGTCTTCTTTAACAAATATTTACTAGAATTTCAAACCTCTTGAGTTATAAGTAGTTAAGTAGTTTTGTTTAAAAAAGTAAAAAACATATTAATGAAATAAATATATGTTTTTTTTTTCTTTTCGCAGATTTTTAAGAAGTTGGGTTGATGTTAGGTCAAATATGTACTAATAACATGTAATATTGCAACGTATGAGTAAAATTATTGAAAGATTAATCAAATATGAAGACTCGAATGACAATAGCGTTTAAAGAAGAAAAACTTTCGTCGTTGAACGGCGGAGTAAAGATAAGTATTGAATAAGATAATTAAAACATAAACATAGGTTTATTATTTATAAAGAAAATAAAACATAGATGTTAATGAATCAAGCAGATTCTTGACCGCCACACCATTTGACACATCGTTTGGAACAAAGGAAGTACGATACAAGAGCCGCGATGATGATGACACCCACAATGACGATGGTTGGGATGTAACTGGTATCCATATTGTTCTTCACCACACAACACTCTCTTCTTTCTAACTTTCTACCGTAACCTACTATACCTATAACCTATATATATTTCATATTTGTATTGGCTACATAAAATTTTACATATTTGTAAATAAACCGGGGAAATTTTTAAATCTTACATTTTGCCATTAAGGAAATTAACTAGGATTTTTTAAAAAAATTTTACATTTTTTCATCAAGGAACATTAACTAGGATAGATTGTAATTTTTACATTTTATGGTATTTTATTTATCGCCATCCCATTAGGCCATTACATATGTAAATATGCATTTATATAATTGTGATATTTAGGCTATCTTGATTCTCGGGTTATGGGTTCGTGTTAAAATGGGCAACTTGATGTAAACCATTTGATTTGAAATATATATGGGCGGGTTTAAACCGTCCATTTTAGTTCATTTTATTTTATGAATTAATCATGTCTTGTTTTTTTTTTCCTTTCTAAAACCATTATATTTCAGATCTACCGAATACAGTATATGTTTTTTTTTCAAAAGAAACAAAATTCAAAACTGCCCCAAAAATCCATAATTGTGCCTTGTCAATGGTGTGTCCTTAACCATACTGAACCATGTTTGTTTCTTTCGATCATCGGAAGTTCATTGATTACCCCATATAAATGTCTTATATGGACCTGCACGGTAACATTACATGAACACTCTGGAAGTGTAATAAGAACACGAGAGATACATCCACAGACAAGCCAATGATATAATCAATTTATTCATAGTGTACAACAGCTCTGGTTCTGTAGCTGTTGTTATGACATTACATGAATTGATGAGAACATGTAGTTATTTTTGTCTAAAGAGTGATAATTATAAGTCTGTCATGCTCTTCACCAATCAATACCGAGTTGCTTGGAGAGGAATAAATTATCAAGATAAGTGATTAATGGTGCTGATGCATTTACATAGCTTTGCATATGTATCTTAGCCGCCGCCTCTGCAAAGATTCATAAATAATGTATCATCAGCGAATTGTAGCCTTCAAAACATAATGAAGAAGAAACTCCTATCAAAAGAAAAACATTTACGATATCTCAAACAGAACTAGTAGGGGAAAATATGAACTCTAAAGCCAAAGTAAAACCTCAAAAAGATCTCTCTTACGACAAGAGGAGTTATATAGGCCAAATATTGATGTGTGATTTGTCTAATCACTTGAAAACTGATATTTGAAGTCACTAGTTTATCTGACAGAAAATAAAATAAGGAAAGAATCAACTACTAATGCACTCACCATCCTCGTTGAGCATCTTAAGTAGCTGAGCCCTGGTGGGAAGAGCATACATCCCAAGAGAAACAGCCTTCCGAATAGCCCATCCATGGTGGGGAGCAAACACTTGAGCATAAGACTTAGATGCTGGATCCTTTAAGGAGTTATCACCTCTGCAAATGAAATCAAAATACACTTACTCTTCTGATCTTCACCAAATAAAATAAAAACTACAACAAACCTCCATTTTACCGTTTACTTCAATGTACTTATTCAAATCACAAGCCTAGAAACTTGGTCAGATTATCAAGTTTATATATAGAACAACCTTAATTCGTGGACGATAAATTTTCGAATGTATTTAACTAAACTAATGCAAATGATTAAACTTTACACAATCAATGACAAAAGAGAGTAGACAAGAACACTTACTCGGAAGCAATGATCTGTTCAAAGAGAACCTTAACCATGTCAAGACCACGCTTAACCCTCAAAAGGTTTCTAGTATGACTACCAGCTTTCCTTACACAGTTAGCTTCAATATCTTTGTCCATCATTACCAGCAATGTTGATATCGAACTCGATGCCCTCGCAAGATCATCAACCTATAGTCATTTTCAAGAGTTAAAACTGTTTAGTTTCCCCCAAACTCCACAACCTCTAAGATATACATTTCATCAAGCTTGGAAATCCAGAAAATAGATTCCAATTACTTAGGAAACTGACTTTGCTAATCAAAATTCCAATACCTCACATTATATTCCTTAGTAAAAACCTTTCTACACAAAAATTTGGAACTATATCTATATATTATAAAGATCTCCTGCAATTTTCAAGTTCAATATAGTCCTGATAAGCCTAAAATCATACCTTGGCAACATAGTCCATCTCGGCAAACTTGAAGGCAATACCTAGACAACCAAAGAGAGGCGAGACTAAAGAGCAAGCGTGAGAGAACTGCCCCAGAGGAATTTCCGGAGTCGGTGAATTCACGGTGACTGATAGTTCCTTGAAAGCGGTTGAGATTTTTCTCAGTGGCTTTCCTGCGTCCGAATCCGCCATGGAAGATGTTCTTCTGATTTCGATTTCTTCTGAGATCTTTGGATTTGATGTTTGATTTGCCGCGGAATCTACTTTGCTTCGAGACTACTCTAAAGGAGAGATTCGCTGATCAGTTATTGTTTGGCGTTTGGCGTTTGGTGTTTGGCGTTTGGCGTTCAGATTATTTATATTCTTCTTCAGGATAATTATATCCCCGTCCAGTTTATGAATTACGAGGCATTCAATTCAAGTAAAGGTCGGTCGGTATCTCCATTCATATCCTAATTGGTTCTTCCTTCATGAGTGCTATTGCTATCTGATGAGTATTTTAATCTTATATTACTTGTGCATCCACTATACCTTCCTGGAAATCAGATAACCTCACTTGCTAGTCTGCCTCAACTTCCAAACTTAGAGGTGAGCATTAGAAATGGAGAAATCTTTTGTTCCACTTATGTGCCAAATAGTTGCTATCAAGTTTCCAAACTTGTGTAGATTACCCTTGACTTTTCTCTAATATTATCTTTCTTGTTCCCATGCCAGCCCCGGCTTCAGGTACATTTTCTGTTAAATGGGCTTTTTGATTCTAATTGGCCCAAACAGAATATGAAAAAAAGAATCTCTTTAAATATTATATTTGATGACTTGTCCTGGTGAGCACTGGAAAAAAAAAAAACTAATGGAGCAGTTACCAATGGAGTTGGTGGCAGAGATACTTTTTTGGGTGCCGACAAAGTCTCTTGCTCGATTCAGAACTTTATGTAAGCCATGGAAAGCTATTTTGGAGGACAAGAGTTTCTTGAACAACTACTTTGCTCACCACCCTCAGTTCATCTTACACACCAATTCCAAGATTTATTCAGTAGACATCAATCTCAATCATGACCATGTTTCTCTGCGTGAGATAGCTTTAGATGATATTCCATGTCAAAGAAAGATCTGCTTAGTTCATTGCGATGGGTTCTTGTTATCATCTGATCTGTGGAAAAAAGGGTTTGCTGTTTGGAACCCTTGGTTAAGTCAGAATAGATGGGTCGTGTCTGATGAGAAACACGAATTCAAAATTTGTGGCATGGGGTACGACAGCACTAGACTTGAAACAGGTTACAAGATCTTTGGTTTTCGTGTATTCTTCGATGGTAGTGGCAAACTTGACCCAAAAGTTGCCATCTACGAGTGCAAATCTGACAAGTGGAAGTGTATTGTTAACCCTTCTTGGGATCAAGATTGGCGTGTACCACTGTTAGATACTATTGTATCCTTGAACGGTAATTTATATTGGACTGCTTATGATTCAAAGACTTGTAAAAACTTCATCAGAAGCTTTGATTTTTCGAAAGAGATGTTCAAGACCTTTTGTCTTGTACCTTGGAATGAAGAATACTTGGACTTTACTCAAGTCCTTGCTGTTTTCAAAGGAGATCGGTTTTCTGTGTTAAGGCAATGTTACATGACGAGGAAGGTCGAGATTTTGGTGACAAAGGACAAGATTGACGGTAATGGAGAGGCCGTGGAATGGATGAGTTTCATGAAAGTGTCAATACCTAACTTCCCAAGGTTACAAGAAAAATGTCTTGGAAGCTCTCAGCCAAGTTACTTGGTTGATGATAAGAGACTATTTGTGTGTACTTGTGATGAAACTAGACATGCTTGCATCTATATTGTAAAGGGAGATGTGTTTAGGAAGATTCCAATAGACTCTGTGGTTGATATTTGGCCTTCTCACCTCACTTATATCCCCAGTTTTATCCCTATTCCTGAAGAGAACAATAATTAAGGATGGTTTCTTTTTTCTTTTTTTGGTTAATGAAGATGATTTTGATTTAAGTCCTTAAACTCGTATGCAAAATTTTGTGAATCTCTTTTTACAGTTTAATTTTCTTAGATTTTCCGATGTGATTATCTCTCGAATTGATGTGTAAGAGGATACAATGGTTTTGTTTACATTGAAACAAAACCGGAAAGTCTTGGAGAATGAGAAACCGAAAAATGATTCCGACAAGGACAAAAGATCCAATGGAAATTCAACCATACCAAACCTATGACTCGAGTCTCAATGTATGATGATATATGGAGTTCATATGTTTGGTTTATATATTATGTAATAAACCATTCTTTGTAATTCAGCTTTTGCGATATAATTTAGTGATTTTAGAATAATGAATTTTTAATAATACAAACACAGCATAAAAAAATCAGATAATGACTTAATGAAGAATATAAAGCATTAAAAACGAAAAACAGAATTTGTATATTGATAGATTAAGGATCATGTGTCTATGATTCTAAGATGATCGGCAAAGGAGCTATGCTTCTGTCGAATTTTCGGACATAATATCTGTTCCAATACGTCTAACACCTCCTGGAGATGTTCTTCATGAAGAGCGTGGAGTTGTTCAGGATTAGCATCTACTACAGCTGAAACCGAAAAAAAAAAAACATTTGTATATATCAACGTACAACAATAGAAATCAGTTTTGATGGAAAAAAAAAATATTGTTATAGCCTTCTTACGTGGGGGAGGTTTTAGCCCTTTGAATTCATAAATGAGATGTAACGCATGTATCATTCTAATACCTGCACACATATTAGAGAGTAGTGTATTTTTTTTTTTTTAAAGTACTGAAAACGCAAAACGCAAAAGAAAGAAACAAGAGGATATTTTCTAAATCATTGCCCGTACGATGTTCGACTTGCATGTTGCGACACGCTTTACCAAGGATTCCGAGTAAACAAGTGTAGTAATCTAGATCTCTTTCGCGAGCTTTCTTCCATGCTATAAGCACAAATTCAACACCACAAGCACATAATGCGGCTATTTCAGATTCAACACCATAAGCCTGTTGAAGTTGGATCTCTATCTCATGCATTTCCCTGAGATTCTCAAGACAATCATTGATTTTTTCCTTAATCTGCAAGAAAACAACAACAAGAATTTATGTAGAAGAAAAAGAAGTTAACATCGTCGGAAACAGAAAAACAAGTAACCATATAGTGGATGATCCCAACAACAACTTCTTACACGTCTGTCTAAAACTTTTGTACGCTCACTCATTCTGAAAACAAACAAAAATTTCAGCGGCTGCCACAAGAATCTTAATCTCAAGTAACCCTAATTATTTTGCACCTTTATTATATACAAACTTTGTGAGGATGACGTAGTGTATTTCCTTAGGCCGGATTAATAAAGCCCATTAATATTAATATTATTTAATTAGGAATACATAAATAACATATCATAGATAATCCATGTTTAATCCCTTTTACAACCATGTATATACGTTATGGTCATGAATCTTGTACAAGCTTCTACGTACTTGTTTTCCAAACGAGAGTTCAAACTTAAAAAAAAAAAAACATTAGTAGATAAGTGACTGAATCTCCCATGGTCTTGTATCACTATTGTATAAGTGTATAACCGACGATAAGTCTGATAAACCGACCCGTGTCCCAACGACGTTGATTGAGATTTTTATACATGTTATCAGAAACAGTTTTTGCTTTGTCATTTTACCTTTCTGAATTTTGAGTTGTAGTGTACTTTGTACGTGCTTATTTCACTTTGTTGCATCGACTCTCTTTGTTTCCTTTAGAAACGTTTTTACTCGCAAGAAACTCACATCTGCTAAGTTTAACTTAGTTTGCTGAGTCAAATAAGGTTCCTATAGTTTAGGGACTACTTGTTCTAAGTTTGTTATTTGAATTTGTCTTAGTCACGATCCTACTTATTAGGAGTTCGTTGATCTGTTTTCGTTGATCTGTTTCCGCTTTACTTGTTATGCACTTGGGTATTTAACGCCTCTTATTTCATTGAATAAGAATGTACTTTTCTTTTACTCTTATCTGATAATTTACATTTGGTATCAGAGCTTGCAAACTGAGAAAAAAGAATGGCTACCGAGAGAGAAGGATCACTGAGCATTCCTAAATTTGATGGTGACTACGAGCATTGGGCGATGTTGATGGAAAATCTATTGCGGTCCAAAGAATGGTGGAGTCTCATTGAAGAAGGAATCTCAGAACCGCCGAGAGAGACGGTGCTCAATGAACAACAGAAGACAGAGCTAGCGGGTCTGAAACTCAAGGATCTGAAGGTGAAGAATTACCTATTTGCCTCCATTGACAAGACGATTCTGAAGCAAATCCTGCAGAAGAACAGTTCCAAAGATCTTTGGGACTCCATGAAGGCAAAATTCCAAGGGAATGAACGGGTTCGAAGTGCTCAGCTACAGAGGATGCGCAGAGACTTCGAAATTCTTGAGATGAAAAGTGGAGAGAGCGTAACAGAGTACTTTGCGAGAGTGATGCTTGTGGCCAACGACATGCGTAACCTAGGAGAAGATATGCCTGATGGGAAGGTAGTGGAGAAGGTTTTAAGAACCTTATCTGAAAGGTTTACGTACATTGTATGTGCCATTGAAGAATCGAAAGTTATCAAAAATCTTTCCATAGATGAGCTTCAGAGCTCGCTTCTGGTGCACGAACAAAAGTTTAAGAAGAAAGAAGAAGAAGATCATGTCCTCAAAGTAACTGAAGACAGAGGAACTGGAAGAGGACGAGGTGGAGCCCGTGGAGCTTTCAGAGGCAATAGAGGAGGAGCTAGCAGAGGTTCCTTTAACAGAGCAACGGTTGAGTGCTATAAGTGCCATAAGCTTGGACACTATCAGTATGAGTGTCCTAGCTGGGAAAAGGGAGCGAATTATGCTGAAGCCGATGAAGCAGAGGATATAGTCTTAATGGCACAAGTGGAGATTGAAGATACCAAGCAGACGTGGTTCCTAGACTCTGGATGTAGCAATCATATGTGCGGAGAGAAGCGGTGGTTCAGTGATCTAGATGAAGATTACAAACACTCCGTTAAGCTAGGGGATGACTCGAAGATGGCAGTGGTAGGAAGAGGGAATGTCAGACTAGAGATTGAAGGAGTCTCACACATCATCACCAGTGTGTACTACATTCCAGAACTAAAGAACAACTTGATCAGTGTTGGTCAGTTGACTGAAAGGGGAATCTCGGTCCTCATTCAAGAAGGAGAATGCAGACTGTATCATCCCGAGAAAGGACTAATCATGACAACTCGCATGACTGCCAACCGAATGTTTGTTGTCACGGCGAAGATGATGCTACAAGATCCAACGTGCTTTAAGACATCAACAGAGGAGATAACACATCTCTGGCACTGCAGATATGGTCACCTGAGCTACAATGCACTGAAAACCCTTCAAACAGGAAACATGGTGAAAGGGCTACCTGAGATGGCAACACCAACCAAACTGTGCAAAGATTGCATCATGGGAAAGCAGCAGAGAAGTGCCATACCAAAGAAGAGCACCTGGAAATCAGAAAGAGTATTGCAGCTGATTCATTCTGACTTGTGTGGACCTATCACACCTGAATCCAGCAGCAAGAAAAGGTACATAATCGTATTCATCGATGACTTTTCAAGGAAGTGTTGGGTTGATTTCTTGTCGGAGAAGTCTCAAGCTCTTGATGCGTTCAAGAAATTTAAGGCGCTTGTGGAGAAAGAATCCGGTCTAACGATCCAGTGCCTGCGATCTGACAGAGGCGGAGAATACAACTCAGGGGAGTTCAAGAAGATGTGTGAGAAACATGGTATAAGAAGACAACTCACAGCAGCGTTCACACCCCAACAGAACGGGATTGCAGAGAGAAAGAACAGGACCATAATGAACATGGTCAGAAGCGTATTGCTTGGAAAGAAGGTACCAAAAATATTCTGGCCAGAAGCTACAATGTGGTGTGTGCACATCTTGAATCGAAGTCCTGCTGCAGCGATAGAAGAGATGACGCCTGAGGAAGCATGGAGTGGAAAAACACCTCGCGTTGATCACTTCAGGTTGTTTGGATGCATTGCACATGCTCACATACCCAAGGAGAAACGAAAGAAACTGGACGATAAGAGTATTAAGTGCACCTTGTTTGGCCTGAGTGAAGAGTCCAAAGCATATCGGCTGTATGATCCTATTGGCGAGAAGATAATCATAAGCCGAGATGTAGTCTTTGAAGAAGATGGTGAATGGGATTGGAAAGAGAAAACTGGAGAAGAAGAAACACTCTCATGGAATGATTCTGAGGAAGAAGAAGAAAAGGAACAAGAATCAGGAGAGGAAAATGCGAATGAAGGTAGACAAGGAGAAGTAAATGATCAACCTCAAGAAAGGAGAAGAAGAAAGACTCCGGCATGGATGCAGGAGTATGTAAGTGGAGAAGACTTGTCAGAAGGTGAGGAAGAAGGACAAGACAATCTTGTTCTATTCTGTTCGATCCATGATCCTACATCGTTTGGAGAAGCTATGGAAGATAGAAGATGGGTGGAGGCTATGAACCAAGAGATCGAGAGCATTGAAAGAAATGAAACTTGGGAGCTCTGTGATCTGCCGTCCAGAGCTAACACAATTGGAGTTAAGTGGGTTTATAAAACCAAGCTAAACGAGAATGGTGAAATCGACAAGTGCAAAGCCAGGTTGGTAGCAAAAGGTTATGCGCAGAAGTATGGGATTGACTACACTGAGGTTTTTACACCTGTGGCAAGGTGGGACACTATTAGAGCTATTCTGGCTCTAGTTGCACAACGAGGTCTAACCGTCTATCAACTCGACGTGAAGAGCGCTTTTCTCCACGGAGAGCTCAATGAAGAAGTCTATGTTGATCAGCCGGAAGGTTATGAGAAGAGGGGGCAAGAGTCAAAAGTGTACCGGCTCAAGAAGGCTTTGTATGGCCTCAAACAGGCTCCAAGAGCTTGGTACAGCAGGATTGAAGCTTACTTCACTAAAGATGGGTTTGAGAAGTGTCCGTATGAGCATATATTGTTTGTGAAATCTGATGAAGGAGGTAACATGATCATTGTCTCTCTATATGTCGATGATATGGTTGTAGCAGGAACAAAAGGAAGCATGGTTGAAGAGTTCAAAGCCTCCATGAAAAGAGAGTTTGACATGTCTGATCTTGGAGAAATGAGATACTTTCTGGGTGTGGAGATTACTCAAGATCAAACCGGGATATACATGAGCCAAACAAAGTATGCCAGAGAAATTCTTGAGAGGTTCGAAATGAAGGACTGCAACTCCGTCAGAAATCCGATTGTACCTGGAACTAAGTTGGTAAAAGAAGATGGGTCCGGGAAGGCAGATGCGGGGTTATACAGACAGATGGTGGGGTGCTTAATGTACTTGGCAGCAACACGGCCAGATTTGATGTATGTTCTCGGGTTGGTCAGCAGATTCATGGAGAGTCCCACTCAGGTTCATATGGCAACAGTAAAGAGGGTGCTTCGCTATGTGAAGGGAACAATGAGCTTAGGAGTTCATTACAAAAGAAATGGGAATAGCACTCTAGAAGCTTATTCAGACAGTGACTATGCGGGAGACTTAGACAGTAGAAGAAGCACATCAGGTTATTCTCTGTTTCTCAGTGGTGCAGTGATATCTTGGTCGTCTAAGAAGCAATCGGTGGTTACGTTGTCTGCTGCTGGATGTGCGTGTCAAGTAGTGTGGATGAGGAGAATCTTAGAAGAGATTGAGGCTGTTCAGAGAGAAGGGACAATCATCTATTGCGACAACATGTCTACCATCAAGCTTTCAAGGAATCCTGTGATGCACAAGAGGAGTAAACATATTGATGTAAGGTTTCATTTTCTCAGGGACCTTACAAACGATGGCACAGTGGAGCTGGTTCATTGCAGAACAGAGATGCAGATTGCAGATATTATGACAAAACCATTGAAGCTGGATGCGTTTGAGAAGTTGCGTGATATGCTTGGAGTTTGCGTGGTAAACTGAACAAGGAGTGTTCAGTTTAGGAGAGGATTTGTTGAAATAACTTAGTTTGCTGAGTCAAATAAGGTTCCTATAGTTTAGGGACTACTTGTTCTAAGTTTGTTATTTGAATTTGTCTTAGTCACGATCCTACTTATTAGGAGTTCGTTGATCTGTTTCCGCTTTACTTGTTATGCACTTGGGTATTTAACGCCTCTTATTTCATTGAATAAGAATGTACTTTTCTTTTACTCTTATCTGATAATTTACAAGATCAGCACCGGATAGAGAAGAAGATTTTAGGGTTAGCTTAAGCAATTAAAAAAAAAAAAAAAAAATGAAGTAGTATTTATAGATCACTATTTCGCTATTTCACAAGCTGAAATTCCCCAAAGCGTCATTGGGTCTTTTATGGTGTTTTCTTGTGTGTAATTGTTTACCACAAAAGAAACAGTATCTTTATGTTTTATACATTTTGTTTTCCATTAAGAGACTGTATCTTTGCTGAGTCCTTCATTCCCATCGGTTTCAAACATGTTTCCTTAGCCTTGCTTGGCCACTGAGATTTTCAAAATAAATAAATATTAGGATCATAATTATGGAGAAAAAGATTTAGAAAAAAACTATTTCATTCTGATCAAGTCTGTAGTCACGAGGTCCTGCCAATTTATGTAATGTCATGTTTCTTATTTTCTGTCACTATACATTCTTCACTAAGATGTCTTACTTCATGTTCTTCTTGCTCCAAGAAGGATTCTCACTTGTTTTGGGAGCCTGCAAACCAATAATAGCAGCTAGATGGAAGGAAGGAACCCCAATCCAAAACCAATAACATGATGAAAGCAATAAACCTTCCCAAACGCTGAAAGGCAAAAAAAAAAAAGACATGTTACCTCATGAAACTAGTTTCATCGAATGCATCAACGATTTCACACAGAGACGCCCTGTTTTGAGAAGATCCCCACCGATCCCAGTAGCTCTTGTAGCAGAAAAAACATTGGCAGTCGAAGGAAGGGTTGTGATACTTTTTAGTTTCAGAAACAGTCACGCCTCTTGTGATGATGTATGCGATTGTTTCTTGGTCTTCTTCTGGGAGAGCTCTAACATGTTGGAAAAGAATGGGTGGGAGATAGCTGAGAGCCTTCATTATTTTCCTCAACACTTGTTCATCCAGATGTTTCTGGTCAGAGGCTTTTTGGTCTTCCCCTTTCCTCTTTGCTTCACTTGGAGCTGGAACTTGTATAGCTTTTTCACCTCCAAGTTCCTCATTACCTTCTCAAGCTGAGGCTCCGTCAATTCCAGTACTATTTTCATCTTAGAAAACGTTTCTTCCAGACTATCACCTTCAACCCAATTATAGGTCATGTAATTGTTGGCTATCTCAGTCAATTTTTCGTCGTCAATCTCAGCCACCAACTCCTTTGGCACTTGTTCATCAAGAAGTTTCTGGTCAGAGGCTTTTTGGTCTTCCCCCTTCCTCTTTGCTTCACTTGGAGCTGGAACTTGTATATCTTTTTCACCCTCAAAGTTCCTCATTACCTTCTCAAGCTGAGGCTCCGTCAAATTCAGTACTATTTTCATCTTAGAAAACGTTTCTTCCAGACTATCACCTTCAACCCAATTATCGGTCATGTAATTGTTGGTTATCTCAGTCAAGTTTTCGTCGTCAATCTCAGCCACCAGCTCCTTTGGCACTTGTTCATCAAGAAGTTTCTGGTCAGAGGTTTTTTTGTTTTTTTTTTTCCTTCTCCTCTTTGCTTTACTTGGAGCTGGCTGATTTGAAGCACTCGCTTGTGCTAAAAGATAATAAAAACAGAAGTTGTTTTGAGAGCAAATGTTGCAAAACACAAGTAAAAAAAAAAAAAAAAAAAAAGTGGGAAGAAAATTACATTCTTGGTTAGAGTCCTTTGCAGCATCTTGGCTTGTTTCTTCTTCATTCCCAATGGCTTCAAGCGCTTCTTTTTCTGCGGCTTCAAGTAATTCTTTTTCTGCAGCTTCAAAGTCCTTCCTTATCCTCTCATACTGAGTGTCTGACAGGTTCAAACCTCTTTTCAGCTTAGACCAAACTTCTTCCGGATCGTTGGGATTAGTCCACTTGATGATGTAGTTGAGGATATTCTCAGTAATTTTCTCCTCATATTGCTGATCGCTATCCATGGAGGCTTGTTTAGGTGGCTTGAGTACACACTGTGAAACTTGTCGACTTGTTCTTCTCTTTCTGCGTTTTGGAAACCATAGCTTCTAGAGTTTAGATTCCAAGAAATTTGGTGAAACCGAATGAATTATTGTAAGATAAGAGATATATATATATATATATATCTATCTTCATAAAAACTATCGATCATCAGAAATGATCAGATTCTCCACCATAATTATCAATTGATTCACTGGTTCAGTTTTACTTTTACATCCTCTAGAGATGAGAAAATTATCAAAACGATGCATAGAATCCAGAGCCAATGAGAAGTTAGTAGCTTTATCGAAACCTATAAATTCTTACATCTAAAAACGCTAAAACTCAGAACGAACACACAGAGATCGTTCAGAATCTACATTATCTCAAGTGAAACAGAGAGGAAGAAAATCCAGAATCAATTTTTTCCATCAGAAACAGAGATGAACAACGATGCAAGAATCGATGAGAAATTAGTAGCATAATTGAAACCTATAAACTCTTACATCTAAAAACCTTAAACTCAGAGCAAACACACAGATCGTTCAGAATCTACATTATCTCAAGTTTGATTCCGTAAGCTGATAACAAGAATCAATTTTGCAGAAATTTTGAACAAATACCTTTAGAATTGAGAAGAAGAGACGATTGATGATGAAAAAGAAGAAGGAGAATTGAAATCCTCTCTACGTTCGAAATTGCAGAGTACGATTGATGAAGAAGAAGAAGAAGAAGTAACTTCGGAATCCTCTGTACCTGAGAAAATGCACAACACGATTTGGTTATGAGAACCTGAGAAACATAAAAATCGCCTTCTCAGAGCTTGAAAACTTACTGGAGAAGCAAACAACAAATCTGATCCGAGGAGAGACGAGAATGATCAATGATCAAGTAGTTATTCAACTGCGTTTCCCGCTCTATTCTAATTTAGCTACACGACAAAATCTGTTACACATCTGTTTGGTAAGAAGACTTTTTAGTCCTTTCTCTTCTCTTCTTCTCTTTTTTTTTCTTATAAGAAATCCTTTGACTCTTAGTCTTCACAACTTCAGTGACTTTCACAATAATATTGTATGGTAACTTCCAAATTTAATTTTAAACAAATAAGATTTTTTTTTTAAATACACTTTTTTTTTGCTAAATCCATATGTTTAAACTTTTTCTAATAAACAAATTTACTGTGGAAAAAAATCCACATTTATAAAATTAATTTTAGAACAATACTTCAAAATCACAAGGTTGTAAAATTAATTTTGCACATGTGGACATTGAATTTGTTTGCTAGAAAAAAAGTTTAAACATGTGGATTTAACAAAGTAACAAATGTTTGGTCCAATTTCACTTTGTTTATTTTATAAATACCAGCTGAAAAACATTTTCAACTTTTTTTTTGTGTCAAGGTTTCACTTTTTTTATTGCAATGTTTTACGTAACAAAACTATTAACGTTTAGGATTAGTTTGGCGTAACATTGAATTTTATAAATGGATTAATTATCTTTCAAGATTCTAGATTAAGATACCCTCAACGATGTACAAAAAGCAATTGATGATGTTGATGATGAGTGGATAAGAAGACAAAAAGAGGAAGGTTCTTTGAGTGTAACCATAACAGATGATGAAGTTGCTTATCACAAATGGAGCAGACCCGAAAAAGGGTGGGTTCAATGTAATTATGATTCATGTTTTTTCTTTTCTTATTATAATAGAGAGAACCATTAATTGGATTGTAGTGCACAAAAAATTGGACAAGACAAGCTCACTAGGAATACTTCATGCTATGAATATCAAGCTAACAAGCTCTATGACTCTATGTGATATGTACATATACACATGCAACAAGTTCTGATAACTTTAGATATGACTGTGGATAATTTAGCTACAATATCATTATCAACAAATGTGGTTTTCGAAACTTTTAGTGTTCCACTCTGTCTCCTGATATTTCTTCATTTCATTAATATAACTAGGAGTAGTATTCTGATGAACCAAAAATTATAGGTAGGGGATTATATATTTAATGGTTTATATTGATTATTGGGCAAGGGGGAATGACGGATACAATTATCTTGAATACTTTTTCTTGAAATTATTATAAAGAAAGCGACATTGATTGTTTATTAGGTGGAGCTTAATTTAAAATTAATTGAAGAATATTATTTGGAGTAATAATTTCGGATAAGAGTAGCAAAAAAAAGGAAAAAGGATATAAAAGGAATCTCTTGGTGACTTTTTGGAGCCAAACAGGGTGTTTATTGTTTAAGTATCGTTGGTAAAATACAATTCATCAGTTTTCGAAAAACGTCCACTTGCCATTTACTCAGCTTTTACGGTTTCCGTCAATTTTAATCTATTATTTCAAACTTTTCTCTATTATTTTTTTTTTAAATCCCCCTCTCTTATTCTAGGGAAAGAAAAAAAAAGATACTTTTCATGATAGCCCCTCTAATATTATTATTATCAACAATTGTCTCGCATATTTAGTTCAACTTTTATCCTTGTTTTATCATTTAAACCGAACATAATGTTGAAATTCACACAGTACCGAATTCCTATTTTTAATCCGAGGAAAACGTGTAATGTCTGGTGTCATATGATGTTTTTCAATAAATCTGAATTGTATGTGGAGGTACTTGGATTGAACTTTACAAAATAAGAGGGTGAAAAACGAAACAAAAAATAAAAGAGGTCGTTTTGTTAAACATGCACTATTCTTGACTTTTATACAATTATATGTATGCTCTCTCTCTCTTTCTACAGCTAATTTTCCCTCAGTTGAGTCGTCGTCTTCACTTTATTCTAATTCCACGCGAAAAGCTCAAACGAAATACTCATCTTTAGCTTAATCAGTGACGAACGTTTCATTTATCTCTTTCATCCAGATCTACATTTATCCGTTTCCGCTTGGATTGCTCTGTTTAACTCGTTCCACTCGGCCGGAGTTACCGCCGAGAGTCTTGCCGGTGGTTATTGTGGAACGGTGAAAATAGGGTTTTGATTTTACTGCTTACTTCTTTGTTAGTAGTGAAGTAAGTTTCTTTTTTCTCTGTTCTTTCTTAAGTACTGATTTGTCTCGCTATTTATCTCTCAATTTTTTTTTTTTAATTGTAATCTGAAAATTTCCTGTGTAGCTCATTTGCTTGAAATGAGTTAACTTTATTTTCCCTGAATTTATTCATTTCGTTAAAACTTTACTTTCTGGAATTTATTTTTCTGTTTCACTCACAAAATTCTTCTCATTTAAAAATAAAATAAAATAAAATATTGCTTTTTTTTTTGGTGTGGATTGGTTGTTCACAAAATGACGAAAAGATGTAGAAGGTAACCGACAGTGTAAGCTGAAAGAAGCCAGAAATTACGTGTAGTCTTTGTTCTTGAATTCAGACAATCTACTAAAGTCCGTACTTTTAAATTAATAATCCTGCTTTGAGGACCCAACAAAACAGATAAATTGTTACAGCTCGGGTTCGGTTCCATGTGTGCTAAATCTTTTAAAAGTAGAGAAATTGTATAATGAATAAAAGACAAGTTTCCTTTATTGTTATCTTTCTATAAAATGTTTAGCAGAAATGATTGATCATTCATGTGTCTCTTCTGATTTTTCAGGATTTTCTTTTGTTTCTGTGAGTGATTTTGTAATGGAGGAAGTAGCAGCTAAGGCTGAGGAAGAAACTATGGAAACCACTGTAGAGGCAACGAAAGAGGACATTGCAACTACAGCTAATGGAAGCAAAAGTCCTGAAACTGTTTCTGCTGTGCCAAGTCGAGCTGCTACTACTAATAAGAAACCAGTCATTAGTTCGAATTTGATAAAGCCAACCACGTCTTCTTCTATACGGGTCTCTAGCTCTATGCCTGTGACAATCAGGAGAAATAGCACTGGAGGAGTAACAGAGAAGTCAACTGTTGCTGCTGCTAAGGTTTTGCCAAAACGAATGAGTACTGCCTCAGTTACTGATCCAGTAAGGCGGTCACTTCCAGAATTGAGGAAGAGCTCAGTGTCTACTCTTTCTCCTAAGGCTGTATCCAGAGCTAGCCTTCCCGAGAGTAAGAAGTCTGTCCCGGTATCACCAGGTAGTTGGAGTTCAACAAAGTCAAATGGGTCTAGTTTAAGTAAGCCTGAGTCTTCTGCTAGACCAGCCATGAGTGTCTCTGTGTCTTCAAAAAGAGCTCCATCTTCATCAGTTGACAGCAGTGGCAGCAGGACCAGTACTGGAAGAGCGCATTCTACTCTATCCAGTGGGAGGACAGTTTCCAAAGTTTCTTCTCCCTCTGCTGGATCATCATCTTCTGTTTCTAGTGGTATAAGATCAAAGTCATACTCGACACCTCTAGACCGGAATTCCAATGTCTCTGGACGGAAGAAAACTGCTACCCCAGATAGCAGGGATTCACGACTCATTATTCTTCCAAAGGTGGAAATTAAAGCTGGTGATGATGTGGTAATAACTCACTTTCCTCTTTGTGTTTGCTAGATTTTCATACAATATGTTCAATCCTTCTTTCCTTTTTGTTGTTATTGATTAATGGATTTCTGCAATTGCTTAAGAGATTGGATCTCAGAGGTCACAGGATTCGCAGTCTTACCTCCGGTGGACTACAATTGTCGCCAAACTTAGAGGTAAACATATATTTCCGTGATAACTTCAGAGTGCTCTAGTGCAAACACTTTGCGACAGTTATATTTATGATGTCAATCTTGGATTTGAATAGAAGTAGGGAGGAGTAGTTAGTTATATTTTATGAGGAAGAACTTTTAATTTTCTTAACTGCGTTCCTTATATTAGTTTTGAAAATCCTATAAGGACGAATATAATCTTTTGGTTACTATATATGCTCACCTCACTTATATGAAGTTTTACCTCAATCATTCAAGTTATGTACTTTCCTCTACTTCTACTCCTTACAGTTTGTATATCTTAGAGACAATCTCCTCTCTGAGCTGGAAGGTATTGAGATATTGAATCGAGTCAAGGTCAGTAAATTTGTATTCTCAGGGTTCTTGGTTTTCAATAATTATATTCTCACACCAGCTGTTTAATCCCAGGTTCTGGATTTGAGTTTTAACGATTTCAAAGGGCCTGGATTTGAACCACTTGAGAATTGCAAAATGCTGCAGGTCTCTTTCTCTCCCATCATATCCTTGGTTCTTCCTTTATGAGTGATATCTGATGAGTAATTATATATTTTATTACTTGGGCAGCAACTATACCTTGCTGGAAATCAGATAACTTCACTTGCTAGTCTGCCTCAACTTCCAAACTTAGAGGTGAGCATTAGAAATGGAGAAAGCTTTTGTTCCAACTATGTGCCAAATAATTGCTATCAAGTTTTCAAACTTTTATCTCTTCTTGTAGTTTAACCCTCAATTTTGTCTAATACTATCCTTCTTGTTCCCACGCTAGTTTCTCTCTGTTGCTCAAAACAAATTAAAATCACTTGCAATGGCAAGCCAGCCCCGGCTTCAGGTACATTTTCTGTTTCAAAATTGAGTTTGCTTACAGTAGATTTGTACAAGTCACAGTTTTTTAGACATCCCATAAAGATTTTTATCAGGTACTAGCAGCAAGTAAAAACAGGATAACAACTCTGAAGGACTTTCCATATCTTCCAGTTCTTGAGGTTTCAATCTTTATGCTCTGAAATCATTTTTTTCACCCATTTCTTATTTGGCTTATCAGTTGGTTTCATCCACTGCTTTAGTTCACACATCTATGGGATACTAGATTACCTAGTATATAAGAGTGAAAAACCATCATTTGTGGAAAAAAATTTCCTCTGAACCAATTGTTCAGTTTGAGTACTTATTTTTTTTGGTTATGGAATCTGACCGTGTAATAACAGAAAGTGATGTTCCATTTATATAATTTGTTGTATATAGAAATACATTGTAAAAAAAAAAAATCTCTATTACAGCATCTGCGGGTTGAGGAGAATCCATTGCTGAAGATTTCTCATTTGGAAGCGGCATCCATACTACTTGTAGGTCCAACGTTGAAGAAATTCAATGACAGAGGTACTCTTTTGTAAAACTTATAGAACTAAGTGCTGTAGTTTACTTAAGACTGACCGTTTTATAAGAAAAGTGACTACCAT
This sequence comes from Nasturtium officinale, assembly GCA_963854855.1. Taxonomy (NCBI): domain Eukaryota; kingdom Viridiplantae; phylum Streptophyta; class Magnoliopsida; order Brassicales; family Brassicaceae; genus Nasturtium; species Nasturtium officinale. Next base: position 4,607,999 of record OY978504.1, read on the forward strand.
GTTAGAGTTTTTGCTCATCATACTTGTTTCTTTTTAAGCTTTTTATTAAGATATTACATACCGGCTATATCTGGACCAAAGTAACCGCATTGATTATATATAAAGTCTATCTAGGAATGAAGTTTTTGCTGATACAAATACAGAAGCTTTTTCTTCGGATATACCTTGGATTTTATATAGGTCACTTTGGTCCATATTAACCTTAATTTTGTCTTTAGATCTCTCTCGTGAGGAAGTGACAATTGCAAAGCGTTATCCTCCACACACAGCCTTTTGCCTCAGAGAAGGTTGGGAGTTCTGCAAGTCTGATCTCGCAGCAGGTATGTAGTCGCTTCTCAGAGTTATATAATCTTTCATTGTGGCCTGATGATAGTGCATAACTTGATGATCTTTATTTGAATATTAAAACCTTTCCTCTCTTTATTTTTGTTTGTTACCAATTGTCATGCTTGGAAGGTTGACTGTTTCAACAAATTGGTATTCTCATGTTAACAGTTTTATCTTACTGATGTTCTCGAGATTTCCGAACATAAGATTTTTGTTTCTATTTATGTAATTACTACTTGAGGTTTTATGGAACACATAAATCCCATGCTTCAACTCCTAAGTTCCATATTTGTATCTAATAACTTTTAAATATTCATATCCATGCAACTTCTTGCGAACAGAATCAACATTTCGCTTCTTAGTTGAGAGGTGGCAGGATACGTTGCCTTCTGGTTATCTTATCAAAGAAGCATCTGTTGACCGACCTTCTGAGGAAGCTCCCTGTCAATGTCACTTTGGTCTTGTACAGGAAAGTACTAATGCTACAGATCAAGAATTAGCCCTGAGATATCAATGGTCTCTGGCAGACAGATCTCTTTCTAATTTTGTTCCTATAATTAATGCAACCAAGGAGGTAAAAACTTCCCTTGCCATATTTTCATTTGCTTGTCTGTTAGAAAGAATATGTTTTCTTATTCTTTTTCTAATTTACAATAGGTCTATTGGCCAAAACATGAAGACATTGGTAAAATTCTAAAGATAGAATGTAATCCTGTTATGGGAGAGACCGAATATCCATCCATATTTGCCATATCTTCACCAGTTCTGCGAGGTATGCTTCTTCAGTTATACAATAGGCCATATGGAAGTTTTCCATTTTTATGCGCCTTGCATGTATCTATCTATCGGTCTCCTCTAGAATATCATAGCAAAGTACTGTGCAGGAAAGGGAATACCAAAAGTTGTGAGCCTTGAACTACAAGGGGAACTAGTTGAGGGAAATATTATCACTGGTCAAGCAGTTGTTGCATGGTGTGGCGGGAAACCTGGAAAGTGTATTACCAGGTGGATAACGTTTTCTGCTTTCTGATTTAGTTATATGCAGCTTCTAATAGTTTTTCTATTCCAATTTCTTGATAGAGCTATGATTAGTAACCAAAAATTATATGGTTACTTTTTGTTTGAACCAGTTGGTTGAGGAGAAAGTGGAACGGGAGCCCTGTGGTGATCGATGGTGCTGAGGATGAGGAGTATAGGTTATCTTTGGATGATGTAGGATCAAGTATGGTTTTCATGTACACACCAGTCACGGAAGTAGGTGCAAGAGGAGAGCCTCATTACAAGTACACTGACTTCGTAAAATCAGGTGGATGAAAAAGCTTCTACATAGATAATATCTTTTCCTTGATCACAAAATGCACATAACTTTGTCATTTATGTTGCTTCGATTTTATTTCTTTCATTGTTGACTAAAAGGTCTCATTGGTTGTTTGTTATGCATGGTAGTCGAGTTCATCATGGTAACTGATTCTGTTTGCAATACTCTTATTTACTCATTTATCTATTCCATTTAACTGTTTTCAGATTGATTCACTTGCATGCTAAAGCTGATTCATGTAGTAGTCGTTGTTATTTGTATATCTTTTTCATTTATCATATTTTTAAAAATTCAACGCCCGTTGGCTGTTAAAATCTATGATTTTAGGAGTACTAATTATTAATCCTGGTGGCAGCTCCTCCATCTGTTAGTAATGTTAGAATTACTGGAGATGCTGTTGAAGGCTGCAGTCTAAAGGGAATTGGAGATTATTTTGGCGGCAAGGAAGGTCCTAGCAAGTTTGAATGGTTACGAAAGAACAAGGAAACTGGGTAACTATGCATGTAGATATTTGTTTTTTTCTCCTCTATTTCGTACTCGGGGATAAGGAATTTAGCACATGGACCTTTATGAGTGTCTGAATGTGTCGTCCCTGCAGTATCTCCACTTTCTTTTTCATGATTCTTGATCCTTTTTTTTGGCTTAAAGCATTAGACAAGTTTCTCTGCCCGTTTCCAAATCGTATCTTTTGCTAAGAGATGTTTTATTACAGAGAACTCTTGTTGATATCGGCTGGAACATCTGAGTATACATTAACCCAGGAAGATGTTGGCACACATGTCACTTTTGTGTACATCCCTGCAAATTTTGAGGGTTGGTTTTCTTTCTAGTTCTTTTCCCACAGACTTTACTTAATGATAGCCTCACATTATAAAGGGTTCATAGTCATTTTTGACGTATCCTAGAAAATTGCAGGGCTAGAGGGAGAACCAGTATCAACTTTATCCAGTGTAATCAAGCCAGGTATGCTAAAATTTTTTGGCAGGAAGAGTTCTTCTTTTATGGACGAAAATACTTTTCATGGATACTGATTCTTCTTTAACAAGTGACTGTTGTGAACTAGCGTCTATTATTACTTTATTAGTTCTTCTTATTGGGCATGGAATACTTTTTTTTATCTTGGTGGTTAGCGCTTGCATTTGAAATCTCATTACTTATTTATCAGAACTGCTCAATGGGATTTGCATCTTCATTTATGGCTCATTTTGTATATTTTATTGAAACTGCAGCACCCCCAAAAGTAACAGATGTTAAGATAGTTGGCGAACTGAGGGAGAATAGTAAGGTCACTGTAACAGGTACTGTTACAGGAGGAACCGAAGGTTCGAGCAGAGTGCAATGGTTCAAATCAAGTTGTTCTACCCTGGAAGGGGACAATTACCTTGAAGAATTGAGCACATCAAAAGTAGCAAAGGTAGGCTAATGTATAGTTCTCATCAGTTAAAGTTTGGTAAGACATAATGTTGCCTCAATGTTTTTTCGCAGTCATTCCGTATACCCTTGGGGGCAGTGGGCTTTTATGTAGTTGTGAAGTATACTCCAATGACACCTGCTGGTGAATGCGGTGAACCAGTATATGTAATATCTGAAAGAGCAGTTGAGAGTAAGTTAATCTTTTTAAAAATTTATGTATTTACTCATCTTCTTTCTGTGATGTGGCATATCTTGTGAATATAATGTATTTCCTGTGATTTATCTTGTTAACGCAAAAATTCCAGTAGAAGTAGCCGGATGTCTTTCTCTATTAGGTCATCAAATTTTATTATTGTGCCTATACTGATTCAGTGCTAATTATTTTGAGTTTAATAACCCGCAGCCCTTCCCCCCACCTTGAATTTCTTGTCAATTACTGGAGACAATATCGAGGGTGGAATATTGACAGCATCCTATGGATACATAGGTGGGCATGAAGGTAAAAGCACATACGAATGGCATTATCATAAGGTATATCCTTCAAGCTATTCAGATTATTTCCCTCTAAGATGTAGTCCTAGCTTTAGTTTCTATGTTCAGCTCCAGGCACGGTATAGTGTCTTGTGAGACGAAGTTCTGTTTTATCCATGTGAAAATATAATTTCAGAAAAGTTTTTTTTTCTAAATTTGCAGTTAATAATTAGTTCCCAATACTTTTCTGAGTGTCACCTTCAGGAAACTTGGTTCCATCTGATTGCTCTTTCCTTTGATCGCAGGCGGAAGATGATCACCCTGGTACACTGATACCTGAAGCTTCTGGGCTTCTTCAGTATACGATTACTAAAGAAGCTATTGGTAAATTCATTTCATTCCAATGTATTCCTGTGAGGGATGACGGGATTGTGGGTGAGGCAAGAACTTGCATGTGCCAGGATAGTGTTCGTCCAGGTAAAATGCGTTGTCTTTTTGTTTTCATGTTACAAGATGATCGTGGAATTTTCTGATTCAATGTGAGCGTGAACTAGTTTAGCAAACTTTGCGAATGCGAGTATGATCTAGATGCGTTAATCCTATATTTATCTAAAGACTGAGCATCAAATTACAATTTACAAGTAGACTAGGCATGCAACAAAGATGAACATGACTTTTTTTTTACGTTTTCTTACAAATGTTTCAGCTTTTTATGCACAGCAATTTTTGCTATAACATTTTGCTTATTATATATGGGTTTTGATCATTAGGAAACCCAAGAGCGGTATCTCTTCATGTTGTTGGAACTGCTGTTGAAGGAACAATGCTATCTGCAGAAAAAGAATATTGGGGTGGTGAAGAAGGATCATCTGTTTTCCGTTGGTTCCGGGTATTGAACTTCAAATTTACCAAATTTTCAAATTTCTATTATTGGGAAGATTGTTCCTTACTTCCTTTCTTTTTGGGTGGGTTTCTGAATTGCATCTCATATGCATATGTACTTTGGTAGTATCTAAATATTTGAGAACACAATTGTCGATAATGTGCATGGAATTGAAATGCCTTCAGTTGTTTTTTAACCTATTAATTTTCTTGCAGACTAATTCAGATGGTACTCCATGCGAAATAAAGGGTGCTATTACTTCGTCATATCTGCTGTCAGTTGATGATATTGGTTTCTTCATTTCGGTTTCATATGGACCCGTTAGAAATGACCGGACTCGTGGACCCACAGTTATTTCTGAACTAGCTGGACCAATCGTAGCTGGTATAATACTATCTTCCTATATAATTATTAAGCTTTACAGTATCTAAAGGGGTGTAGTTTCTATGTACAAGCGATGTAAGTAGATGATTTATCTTTTCATTCATTTCTTCACAGGCCATCCAAATTGTCAGTCACTAGAGTTTCTTGGATCAATGATTGAAGGGCAACGGTTGAGCTTTGTTGCTTCATATACTGGAGGGTAAACTTCGTAAAGCTGCTTAAAATTAATGTGATTGTAAGATGGGAAACTCCACAACTAATTAACTTTTTGCAACGCAGGATAAAGGGAAATTGCTATCTTGAATGGATTAGGGTGAAGAGCAATGGCATCAGGGAAAAATTGAGTAGTGATGGTAAGTTTTGACCCATTTAATACCTTTCAGTTCAGAATCCACGCTATCCCCTCTTCAGATTAATCAATATGATCCCTGAACAGAGTTTTTGGATTTATCACTGGACGATGTCGGGGAAAGCATTGAACTTACTTACACTCCTGTTCGTGAAGATGGAATAGAAGGGAGTCCAAGGAGTATCAGGTCTGATGGCATTGCTCCAGGTGCACTGTCTTTCCAAAGTTTAAGGAATGGCTATCATATGGCATTGAACTTATTTACATTCCTGTTCTTAGTTTTTGAAGAAATTCCATTTAAGCTTCAGAGTATACATTGTATCTTGAGCTGTTTTCTACATTTACTTATCTCGTCTCCTTCGATTTTTTCCTTTGTAAACAGCAAATCCTATGGGGTTGGAGCTTTTAGTTCCCGACTGCTGTGAGAAACAAGAGATTGTGCCTCATAAAACTTATTTTGGGGGCCATGAAGGTGTTGGAGAGTACATCTGGTATAGAACTATGATCAAATTGCATGGATCTGCACTCACAGAAATATCCTATGCCGGTGAAGAGGTCGTTGCCTGTTGCAGAACATTGTATGTGCCCCAGATTTCCCAAACTGTGTTCAAATTTCTCTCTTAGTTTGTTCTTTGGGATAAGTGTAAATGATTCGATTCTCTTGCAGAAAATATACTCCATCACTTGATGATGTGGGGGCTTATCTAGTCTTGTACTGGATTCCTACTCGCGTTGATGGGAGAAGTGGGAAGCCAGTTGTTTCGATAACAAACTCTCCTGTTGCCCCAGGTGCATACATTGCCACACTTTCCATTTTTTTTGCTAGTTATTGTCCTAATCAGATCGAACATTTTAATTACCAATAACTGGATAATCATTGTCAAGATCAATCTAGTTTGTTACGCTAATTATCACTTTCATGATATCAATTTTTGATTGAAGCTTTTCCTTAACCTGTCAATTATCAATTTTTTTCTATCTAGTTAAGGCCATAGTTTTAGTTGATGCGTAAAAAAATCTATGTTTCTGACGCAATAAAGTGAATGATGTTGCAGCTGATCCTGAAGTATTTAATGTTCGTGTGAAGAAACTTTTTTCGGATGCATATTCTGGAGAAGGAGAGTACTTTGGTGGCCATGAAGGTGCAAGTCTCTTCAGTTGGTACAGAGATAATGATGGGACCATTGATCTTATTTCAGAGGCTAGTTCCAAAACCTATGAGGTGACTGAGTCAGATTACAGTTGCCGGATTTTGTTCGGGTATGTTTCCACAGCCATTTCTCCTTGCAGCTTTGACAAGCAATTATGGCTGTTTTAGTATTACCATTTGAATGTTTTCGTTTTGTCTCTCATTTCGTGAAAGAAACTCTTGGGCATGTATTAACGGGTCTGGGCCCTTTAATATACCAGAATAGATGGGAATGGTTGTACCAACTCATAGATATTAATGTTTCTTTTTTCCGAAGTACTGATGGTGATCTAGGCGCCATGATGGGTTTTAATTTTTGTATGCAAACTTGAATCTTAGAACTTTTTCAACTTACTCTGCAGGTACACCCCAGTTCGTTCAGATTCTGTTGTGGGAGAGCTAAAGATGTCTGAGCCAACTGAAATTATCCTCCCAGGTTTTAATTCTTGATCACTAGCAAAACCTTGATGTCATTGATAGATGTTGTGTTATTTTCCTTTGTTTCCATTTCTTTGTGGGTTCTCTTTGCAACACAATTCTAACACCTTTGATCACGATACAGAGGTTCCAAAAGTAGACATGCTTGCTTTCACCGGCAAGGCTGTACAGGGTGATGTTCTCACAGCCATCCAAGTTATCCCAAAGACTGAGATTCAACAACTTGTTTGGAGCAAATACAAAGGAGAGATTCAATACCAGTGGTATATTGCATCTCACCTGACCTGTAATCCCTGGTTAAATATTTGCATGACATTTAGATAGTTCCTGAAACTATGAAATTTTTAGATTCAGGGTGCTATAAGATGAGCATGTTTCAAATTTTGGCTGGCGTTGATGCCCTCTAAATCCTCAAATTTTGGCTGGCGTTGATGCCTTCTAAATCCAATCATATGGAAAACGTCGTTTCATGTGTTGAACTTTGTATCTGACATCCTTGGACAATCTGCTTTCTTTTTTTGGCTACTTGCTTTTTAACTTTATGAGCATTTTATAAATGATAGGTTCCATTCACTGGAATCTGGGGATAATATATCGTATGAGGCTCTCTCTTCAGAAATTTCGTGCTCCTACAAGGTGCGATTTGAGGATATTGGCAGATGTCTCAAATGTGAATGTGTAGTACATGATGTATTTGGAAGGTCTAGTGAACCAGCATATGCCGAGACTGGTCCAATATCACCAGGTTTCTATGCATTTCACTTACCATTGCATCTTGTTTACCAATATTTGGACGAAGTGAAGTTATGACCAACTTCTGTCTACTTCAGGATTTCCTAGGATAGAGAAGCTGGAGATTGAAGGACAAGGTTTCCACACCAACTTATATGCTGTTTGTGGCAATTATTTTGGTGGTAAAGAGGGAAAGAGTAAACTCCAATGGCTTAGATCAATGGTTGGAAGCCCTGATCTCATCTCAATTCCAGGTACACAAAACTTGGGTCACACTGTTATTTCTTTTTTGACAAATAGTAACGCTTACCATTTCATGTAAGGGTCAATTCTTGATTCTCTTCTACCCAAATGCCGGGAAATGTTTAAACCATTTTCACCTAGGGATTTGATCTATTTCGGTTAATTTTGTAGGTGAGACAGGAAGGATGTATGAAGCTAATGTGGATGATGTTGGATACAGACTGGTCGTTGTATATACACCTATACGTGAAGATGGTGTTGAAGGTCACCCAGTTTCTGCATCAACAGAACCTGTTGCTGTTGGTAAAATATTTAGTTATTATCATTATCATAATTGTCATAAATATTGCCTACGTTCTTTGTTGTTCCGAGTATGTACTAACTCTAGTCGTGAAGCCTTTAACAAAGCTACCTTTTCATTCAATGGGATTCACGCTGATAATTAATTTGCAGAACCTGATCTTTACAAGGAAGTGAAGCAGAAACTAGAAACTGGGTTAGTGAAATTTGAGGTAAGATTAAATTTGTGTTTTGTTTTCTTGGCTTCACTAGTTCTTCTTTCTTTATAAAATATGCAAAAAAAAAAAAAAAAATCGTTCCTGAGTCATTTTTTTCCCTCTTTTGCTCTTTTGGAATCAGGTGCTGTGTGACAAGGACCCTTATCCAAAAAAGGTATGTACTTTACAAAAAAACTTCTGGTGTTACAGTTAATTTGTTGTTCATCCAATTGGGGTCTTAAAAAGGGTTGAAACTTCTAATGATGTAGATTGTGGGAGAGGGAAATCTGGAGAGGCGAATGCTAGAGATGAACAGGAAGAGAATAAAGGTTGTGAAACCAGGCTCAAAGACTTCTTTTGCAACTACTGAAGTTCGTGGAAGCTACTCTCCTCCTTTCCATGTAAGTGGTTTCTTTGACCACAATCACAATCACAATCACTGGACTCTTAAATCTTCAAATTGTCTTATAAGTTATATCATTCTGCTTCAAACCAGGTAGAGACATTTCGTACTGATCAGAGAAGACTACGGATTGTTGTGGATAGTGAGAATGAAGTAGACATAGTGGTGCATTCGCGCCATCTCCGTGATGTTATAGTGCTAGTCATCCGCGGCTTTGCTCAGCGGTTCAACAGCACTTCACTAAATTCTCTACTTAAGATCGATACATGAAATCATAAAGAGTGATTGCAAATATTGCAAGTTTGTTTCCGTGTGCCGTTCAAAATCACATACGCTTTGCTGATGGCATTGTCTCTGTTTCTTTAGGTGCTTTCATCGTTCCAATATGTGTGGTATTGCCGTTATGGTAAAGAGATTGACTGTGTTGTACCAAATGGTTTTTTTTTTTCAAATTAAATTTCATTCAGGTTTTCGAAATAATACAAACCTAACCTAAACTCAATCTCACACTCAGTCTTTAAGTCTGGTTAAAGAGTAGAGTCCATTGTTTATTCAATTCAAATTAGTTTATTTGTTTTCTTACACCGTCTCTTCTGTTGTTTAACAGACCTTTTTCAAAAGTTTTTTGGAAAGATAAAGACATTCCAACTTTGAGATGAGATGACGATGCAGCCAGTGCTTTTGAAAAACTCTGGCTCAACAATTAATAAGTTTCATAGTTGATATGTATAATAAACTTAAAAAATGATTACAATAAAAGAAACTCAAACTAGTTGAAAACCATACTAAAGTTTGTATATAAAACAATTTTAGACCAAAACTCCAACTAATTTTGTTTTATCGTCTCTATCTTCAATGGCTAACATGCGTATAAGTCCTCATCTCTCGTGTAATCTTGTCATATATGTCCCCTTTCTTTTCCTTTAATCTACTTTTTCTAAAATAATTACTACTCCAAACCTTTTAGGATACAAAAGTTCATTTTTTCCCGTCGAACCCCATGTATACTAAGTTAAAGGTTTGACAACTCTTATCTAAGGAGAGCCAGACAAGAACCGATTACATGGGAAAAGAAATTCACAGAATAATGCAATCCTAATGATCCACGTTATCTGGACAAAACTAAGATATAATATAAAACAACTAACATAAGTATAGAACCAATATTTGATTGTCGACCTTCGGGAGAAACAACATTTCACAAAATTCAAAAGTATTAATTGTATTTTGAAAATCCAAACTTGTGTGTGAAGTGGCGAGACACTCGAACCCTGAAAATGGTGATCATAACTAGGGCGAGAGTTCCTCTCGTAAAACCCGAGAAGAACAAGAGCTTGGATGCCTAAGGCGGAGAACCAACTTCTTGGTCTCTTTCTGTCGTAAATACAATCCACTTAGTGAATTCTTCATGAAATTCTCTTCACAGTGAAAGATTTGGTAGGAAATAAAATCTTTTTGATAGATGTACTTAGTGAAGGTAATCTGATCCAAAAAAAGAGAAATGATCCTATAATACTATATAGTGGAGGAAATAGAGATAATCAGATCCTCAATCATTTTCTCATTCACAAATCTTAGCATAGAGGTAGAAAAATTATTAAAACCACTAACATATATACTTAGAGAAAGTAACCTAAAACTACTAGTCTTGAAACTTTAGAACATAAATAAAATTTTCACTTTTCAATGGAAAGCGGTCTAAACAATATTCCATAGAAGATCCACCAGTACTACTTCCCCAGTCGATAAATTAGAGGATAATGAATTCTAACCTCACATGCACAACCTTGGAGATTTTAAAAATCGAATACAAGGTTTTTTTTTTTTTGTTAAATACACACTCCATAAAAGAGGAAAATGTAGCTAAAAGGGCCCAAAACAAGGCATTGTAGCCCAAAATAGAACCAAGACAGATTGAGCTGGAGCTCAAACACTCAGCACACACACTAGCCCAAACCAAAAGGCAAAACAAGAGGAACAGGCGGTGTTTACGTTATGTAAGAAACACTTGTATATGTGATATTTGATCCGAAGACAAGATTAAGTCCCCAAAGTTGGCTCTCGGATTTAGGTAAGTAAATGAACCGACGGCATAGCAGGGAGAAAGCCACCCATACCCCAAGTTCTTCCGGTAACAAACAAACCCGAGACATAAATGAAAGAGAGTTTTGAACTTCCTAAACTCCATGCACTACCAATTGCCTTAGAAGACTCTTCATTCGTTTTCTCTCTTCTCTTGTTTGTTTGAGAAAACATATATGTTTATAATGGAAGTTTTGCAATATCCTAATATTATAATGTCTAAATATCACAATTATAGAATGTCTTGAAAGAAAATGTTTAAAGTATTGTAGTAGATTTAAATTATGAAATGCATATTTACATATGTAATGGTCTAATGGGATGGCAATAAACAAAGTTGAAAGTGCCATAAAAATGTAAGATTTGCAATCTATCCTAGTTAATGCTCCTTAATGAGAAAATCTAAAGCTTATAAATTTTCCTAGTTAATTTCCTTAATGGCAAAATGTAAGATATAAAAATTTCCCCGGTTTACTTACAAAAATGTAAGATTTTATGTAGCCAATACAAATATGAAATATATATAGGTTATAGGTATAGTAGGTTACGGTAGAAAGTTAGAAAGAAGAGAGTGTGGTGTGGTGAAGAAGTAGAACAATATGGATACCAGTTACATCCCAACCATCGTCATTGTGGGTGTCATCATCATCGCGGCTCTTGTATCGTACTTCCTTTGTTCCAAACGATTTGTCAAATGGTGTGGCGGTCAAGAATCTGCTTGATTCATTAACATCTATGTTTTATTTTCTTTATAAATAATAAACCTATGTTTATGTTTTAATTATCTTATTCAATACTTATCTTTACTCCGCCGTTCAACGACGAAAGTTTTTCTTCTTTAAACGCTATTGTCATTCGAGTCTTCATATTTGATTAATCTTTCAATAATTTTACACATACATTGCAATGTTACATGTTATTAGTGCATATTTGTCCTATCATCAACCCAGCTTTTTAAAAATCTGCGAAAAGAAAAAAAAAAACATATATTTATTTCATTAATATGTTTTTTACTTTTTCATTAATATCAAACACATTGACACGATCTTAATACTTTAATGGCAAACATGCGTATTATATCCTCATCTCTCGTGTGATCTTGTCACCTATGTCCCCTTTCTTTTCCTTTAATCTACTTTTCTTTTTTAAAATATTGACTACAAACCTTTTAGGATACAAAAGTTATGCTGCCAAAAAATAAAAGGATACAAAAGTTCATTCTTATTTCTTTTTCTCTCTGCCCTTGTTAGGGCAAATATATGTTTATAATTTAATTTTAAAGAATGGTTAGTTGGCTTAAAACAATTCCTTCTCGTATAAGTTAATTCTCTGTTTATGTGGCCAACTTAATCTTCGATCATGTTTGGTTTTTTTTAAAGGATCTCTTATGATTTTGATCGGACAAATAATTGTTATTTTGTAATTAAGTCTGACAAATTACCTGAGATCCGAGATCTAATCCGAGATCCGCTCCGATTCAAAAAAAGATATCCGAGTTGGCTGGATCCGGATTCGAATATTTTATTTTAAGACCCCGGATATCCGGATCCATGTTTATGTATAATTTTTATTTAAAATATATGTATAATACTTAAATATATATTATTTAATATATAAAAATTACTTAAAATTTATTTTTAATAAATTTTACATGAAAATTGTTTTAAAATATTTTTTAAAATTATTTTAATGTTATTTTTTATTTATTTTTAATAGTTTTATATTATTATTTTATAAATTTTACTTATTTCTCACGGATCCAGACCCGGATATCCGCGGACATTAATGGATTCGGATTCATAATTCTTTGCATCCGACGGATCCAAATCCAGGTTCAGATACCCTAAAAATACCGGATATTCGGATTGTATCCACCTCTATTTGTAATATTGTATTTTCTAACAAATAATTTTGTATTTAACACTAAAATAAAAGTAAACTACTATTTATTATATAAAAAGTGTTGTCACAATTGTCTTCAGTTGTCAATTGTATTATATTTCAACTTTTTGTAGTTTCCTCATCCAATTTTTAATTTTTAAAAGTCTCAAAAAAAAAAGCTCGATGAATTAAAAAAGCCAATTTCAACAGTGTCTCTAACTTTGTGCCAGGTTCCATGTCAGTATTATTTATTTTTATTTTTTAAAAATGATGCAAATTGCCTTCTTAATTCTCTAAATCCAATTTCTCTCTCACTATTTTCCCGAAATTGTGTTTTCTAATTGCATCGTTTATCTTAACTGTTTTGAGCTTTGACCTTTGTCAAACTTGCTGTTTCCACAAATCAAAGTGTCCAATTTTTGCCTTGGAACTTTGTTTCTCCAGAGAAGTAAAGGCAATTCCTTTTTGCTGTTTCAGCGAGCTTCGTTGGTTTGTTCTCGAAAGCACATTTGGAGATTAGTTAGCTGTAATCTCATCTCATGACACTCAACACTTTTCTCCAAGTGACGAAGAGTCATTAAACAAAAGCATTAAATGTGAGCACTTTTGGTATTATTTCTCCAAAACTTTTTTTTCTGATGAATCTCTAGGCTATAAAGCTTAGGCCTTTGGTTGAATCGTTTGTGCATTTACGGGTAAAGAGCTAATTTTAGCCATTCTCGATTTCAAATTGTAAGTAATAGAGTTTTAAAGAAAGAGGGTAAAAGGGAAGCAATGGGTTGTGCTGCTTCAAGCATTGATAATGAAGAAAAGGTTGTAGTGTGTAGACAGAGAATGAGGCTAATGAAGAAGTTATTAGGGTTCAGAGGAGAATTTGCAGATGCTCAATTGGCTTATCTTAGAGCTTTGAGGAACACTGGAGTTACTCTTAGGCAATTCACAGATTCTGAGACCTTGGAGCTTGAAAACACTAGTTATAGTTTAAGTTTGCCTTTGCCTCCTTCGCCGCCTCCTACATTGCCTCCTTCACCTCCACCACCTCCTCCTTTTAGCCCGGATTTGAGAAATCCTGAGACAAGACATAAAAATGTATTGGATAGTGAGGAGGAAGAGACTGCTTCTGAGATTGATGGCAATGATGATGGAAGTGGTGCAACTCCTCCACCTCCATTGCCGCCTTGGAACTTTTGGAACCCTTTCGACTCTCTGGAGCAGCATAGTCATCCAAATGGCGACAATGTAGCTAAACAAATTGGGATGAAGAAAAACCAACAAATCCAGCAAGCTGAAGAGGAAAACTGGGCGGAGACAAAGTCCCAGTTTGAGGAAGAAGATGATCAACAAGAAGCAGGAAGTAATTGCCTTGATTCAAGTGTTCAGCAAATAGAGACTGTTGGTGGCTGCCACATGAAGAAGCCACGGCGTCTGAAGTTTAAATTGGGAGAAGTTACGGATGATAACTCATCAATGACAAGCTGGTCCGGTAAAGATCTAGATAACACTGGTGTGACTGATTGTAGGATCAGGAGGACCTTAGAAGGAATCATCAGAGAGTTGGATGATTACTTTCTAAAAGCATCGGGTTGTGAGAAGGAGATAGCTGTGATAGTAGACGTCAACAGTAGAGGTACTGTTGATCCTTTCAGGTACCAGGAAACAAGAAGTAAGTGATTGACTGAGAATTATCTTGATCTTTCTTATATGTCATATTAATTTTCAATCTTTTTGGATGTTGGGCCAACCACAGATGAGCATGAACAATTTGTTGTACATTTTATAACATTTATGTGGCTCACAGGGAATAAAAGCAGTTCCGCAAAGGTATTCAGTGCATTGTCATGGAGCTGGTCTTCAAAGTCGTCGTGCAAAGATACTACAACAAGCGGTGCTATTGAACCCTGTAGGCCTGGAGCTCACTGCAGCACACTTGAGAAGCTATATACAGCTGAGAAGAAACTTTACCAGCTGGTCAGAGTAAGAGCTTGCTGATCCAACTCTTTCAGTCTTAGGTTGTCAGATTCAACAATAATATCCTAACTTTAATTCTGTGATCAGAACAAAGAAATTGCCAAAGTGGATCATGAGAGGAGATCTGCATTACTGCAAAAACAAGATGGGGAAACATATGATTTGAACAAGATGGAGAAGACCCGCTTGTCTTTGGAGAATTTGGAAACCGAGATACAGCATCTAGAAGATTCCATAAATACAACATGCTCATGTTTGCTTAACTTGATCAATGATGAGCTGTATCCGCAGCTAGTTGCTTTAACTTCTGGGTAAACTCCACAACCACTCTTATGCTGTCCTTCTCAGAAAAAAACAATCCTTTTTATGTGATTTGCATATATGGCTTCGAAGATTCATTTGGTCTTAATACGCGCAGGCTAACACATATGTGGAAAACAATGCTAAAATGCCATCAAGTTCAAATGCACATATCACACCAACTGAACCATCTTCCAGATTACCCGAATATAGATCTCAGTTCAGAATACAAACGCCAGGCGGTTAATCAACTAGAGACCGAGGTTACTTGCTGGTACAATAGCTTTTGCAAGTTAGTAAATTCTCAGCGAGAATATGTGAAAACACTCTGTACATGGATCCAACTTACCGATCGCCTCTCTATTGAAGACAACCAAAGAAGCAGCTTGCCTGTTGCTGCTCGTAAGCTATGCAAAGAGTGGCAGCTTGTATTTGAAAAGCTCCCTGATGAGGTTCTTCTGTCATTTGCAACTTATATGTATTTTTCTGGTTCTTGACTCTATGAAAGCGATCTTTAATATGTGCAAATGAAACTGTTTTGGGTGGCGTAGGTAACTTCAGAGGCCATTAAAAGTTTTCTGACGGCAATCAAATCTGTTATTCATCAACAAGCAGAGGAATACAACCTGCGAAGGAAATGTAATAAACTTGAGAAGAGGCTGGAGAAAGAGCTAATTTCACTGGCTGAGATGGAAATAAAGCTCGAGGGAATTTCAGCAATGGAAGAGGAGGCATCAAGCTCAATGAGTTTGGGCTCTAAGCATCCGCTGTCAATTAAACAAGCCAAGATTGAAGCCTTGAAAAAACGAGTGGACATTGACAAAGCCAAGTACTTAAACTCGATCGAGGTTAGTAAGAGAATGACACTGGACAACCTCAAATCAAGCCTTCCAAATGTCTTTCAGGTGTTGACTGCTTTTGCTAATGTCTTTGCCAATGGGTTTGAATCTGTTCATGGCCAAACCGGTAAAGATGTTTCCGACACATCCCAAAATTCCGATGAGTCTCATTCCCAGAAAAATACTTCATTCCCTTCTTGAGGTTTCAGGAGCTTTAGCTTCTTGACGTTTGTTTCTTTCCTACAATTATCAAGTTTTTGTATATGAACGACTTTAGAGAAACTGATGTTTACAACTTTGTCCAGCTCCAAAATTGCTTCACAAGTCCTTAAAGATCCTCGGTATCATCAAATCAGAAAAGGGTATTATCGTGTTTCTTGAGTGTTCAAGAATCCCATTTAGAGTCGAATGATACTCTTGATTAACTACTCTACTTACCAAGATTACAGCAATGTTTGATATCCTTTGCAGAACAAAATTAACTTTATAAAAATGGATCCAGAATTTATAATTTTGGTTAAGGTAAGAAAAGGTTTCTTCAGGAACGACGATGATTCCTAGCTTAACTTGAACTACATCTCGACATTGTCCCAGTCAAATGGATGCCCTTCGAAATTGAAATCTGGTTGTTGCATTCGGTTCCTTGCCAATCTGCTCATCACCGCAAGCACTGAAAATGTAGACAGCAGAAAGCAAGCATTAAAGATATGGGCAGTAAATGACTTCAATGTTTAAGTTAGTTATTCAGTGTGGTGTTTAAGATTTTGCACATAGAATCATATATTCAGGTAAGCATTTGAGATGTATATGATATATTAATTTACCTTCTACCATTCTATAGAGTGATGACAACCAACCCTCTCTAGAGATATTATGTTCCTCAAGCGACTCTGCAATCTCTTTGTCATGTTTCCCCTCGAGAACACTGCGCAGAGTCACAACCGCATCGTTTGTTCTCTTCAAAATGCTGCTATCATCTTCAATTTCAAGGCTTTGAATATCGTTGTGTGATGAAGTAAGACTCACAGCCAGAGCAAACTGAGCAGCTGCAGCCCAGCGAGAAGAAGCCAGCCATTTCCTCTGACCTTGTAAGGGCTGTGAATCATCTCTGTCACGCTTGTTGTCGAGTACTAATTTACGCAAGTACTCAGCATTTGCAGCTCCAGTGCTTTGAACCATCTTAGAGAAAGAGCTTCTTTCATTTGAAAGAAGGTTCTCCGGTGTACTGAATTCTTGAACCTGAGTTGACAAAATAGGAATAGAATATGTTAGCTGAGAAAAAGCAGAGAGTAAGATTGAAAGAGAGGGTGTTTGAAAACCAAACACATACTCTTCCAGAATCGAGCACAAGAATTTTGTCACAGTCAATAATGGTATTGAGACGGTGAGCGATGATGAGCATTGTGCATGACTTGAATTCTTCTCGGATAGTCTTCTGAATGAGGGCATCAGTTCTAACATCAACAGCAGCAGTTGCTTCGTCAAGGACGAGTATCTTAGATCTCCGCAATAACGCACGTGAAAGACTCAACAACTGCCTCTGTCCCACACTGAAATTCTCTCCTGCCTCTGAGACCTGAATTGGAAAGCAATAACAAATATTGAAAATCAATTACCACCACTTAAAAAGGGAGACTTCAAATCGATACAAGTGGTAGCTGATTACCTCAGCATCAAGACCAAGAGGATTTCTGCGGATGGTATCCTTCAAGTGTGCCCTCTCAAGAGATTCCCAAAGATCAGCATCATTGTGTTCACCAAATGGATCAAGATTGAATCTCACAGTTCCTGAGAAAAGAACTGGTGACTGTGGAATGATTCCGAGCACTTTACGTAGGTCCATCAGTCCAAACTTGCCAATGTCACATTCATCAATTAAGATCCTTCCTTTTTCCAGCTCCACAATTCTAAACAACGCATTCAACAGGCTTGACTTCCCAGCACCAGTCCTTCCAGCAATCCCCACCTTATCTGTTGGATGAATAAAGAAAGAAACCCCATGAAGCACAGGAGGTAACTGAGGGCGGTAACGGAGAACAGCATCCTCAAATTTTATGGATCCAGATGATGGCCATCCAGGAGGTGGACGGTTGTTCTCAATGACAAGCGGAGCCTCTGATGGTATCTCTATATAATTTCCAACACGCTCGACCGCGTTTAGACTATTCTCAGCTAGACTCGCAAGTCTCAGAACACCTGTTAACAAGCTAGTAATATTTAAGGCATAACTGAGAAGCAAACCCATTGTAGATGCAAATTCCTGTTGGTTCTCGGCTCTTCCATTCTGCATGACAGCAAACGATGCTGTCAGCCAAATCATAAGACCACCCAGAGTTTCTAAACGGATTCCAAGCCACCGATTGGCACCCATGTTGACAAGAGTGAATCTGATGTTATTATCCATTGATCTTCCGTTGATTTCAGCCATCCGATCATATGCTTTGTAAGCACGGATAGTTGATAAACCATTCAATGCCTCTCCAAATTGTGCATAAACGGGCGATCTTGTAATAGAATCCATACGCTTAACCTCACGGGCTGTGTTCTGCAAAAAAGGAAAATGATTATCACACACATTTGCATGGTTTTTGCTGACAGACGAATGTAGATAGCTTAAGAACCTAACGAACAAACTTCTAAAGCTACAAAATTCAAAAACATGTCAATGGAGGCTAAAACAGAATGTTTAACATCAACCATCTGTGTTCTTGTTCTCTTTTAATTACTTGGTCCTAACTATTTAAATGCTGCCGTTAGAAGGTAGATTACCTGGTAATAGAGATACGCTCCATAAAACAAGACCAGGAGAGGCATGATGGCCCACAAGGACAAAGTGCTTACAATCCCAATCAAGACAACGGTTGAAAGAAGCTGTGAGACTTGGCCCAAAAACATGTTCACAAAGACAGCCACAGTTCGATCAATATCACCCAAATCTTTTGCGAATCGATTGATTATTCGTCCTAACGGGTTGGTATGGAAGAAGGCCATTGGGGCCCTTAGTATGGAATGAAGCATATTGTCATGTAACTTCTTAGCTGCATAAAGACTGGACATAATCAACCAATATGAATTGGTCAATGTCACCAAGACCTGAAAGCAAGAAGATAGAGTCTCAGCACAAATATCAAGCCCTTACTAACCTTTTCTACCTCCATATTTGTTTTCTCAAAGTAAAGCATAAAAGATATAATATAGCTGGTCAGGTTTCACGATATTGTCTGACCAGCTAAGAAAGATCTTTTAACTCATATCCTGACTCATCCATCAAGCAAATAACTCATACCTGTCCAAGCGAGAGGAGTGCATAGATGAGATTGTAGAAAAGGGGTCCATGACTCTTTGGAATTCCTGCATCAGTCCACTCACTCAACCACGTGCTGCTGGTAACCCGAAATACTTCTGTCATGACGTAGCATAAAAGGAGCATCATCACTACCCATGCCCCTCCAAGTGCATCCTGGTACCTGAGAATATGGTAAGACTGGAAAAGTCATTCTGATATCCCGCAAAGGTACAGTTCAGCCAATATACATAAAGATTAAGTGTAATTTGTTGTAGAACACTGCAAATGAATGCACCCACTGTTGGAGAAAAAAGAAATGCCTAACGATATTTCAAATATGGGGAATTTTGTAAACATATAGTAAGAGCGCAAAGGCCAAACATTCAAGTTACCTCTTCAGGACTCTCCAACTCACAACTCCAGTTTCACGTTCTTCTTCCTTTATGAGGACAGATTTTCCTCCTCCTTGATCTCCTTCCTTGGATTTCCTATCGTCACTTCCATCCATATGAAGACCATTTGTGTTACCATTCACAACTGCATTTACCACTGTTTGATCTGTTTCAGATTCTCCATTTTCTTCTGAATATTCTTCCACCTTCCCTGCATTTTCCATTAACCTCTGGAAGAAAGGGCCATTATTGGATAGCTCTTCATATGTTCCTTCCTCTTTCACTGTGCCTTCATGAACAAGTATAATTCTATCCACTTGTGATAGGAAGTGAAGCTGGTTTGTGACAAGAACTCTTGTTTTCTTCCCCAATTCTCTTTTTATGCATTTTTCAAAAACCTGAAATAATTAATTTTACAAATCAGATTGACAGTCGTAATGACCGGAAAAAGGTTATAGTTCAAGAAATGCAAAATACCAGTCTTAACAAAAAGAAACAACGAGTTGTTACCTGCTGACCAACATGAGCATCAAGGGCACTTAACGGGTCATCAAAGATGTACACATCTGAATTTGAGTAAACGGCCCTAGCCATTGAAACCCTCTGCTTCTGTCCTCCACTGATGTTAACACCTCTTTCTCCAATCTCTGTGAGATCACCACCCTATCAAGCAAGAAAAAGAGGTTGAAACAAACTTTAAAACACGAGAACAGGCAAGACAAATCCTTGTTATCAAGTACACAAAGTTCTCAAAAGTCAAAACTTACAGGCAGTAAATCTAGGTCATGCTTGAGAGAAGTCACATCAATGACCCTTTCATATTTTACACGGTCGAAAGGAGAACCAAACAATATATTGTCGCGTACCTAGAATTTTTTTAAGAAAATACATAATCAGTCAACGGCTCAGAACTGCTTAGAATCAAATAGTTAAGAAATTATCCACTATGTGTATGAAGTGACTGGTGCATTTGAGAGCACATACTGTTCTACTATGAAAAGAAAAAAAATATTGCAAACTAAAAAGTAAAAGTATAAAGAGCATACTGTTGCATTAAAGATCCATGAAACTTGTGGAACATAAGCAACTGATCCTCTGAGAGTAACCATTGCATCAGCTGTTGCAGGAAGTTCCCCAAGGATAGCAGATACCAGGGAGGTTTTTCCTTCTCCTGTACTACCAACCACAGCAACTAAGCTGCCAAGAGGTACATCCAAGTTGATATTTGACAACGTCGGCCTATCCCCCTGCAGATACATAGAGTTAGCTCGATTTTAGTACCCTTTTGTGGACATATGTAATGAGAGAAAGTGAAAGTAGGAATGTGGTATAGAATCAAAAGAGGCACCTTCGAATCCCAAGAGAAGTTTCCATTTCTTATTGAGATTGCTGGCTGTCCACGTTCAATGGGAGGATTTGGTAAGAGAACTCTCTCTTCTGTCGCCAACACTTCTTCTAAACGTTTTAAGGATACATTAGCATTTACCACCTACAAGTAAACACTAGTCAGCATGGGCATCTGAAAAGAAGTATGAAATTAAAGCATGCAATTCCGTCGAAATAAAGTTTCATCCAGTGTCGCTTATGTTTCAGTTTCTGGTATCAGAAAGGATATCTTCCAGTTTGTAAATTTGAAATATTCGTCACTTAGCACATATTTGATGATATAACTATAGGTACTACAAGCAACCGCAGCTCTACTTAAAACACATGCAATGCCAAAGGCTCCACTGTTCTCCAGCAATAGAAATGAAAACATGGCTACAACAATATTTTCGAGAAATCACCTGAGTTATAATGTTCGGAAGCATGAAGAGAGGGAAACGAAGCACAGCAAAGAGTGAAAGCGACGTAAACGCTCTTGCAGGTGTCAGGTCTCCTCCAAGCAATGTGAACACACCAAATGAAACAATAGTCACGAGAACAGGAATGCTGTTCAGTATGAACATATTCAACTGAAAAAACATAGGTAAGACCAAGCAAGAGTTAGAAAGAAACAATAATTAGAGGAAATTTACATAATCCAATGTATTTTATGCATAATATAGCCACAGTAGAAAGCACAACATGATGATAATTGGATTTTTTCGTGTGTATCAACATAATGTAAGGAGAATGTTGTAGGCATACCGCTCCCAGGAGCTGTGATTTCCGGAACCAAGATAATTCATCATCACGTACAGTTTGAACCTTGGACTGGAAACTGTTTTCCCAAGCATAACACCTGTAGCATTTTGGTTGAATACATATTGCTTTCAAATTAATAACCATGCATCACGAAAAAGTTTGGCTTTAGAATTTCTTACTTTACTGTATCCATCGCAGCTAAAACCTCATTCATAAGGCCAATTCTCTTGTCAGTACGTTGCAGACCTTCCTTTGTCAGCTTCTGCATTTTGCTTATAATAACAGTCTGTTTCAAGAAAACAGAGAACTAGTTCAGGAGAGTGAGACGGAGAGCAGTAAGTACAAATGAACGAGTGAACAGTGGAGAGAAAATAACATATAAAGGTAAATAAATGAGAAGATATAAAGGTATATGGACCTGTAAAGGGAACATAAGGACCAACAACAATGCACCAATGAGCGAGGCAACACCCAATTGCTGATAGAGGAGAATCAGTGCTACAATTATACGAAATGGAGCCGACCACATGGTATGAAGTGATTGGCAAATTTGCTGCCACAGAGAGAAAAATTAGAACAAATTAAATTTGGTTGACTAGATAAATACTAATGATTTCAGGAACGATTTATACCAAAAAAAAACATTACACGAGACTCAGTTTTCGTTAGAATAAGAACAAAATAAAAAGAGGAAAGAATAATCTAACTTCTACAATGATAACGAAGTGGTTCATGTATAATCTTAGTTAATGCAACATTTTTTAACACAAAGAAAAAGTAATAGAAACTGTAGAAAATCAAAACCAGCTGCATACAAAACTGAACATTCAAGCTCCGGATGTTGGTCCCAAGAATGAAAATACCCGGATATTGAGAAACATGCAAAATTTGAAATCGAAACTATGACAGGGATACGCACCTGAAGAGATTCGGCATCAGTCGTCATTAAGTTGGTTATCTT
Source organism: Nasturtium officinale (assembly GCA_963854855.1). Taxonomy (NCBI): domain Eukaryota; kingdom Viridiplantae; phylum Streptophyta; class Magnoliopsida; order Brassicales; family Brassicaceae; genus Nasturtium; species Nasturtium officinale. The sequence continues at coordinate 4,630,482 of OY978504.1, forward strand.
TCCTGTTTGAAACTTTCTACGACCTTCATTAGTTAACCTCAATGATTTGCGGAACACAGCAGCAATCTAAAAAGGAAGTAGTCATCAACAGGAAGAACAATTTTAAAAATCATCTGCACTCAAAATATCTTCCATTTCGTACTTGCTAATATCATTCCACTACCAATGCATCTATATAACCATAATATTACTAGAAAAGGATGAAAATGCAAGTGCGAATCAGGAGTTAACAGCAAAATTCTAATTTTCTAATGAAAGGATCAGAACAAGGAGTTTCCAGAAAGAAAAGACTTATTTCTGCATCATATGTAGAAAAGAAAAACCATCTTTATAAGATATACTTATTCCTAAACATATCTTCACAGATATTTGCACCAAAACACATATGGCATAGGAAGAACGCCAGGGTAATAAATTGAAAGTAAAGTGTTTAAAATTTACCAGAGCAGATCTCAGTCGGTACCCAACACGCATGACATTCTGGAAATATTGAGCTTCGCATAGCACCCCCAACACCTGGAAAGATTGTCATCAACATCAATCACTCTGATGAACTCGTAGCCTAAAAGTCACACCCTAAACTACACAAAGTCAAAACCTATCTAACACACCCAAATATTGAGGGCTCAAGAGCAACAAACTCCAAAAGTACGATCAGGGACATCCCCTGTAGGTATTATAATCAATTTAGAGGAAAATTAGATCCAGCATGAAGAAGTAGAACAGGTAACAGTTTCACAAGTTGCGGTTTCTACTACGGACAAGAATTAGCCACGTCTAAGGAGGAAAGTCCAAATAGACACAGAGCGAGAGAGAAGGACTTCATTTCATACCACTCCAACAAAGATTGAGAACGCATAGATGTAACCCATCCAAGCTGGCTCATCTTGTTGCATAGACTGCATACAGTTTTGCAAACAGAAGGAGAGAAATTGTCAGATAAGAAAATTGAAACAATGTCAGGAGTCTAAATCTGCCAACAACATTTGGTAGACATGAGAGCGACTGTGATCCATATGAATGAAAGTTAAACAATATTATGTCAACTGGGTTCAGATAGTTCTTAGTTCACATAAGAGTACAAAAGAAAAATAAACAGGGAGACGAACAAACCTTTAAGAGTTGATTCAGTAAAAGAGGCCCCACAAATTGTGAGCAATCATTCCCAATCTGTAAATATAAATGTAAATAAATCTGTTAAATTACAATGATTTAGTCCGACAAAAATTGAGGACGCACTACTTGCTTCTAAATGTCTGTCACACCATGTAAATTATAAAGCACATCCTAAGGCATCAAGATTAACCAACATGATGCAGGCACCAGAGCCCATTGTACTTTAACCATTTCATAAGAATAAAAGAGAAGAACCCCAAAAAAGGTAGAAGAAAGTACCTTCCAAAATCCTCCCCACCAAAACCTACAAAATTTTAAAATAAAACATGTAATTTAAAAAGGAGATTTGCTTACGCAATTCATGAACCAGGAAAAACCTATCTAACAAATCTACAGTACCAAAAATATATTCCCTATCTTATATTAATCAGAGTAAGAAAGCTTCCAAGAAAAATTAAACTTTCAAAGAATGATTCATTGGCAAAAACACAAATTCTGCAATAATATGGGATTGTATTAAGCTTCTGAAGTGAGAAACTAACATTAAATTAGTAGCAGCATGCTTTCTACACATACCATAAACCTGACGGTTCCTTTTAGAGATCACTAAAGTATCTGTGCATCATAGTGAAAGCCAGTACTATCTAACCATACTCAAAAGAGATGAGAACACAGAACGATAAGGTAAGGATGGCTCTCTACCTTCCTCCCAGACTACTGTTTAATGCTCGCAACAGCCATGGCTGCGGCTTTTGTAGTTCCTTATCCCAGGACTGCTGGAAACTAAAAAGAATACAGAAAATATAATATACAGAGAAGTCAGTCACATACATTTTAAGAGATTTCATTCTAATCAATGTTAGAAGTACCTCATGAACAGAGTTTCAGTCTGATCCCAAGTGTCCAGATGCCACACATCCTTCTCTGTTAGAGGCCTTTTAGATCCCATAGTCATCAAGGGATTCATCCATGAGAAGAAGATTTCTGTGGCCAACCAAGGAAAATGAAAGAAGGGAACAAAGGATTAAGAATGACGTTTAAGTGCGCAAAAAGTAGCCAGAGATGATGTCTGCAAATTCTGATTACCAATTAAACAGTTTAGCCAGGCGACCAAATGAAAATAATGTGGACTGACTTACTGTCAAATATATTTGCATGCCTCTCTGGACATACTTGTTGTCCCTCAGAAATCTCTTCATACTCATAATCATTCACAGTTTCACTCCGCAGTGGCATGTAGCCAGGGTAAGGATCCAAATTGGGAAGATGCAGAAACAAGAGAATTCCAAACAGAACCTAAAGTTAAACCAAAATTCACATCTTAAGTTGTTATAGGAAAAACAAATTGTCTAATTTAAACATAGCACATAACAAAGATCTATAACCTTTTGTATTCTAGGATTTTGGACTCTTAAAAGAAGTCTAAGTAACTCACCTGAGTTGCCACCTCGCTAATGTAGAGATACAGTACATAACTGCAATGAAAACGACGAATGAGATCACCCTGATAAACCAGACCAGAAAAGAAGAACGTGACTTGCATAAAACCATAAACATCCAAAATTTACTAACCTGCTATAGAACTGTTTGACTGATAGAACAAGATTAAGCAAGACCGCGTCCCCCACAAGAGCATATATGACAGCAAACCTGACATACCAACGGAGTTCGCGGATGTAAATCTTAGTCTCCAAGAAAATCATGATCATTGCAGAGCCCCAAGCAAAAGCTTTGACACCCAAGCCAAATGCCTGGCAAAGAAATCACACAAAAAACATTATCTTTAAGGCAAAACATACATAGCAAACAAAAAGATAAGAATTTGCTTGAAATGAAGAAGAAGAAGAAAACGCACCTCAAAAGGAGGAAGTCCAGTTCCATCCAAATCCAAAACTGAAACCCCCATGATCAATCTGTACAATGGCTCAGCAGTAGCATAAGCAGCCAACAGAGCTAAGAAATAGCTATACAAATTGGACCTTAAGCAGAACCTCTCCACCTTGTCATTCTTCAAGGTGAGCCATATACGATAGAGGCACAGAACCAACATAACCAGATGCGAAATGCCGAGTACAAAAGAGTCAGTAACACAAGGCGTGTAAGCACCAAATGCATTATCCACTTGTTTAGTCCAAACACCATTAGCCACCGGCTTGCAATACCACTCCAACGGCTCAAACCCCATCTTTTTCCCTTCCTACGTTAAAGAACCCTTCAGACACAGTGCATCACAAGTAACCACACCAATTCTTTAACCTGCAAAGAAATTCAAGAACATGATAATAAGCTTTTAGTTCCGAGACCATAACAACAAAAATCGGAAATCTTTATTACAGAAAGACAAAACAAAAAATCGTAAATCAATCATCATGTGCTCAGTGAGATGAAATGGACCCAGAGTGAATATGATAATAAAAACATTCGCGCGCAAAAGAGGGAAATTGAATTAAATCAATTAAGTGGATGCAGAATCATTAAAAAGGGATAGAACAGTGATAAGCAATAAAGCAAGAACAAAACAAAACAAAAAAATATATATAAGATTAAAGGAGCTCAAAAAAATGATACGAATCCATAATCATATTATCACGGAAAGGCTTCGCATTTAATACGTAATCGTGTAAAAGAACAAAAAGTTGAAATCTAGAAAACTCAACTATGAATCCCACTTTCTAGGAAAAAGATGTAACAGAGAAAAAGGTAAGAGAAAAGCAGACGAAGAAAGGCTCAAAGACAGAGAAAAAAAGAAGCTTTATACCCGAAGATTTGCCAAAAAAACAAAAACTCAAAAGGGATCTTATGTACTCATACGGGCCTGATGAGTCTCTCTTTGATAGATTCCCAGAGATTAAAGAATATTTTGAGAGAAAGAAAGATAGAGAAGAGAGTGAGACGTCACCGTATACGAAGCAAAGATCCAAATTTATGAACGAGGACGCAAGGGAATGGATCGGGATGGCCTTTTTATATTTACTGGATGAAAGTTTTATTCCCACTATTCTTTATATTTTTTCAATTTTTTTCCTTTCTAACATTCTTCTTGTCATTTTCTTTTGTTAATTCTATAAATAATTAAATATTTGTTTCCTGTTATATCGGTATTTTTTTCTGTATCAAATATAAGAATTACTTATTTTCATATTATATTCAGCAAATAAATATTTGTTTATAGTAAAAGTGCAATCAACTTTGACCTGTGTTTCTAGAAGAAAAAAAATACAGATAAATAGTGCTACGTGTGTATATTTCGTAAAATAAATTTTATGTGGAAAAAGTTAGGTGTCCTAATCTTATAATTTATAATATTGAATTTAAGGTAACAGTGAAAGAATTTATTTATTTTGATAAAAAATAGTGAAAGAGTTTTACTTCAGTGTTATTTGATTGGTATTTGAATTTAGTGCTATGTTTGGAAAAATATAGTAGTGATTTTGATTACTTTTAATTTTGAAAACAAAATATCATATAAAAAAGACAATCGGTTTTACGATGATAAAATTAACTAAACTCAATTGTAGTTCGTTAATTTTCATTTTTCACAAACACCCAAATAATTTATCATATCACGTGATTTCTGAAAAGGTTTTTTTCCACGTAGGCAATTTTCTGCTGTTCACGTCTCAAAAAAAAAAAAAATTGACGTGCAATGAAAATAAATACCCAATGTTTATATTTTTAGTGTCTTTACTGTTGTTGATGTTCGGACAAAGACTTGTCTGTTTTTTTTTCCATACGCGAATCTACTAAAACTCAAAAAACAAAACAAAAATCTGCTATATGAGGTTGATTTTGCATGCAATTTAATTGACAAAAAAACTATTAAAATTCTATAAAGCTCCAAAGGTTTGCTCTCGTCTGTCATCTTACCCGGTGGTTGGCGATGTACGTGTGCTGGCGCATCCGAGCATGTGGTGGGTGAGAAGCCAAGGGTATTTTTAGTCTTTTTCTATAATCCAGGCCACACATACAAATTTATTTTATACTATAGGAATATCATTTCAGCACAACATGGCTACGCTTTATAACCAAATAATAATAATAATAATAATAATAATAATAATAATAATAATGTTTAGTAACGGGAAAAAAAGAAATGTGATAGAATCCGTTAATAAAAAACCCCCGACCCAAAAAAAAAAAAAACAAATTGGGACCCTTACTTCAACCCAAATCTAAGATCTACTTTAAAATTCTACCCAAACATACAAATTAAACCTTTTTCTTTACACAAATTAAATATTGTTCTGAATTTATATGTATTTTGACAAGGCTCTCCTCTACTTTTTAATTCTCTTTTCAAATGTAACGGTGTAGTTGTCATCGACATCTCTACCGCCCGTGTCATTATCGTTTAAATCAGATATCCAAATTTCTAAAACAAGTTAATTACATCAAATCTTAATCGCTAGCTAATAGCTATAACTCAATTTCAACTTGAATTCTATACCACATAAGATTATATGACCAACAGAGAGAGAAAGTGACTAAGATACCTTGTCAAATACAGCCACAGTTCCTCAATATGCTTTTTCGACATATGTGAAGAATTTTTGGGTTCGGAACGAACCACGTCATTTAAATTTCTGCCATTTCGTTCAAATGAAATCAAGATCCACGTAAGCGAGCATCTTTTGGCTTCGGAGATCACAGTAATGGATTATCTTTGGTCACTTTTGCTGACATGTCAAGTGATTATTGGGTTTTATCTCCGGATGAGGTTGCTGCATCTCAACGAGTAAGGCCACTGGCCCACTAGGCCCATTGGGGCTTTTATATGATTGCTTGAAACAAAAGGGGTGTAAGTCAGTGCAGTGGAACAATGGAAACAATGATGGAATCAGTGAAAAATGGTGAAGACAAACATCATCTGATTAAAACTGGTGGAATTGAATAAGGATAATCCATCTTTAAGGGAGATTAAAATGTGTAGAGGTGTCAGTTGGACATTTGTCCATGATTTTGTCCATGACCAACACTAATATTGTCCAATTGGACATGTCCAAATTTGTCAATTGTTAAATATGGACATAACCAGATGGACAGCGGATCGACCATGGACAAAATATAATTAAAATTTTTTTTTTTGGAAAAAACACTTGCGGGATAATTTATATCTTGCCGTTTTTAGTTTTCTGATTGAAATTGAAGATTTTTATACCTGTTCGGGACAAATTGTGTCTCGTCGTTTTTGGGTTTTTCGATTTGTTTTTCCCTCTTAAGCTCTTGGTTCTATGTGTCCTAGTTGAATTTGATTTCACTGTTGGTTGTGCTATTTGTAGTTTTGTTTTAATGGTTGTGAGTCTTAAATCATTGGAATTAGATGGCTCAGAGTTTTTGTTCTTATGTTTGTTTACGCAAGCTCTCAATGCTCTATTTCTTGAATTTGGGTATAAGCTTTTCCTCTATATTGGATCTTGTTGCTTGTGTGTCTTCGTTCCTTTTTCGTCTTCGTTCCTTCGTCTGATAAAATTCTTTGATTAGCTAATTTTTTTGATAAAATTATTTGAATTAATACTTTGATAGTTAAGGTTGAAATAGTGATTGGAAATTGTATAATTGACATAACTTATAAACTATGTAGAATTTAAGTGTCTGGTAATAGTTTGTTCTCCTTTTTAAAGGATAAAACTTGTCAATATTGAATCTTAAAATATTGTTAACCCAAAGAAATAGTTTTTCCATATACTATAATAAACGACTCATAGTTCTAATCTTAGTTAGAAAACTGTTTAGAATTTTAAATTTAAGGTCTTTGTTTTGTTAAAACCTTATTTTGAATTCTAAATCTTATAATTTAAGTATAATTATTGAAGTTACAAAACACTTAAGTGTTTTGTTTTATTTACTGGACGTACGCGTACAAGTCTAGTTGGACATGGACTTTATTGGACTTGGTTAATTTTTGTCCGCTGTCCAATCGGACGGACAAATTATGTCCAAACAAAATAAATGTCCAATTGGACATGTCCAGTTGGGCTTGGACAGACCATCTGACAGTTGTAAAAATGTGTGATTCTATAGTTTATCTTTTTAGCAGCCGGGAATTCACTCGTAACACTTAATACCAATAAAATTAATCATTTTACGAAAATAATATTGTGATTTGCTTATGTTGTTTTCACTTCTGCCATTTGCGGGTAACACTAAATGTTGTTATTACTCAAAAGAGATTGATTATAAGTTCAAAATATTCACCCATAACCATTTTTTGTGAATGGGGTTCCTAGTTAAGAATAAAAGCTTTTATGAATGTTTGTTTCAACAAAAAAAATGTTTTACACTTAGTGGCTAAATGCACAAAGATGCAAACTTAGTGTATCTCCTTCATCAAACCTAGTTCAGATTGTATAGTTTACATGTATATGGTTCTTAATTTAAATTTACATCATACCCAAGACTGATCGAATTATTAATGAAAAGTTCAGCCTAATTGAAATTCGCGATAGGATTAACACTGGTCAAAATCTAAAATTAATAATCAAAGAAAGAAACCAATCTATGGATATATGAAAAATTTATATAAACACTAAGGATAAAGCCTAGAAATCATAATTTAAAAGTTTTCAGTAACATTTATGAAAATTTCATATTATAAATTTCTAGTTGTCCGTAGGAAAGTGATGTATGGATCTAAATTTATACTCTAATTCTTTTATTTTATTTGTACTTTCAACTTTTTGCACATTAATTAAAAAATGTAATTTTCAATTTTGTCCCTCAACACACTGTCATTGCAGTAAAATAATAAAGATACAAATTTAAATTTTATTTTTAAAAATGCATTAGAAACCAAAACTACAAAACAAATTTTAAAATCACAACATTTAAAATGAAAGTAGAGGAAGTTGTACGTGAACAATTACCTTTGTGCTAAAAACCTTTGATTTACTCGCGACAATTATCAAAAATATAACTTCCCGAGATTTTAACATTTGTTGATATTATCATATTGAGTGTAGATTAATATATACCTTAAATGATCAAGCATGTATATCTATGAAATTACTTACAGTACATATATTGATCAATAATTTGACATGCATAGTATTGGGAAAGCACAATACAACTCTTATTTATCACGGCCACCTTATTTATGTTAACTAAAACGTAAAAAATGAGTTTTTACATGTGACTGAGAAAAAAGTAAAATAACTATGAAATTGTTTGATTTGCTAATCTAATCAAAGATTATATATATATATATATATCAATCGAATGATTTCTACATTATTAATACGTGCTAGCTAGTGTTGTTGTTACATACATAATAAATGTTGTTTATAAAAAAAAAATGAATCAACTGTTGCTCTTAGAATACACTAAATGTAAAAATTACAGAAGTGCCAAAGATTCAGTGAGAAACACATCGCCATTTGCTAAAAATACGTACTTATTCACACATGGGTGAATCTTGAAATATTATTTTATTAGAGACAGAGGAATAAACAATTTTAGGATTTTGTCAATTTTAGGGTTGTTTTTTTTCTTTTATCAAAGCAGATAGTTTTACTTGTTTGAAGTAGATGCCAACAGTATGGTCTGGATTTCGTATCGACCAAATCCAAGGTGCTTAAAATTAGAATTATATGCCATGTGTCCACACAATCTTAGATGTTGGATTTACCTATACTCAACTCTACTAGTCTAATACTATAAGTGATTAATGCTTTTATAAAGCTTGTTTTCAACACAAAATCTAAACCAAATCGTAAAGAGATCTCTTTGTGGCAAGAAAAAGAAATAGACTCATTTACAATAAGAACGCATTTGATTTACACGCAGTATTCTTAAGAGTTAATTTGTGGGGTGGTCATATTTCTGATTATAACTAACAAAATGGCCATTATTTAAATTAAGCCAGGTGGATGTTACTTGGCGAGTAGTATACTTTATCTTATATCCTAATTAATTTGATAAAACGATAAGAACCAATAGAAATCATAGAACTAGTTATCATTAGAGCTGAGTATGAAGATAGCACCTGAAATATTCGCCTAGGCTCCTTTGTTTTTTATAGGTTTCTAGTTAGGTTTATACATATGTTCACTTGTAATTTTTAAATAGTATAGTATTAATTGTTTTGAATTATTTTTTAGATAATTTATGTTTTATTATTGATTTTTTATTATATTTAAAATTATGTTTTATATTTGAATATATTTATTAGAATTTTTTGTATGTGTTGCATACAGTCCCATAATTTTGCCCTGGTTATCGATCGTGTTTTATTGAATATGTATACTTTCGTTTGATATACATGTTGCCCTTGCAAAAGGAGAAACGTGGAGACTAAACAGAAAAGGTCACTTGACGAAAAAAAAAAGTCACTGTCTTAATTAATTATTAAATAATTATCATGGTATTTGAAACCCTACTCGTCTAACTCTTGCCAAATTCCAGATATGTAACAATGCCACACATGCCATGTGACCAATTTTAGGCGATGATATGGACCTTCTTGATATTTTTTAAAAATATATATTTGGTTAGTTTCCCAATTGATATCATATAAGAAAATCATTATAAGGATTATTAAAGAAAAGTCTATCTAATTTCTAAGTGTATATGTATATATCTATTATTTTATCAATCATTCTTATTCTCAAAGTTTTGGCATGCCCACAAGCAATCTCACTTGCCATGTCTTTCTTTTGTTTATATGTGTATATACGTATGACATATCTAATCAAGTATCTATGCATGCAACTATTTAAGAATACAGATATATGACTCAGATGGCATATCTAATCAAGTATCTGTGCAGGTATATATATATATATATAATTTTAACAAAAATGTATATATAAATTATATATATCCATGTATCTATTTCGTTATATATGGAACTGCTCTATAAAAATGTTTATATAAAATATCAATATTTGTTACACTTTGCGCTGCACTTTTTCAGTTGCACCCAACTTTCTTTAACTAATTCGTGGGGCCTTGCGTCTTGCCTTGTTGTATAGGATTCCAATTTCAATATTGCGTCCCTACAAATTATATTTCCAGTAGATTTGTTTAGAGAATATTTCAATTGTTAGAATTTACATTAATAATATTTTTCATTGGCTAAGGAAGAAATAATCATTAAAATTTTGGTTTTTTCACACACATTTTGGTACATAAAATCACTTTGATCGTATCATGACTCCAAATGACCCCCAGTGAAATCATACTCGAGCTTCCACTTCATTTTCTTGAGCATTTTTTAATCTGATTCGACCCCATAGCTACCATTCGCACAAGCAAGACATAAAAGGTACGAAAACATAGACATAAACAAACACTCAAAATAAACAAATAAACCATAGTTCGTTCCAAGGGAACAATGGAAGAGAAAACCATATAGTCTCCCAAGATAACTTTTCCAAGAATACTTCCTCTTTCAGCACTAATGTAGGGGAAGTGGTTCTTACCACAGTGGGATTACCAACATCAAAGAAGATAAGACTTTAGCTGAAAATCCTTCAAAAGCCTTGATAGAGTGTAGCCACGAGGATCGAGATGCATGATTTAGCAAACTTATATTTGAAAACTGCATAATATTACTCTGATTATTGATTTAACTAGTGTGTCTTTTTGTTAAAAAGATTATTTAACTTGTGTGTTGCTCACCAGCAATTTGAAGATCTGTAAACATCGATGATTACTTGGGAGATCCATTCGATATCACCAAACTAGGTGTTATGTCCTACGATATCACATTAGCAAAGTTAATGTTCAGGGTTTTTATTTACATCATTTCAATAACTGAGTTTACGAATATACTGTATCTGGGTTTCTTACTATGTTTCTTTTGGTAAAATACAGTAGACTACTGTATTTATTATTTATTATTTTATTATAAATACGCTGCATCACAAGGAAACAGTCAATCAAAATTGTCAGCAAAAAACAAAAAAATTGTCAGCCCAAATTTACAAAGTTCAGGATTTAATTTAGGGATTTTACAGAGAGATTTCCCGTAACTGGTGTGTTTTCTACACCAGGGATTTATTATTTTATTTGCCTTTGTAATTGACTATGAACCAAATAAGACATTTATTGATTTTCAATTTATGTTTGGACCCAAAAGCTGACGTAGCAGAAAACGGGACCCACAATTCCTAAATGTTGCCGCCTGTCCTCCTCACATCCTATGCTTTTATTAGCGCCACTGTGTTTAGTTTAATCTCTTCTTATCTCTATATGATCCCATCTTTAATATTATGTCTTTAATGGACCCTCGTTTTTGTAATTACTACTCCACAAGTTAATGCTTTCGTTAACAATATACACCATCCATTTCTAGTAGAATATATTACGATTTCAAAACAAAAACTAACGGATTAAAATAAATCTTCTGTCAAGCTTAGAAAATAAGATTCGAGGGAGAAATAATTGGAGTGATGTGGGGAACTGATCCGTACAAAACTTGGACCCTACAAGATATAGTACGTACAAGACAGAAGTCATTCCGATGTAAAGTAAGTCGGGGTACAAGGTTAGAATATAGTTAAACTGGTAACCAAACACTTGGCTAAGAGTTTGATAACGGAACAGTTGTTGTCTTTAGGAACCAACGAGGAAGGGAATATCTCTCTGGGTTTATTTTATTAAACCAGCGTCTACAGAGGAGTTATATTTTGTCTCTTGCCTCTTTGGCTGGTACAATTTAACTACGACTTTGTCCCTCCTCCACCGAACATCAAAGATTATTTCTCCACATTTTTCAATATTAGTTATAGTGGAAAGTAATTGAACAGAGTAAAAGATGTTAGTGTATGATTAAGTCTCATAATTTTTTGGAAATAACATATTTAGGGAAAGAGATCTATCACCCTAGAACAATTTTGTTTGCGCACTACAAGAAAATTATTGTTGGGAATTTCAAATCTTAATTAAGTAGTAGGAGTATGTATGTAAAAGACTCACTAATTTTAAATAGTTTTATGTCAAATATCCCTGAAAATTGAGATATTATCCGAGTATACTTACCTCAAATAGAGTGATCTATATAGGATTTGATGGCTATGTAAAAACAAAGAATTTGGTTCAATCATATACTCGTGTTATGAATCTTATACGAAGTCATTAAATTTTTGAATTAATATAAAATGGATCAACCCAACTATTTTCGATTTGTTTTCACTTAGAAACATATATATGAAACTTCAGAGTCATAAAGAACAATGATTCTTACTTAATCGAATACAAGTGTTTTTGTTATTACATTATACCCAATCAAAACAAATATATAGTGTATATATATTGTTAATTGTATATATTTTCTTGCATAACGATTTCTTTAGAAAGCGTGTTTTAGGGTAGCTAAGGAGAGGGCCATATATATTCATGCGCCAAATGAAATCACCAGCGTTGTTTTGTGCATATTTATGTCTGTCTTTTTTATGGCTTGTGAGAGAAAGCACGTTTTCATATAAATTGTGCATGAAACTTAGGCTACGTTTCCTCTCTATTTCCCATTCATTTAAATTCAACACTTTCAAGCGTTATCGATACTTCTTCAACTTTTGTGATTCGTTTTCTCTACCGCATTTCAGAAATTGAAGTCAGGAAAGTATTCTAGAGTCATATGCATACTTCTCATGCTTTATTATATAAACAAACCCCGGAAAGTGTTGGTTTAAATCAACTTGTGGAAAAAATCAATCAAAATCGAATATCAAAAAAGTTGTTACAGTAATCATCTAATCGGCAATGGTTTCAGAGTAATACGTCTAGCTACATTCCCGTGTCATAATTTATGAAGGTTCTAAGATGCAGAAAACTAGTTGTAAATTGTAATACGAATATATGATATACTAACTATGTTTTAGGAGGTGACACTAAATAAATATATATATATATATATATATCAAGATAAGATGTCAGATTTACTTTGTCAAATTGACCAAACACGAAGCTAACATAAAACAATATTTTGGGTTCAGACCTAAAACATAGAACGTAACATAATACGAAGCCACACAAAGCCAACAACATCCTAGTATATAGGTTGGGTCCCTTCTAGCCTTTGGATCGTCTTTAATGATCATTGGGTATGTCCTGAGTCGGTATAAATATAGAGGGTCCAACACAAAACGGTAAAATTTTGTTTTTATATCGATCAGAAATTAAAAAAATGATAATACCATATCTCTAATTCTCTATTCTACATCTAATTAACTGATTACATACGATATTATACACATTGTAGGCTTGTAGCATACTCTTGTCTTTTATACGTGATCATAGAATATAAAATAAGGAAAAATAAAAAAACAAGACCATCTCAAAATTCGCAAATTAATCCATCTGTTGTATGAATAATAACTATTTCTAAATTCTAACCTATAATATATAAATTTTAACTTTACAAAATCTATACATGTCATCATTTGTCAACCGATATATGAATAGTCAGTCTCAAAAAAGCAATCCGTAATTACAATTTTGCACCGGTAGCTATATCCTTCGGGGAAATAAGAAAAACGATGGCAGGAGAAGCTACTGTTACATCTTGAGGCACGTAACAACATCCCACACGTGCCATAGCTACTTACAAGTTACGTCATCAAGTGTTCTTTCATTTCTCTGTTTACCTTTCCCACGCGTTGAATAGTGCAATAAAATAAAACCTTGGTCTTAACCACAGTTAAAATAATAAACCTCAGTAACGTCTTTTTACTGTTACGGCCTCTTTTTTATATAACCTCATACGCATAAATACCCTCACCAACTCTCTCGCCCTCTCCAAACTCCACATTTCTCCTTCTTCATTCTCTTTCAACTTCTGAAAACTTCTTCTTCTTATTCCTCTCAATTCTATACTCTAAAATTCAGCTCTGCAGATCAAAAGAATTAATGCCCATTCAACGAGACTATCCTCTGTTGAATCTCTATTACTAGTCTTCTGTTTTCAGATTCCAGTTTTTTTTCTCTGTTTAGCTTTGAACTCATTTCTTGATTTTCTTCTATTTCCCGAAGATGATACGAGATTCAGACGGTGAGATGAGTTTAGAGACGACGAACTCTCCGATAAGCTCCGGAACAGAAAGTTGCAGCAGTTTCAGCCGGTTATCTTTAGACGCGCCGTCACCAACCACCACGGTTATCCCCGAGGAAGAAAGTGTCCTCTCTCTCAAACCACACCGATCCTCCGATTTTGCTTACTCACAGATCCGACGGCTACGAAAACACGGACTCACTTTCAGAGATTTTCGCCTCATGCGTAAAATAGGAGCTGGTGATATCGGTACAGTGTACTTATGCCGTCTCGCCGGAGACGAAGAAGAAAGACGGAGTTCGTATTACGCAATGAAAGTGGTGGATAAAGAAGTTCTTGCGATGAAGAAGAAGATGCACAGAGCTGAGATGGAGAAGAAGATTTTGAAGATGCTTGACCATCCGTTTTTGCCAACTCTATACGCCGAGTTTGAAGCTTCGCATTTCTCTTGTATCGTTATGGAGTATTGCTCCGGTGGAGATTTGCATTCTCTCCGCCACAAGCAATCTCACCACAGATTCTCCCTTTCCTCCGCCAGGTCTAAATAATTTTTAACCTTTTATATGTATATAAATGATATAGTACAATGTCAGAATTATTTAAAACGTTATAAAAGAAAATAATTATCGTCGCCAATGAATATGGATTTTTATTGCATGCAATGAGTCTGTACATATTTTGTTATCTTGTTCTGTAAGAACTGACTTGTTTATATCATGTCGGTCTTTTTCAGTTCTTTGAATTTTTTTAAAAAATTTGTTTTTCTACCCATCACAAGAACAATTATCCAGATTTTGTTTTTATTACCAATAAATTTTACCTTTATTATATGTTATAATTGAGTGTGAATTTTTTTTAATTTTTGTTACAGATTTTACTCGGCCGAAGTTCTAGTGGCTTTAGAATATCTACATATGTTGGGCATAGTCTACAGAGATTTGAAGCCTGAAAATATTTTGGTCAGATCGGACGGTCACATTATGCTCTCTGACTTTGACCTTTCGCTATGTTCCGATTCGATCGCAGCCCTTGAATCATCTTCATCATCACCAGAGATTCTCCAACTCCGCTCCCCTCGTCGACTCACTCGCCTTGCCAAACTATTCCACCGCGTATTGCGTTCCAAAAAGGTTCAAACGCTCGAACCAAACCGTCTCTTTGTAGCTGAACCGGTTAACGCCCGATCCGGTTCATTCGTTGGTACGCATGAATACGTGGCACCAGAAGTCGCCTCAGGTGGGTCCCATGGGAATGCTGTTGACTGGTGGGCCTTTGGAATATTTCTCTACGAGATGATATATGGCCGGACTCCGTTCACCGCGCCGACTAATGACGTCATCCTCCGTAACATTGTTAAAAGACCGTTGACTTTTCCCACCGATTCGCCGACGACGATGTTTGAGCTTCACGCCCGGAGTTTGATTTCGGGGTTGCTTAACAAAGATCCGACCAAACGACTTGGGTCACGGCGAGGCGCGGCGGAGGTTAAAGTGCATCCTTTTTTTAAAGGTCTCAATTTTGCGCTCATTCGTACACTTACTCCGCCGGAGATTTCCTCCGATGTCAAGAAGCCGAAGAATTTAGCAACGTTCGGTGGTAGAAGTAGCAAACCAGCGGCGTTCGATTACTTTTGAAATGAACGGTTGAGCTTAGCGCCACGTGGTAGGCGGTTCAAGTCGGTGCCAGAATTTTTGGTGATCATGTACATATTATTCTCTAGAAGCTGTCCTTTTAAAAATCTGGCCTTATTTTTTTTTCGTTAATCTGATTTTATATATTGAACTTAGCTGACTTTAAACGCGATTTGTACAACTAGCTGAATAAATTTAAATTAATCTATCAATAATTATCATTATCAAGACTTCGGAACTTGGGCACATTTGTAGACTATATATTTAACAGCCTATGACAGTTAATTGATATGGCAATATATAATTGACCATTTGGTCAACATTTCTTACCGTTTTGTTAAAAACTTATTTACACCGCAATGGCAAAATACTAAATGGGAAAATAAAAGAATTATTTATTTTATATTATAACTCACCACGCCTAGACTTTTTAATTCGGTATTCAAAATAAAAGAAGATTCTTCTTTTGACAATTACACATGAAGTCAGATATTCTCTTTATTTTTAACCTTTACGGGTCTTTTGAATATCAACAAAGGAAGAAAAAAACGTTATCCATAAGGGTAGGAATCTACTTTACTTGATCCGACCAGTTCCATGATCTCTTCTGCTTCTGATTCGATCTTCCGATTTTAAATTGAGAAACTATAGACTCTAAGCCAATTTGTCTTTTGTTTGATACTACAAAGTATGAAATGCGTTCTTCTAGTAAATCCGTTCAAGCTTATATAAATTGGTATCATTTTGTTTAATGCGATTAATCGATTTTATTCTATATATTCGTTTGACCGCCTATTCTAGATTTTAGTTGTCAGTTCATATTATAAGATTACTCTTAAAACCAATATAATTTGGCTAGTATTAAACATATATGGTAGGTTATAATACTATTTCACAAGAGTTGAATACAATATATCTTGATGCCAAAATATCACTTCAATAAAAAGTAATATAAGCGTTATAAGTGTATGGACCGAAGATATCCAACATCGAAATATTCGGAGAATGTATTTTAAAGTATGAATTTTAGAGAGTGGGTGAATAATTCAGCTAGATTTTTTGGGCATGTTTGAAGCATGTCCCAAAGTTTATCCATTGCATAATGTAACAATCTAGAAACTACCAAAAAGGCCGTTGAACTTTAGATTGCGTAAAGAGAATTTGTCTGCAGACCAATGTTCATCAAATATAAGAGTGCAAACTAAACATAATTAAAAGAAAAGAGATATAGAGATGGTTTGTCTGTCTTATAAGTAACACAGACAATATAGGGACTTGCTCTAGTTACATTCACCAAGTCGGAAATTAATGAAGTTAGTACGTTGTTCAACTTCAATCAACCAACCAACATTGTAGTTGTTGTTCCATAGTGACCAAAAAAGAGTATAAAACTAATAAGTGTAAATTAATACAGGATGTCTTATTTACGAGGCTTTTAGGACTACCATCAGTATTAACTTAATTATGGAAGTACAAGTGACTACCATGAAAATGTCTTATATACAAGTGATTATTTCATAATTAGAAATTAGAATCACCATAAGTACACTACCATGAAAATGACCTAGTGACTAATTATTGTTAGTAACAAGAAAAGGAAAAACAGAAAATAATAAAGCTGAAATATCAATGATTAGACAATTCAATACAACTTGTTTTGGACATTGCATAGAAGTTTTGTCTCTCCTAAAATGTGTAAACATGGACCACACACAAGCTTACCGTGCTGTTATTAATTAAAATTAAATTTTGTCACAATAATTACCACGAGCTTGAAATAACTAGATAATGATGATTTTACTGTTCGCGTTTTGAAAAGAATAAAATAACATTTAACTAAAAAGTCAAAGTCTTCTTATTGGGAGAGGTGTTTTTCGCAGAACCGAGGTTTGTAACTTGTCATTATTCCCTTCTCACTTGCTTACATGGACCCAAGAAACTTACCATGCAGTTAATAATACTACTATTATTAATGAATTATGTTGTTTCCTTTTTTTTATTGATGATGGAATTCATTAAGTGTATTTTAAAATATTTTACTATTTTCAAATACGTACATACCAAATTAACACCACTTGGGTGTGATTATGAGTAATTAATGGAAATCCTTTCCAACTTTCAAGATGAATTTTCTTATTTTTTTCTGTGAGAAAAATTACTCTACATTATATTAAAAATTTCTTCTGCTCTCTACCCACTTTCTTTATATACTAAACTCTAAACACTATATGAAACATTTATGTCTTAAACTCTTGATGCCTTTGCAGTTACTGACTGGATCTATTATCCAAAGTTTAAGAGGTATATTGTAAGTTATATATATATATATTGGGAAATCTAAGGAGCAGAACAAAATTAGTTGCTCAGAAATGATGTAGAAGTATGGCTACTATCACTTATAACTTGATTTATCTGCAATAGCTTCACACATATTAGAAGACTCAAATCACCAACTGATGTAAGTTTTTCTGGATAATAAGTCTACATTCATTGATCCAAATCCTATTTTCTGTTACCATTGTCACACAGTTTATAACATAAAAACGGGTAAGCCTATTATATTCTTACTGACTAGGACAATTGATATGATGATATTCTGAATAAGCTCTTCATGATCATGATCATGATCTTTTCACTCTTTGTTTAATCGAATGTCAGTTTCAAATTTTCATTTTCTTCCAGACAACTCGATTTAAAATCTTGATGGGATATTATTAGTAAGACTACACAGTTGCTCGATATTAGAACAACTAGAATTGGTTAGAGGTCAGTTAAGATTACTTTTAGAACACTGTAAGATACACCTGTTCAGTGACTATTTCAGGTTTGTATACAAAGAACTGCACTGATTCTACTAGTTACAGACTTTACTAGTTACTGAAAAATATCATTTGATATATTAATAGTTCTTGTTCATTTCTATCTTTGGTACATGATTGAAACTTAAGATTTGTCTATCGGCAGAAGACACTGTTTTGTAACTGATATGCTGATAATTGATAACTTGTATATTTATTTGATAAACTCATTCGTCAGTACTACACAAATACAAATAGTAGGTGATCGGATATATCTATATGTATGTTAAATAACCATTTCTTGAATCATCGGTATAAGCTTGTGAACAATAGAAATGAATGAATACAAAACAACTGTAATTTAATAATTGAAAACATAGAATTATATGATTTGTTTGATCTTAATTAATATAAATAAAACAAAGAAGAGAAGTGTGACAACACATGGTATGTACCCAACAGCACAAGGGACAGCTTCACCAGTCTGATAGATGCCACTGTCCCGTTCTTGTCCTCTCTCTGCCCCACCAATAACTACTTTATCTTACTTCATTAGTAATATTCCCAATTATCTCATAATTTAATCATAATAAAATAACATGGGAGAAATAAAATAACAGCAGCTCTTTTAATATACCCATGTTTGACCCTGTAGTTTACTGTTAAGAAGTGCGTAGAGGGTGGCAAAACTTACCATCAACAAATAATTAGTAATGATCGGAAATATAGTGTAGAAGTAAAATTAAAGCTTTCTGTGCAGCATTAACAAAAAGTGTATTATACATAATTCGATGATAAATTTAAATTGTGTTACAAAAATGAGGATACCTGTTTTCGGCATTGCTTACTATAAGTCATTATTAAAGTGGTCTATATCTTATTAAAGCGATAGAACGTTACCAATCAAACTTATTTTTTTTTGTTTGATAAATACCAATTAAACTTATTGTTTTGTATTACAACACAAAAAAAAACCTGAACCGTCAATTATATGTTTAGCATGTTATGCACATATATAAGAAATTAAATAGTCATGGATTGTGCTGTAAGCGGAACACGAAATTTGATTGTTATGAAAAACAGAATGTAAACCAAGTGTATTTTTATTTATTTTAAAAATCTAATCGAGCTGTACAATACTGTTGCCACAAAAGTAGTCGCAGTAGAAAACATAGTTTTACAATGCAAAAGAAAAGCCCGTATCCGAAAGATATCAAAACTCGAAACAGAAAATATCACTCAGAGTATGTACATGAAGGCACAAGAGTATTGCAATTGAACAAAAACTATGTACATGAAGGTACAAGAGTATTGCGTATTTTTATAAGTTCCGAAGATATGACTGCTTAATCTCCGAAGGGACTAACTTTCAAACAAAATCATCGAATCGAATCCGCTAGAAGCTTAACGAAATAAACTGCAATTGTAACGATGTAGCTTTTGAAATTGAGTATTTGCATACATGGAAACGTGTTAATCAATCAATACAGTACTGAAAAAATCGAACAATAGCATGTATTGTTAACATATTGTACGTATCTCATTCAAATCTTGTTTGTTTATGTGCATGCATGTCTTTTAATTGCTGATTACATATACACATCTACTCAATTACCCATAGAGGCGATTATTCTCGTCACTACTATACACATGGAATAACATACACACATTTATCAAAAAAAAAAAAAATACACACACATTACATATATATATAATATATTTAAAAGATTAGGTGCCACGTGGCGATCAGTACACGTTCCCACTTTGAAATTCTGTTCCAATTACTTGTGGTTGTGGAAGTAAATTATGTCGCAGAAAAAGGTTGCGAGATTTCCAATTAGCCAGTCATTTATTAACGGTCATTAAAACAAGCATCAAATTAAAGTTCTTAGTGCTTTGAGATAACTTTTCCCTTAATTTTTCTAAAACTAAAAATAAATAAAATACAATTTTAAACAGAAACATAACATCTTTAACCAAAAAACCAAAAATAGAAATAATAATAAACGAAATGCAGGTAGACTAAATAAATCGAGAGGAAGAGATGTTGAAAAAAATGACGCCGCATATAAAGTTTCGTTGAACGAATAGTTTAAAGTCGTGAGTTGTGACGTTAGGCGCGTGCGGGTCACCGAAACTTGTGCCTAGTCAGACCTTGTGGTCTAGTCTTACGTGGTCTACGTCTGCCAGAATTCAGAAACAATTAAAACTATTCATCAGTCTTGGTGCCTTGTTTTTTTATATTGATTTGGTCCCTATAAATAAATATTATCGTCCTTTTGTGAGTTTGAACTTTGAACAATTAAATTAAGCACTATAATAATGTATAGAAATACAGGATATTAGGTTAAAATAGATCTGTGATAGATACCGTAATGTCTATGATGTGTCTGGTCAGACTCATTTAATATTGGTACAGACCACATTAGCCAATTGCTTCTTCTTCTTCTTTTTGTTTGTTTGTTGAATGTACCCAGTGGAGATCAGATATACATAATTTTAGATATCAAAGAGAAAGAAATGGATAAAAAATCAAAAGAGCAATAAGCAATATTTACCAATAAGCGAGCGATGTTTTTGTATTAACAGTCTTTTACTGGTCCACTGTTTTATTCTATTATGGGAAAAACGGGATCGAACCCTACATAGCTTCGGTTTTTTATATATCTTAAACTCATCGTAATCTGATAAGTTATAACTGAAGATTCAAGAAATAAAACGTCTTATATATTTTTTTTCTTAAATGTAAATAAACGTGAAATTAGCTACATAAAAAAAATGTCTATACCATCTACAGTTTAAGAAAAGAAAAAAATTCATCGACCTTATGAATGGATAGTGTTTGTCAAAAAAAAAAAAAAAAAAAAAATCAACACGTAACATGGAGTTGATAGCTCTACCGTTGACCTTTAGTAGGTTTCTTTTGGGAGGATAACCATATCGTGGGTTTGAAGCTTACGTACCTATCACGGAGAGAAGACTAATTTACAGTGTTCTGCGTCCGAGATTAAGAACGCAAGGTTGACCAAAAAAAAATCCAAAATGATACAGAATTTAAGAAAGACATTTTTGTGTTTCTTCTTGTAAATATTTGTTAGACAACAAGAAACTTCTAAGCCCAAGAGGCTTTAGTTCTGGGCTTTAGTTAGAAATATAAAGCCCATCGACTTCCCCGACAAATTTAGCGTTCTAACACCGGCGCGTGTGTCGGGAAAACTACAGATTTCGCCTTAATGAGAATTTCAATTTGTTTATACGCAGGAGATAAATGGATAAACCCCAAAACTCAAAAGTGAAAAACTTTTGAAGCCAAAACCCTTTCAAATTCAACTTCCATAAGAAAGCTCGACCTATCTCCTACATAATCTCAAAATCCTTCGCTACAGAATCTACTGGTTAAACAAAAAGGTTCGTTTTTTTCTTCTTCTCAAATTCGAGTGTAGAAATGCTTAAAGATCGAATATTTTTGCCATCGAAAAGTTGTTGGATTATGTTTTTGTAATCTGGTGTTGTTATGGTACTAATTCTAAGCATAACTGAATCTAATGTATTGCATAATGTGTGACTAGTTTATGTAAATTATACAGTAGCGGAAGTAGAAGAGAGTGAGGTGTAATGGCGTCAATATCAACCACCACGACCTGGCTCTATCGAGGTTTCATCAGCTCTGTTTCTTTTATCCACTTTCAGTTTTCCCATTATTCAATTCTTATTCCGGTTTTTTTTCTCCGATAGGTAAATTATGCACTGAGAGTGGAAAGCTCAGTAGTTTTATTTTGCAGGTTAGTTCTTATTAGACATATTAGAAATCAAAATGCCTCATCTTTTGGTTTCTATTCAGAGCAATCTAGTTGAGATATAATGGACAAATTAGCTGGTTGTTTTGAACATGTAGAGGCGTGTAAAATGTGGATTTTCAAAGAGGACATTACAAGTTGGGCTTGCTTCTGGGGATCGGGTATTGCGACATTGTATCAAATGCAAGAAGGAGAATGAAGATAGTGAAAGTGAAGGAAGCTCTAAAAAGAGTGAAGAAGGATACGAGTATGTGTCTGTTGAGAGACCTCCTTACTATAGTTATATGGATTCTACTTCTGGAAAACTCGAGCCAGCATCCGGTGCTCGAGCTAGTATTCCAGGTGAGGACTATTGGCCTGAAGGAACTTCGAGTCGGGTTAGAGCTGCTAGAGCTCCTAAACCAGCTGGTGAGTCTTCGAGTTTTCCTTCATATGGTAAAAATCCTGGAAGTCGGAGAAAGAAGAATCGGAAAGCAACTGAGGAAACTGTGATTGTTGATACGAATGATGAAGTGTCGGATTCTGAGGATAGCTCTGAAGAAGAGGAAAATGAGTCTTCCAACGGGTTTGTTGTCTATAACAATGAATTTGAGAGGGAAGAAGAGGAAGAGAATGGTTTTGAATTAGATAAAAAGCTTGGGAGGCCACATCCTTTCATTGATCCTACAAAAAAGAAACAAATTGAAAAGACACTCACAAGCGATGAATCGTGGTGGAACTGGAGAAAACCGGAGAAAGAACAATGGTCAAGATGGCAAAGAAGACGTCCTGATGTTGAAACGGTTAGTCATTACAGTCATTTCGAGTTTAATTGTGCACGTATTTTCTCAACGTTTGATTTACTATGCTATTCTGTTTGTTGCAGGTTTTTCTCAAGGCAATGGCAGAAACAGGACAAGTGAAGCTCTATGGGGAAGAACCAACACTCACTGAAACTTCTCTTTATAGAGCAAGGCGGCATCTTTTCAAGGAAGAGAGGTATCATAATTAAACGACTTTCTAGTTAAAATATGTTTCATTAGGATTTTTATTGTGAGTTTTCATTTTCTCAGGCTGCAAGCTGAGCGAGAGAGATTAGCAAAAGAAGGTCCAATGGCTTTTTATTCTGAATGGGTAAAAGCATGGAAGAGAGACATTTCACGAGAAGCAGTACAAAAGCATTTTGAAGAGACAGGTGAAGATGAAAACACACAACTGATTGAGATGTTTTCTCATCAAACAGATCGAGAATACCGGATAATGATGGGAACTGATATTAGGATCAAGAGAGATCCTTTGGCAATGCGGATGAGGGAGGATCAAATCAAGCAAAGTATATGAAACTTTAATGGTTAAACTAACTCATCATAGATATTTAGTCTTTCCATTAAACTTTCTCGGTTCCTTGCAGTATGGGGCGGGGATCCAGTTTATCCGACGATTAACTACATTCAAGATCCCAATGCGGTTATGGATTTCAGAGGACCTGATTTTCATGAGCCAACACCGAATATGCTCTCTTATCTGAAGGAGGTTTTTAGTCTGCTTTGCTGAAAATTCTTTTCCTTTTCTTTCTTGGTCTGATTGTTTCCTTTGTTTCAATTTGATCAGAATGGTAAAGTCATATCAAGAGAGATGCATGAATCACTACTGGCGAAAGAGAAAACCGAGCAGCTCGAGGTGAAATGACCAGTCTTTCATTCTCTTTGACACAAGTCTTCTCAGTCAGAGATTTCAGAGTTTTTTGATAAGTTGTATGGATGCAGGTGCCTGACATTGATGATGCAATGGCACAAGCTGTTGATATAGGCGAAAACGATGTGAGCATCGTTGATTATTGCTTCAGATTCCCATTGTATCTTTGATGTTATGATTGATCTGTGACATCTCTGGACTTTTATGACAGGACGAGGAAGACGATGCAGACGTAGAAAAAGATGAGAAAGTGCCGAGGAACTGGAGTGTCTTGAAGAGTACTCCTGAGCTTCGCAACTCCAAGGTAGAAGCCACATGCAACTTAGAGCCACCTTTGTAAATGATAAATCTCTTTCTGTGTGTTGATATTATGTGTTTGGTCTCTCTCAAACAGCCTAAACCGAAGAAGGAAGGTCGGATGTCTCTAGACGAGGCCGTGGATGATTCTGAGAACTTAACCGATTTTCTCATGGACTTTGAAGAGGAGACCGATCCTTAACCTGTTTTTTGTTATGTTTCCATTCACACCTCTACAAATGTGATTTTAGAAACATTTCAATCTATATTAGCCTTTGCAGCAAATTATATAGAGAGATTGCGATTTTTCGTATGAATATTCATATGCTTAAGTACAACATAAATTTCTTTTTGGCCAAAGTTCCAAAACTCATTCTCAATTAGTGCCTTAAAGTTTGGTCAATCTTGGTTTTTGGATGACGAAGATAGTTTCAACTTTTCTTTCCCATCTATGTTTGTGAAAATGACTAACTCATCTAACAACTTATTTCTTGAAACGAATTGGACAAAAACAAAATCCTATTTATGGAATGGAATTGAAACATTCTCATAATGTTATGAAGATGTTTGACGTATAAGCGAGAAACTTTTCATATCCTCACTTGTTTCTTGTGATGACTCTATGGGTCAAATCAACAAGTGCCCTCCTCGATCTTTTGACATCTTCATCATCTGTTTCAGGTAGAGACCCGATTGCAGCTACTGCGAGATTTGCATGTTCCATGGCTAATTCTCTTGTCCTCTGTATTCCCTTGCTCTTCCCAAGATACTCTAAAGCCTGAGTTTTTGAAAATAGGTTACAACATAAGAGACGGTGAAAGCATATTAGAGACTAAAATTATTTGTTTCTTTTGAACTTACAATGTCAACATTCGTTGGATCTTGTTCAAGTTCATCAATAACTTTGCGTAGTTGAGGAAACTCCTCCATGGCAAAGAGCATTGGAGCTGTTATGATTCCATGGCGGATATCTGATAAGGATCCCTTCCCGAGGGAGGCAGATGTGCCCGTGAAATCTAGAACGTCGTCTATCAATTGGAATGCTAAACCCTGAATAGAAACTAACCAAAGATGAAATAGCTGTAACAGAGCCATCATTTTCAGGAGATGATAAGAGTATTTTTAACGAACCAGATTCTTCCCATACTCAAAAGCTAAAATCGCAACTTCTGCTGTTTGTCCAGCGAGAAGGGCAATCGCTTTGCAGCTGTTAGAGATTAGCGATGCTGTCTTATAATATGTCTTTTGCATGTAGTAGTCCATACTGCAGCCATGAAAAAAAAAATCATATTTGCTGCATGAACAATCATTGCTATGTGATATCCTACAACTAGAAAGCCTCTATAATCACGTTAATGGGAAAATCGACCATTTTTATGATTCTCAAACATAATTTGGAAGCATGACTTGAGTAGCCATTTTTTATTGGTGTATCCTACCAGAGAAAAATATTTACCTATGACGTTGCTCAGTTGTACTAGTCATTTGCATGGTTTCACCTGTAACAAGATGTTCTACAACAGTTGCTAGTAATGATACAACCTGCAGAATACAGTCAAAATTTATGGTTTCAAAGAATCATAAGAAAAAAAATAGTGATTTCTTGGACATCTCATCTAAAATGAGGGGTGCAATTCTTAGTTTTTTTACCTCTGTATTCTTTAGAGCAGCAAGAGCCACACAAGCCCGGGAGAGCAAAAAGTCTCCTGCTAATACTGATATCTACAATGGGAAGGAAATGGTAATCTTAAGATCTAATTGCAGCATAATCGCCTAAATTTTTTTTTTTATCATGTCTTAGAAGGTAGAAGCTACTGTCAAGTGAGTACCTTGTTACCCATTACAAAATTTAAGGAACCAACACCACGCCTAGTATCGGCATCATCCAAGACATCATCGTGCAGGAGGCTTGCAACCTACAATGACCCAAGCATTACTCATTGAAAAGAAAAAAAGGGATACTGGAATTTTAGTGAATGTTACGAGTAAACTTATAGATACTCACATGTATCATTTCAGTGATTTCCGCAATACTCTGTTGCCTTACACGTAATTCTGCTGGGACTATATTGGTGGATTCACCAACCAATTCTCCTGGTACGTGTGCATTTAGAGCTGATGCCATCAACAGCAAAATCTATAAACGTGATACCAGATAGGTTATGATACCGAGAGAGAAAATGATTCAGTACATGACGAAAAGATATGAAAATAAAGAGATTCTGGTCATTACGGTTGGACGAAACTGTTTTCCTTCCATACCCCTTTTGAAAAAGTACTCAGCTGCGGAGGCAAGCTTTGGAACCTGAACAGCAGAATTTTGTATTGAAAAAAATAAAGATGTTAGCTCCAGAACATCAAATCCAGCAGCAAATTTACTGTCGCCCCAACTTCATGAACACAATGAGAACAAATGAATTAAAAAAGGGCCACTTACCTTGGCAACTACCATCGCCCTCAACTTATTACTAAGAAGTGACAGCTCATCAGCAACAAGCGAAAAAGGGTCAAGCTCCTCCTAGGAAAGGAAAATCTTACTCTTTTCAGCAATCGAAAAAAAGAGGAGACATTTGAAAACTTCAGCAATAAATCAAGGTCGAAAAATGAAAAACTCCATAGGATCAGTGACAAACAAAGAGAATAATTTGGGTTGGCAGATTTTTCTTACACAAGTGAGGCAATGTCCACAATCTAAGTACATTTAAAATTTTAGCCAAAGAGGATCATCATTTAAGGTCATCATGATAGTTCAATGGAAATAGTTAATAAGGGAGGTAAGTACGAACCTCAACTAAGGAGCTGCTCTGATGATAGAGTTGATGAGTAAATCCACCAAAAACCGGAGATTTTAATGAATATGTTGTTCTGCAAACGTAACCCTACTAAAACATCACAAAGAATAAACATTGGTCAGGTCACCAATTCTAATATAACATATGAAATGATCCGTTCCAATCATATTCTTACCCTCTCCCTCTCTCTTTCACACACACACACACAGAGACGTAAAATAGTCTTTCGTTGTGCTACACTATTAGAAACTAAGAAGAGAACACAAGATTTAGCTGATTACTTCATTCTCCAACTCTAGATTAAAAGGGAAAATTTTTCAATTAATCTACAAAAATCCAAAAAGCTCTTAAATAACAGATAGGCAAGATAAAAACGAAACCTTTATTCACTCAACAAACACATTCTCCATGCTAATGATTAGAAAAAAAAATCAGGATAGTTAAAAACAGATAATAAATCATCAAAAAAAAATATAAGAGTAAAACCCATACAATCAAATCACTTGATCCATAAAACTGAACACCAAAAGCCCTAATCGAGTAAATTTTCGCAAGATGAGATGTTGAAATTACCTTTAGTGTAGAGTCAGAACAAGAGTGACCCTGATCAGGAAGGATTGTTGTGAGGCGATGAGAAGCGAGAGATTGAGAGCAGCCATAGAAGCTACGATTTCTCAGAAACTTGGAAGAAATACGGGAAACACCCCTTGAGGATAACATTCTTTAATCGGATCGAAACTAAAGACTTTGCGAACTTTGTGAATCTGAATAGAACCCAAGTCGAAGAAGAGAAAGCAGCCAGCTCAGGGAGTATAAAAATTACAATTTTACTAAATGACGAAGTTGAGCCTCAGCCATGAAAATGGAACATGACATTTTTTTAATTTTTGAGATTTTTCCACCCAGACCAAGTACGAACGCTTTTTTAGGGTTTAATTCTATTTATTTTCTGATTCATTTATATCCTAAACCAAATAATCTTTAGCAAACCAAATAATCTTTAGCAAACCAAAAAAAAAAATCGTAGCAAGAGGCCCATTATAAGCCCAATCATACCACTGCCACAATCTGATTTTTTTTATCCTTTTTCGCCACATCAAATCATTAATCTAATACGTAATCCATAAGTTCCGTTCATAAACCTTGTAAATGAGCATAGAATTGTTTTAACCAATGTAAAAATAAAAATAGAGTCTTCATGGCGCATGGACCCATTGTTAAATTAACATAAGCTATGAACACAATGAAATTCTCCAACATTTACAATTAATATTTTACACATTTGCAACTGAAGAGGGCTTTGTGTCTAAAAGCAATTGCTCGAATTCTTCATCGGTGCTCTTAAGCATCAATGACAATGACAACTCTAAACCTCTCTCCATTGATTCTAAGTGTCTTGGTTTTATCCTTTTCTCTAGACTGAAGGCAAAATATTGAGGAAACTCCTTAAGATTCTCCAGTTTTCCTTTGATCCCACTCATGAAGTAATCTAGTTTTGGTTTGAAGTTGTTCTCTATGCTGAATGTGAATAGAGCTGGACATCTAAGGATCATTCCAATCGCTTCTGATCTTGAGAAACCTATACTCTCCAAGAATCTGACCAAATATAAATACATTACAATTGTAAAGTTTAGTCCTTACTCCTTAGTAACACTAATTGTAGATTCTCTTATCTAATCACTAGTCAAGTTGTTTTTAGGATGAAAATTTGTTACATTAAAGAAAAAGGACAAATGAATATTCGTTACCTAAGCTTTGGAATGAGAGTGTGTTCAACACTAGACACCAACAAGATAGGATCTTGGTAAGCAAGAGCATCGAGATCCTTGAAACCAAGTCTCTGCAAGTAGAAAAGAGCAGGCTTGAGTTGGTCTTCTACGCTGCTAATCAAGAGCCTTGGACATTTCTTGATGACTCTCCTGAATCCATTCTCAGGGACATTGAGATCACCCGACAGGAACATGAAAACAGGGTTGAGTTCTGTTCTGATGTCGGAAGTGAGGATCTTAGGACACATTCCCAAGATTCTTGGGAGATCATTTGGGTAGATTCCTTTTGATTGGAGGAAATGGAGGACGGATTCGATGGAGTCAAGGGAGGCTGAGAAGAGACATGGGTTGAGTGAGAGGGCTTTACCTGAGTCAATTCCCATGAGCTCGAGAGAGAGGATTTTCTCTTTCATCTGGAATGTTACGGTCTGATCGGCTACAGTGAAGAGAGGGTGAGTATGGAGAGTGGTTTTGATGGAAGTGGGTTTTGTGGATAAGGTTGTGGATTGAGATTGTTGTGGACATGAAGGTTTCTTTGGAGAAATGTAGAAAGACGAGCTCAGTGCAGCAGACATGGTGGAAGTGAGTAAAGAGAGAGATGATGTGGCCTTTGGGTGGTTTGGGGAAGGAGAAGAAAATGAATGGCAAATAAAGGTAGGTTATTGCCACGTGGCGCTATGTTGTGTTGTGATTGGTGAGATTAGATTACAAAAGAGTTTCGTTTTTATGTAATTGGATCATCCAAACACGTGGCACTCCTTCTTGTACAATGATTGGCTCATTTGAGATTACAGTAACACTCTTCACTCTTCAGTTCCCTGACATCTAGCAATTTCAAGATCACTGGAGAGTTTCTGAGCAACGTCATCGTCGTCAATACTTGTCTTTGATCTTCTCTTGACGATCTTACAATGCACATGTTTGTAATTGGGTCCACATACTCCACTGCAAGTACCAAAAATTATATGTTACTAAAGAGCGAATTGTACAGTTGATAAAATAAATAAATAAAATCAGTTAAATTAAAATATAGTAATGATCCTAACAATAAACAAGATTCCTCGAACAAATATTGGAAGAACATAAAGTCATGATATTATTAATCAATCAATTAATAAGAAAAACCCATCCATCCATGATATTATGTTTGCTCACAGTAGAAACTCTAGCAGAAGTGTATAAACAGAGGCAAATGTCTCTTTTTGGCTCTGATGCACCAGAAACCAATAACATTCTATACTCAAATCAAAACTGGAATATACCAATCAAGAATCCCCAATAACAAAAAAAATATATCATTTCGTGCTATACGTAATTTATCGTCCTATGCAATTACTAAACGATATGTATGTAAATTAGTTTAGACTGATTGTTTAGTGCCAAGTTTTGCTTTTATTCATTGGTTTCTTAAACCTATGCCAAAGGTGTTTGGATCGATTCTAAATTTTTTCGGATAACTTGAAAAGTCTAACAAGACTTCAGACACTAAATATTATGACCACAATAAGCAATCTACTCTTTACTCTAACTGAAACAACAAATCATATACATCGAGTCTCTCGTTTTAACGTATTTTTTTAATATCTTTAAGCGGAAAACTTCCTTTCTTTTTTTCTTGTTGAAGGTGCTTCACTTTCCATCTACTTTATTAAACACTCGGCAGCGATTTCATTTAAATATCTAATTTCAAACCTTTGCAAATAAACTAACGATTATCTCCATGATCTCATTACCAACTCTAATAACAAATGCATAAAAACGCAGAAGTAAAAATATAATAAGCAAGATGCTACAATGACATGAAAAGGAGAATGACTAAATTTCGACAAATTAAATAAACTAGACAAAGCCTTGACGTCTAATATCTCTACTGAACCGTTGGATGAAGTCTTCGACTCGTCTGTTCAACTCCTCGTTCGTCATCTTCGCGAACTCTTCCGATTCTTCTCTTACATTCTCCCATTTCTCCGTCGCTTTCTCCGCCTCCTCATCCTTCTCCACCTTGTGAAAAACCACCCATTTTGAGCTATCAGATTTGCTTCGATCATAACATTTAGGTCTATCCCTGATCTCTTGAAAACGATGTTCCTTGGTTGTTATCGACCTACGTGCCTTTTCAGATTTGCTTCTTCCATTAGGTTTGGGGTATACCAGATTCCTTGCGTAGAAAACTCCTTCTTTGTTAGCAGTTATATGAATGTTTTGCTCATTTGTTGGCTCGTATTTTGTAGCAATGTTTCTTGGTAGCTTCTCGCTCACGACACCTACGGTTTTCTCAGGAACTTTCGCTTCCTTATGAAGCAAATACCTAGGTATATGTCTCGTTCCCACTGCTTCGTCTTGCTTCTCACGGTTCTTGATTTCTTCCACAAAATAATCCGAGTTTTCCAGTCTATGATTTTCTCTTGCGTTTCCTCTCATAACCGTCGTGTATTCTCCGTAAAAGTTGTAGTTCTCTTTATGAGTGAATGCGCCGTAGTCGGCGGCGATGATGATGATAAGTGCGTTGGAGATGATAAACAAGATCTTCGTATCGTTGAAGATCGAAGAAGGAGACACGTCAAGAACGTGGAAGATCAAAATATAGGTGATGATGGATAAGAGGATCGGTATCAACGAAGAGTACAAGTTGTATGGTTTCTTGGGTTTGGAAGGCTCGAAATTAGGGTTTTCAACAACGTATGAAGGCATTTCTATCATTTTGAGAGGTAGCTCGTGATGAGTTGGGCATTGAGTTTGAGGGTGTAGTATGTTTGATCTTTGAATTAGTCTTGATGGAGAGCTCTTTATATTGTGATTTTGTGATCATGAATCTAAACTATTGAACTTATGAATTTCCTATTTTACCCTTGTCAATGTCAACTACTATTTCTTACTTGTGGAATCCTGCCGCCACGATTCGCGACTTGTCGTGACATGGTGGTTTAACTTCAAGTTACGTGGAAATAATGCCCAATCATCTGCAAGTATTATTAAACTATTGATCCTTGATTTACATTTTGTTTACCTCAATATTGCGTGATGTAAGGAAATCGAAAAAAATATTTTAGGTAAGGTATAGAGGCTAAGTACTGCTGAATACCGACACCTCATCATATGACAACAGCACAAATCTGTAAATAATCAATTTTCTTATATTTCTACATTACATTAGGTTACCTTTGAGATGTACAATAAAAAATGTTCTGCATTTTGACAGCACAACAAAGTAAAATAAAACAACATATAAATGATAGCTTTTCTTACACGTATCTATAAAAAAGTGGTTTTTTGTTGTATCACCGAATGATTCAAATTTTACATATATAAAATAATTACGGAGATGATGGCACTTCAAAAGTAATTTTTAACCGATTCTTCAGAGTAGTGAAGCTGGTGTCTATACCAGAAATTAACATGTTTTTACGATATATCTAGATGATCTTGTGAAGATTAAAAATAATTTTGAATTTTTTTTGCTTTTTTTAATTTTTCGTACTTTAAATTTAAAAACAGATAATTTAGCACGTAATGCCAAAGTACATCCGTATTTAGTTAATTATATAATTTTTTTCTGCCGGTTTGGATTTCTAAGCTGTTTTAATTATATTATAATTATTAAAAAAATAAATAAATAATAATTACGGAGATTCAATCAAAATGATTGATCAGAGTTAAAGAAATTCCAATGAGTTTATATTTTAATCTTTCAAACTCCTCTATAGCAGTCATTTTTCATGAATTATTGCAGTTATCGACAAATCACTCAACTTTTGTTTCGTCAGCAAATAAATTCATTACTCCAAGTGAGATATTTAAACATTTTGTAGCATAAGAAGCAAATATATGTATATATCAGATGGTATCACCATAGAAGAATAATTGAAACATAAATTTTAGATTGACTATATATCAGCTTGTTGGTTAAGCTGCTATACGTGGCAATAGCGAAGTTCATGTGAGCTCACATGTTGGCGGCTGGTCAACATTTCATCGTACATGTAACTTGTGTCGACTATTCTTGCAAGTTATTATATATCATCTTTTTACATTTGAACTATCATGTGTTTTCCCCAATTATTTTGCATTAGTTAAAATGGTTCAAAATTTATATATACTGATGTATAGATAGTATCTTTCATAAAATGACTGTCCGTATACTTTTAGGCTAATTACAAATTTATTCAGTCCATTTTAACAGTTTTTGGCAGTTTTAAGAATTTATTTGAGAAACTTTATATAGGGTTTGTAAACCTTACTTTTGTATCTTTGACAAACTTATTTTGCCAAAAAAATACTAGATAATTTTGTTATTAAATGAATTTAGCTGGATATAGGCAGCCCTTATACAGACCCAGGCAACCATTATATCATCTATCATTTAATCTAAAAAAAAAATATTAATTTTCTTTTCGCTCTCGTTTTTGTTTAATTGCTACTTATATGTTACGATGAATTTATCCGGTTTAGTTGAATAAGTACATGAGTATCAAAATGATCAAAGATTGTTTGATTTAACTGAACTTGATTATTTTTGACGAAATCCTAAATATTTTATCGGGAATTGTGATAAGGGCAAGTTGCTTGAATCCGAACACTTCGTTTTTGAAGAAAACTACGAAGAGATCTCTTCATAGAGGCCTTTTGATGGTGAAATCGGGTCAACTTGTTAGGGATTGTTGGAGGATCCGAAGCGCCTGAAATTCTCAACGACAAAGGTCTATCTTCCATATCTCCACTCGCTAGCGATAGTATAGCTTTAGCCTGATGATGGGTAAGATCTGAAGAAACACACATTTGCCCGTTGTAGAAAATGGTTAACATTTGAGATTCTTGCTTTGGTTGTGGAGTTTCAGAGCTACTTGATTTTTCCACCCTTCAAAACCATTGACATAAAAAAATATCAGTATCGTTTGAATCTGATTCATATACGTACATGAATATAGGATTATATATATTATATGGATTGAACTGAGAAAGAGAGAGGGGCTTACGAGCTATGGAAATAAGAATCAGAAGGAGGAAGAAGGCGAAGTTCCAAGTCGCAAGTCCTTTGCATTTCCATCTCTTAATTGTGAATAAAGGCTGGTATAATTTTTGATGAGGAATGAATGGATGATGATGAGTGTCGAGTGAGTTGATTTATATATGTTTGTGTGTGCGTGTTGAGTATGTGTCGGGACTCGGGATCAAGGAGAGAGAAGGATAAAGAAAAAAACTAGACGCACAAGCTGGAAACAGAACAGCTATATTTTGGATTTGGACAGAACACAGCTTTACTTTTTACATCTCTGCTTCTCTTTCTTTTTCTTTTTCCCCACGTGTATAATGTTTTTTTAGATTTTTTTTTATTTTGTAAATTCATTCTCATTTTCTTAACGTAAAAACAACATTTTAAGAGAAATCATCCTAAAACTCTATTGGGGGTAATTAAAAACAAATTTGGACTCTTATATATCAAGGAGTAAAAACTTGTACACTATTAATGTTTTCTCGTTTGTTAACTTAATATTTTATTTACTGGTGTAATGGTATACTCTTTGTATTTTTAGGATAAATATCGTTTTATTACATATAAAGTTATTATAAATTTTAAGTGTCATTTGTTCGTACAGATTAAAAATATTAAGTTTTATTTTATTTTTACTCTTTGTGAATATACTTTAATTTTTTTTTATAAACACATTATAGTAGTATTGATAAACCTACAAAAATAAAACTATGCACTAAAAATATAAAATGACACTTATAAAAATAAACATTAATTTTAAATCGAAAAAAGAATGTGTGCATTTTTCCCATGCTTTGCAGAAATGGATATTTAAAAATAGTTAATGAAAAAGACAACTTTCGTCGGTATTGGATATAAGTCAAATTCTAACAAAAAGTTGTAAAACACAATGAAAACGTTAGGTTTATTATTGTAAAAATGCAATGGACGTTTTATGAGAAAGCCCATATAAGTGAAGATTGGAGATAAGTTCAATCTGCATACATACACATGATCTAGCACACGATAAAACATGTGGTGATGTGAAGCAGAGCAAGTCAATTCGAACTACAACAATTAGCTTTGAGAAAACAACGCATAAATCGTTTTAATAATCCACTCTCTACAGTCTCCATCATGGATTAAAAGATAAAAGGAATTGATGGGTAAAATTGATTTAGGAATATGCTAATATTATGCCTTGAATCGATTTGGGCCTAACAGATTATATTTCCAACGTAACAGTTGTAGACTTTTTGGAAACAAGCCCATCGAGTTCTTTAGATTATTATCCGACAATTTGAGTTAAGGTCATTGTACTACTACCGAACCGCACTGTGTTCTTCGATCTCTCCGCTCTTCTCTTCTGTCACCATTTTACAACACTTGTTTGTTTTACTGCCTACAAAATTCTTCATAATTTCAGGATATTTTTCCTACTCTTTAATTTTCTGGGAAAATGTCTGCGATTCTCCAAGGAGCTGGAGCTGCAACAGCTCTGTCGCCGTTTAATTCTATCGACTCCAACAAACTTGTAGCTCATTCTCGCTCATCTCTTTCAGGTTTTGATTTCGAATTTGGTGTGAATGATCTATCAAATTTCACGTCTTTATACTTTCGGCATAATGAATTTGGTAAAGATCTTAACAGTTTTGTTATATGTGTGTGTTTGTGATGCAGTGAGGAGTAAGAGATACATTGTGGCTGGATCTGATGGGTCTAATCAAAGTTTTGGTTCTAAACTCATAGCTCGTCGCTCTGAGTCGTTGATAGCAAATGCTGTTGCGGTATGTGTTTAATCTTGGTTTTTTCTATTTGGGGTTTGTTTCTTCTTCTCATCTTTAAGATTTTATAATGGATCTTTGATTGGGTCTCCATTTCTGTAGACGAAGGCGGACACAGCTGCGAGCTCCACCTCATCAAAGTCTGGGTATGTTTTGCATCCCTTGTTACTTAATTACTTATGCTAAGGGCTTTCATTTCATGCATTAATAGTGGAGACAAAAGTTATCTAGTTTGGCAGCTAACTGTTCAGGCTCATTAGATCTATGATAGTGCTTGAACAGCTTCCGGTTAGACTCATCTTGTCTGATTATGCAAATGCCTTTTTTTTTTTTTTTTGGCGTTGGATCCTGGCCAATTATAGATAGGGTAGAATCTCTGTTGGAAAGAGCCGTTCTTGAGGTCTTCAGATTTGATAGGCGTCAAATTGATAACCGGAATTTTAAAAGTGATAGTGAAGCTGTGGTTAATTATGGTGATGACTAGACCAGGAGTCTATCTTAAGATGATTAGGTGAAAGATTTTCACATTCAATCATTTAGCTACTTCGTCAATGAATAAATGGTAATCTCTAACGAGCATTTTATAGAAATGATCTCTAGCAACGACTTCAAATTTTTTGGAGTTGATTGATAAAGCTTATATTTCATAAGTAGTTTATGTGACATCACATCTAATATCTGTATCTACATCTTCATGCAACGAGTGCTTACATATGCAGTTTCACTTGTGCATCCATTGTTCAAAGTAGCACATCTCTTGTTCTGATCTCTGTATGTTCCGTGAGACTCTAACTAGCTTGTAGATTCTATTTCAGGTTTATGCCTTTTGCCATAGCATAAGCATAACTAATCTGTAGCTATAAAACTTGTGCAGACATGAGCTATTGCTTTTCGAGGCTCTTCAAGAAGGTCTAGAAGAAGAGATGGACAGAGACCCACATGTATGTGTCATGGGTGAAGATGTAGGCCATTACGGAGGCTCATACAAAGTAACCAAAGGCCTAGCTGAAAAGTTTGGTGATCTCAGGGTTCTGGACACTCCAATCTGTGAAAACGCCTTCACCGGTATGGGCATTGGAGCTGCCATGACAGGACTAAGGCCTGTAATCGAAGGTATGAACATGGGGTTTCTACTCTTAGCCTTCAACCAAATCTCCAACAATTGTGGCATGCTTCACTACACATCCGGTGGTCAATTCACTATCCCTGTTGTAATCCGTGGGCCTGGTGGTGTTGGCCGGCAGCTTGGAGCTGAGCATTCACAGCGCCTGGAGTCTTACTTCCAGTCAATTCCTGGGATCCAGATGGTGGCTTGCTCAACACCTTACAACGCTAAAGGATTGATGAAAGCAGCGATAAGAAGTGAGAATCCTGTGATTCTGTTTGAACACGTCCTGCTCTATAACCTAAAGGAAACAATCCCTGACGAAGATTACATATGTAATCTGGAAGAAGCAGAAATGGTCAGACCTGGTGAACACATAACAATACTGACATATTCAAGGATGAGGTAGTAAATCACAAGCAAAAGCTCTTCTTCATTGAAATTGAGACAAAGCAGAACTAATAGAATGTACTTGTATCAGGTACCATGTAATGCAAGCTGCAAAGACACTGGTGAACAAAGGGTATGATCCAGAGGTTATCGACATTAGGTCGTTAAAGCCCTTCGATCTCCACACAATTGGAAACTCAGTGAAGAAGACTCACCGGGTTTTGATTGTGGAGGAATGTATGAGAACGGGAGGGATTGGAGCAAGCTTGACAGCTGCAATAAACGAGAACTTTCATGATTACTTGGATGCTCCGGTGATGTGTTTGTCATCTCAGGATGTTCCAACTCCTTACGCCGGTACATTGGAGGAATGGACTGTTGTTCAGCCAGCTCAGATTGTTACTGCAGTCGAACAACTCTGCCAGTAATTTTTTGTTTTTGTTTCTACGGTGACTGTTTTTTCACACTTTTTTACGTTTTGTTACTGTTTTTCCATGTTTGGAAATTGCTTGTGAAATGCAAATCTGACTTTTTTCTACTGTTGCACAACATTTTTTTTTTCATTTTTTGACCACACATAACTTATATTACTCATTTAATTTAGTTAACACTTGACATAATTCTTGGCAACTGAAAGAAAGGGGCATAATTGATATTTCATCATCTACTCCCTGAGTGAATCAAAGATGATACAGTCCCAAGTTTAGTAGTTAGGCATCAGAGAAAGAGAGAGAGAGAGAGAGAGGACGAGATCTCATGGCGGCGATAACAAGCGCGGTGATCGCTATAGCTGGAATTATATTGGGATGGATAACGATAGAGATAGCTTGTAAGCCTTGCTTGGAGACAGGTCGTGAAGCCATCGACAGATCTCTCAACCCTGATTATGATCCCGACGACCAAGACGTGGTTACACCCTCAGGTCTTCGAGCTCCTCTCATTCCAAATCTTCCTCCTGATACCTCCACAGCGATCAAGTCAGTCTGATCTATCTATTTATTTATTGTATTTACCTCTTTTGTCATCCTTTTGTAAAACTCTCTAGTCTTAAAAAGTTTGCCAATTTCAGTTGATTTGTGCTCTTTTCATTGTTTTCTCCGTGTTAGTTGCTACATCAACTATGCTCTTAATTGTACAGAGATCCTATAAAATCAGATAATGTTTTAGGTTTCAGTTGAATGTTGTGGTAGTAGCCGAGTAAATTTGGACCCTGAGTTTAGTTTAATCGACAAATAACTTATAAAACTACAACAAACCAGCCACAAGTGACGAAGAACTTAGGTACTCTGCAATGGTGAATAATTTAAGATAATAGTACAGTTGAATTAATTCGTTTCAAGTGGTTAAGAAGTAAGAACTGATATTACAAATTGACAACTTACTTGGAGAGTCTGCAAATCAGTTATGAAAATCAATAAATCAGTTATGAAAATCAATAAATCAGTTGTTAAAATTAATAAATCAGTCGGGAAGGCTTCGTGGGCTTATACTAATTGGATGGGCCTCCGTAAATAAGTGTGCTTTCTTCTCTCCGTAAATATCATAAGTATACTCCCGTCTCCTAAATTTCAAATTCTCTCTTTCTCAATCAACTGATCAAGCTTTCCTTCGCTCTACCAATGGCGCTTTCTGCAGCTTTCAAGGACAGATTAGATCAAATGGAGTTCACCAGATTCCAACGACTCCGTCTTCTCCAGGTACCAAACACCGATCATATCTTCTCTTCGTTCGATATTCTTCGGCTACTACTTCAAATTAGAGAATCGCTACATTCCAGTGTTAATCGAGCTCTCTGGTTGATGAACTATTGCTTTAATTTAATTTTGAAATCAAGTTTCCCAGCGACTTAATTTTGTTTTATAATCAAACAGATCATACTCTGTAATTTTCTTCACTACCTTTTTGGAAATTTGTGGATTCGAATTGTTAATCGTTTCTGGTTCTGCTTGATCTAATGATTGGTAGGCGGAGAAAGAGCTACAAGTGAATAAATCACAGATATTAGCGTCGAAGCAAGCAAGTATACAATCCATAGAACGAAGATGTTTGATGCTTCACCAAAAAATAGCAGCACAAAACCTCAAGATCACAGTTCTCAGATCTACCATCGAAGATCTCGATTCTAAACACAACGGCTCTACACAGCTATTGAGGTTTGATTACTCTCGATTCTTGGTTTGTTGATGATTATGGTATCAATTAATGGCGTTGATTGGAGGAAGATAGGACGCTAAAGAGTGAGGTTGAAGAGCTCAAAGAGTTAGACGAAGAGAGGGACAAGTATTACAAGCTGAAATGCTCAGAGATGAATGACTTCATGCAAAATGTCCAGAGGTTCAGATCAGAGAACCAGTTACAAGTTGAAAACCTGAGAAACCGAATCAAAGAGGTAAGTATGAACATTTTGAATGTGGATCACGATCAAGTGTTTGTTTTTTGATTAAGTAATGAATTATAACATTGTGAGGTTTCTTTATATTACATCAATCTTTGGGTTTCTCAGCTTAGCTCAACGTTCGATGAAATTCAGGAGAAGAACAGTTATCTGCAGAACACATATTAAGGTATGATTACTAAATCTAATCATGTTGAAGAATATGATGTACAAGCATATGTACACGTTCGGAAAGAATTATATGAGGTAACCATATACATGATACAACGAATTCAAATTCAAGTTAACATTGCCTCTGAGCGAATTTAATAGCGCGTGACATTGCATGGACTGTTACTCGTAAATAAACATTGAAAATCTTATTTAGCCATAAAAGGCTCCGTATGGTTTCATTGTCCGATTGAATGAGAAAGACGTTCTGATTCTTTCTATCTCTGTTTTTGAGCTATGTTTAGTGAACCATATGATTTTTTAGATGTTGGCATATATTTCATTTATTTTCTTATCTCAAAAGAAAAAATATAATCTAGATTTTGGATTATCCGTCCGTTTCTAAATTTAGGAAGGTAAAATAAATATTTTGATTTGTACGCCAAAAATAAAATAAAAACCCAACACTAGTGTAGTTTGCCAATTACATGTATATGTATTTTGCTTATTATTATATTTATATAGCAGATCTCCCTCTGAAAATTAATTATTTTCAATTTTCCTGCGTATTTCCTCAAACCGATAAATAAAATCGAAATTTCTAAACTGAACGAAAATCGGCGTTTAACTCCACCGAACAAAGAAACCTCTAAAACCCTAATTCCACCAGCGTCTCCGCCTCTGAAAATCAGCATCTATAGAGAAGATGAGAGTGAAGAGGCAGAAGAAAAACAGGAGAACCGTGAGATTCTTCACGGTCTGTTTTGGATTCCGACAACCCTACAAAGTCCTTTGCGACGGCACCTTCATCCACCATCTTGTTGCTAATGAGATCACTCCCGCCGATACAGCTATCTCCGAGCTCCTCGGAGGTCCCGTCAAGCTCTTCACCACCAGGTTTCTATCTCTTTTGTCTCTATCGAGTTCAAATCAATTTACTTAATTCTTATCATGATTTCATTGGAGCTGTTTTGTAGGTGTGTTGTTGCGGAGCTGCAAAAACTGGGTAAAGATTTTTTTGAATCTCTTGAAGCTGCTCAGATGCTTAGTACAGCAACGTAATCTTCTCTTTTTCTCATTATCTTACTTGCTTTAATTAGCCTGAGACGTCTCTAACTAATGAGAGCGTGTATGATCCGTTAGTCTTGTGTGAGATTGTAGAAATTTTAGATTTGATTCATTAGGCATTGAATAGAGTTTGGTATAACTTCTATAACGAGCTTACTGTATAGAAAGTGAGATTTTTAAAAAAAAGGTTCAGGCTTGGTTTTGTATAACTGATGGATGAGCTTTACTGTATAGAAAAAGTAAGAATTTTTTATGTGACGGGACTGTATTTTGTATAATCGATATGAAATTGATTTGGTTCACTTATAGATGTGAGCACGAAGAGGCAAAAACGGCAGACGAGTGTTTGGCAGACGTAATCGGGATTAAAAATACTGAGCATTTCTTTCTCGGTACTCAGGACGCCGAGTTTAGAAAAAAGCTTCAGCAGGTTAGTTTGATGAGAAGAGTTCTTGTTTCAGATGATGGATACTTTGAAAGGGTTTGGAGATTTTTTAATGTAATGATCATCCGTTTGTAAATCCCTCCGCTTCTTTTCAGGAGGCTATTGTTCCTCTTGTGTTTGGTTTAAGGAACACACTGCTGATCGATCAACCTTCTGACTTCCAACGTCAGACCGCCAAATATGCTGAAGACAAGCGTTTGAACATGACCGAGACAGAAAAAAAGATGGCAAAACGGACTGCAAGAATCTTAGCTTCTAATAAAGAAGAAGGATCAATTGAAAATGAAAAGTGGGAAAAGCCTAGAGTAGTTTCCACAAAAAATGGACTTGGTGTCAAGGATAGACCTCAATTCAAGAGAAATAGAGCAAAGGTAATGATTATCTCTTCACAATATTAGTCATCTTCAGTTTGTAGCATCTAAGAAAACATAACTGGCGTAGTATTATTCTTTGGATATGTTGTTATTCCATTTTTTTTTTTTGTCTTAGATAGAGTAGCAATGGAGAAACTAACATTGTTGTCTCAAAACTTTGCAGGGTCCAAACCCACTTTCATGCATGAAGAAAAAGAAGGAGAACAATGCCGAGAAACCTCAATACAAATCTAAAGCATATTCGAAATCTACTAGTGAACAACAGGTGAGATAGAGGTTTTGCAGCTTTATGTTTACAAACAAAAAGTTCCAAAATGTTTACAATTCAATTTCTGCTTTGTGATTCCAGACAAATAAAGAAGGCGAGAGCGGTACAAGAAAGAGGACAAGAAAACGGTCAACGAAAGAAAAATCTGGTCCGGAGAGTACCGAATGAAAACTGCTGTTTTGTATTCAGCAGTTCTTTAATTGTTTTTTTTTTCTACTGCACAAAAATTTTGGTCACAAAAACTTTCTACTAGCTTTAGTCACAAAAACTTTCTACTAGCTTTAGTCGAAAACATTTCCCTTTATCGACATTGTCACGCAAGACCGACGAAACAAAGACTTGGATATCTACCATCATTCATAGACCAAGAAGCCAAAAATGTGAAAATAATACCCTGAAAGTGAGTCCAAAGCAACTACGAGGAGCTCTTATTCTTTTTCTAAAGACCAACAAAAGTTCTTTAGAGGTGGATGGTTCCACACAAATGATGATCAAGTTCTAAGACATATGTATATATCTCATAGAATTTACTTGAGAATTTGACTACCATAATCATCATTGAACTTGTCATAGAGATGGGCATGCAGATGAGCCGACGGTCGAGTATTGCTCAGAGCTCGATCAATGTCTTCTGGTAGTATGGGTCCTACTTTTGGCAACTCTGCAACAAAAAAAACTGATAATGTCAAAGATTCTGCAGCGATGTCAATGATGGATTCTTGTCAAAAGGGACTTTACCGTCTTCTGGCACAATGTCTTCTGTGTCTTCCAAAGTAGCCAATGTACGTCTCAACGGTTGCATTGCAGCTTCCTTGCAAAGTATTCGAATGTCCGAACCTGAGTAACCCTCGGATTTCTCAACCAGCACATCATGAGGCAATGGCTCATTGCCTGGTTGTGACGGCAAGAGCATCTCAAACATTCCTCTTCTTGCTTCCGCATCCGGTAAAGGTACAAGAATCTAAAGATTTCACTAGTTGAGTCTTTAAACAAATCACAAGAGAACTGTTTTTTTTCTTTTTCTAATAAGACCAAAAAGGATACTCTTTTCTCAAGACGCCGGAGCATAGCTGCATCTAGTTCCCAGGGGAGATTTGTTGCTGCTAAAACAAATACTAGCTCATCCGTTTTTTGTAACCCATCCATCTGCAAATTTTGAACACAAAAAAACATCTGTCTTGTAAGATAATGAAACTTTGTGAAACAGACAAGGTTCTTGAGCAATGTTACCTGAATGAGCAGCTCGGTTTTGAGACGCCTGCTAGCTTCATGTTCACTGCGGCCTTCACCACCACGTTGGCTTATGATCGCATCGATTTCATCAAGAAATATCGTCGAAGGTGCGTGATGTTTAGCTAGATCGAACAGAACTCTGATCAACTTCTCAGAATCACCTAAAAACATCAAAACACAGATATTGAAAAGCCCGAATTTTACAACTCCTAAAGACTAAAACTTTTCTCATGGTTCAAGTAAACAGAGAAGAAAAAAAGATTCCACCTCTCCATTTGCTAACAACTGATGAGGCTGAGATATTGAAGAATGTTGTATTGCACTCTGTAGCAACAGCCTTTGCAAGCATTGTCTGCAGAAGACGAATAAGACTGTTATGCCTCAGTCGTTTTCAATAAGACTCTCAGAGTATTACCACATTTTGAGATAATATCATCACACCTTTCCAGTACCAGGTGGACCGAAAAGAAGAATTCCTTTCCATGGAGAGAGTAGACCATTAAAGTAGCTGAAATGAGAAGTTAAGGTTCAATAACCAAAAATAAACTGATAGTTATCAAGATTTGCATATATGGCTTAACAAAGTAACAAGGACATACGTTGGGTATTTTATAGGCATCACCACAGCTTCTTTGAGCAACCTTTTTGCATTCTCCAAACCCTTAATGCTTTCCCACTTGATATTTGGATTCCCACGGATGATATCTCTGACAAAAGGATCCCCAGAAACCATGAAACACAAGAACATGTTACCAAGAGCAAGAATCTATCATTACCCACAGTGACCTACCTACTCAAACTTTCTGCAAGAGTACGAGTTTCTGCAGATTCAAAAGGTGGAAACATGGACTTTTTCCTGCACAAGAACAATTCTTAAGAGGGAATGAAAGGTAATAACAATCTGTCTTGTCATGTATCAGCTTATGCTAACCATTCCTCAACACAATAAACAAAACCTCACTACACAAATCAAAAAAGCAAAAAAGAAACCATAGAGATCTTACGGCTTCTCGCGAATGACATTGCCATTGGCCAAGCCAGTGTTCCCTAAACCCTCCTGCAACCATCAGAAGTTACAAAACTTTGATCATCTTAGGATAAAGAACACACATCATTATTGTTCTAAGCACTTGAAAGATTCTAAGAAGCAAAGGAACAAGAGATGAATCCCTAAAGCTAACCTGAACAAGATTGGTGACTTGGGAAGAGTCGTTGTTGGCATGACCATTGCTACTATTGGATGATCCATCTTCTGATTGGTCCTTGTTCGAATCTTCTTCTGGTATCTTCTTCCTCCCAAACTTGGCATCATAAAATGTTTTAAATTCCTAATAAATACCATAGATTTCTTGAACAAACCGATCAATTCTCCAAGCTCATTGCTTTGAATTCAGAGAAATCGAAACGGGTTCGTTGTTCACTTAAAGTAACCATTTTTCGTGTTAGTAACCAAAAAAACTTGATCTATATTCGAAAATTAAGTTGAAAACGAAACAGGTCTAAGCAAATTCCTCGGTTTCTCAGGTGGTTAACTTAAAGAACATTTTTCTCAAAAAAAAAAAAAGTGATATTGAAGAGTTTGACATCGATTTGGATGATTAAACTGTTAAAAAGCCAAGTTTTGCTTGTAGCTGCATTTTATGCAACTCTATTTGTAAAAAAAGTATGCAA
Organism: Nasturtium officinale; assembly: GCA_963854855.1. Taxonomy (NCBI): domain Eukaryota; kingdom Viridiplantae; phylum Streptophyta; class Magnoliopsida; order Brassicales; family Brassicaceae; genus Nasturtium; species Nasturtium officinale. The sequence goes on from OY978504.1 coordinate 4,675,199, forward strand.
GGAAATGAGAGAGAGTGAGAAACAGAGGCGGATATACCAGAAAGCTCCAGCGAGTGAGTGAGGGCTCATCTGTGGCCATCTTTAATGGATCTCAAGCTCGAGAGGAGAAAGAAGCAAAGAAGAGAGACGAGAAGACAACAACAAAATTATATTTGTTCTGATGGTTGATGGAGAGATTTCAACGACTGGTCTTGCTAAATGCTAACATTAACATACATCAACAAAATAAGCACATGCTATGCTGTGCTGTTGTACAGTAGTTGTCTTTTTTCCCCCTTATGTTGTACAGTAGTTGTCAAATGGTAATAATTCTTGTTTTTCTAATTTGCAAAAGGAATAAATAATATTTTCCCAAATTCAGTTCCATGGAGATTCATCTTTTCTATTGCTTCACAAAAAATGTTCTACTGTAGTTTACTAATGCAGAATTTTAAACAAAATTTATTTCTGTCTTTATAAATTTGTAACAATAATATTAGGGTGTACAATAAAAGAACTTTAAAATGATATGTAAATTTTCTGTGGTACGCCGTCACTATCAAGTACTTATTTCTTCGTATTCGTATTTATTATGATACTATTTCATTTTTTAGTTGTCATCAATTTGACGAGAGTCCTAGATCCTTGTGTAGTAGTCTTGTCGGTGACCCATTATAATCCAAATATCTCTATGAAATCACAATTAATGGGAAACATCTCTAATTAATGGTCGAGTTGCTGAGTTTCTCATTGCCAAAGTTTAGTATAACTTCATGCCTCCAATACTCTTGAATCTTGATAGGTCAAGTAGTGCTGGACCTTTGGTTATCCGATTGGTTTCGGATCAGGTATTTCGGGTGTTCGGATATAAAAATATATGATCTAATCGGGTATTTTAGAATTTTGTGTCGGGTTCGGCTATTTTCGAATTATACCCAAATTCAAATGAATTTTGAATCAAACTTAAAAAAACTGATATATCCATTTATATTCAATAATTTTTCGAAAATCAATTCAAATTCATTAAAATTAGATAAAGTAACAAAATAAATCAAGAAAATTCAAACCACCAAACCAAAACATAAAATTTATTTTCTCATTTGTTCTTGAATTTATGAAACATTTAATATTAAATAACACAAAAATTTCAAGTAAAAATTATATAATATAACTAAACTAATATATGAAATTAACATATATGAAAAATGAAAAAAAGAAACTAAAACATTTAGGGTTTATACAAGTTCATATTATTTTAAGTGAAAATCGAGTTGTTCAGATATATCCGATCAGGATACGAGTATCCGATGAGTAAAAAATATACACCCGATCGGTATTTTAGTATATCTATACTTGATCCGAATTCTTTATTTCGGATCGGTTTGGATTCGGGTATCGATTATTATGTCCAAACCCAAGGTCAAGTGTTCTATTAAAAATAAACTTAATTTGTTAATATTTTTATAAACAAATCATGACAAGATCAACAAAAAAATTGAAAAGCTGTCAAAATTTTCTTTAAAATAAATCACAAAGATTACATTGTTTCGTTTATTAATACGACCTGTTATAATAAGAAACAGTTGGCCATAACCCATACAACTCGGGCATACGTAAGACGTGCTTGCTAGTTTTTTTTTTTTTGGTGTCAATGCCAAAAGTGTTACTTATACCGTTGTACCTACGGAAATTCAAATAACAACGTGAAAATCCAGATATTTACCAGTCTATTACCTGAATTTACTGATTATAAAATGTGACCGTCTTCGACTATTGGACTTCGAGTTTGAGAAGTTTTGGAGGCTTATAAAATGCTCTTCGAAGGCCATATAAGTCATTAATGAGTATTCTGTAAACCCCTAAGAGATGTCTAATTAGGCCTATATTGGCCTCAGTAGGAGAAACAATTTTTTTTTTTTTTTGAAAGATACATTTGTTAACTGCGGAAGACTGAAAATATATGAGGCAACCTACGAGAAAAGAAGAAATCAAGAAGTCATTTAGAAAACGAATGTCGTGGGTGATTAGTTGGAGGCTTGGAGCTGTACATTTTTAATAAAAAAAATCCTCCAATCACACTATTGCATAATATCATTTTACTATACCATGAAAAACTCCCATATTTTTTTCTTTCTGGGTTTTAAAAAACTTCCATAATTAAAATTCATAATTTCTTGTCTTCTTGTTACGATTTTTTTTTTCTAAAACCAATAATCTATGACTTTAAGTTTTTTAAGTCTATAATCACAGCCGCAATCAACAGCTTCTACTAGTAAAGAATTTCAACAAAACAAAAAAACAGCTTCTACTATAACCTCTAAGATAAAACGATATAAAACTTATTAAATCAAAGAAATTATTTTTACGATACAAGAGATAAACACTCCCCTTATGTATTTTATAGATTGTTTTTCCTCGTCGGGACATATAAACTAAATAATGAAAACGAGAAGGATAAAACTAAAATATATTTCAACAGATCAAACATTAGATAAAGAAAATGGAAGTTGTTTTTCAAAGGGACCAAGTCTACTGTCTCCAAGCTTAGTCTTGTAAACAGAAGACTTGTATTGAGACCAAGTAAACTCTTTATAAAGCCAATCATCTTGTTTTGGGACAAGACATGACAATGGTGCAATTTTCTCGCTTAAGGGAGGACCTGCAAAATAGATCATCGATATTCTTGACCGCTTTGTATTGGTGACCACTCTGTGTTTTACACTCTTGAATCTTCCATTAGTCATCACCTGCAAATAGTCAATATACCCACCAACAACATATTAGTATTATTTATAAAAGATATGTGAAATTTATGTTAATTTTTCAAAAGGCGAGGACAAAAGAAAAATAGTGGGTTTATCATGCGCAATGCTCATCATGCATGTTAACAATATTTGACTAGTTGTCACGTGAGAGTAATACACTGAAAGTAAATAAATAAAAATAAGTTGCAATAGTTCAGGGTACCTGAAGAGTATCTCCAACAATAATGAAGAAAGAAGAACGATCAGGTGGAACACCGACCCAAGTTCCATCTTTAAGACAAATCTGTAGACCCTCAGTGTCGTTTGATCTGAGTACTGATATCAACTGTGGATCCGTGTGCTCACCAAACCCAATCTGTTCCTTGACCGGATTCTCTTGCTTTTCCGGGTAATGGTTCATCCTCAGACATGAATCACTTTCCTTCACCTTCACCAGTTTGCTTAGCATCTCCTTTGGCTCTATCCTTAGCTCTTCTCCTACCATTTCTAGAACTTGACTCGCCATTCCCTTCATCTCCTCCATATACTCTTCAACCGCCTCTCTGTTACATTTAAACCTTTTATTGTCTTTTAAAGAACAGAACCAACTTATGATGATCCATGTTATTAACACAGGATTGTGTTTGGTTTACCTGAAAATGGCAGGGGTTTGCTGGAAAATAGCGGTGGGTTTGTAAGACCCAAAGTGAAGATTAGCATTAAGGAGAATATACTCAATCCAGCCCATGTTTCCATTGGGCCCGATCAGTTTACTACCGTAGCCAAACGGGTCGGGTGGACCCGCTTTTTCTTTGAGAGAATGAGGCAAAGCAAAGAACTTGATGGCTTCTTGCTCCAACTGGGTCAAAAGATCAGGTCGGATCCCATGGCTGACGACTTTGAAGAAGCCAAACTCCTCGCATGCCTTGACGATTTGGGTTTTGGCATCTGAGTCGGTTAAGTCCACAACCGGGATTAAAACCGGACTCGGTTGGCATTGTGGTTTAACATTGACGCCGCTATCAAAAGTGGCTGGCTGTAACAAAACTACCATCGTTTTGCTCTTTGATCTTTTTACAAAAAAAAAACTTAAAAAAAAAGAAAAGAATAGAGAATGTTGCGGAACTTGTAAAGAGAATGACTTTGATGAGAAGGGTGTTTGCTTGACATTAATTTATAGTCGCTTCTGTGTTGGGGGGATTTTTTTTCCTTTAACATTTTTTTTAATATTTTACTTACGTATATATTGTGTAATTCCTTTTAAATTTTTAAAAAATCAAGACTTTGTTGATAATGAATCTATATTCTTTGATTAGTTACGATTTATTGCTTATTTAGATTTTCAGTGTGAATGTTTTGATCACCATATATATATATGTATATTCTGGTAAGACTAATTAGATATATAATTGAAATATAAATATTAAATCGATGGGGACATGGTAAATACAAAGAGAACATTGATATAGAGGACTAGCCAATCTACTAGGATCCAAAAAAAAGTTGTAAACTGTAAGACATGGCAGATAAACGCGGGTTAACCCATGTAACGTCTCTAGCATAGCTCTCTCTCTCTCTCACGCAGAAAGTATTTTATGCATCATCAGATGCGGGGGTTGACAACCTCATACTATTATGATACCTGATCCTAGTGCCACGTTGACAATTACCGATGACAGAATCATTTTTCAATACGTTACCAAATTTGTCAAAATACAAATATATATTTTTGTATTGTTTGTTTTTTCTTTTTGTGGAAAGAATAACTATTTTTACGTAGTATAATGTTGGTAAACAAATAACTATATTATATTTATAAGTAGATGTGTACAAATAGTATAAATAGTTTTATGATTTTATATTGTTATAATCATAAAGTATAACTTTTTGTACATAGTTCCTTTAAAATATTATAGGATCTCCATACAAAACAATTCTATCTAGAAAGTCCCATGAAAACATAAATATAAATATATGGCTCTATATCGTTTTAATCATATAGTATAGCTTTTTGTACTTAATTACTTTTAAATACTATATGATCTCCATACAAACCAGCTCTATCTATAAGATACAAGTAATTAATAACAACGATATAGAATCATAGATGTTGATTCAAAATAGTTACAAAAAAATAGAAGATTCAAAACAGATGAACAAATTAAAAAAATGTGATGTTAGTTTGACACGTGGAGGTCTAGGGCGTGTCTAATACGTGAGGCTCTCCATTCTCCACGTATCTCATTTCCTTTCTTTTTTTTTTATCATGGATAGTTTGCCCATGAATATGTACGTTACGTATAATATACATTTCAATCTCCAGTTTTAAGTCATATATATCACACTTTTCTTTAGAGTCCGAGGTAAATATATAGTCAGATTCATTTTGTTTGTTTTCCTATGATTTGGTTGACGATTAGTTTTTGATTTTTCGCAGTGATCCCCTCCCGACACGTGTGAAAATGTTCATTGGAATGTGTAAACGCTGAGTCGTCGACGAGTGAACGTTACACAACTACAAGTTTACTTAGCACGTACGAATGCGTGTTAATAGTATGCTTTGTCTTTTATATATGGAGAGTCACTCTATTTATGTCGGCTTATAGGAGGAAGCCATTTCATCGATCAAAAAATATTTTCATATGCTTTATAGTATATAAATAAATAGTATTATCTTCTAGATTTTTTTCCTGGCGGTGACATTGTACATATCTTCTAGTGTGTACCTAGTTTGAGATATTTTGGATATGTAAAGAAATTTTTGTCTATATGTAGGTTTCGGCAAAATATTCATTAGATTTAATTCAATTTGATTCGATATTAGTTTCAATTCAAATCTAAAAATCTGAATATTCGTAAAATTTCGAAACAAAACAAATATCAAAATATAATATTCATAAAAATCGAAACAAATAACAAATTTCATTTTCAAAAATACTGAATATTTGTTTCGATTCGAATATATATAATATAATTATAAATATATATATATATTATATAATTATAAATATATATTATATTATTAATTAATTTTGTATATATAGCATTATTGATAGATTTTAAATATTTGTACTAGTTTCTTATTTTATTTTTGTTTGTAGATTTGAGATTGCGAAAATAAGAAAAAATTGTTATTATCTATTATGTTTTTATTATATTTATTTTATAAATAAATTATTTTTTACCATATGATATAACTATCATATTTATTTTTTTTTAAAATAATTTAAATTTTTTAAAAATATATATTATTTTATTATTATTTTTAACGAATCAAAATGAATCGAATAATTCGCGAATATCACAAAAAATTAAGTATTCATATTTTCTGAATATTTGAAATTTTTCAAATCAAAGAAAATATTTAATTTAAATATTCAATCAAGGTAAAACAAATGACAAATATTATAAATTTTTCGAATATTCCATTCGTGATCAATCTTATCTATATGTACATTCACATCGCCCTACTTAGTCTATCTGTCTCGGTGGTGATTGATTGCACACCATTTTCAAGAATCTTCACCGAGTCAAGCCCAAGCTCTGTCTTTGTGAATCATTTTTGATTATCAAATGTTTTTGTTGGATACTAATTTTTTCAAATTTTACTATATACAAAATTCATATTGGGTTATAGATGCCGTATAAACAAGTTAATTAAACATAATTAAATTAATCACCCATAGGTGATCTGAGAAGATAGGGACATGCATGTCGTTATAATCAAAAAGAAGACCAACAAAAACACAATTTAAAAGACAAAAGTACTAAAGAAGAATATTGAAGAGACTCCTATTATATTTCGCCAAAAAAAACACACATTTATGTATATTGCATAAAATGGAACTTAACATGTGCGAGTGCAACAATCAGATGAATAGCAGTAGAAACAAAGATTTGTGACATTAATTTGTACATCTTTTTAAGTTGCCGCTGGATTTCAAATGTTTTCTGGGACGACAAATTTTTTAATAATCGATCTAAAAGAAATTAATAATTACCTTTTCGGTTTGTCCAATTAAAGTGATATAATCAATCTTCGAAACGGAAAGGGTCAAATCCTTGGCCAATAGATTTCCTGAACTCTTTCCAACACTGTTTGCCTGTACTTAAAAATGACATTAATTTCAACATAAAAAAACACGATGATAAATTTTCAGTTAAGAAATAAATATACTAGAGATTTATTATGTTAACGAACCTTGTAAAGAAGGATCCGAACATTCTGATCATTTAGACAATTATAGTCAGCAGCTTCTTGATACCTTTACTGGAATATCCTCCAAATAAATTAACCATTAATCATATATATATATAGACAAGAATTTTTAAATATGAGATTGCATTTTAGAACAAGTTACTATGAAGAAGAACAGTTGCGCGCATGCGTATCACATTATATGAAAAAATATGAAAATATTACCAATAATATTAAAATCTCAACAAGAGCCATCTGCACGTTAAAGTCGGCCTCAGGCTCATTTTTGTATCGCATGTTTGCGTTGCGAAGAAGCTGCACCGCCTCCTCGCATTTTCCTTCTTTCATCTTCCGCACCGCCTCCATCTATAATAAATCATTTTAGTTTTTTTTTTCTTCTAATTGATTAATTTGGTCTCAAATCTTTCTTTCTTTTTTTTCTTATTTAACTTTTTGAGTTTTCTTTTTGGTTTGCAAACGTCTTACTGTGAAAGAGGTAAATACCAAATTATCTTAACATTTGAAATTAGATAAAGAGACCACGTCGAAATTGTAAAGAATTTATGAAGATAAAGACCAAATTGATATAGATGAATTACATATTTTATATTAATGTATCCGTTTGTATTGGTTCAGCACTGCTACATAGTCTAAAGGGTCAAGAATTCATATATCACTATAAAATTTGGGAGACATATTTTTATGTCTGCAAATTGTACCTTAACTGAAGGCATAGAATGGAGCTTGTGAAGATTGAATGGTACTCTTTGAGAAGGAATGGGTTTAGCTGAAGCAAGCATTGAGCTCACTTCAAAGAGGGACCGCATTGCGAACTTAGCCGGCAAAGGATACATCCCGGAGGCAGTGGATATGGCTGAGGTTGGCTTAACGGATATGATCGTGTCAGCAGCGCCTGGATATGCAGCTGCTGCGGCAGTGTAGTTCATACTCTTTATCTTGAAGCCGAAGATACTTAAGGCGCAAGCAAGTGCTAGGGGTGCTTCCGCCGCTATTTTAACGGCGTTAAGAGCTTTTTATCATTGTAGTTGTCACTTTTGCTGTTGGATTTGGCTACCGTGGTTGGTTGTCTAATGAACAAACGGCCGCTTCGACCACCACTGGAAGGGAAACGAAGAAAAAGGTTTTGAGATATAAGTTTTAGCTTATGTGAGAAGATGAAATTAGAGAAAGGAAGTGTGAGAGTGTCTGAGTATGGTTCATAAGAAATGTAGAAGCCATTTTTTTGTTTGATCTTTGTGTTGGGATTGGTTCTTAATTTTTTGTTTGTGCTAGGTGCTCTACATGACTGGAACATTAAGAGCTGTAGGGTTTGTGAAGGAAAGCATCAATTTGTTGCTTTAGACAGAGGTAACTTCACTCTGACAGAAAGGTATCAAAGATTTTGCTTAAACAAGCAAGTACGTATATAGTCACGGCCGGTTGCGATTTACTGTTTTGGTTTCCTTCTTTTTTCGAAATTACAAAGTAGATTAAATGCTTTAAAAAAAAAAAAAAAAAAAAATTCTAAAGACTTTGATCTAACGGCTGCAAATTTCCAAGATTAATGTAACTTGTAGTTAGAATAGGATTAAAAATATATATTACAATATCCTTTTCCTAAGTTTTAGGGACATGGAAATACCCATGGCGATATGTTCTTTATTCTTGTGTCTCCTCGATCGTTTAAAGTATAATTAATAACTTCTTTTCCTATGATACAAGACTAACATTAGAATAACTTGAATGCTTTCCGCTTCTATTTCGCAATTCAATTTTCCCTGTGTATAAAAGAAACTTTCAAGAAGGTAAATTCTTAATATTTTGACATTCCTAAACAAATAACAATCAGGTAATATATCATTAGGCAAGTATATGGTGAATCAGTCCAAGAACAAGTTCATCATGAAGACCAAATATGGAGCAGCAGTTGCACCCGTATTCGTCCTTGCTGGTGTCTATGTTGCTTGGAGCTACATAAATCGTGGTTTATGGAGAAAAAAAGACGATAGCAATGGTCGAGAAATCAAGAAAATCAATGTTAAAAGTGTTGTAGAACAAAGAAAAGATGACAATGTTAAAGACATGGATATTAAGGAGGCTTCTTCAGGAAGAGAAAAGAGAAGCTTCTCAAGATCTGTTTCAATGGGGGCTATCTTAGGAGAAAAATTGGCATTGCAGAGATTGCTTGATTTGCACTCATATCGTGCTGATACTTCGTCCCTTGCGAATGCTGAGATCGAATTTGAAGCATTGCTTTCCAAGGAAAGGCTGGACTTTGGGTTGCTTCAGGTTTTTCATATACAATTTTTTTTTTCTCTTCCGATCCAGTTAGTCCATATATATGTAAACTCCATTTCTTCTACCTCTTGAAGAGAGACATTGTGAAGATAGAAATGAGTGGAAAAGAAGCAAAAGGAGTGGAGATATTGGAGAAAGCAAGACGTGAAGAAAAAGGTCATGAGGCTTATGAGATTGAGATGTTGCTTGTGGAGATGTTGATCTACTTGGTTCGCTCTTTAATCTAATCTAATTTCTCACATAGAAGATTTTGGTCACTAGCTTTTTTTAATGATTTTTTCTTCTTTTAATATGGAAATATGGAAGAGTCTTCAAAATGTAAGTGCTTAGAGGATGAAGTCATAACGGATGGTAGACGTCCTCTTTACCAGGCAAGTCATAGTAACCTTAAAATTCCATTTATCTTTCTATTTTCTCTTATCGTCAATGATTTTTTTTTCTCTCAGACTATAATCCACTATCTTCGAGGAGACCCTGATAAGCAAGTCGAGGAGACATTCAACAAGTTCAGAGAGATTCAGAAGAATCTACATTGGCCTGGAAGCTCAGAGGAATGCGAGATTGAACAAGTCACATTAGGTGAGTTCAAGAAAGTGATGGAGTTCAAGAAATCGAAGACGGCAACAAAAGAAAATTGAAGTCAGCCAAAGATAAAATGATGGAAGGTAGACTTAAATAGATTTAAGAAATGATGTTATATATTTTTCAAGAAATGATCAAATGAGACCCCAACAAAATTCCAACATAAATGTATAAATGTCAATCTTTATATATTGCACCATTAAAGATCATCAAAGATACAAGTGGAAAGCTTCGACAATGTTTTTAAAAAACAATCATCCCTGCATATAATTTTTCTATCGTCCACAATTCACATGCAATGCACACTATCGAGTTTGGATCATTTATATGACAAGACAAAAATAACTAAAATATATAACTTAACATTGTCTTTAAAAAAAGGAAATATAATGTATCAAATGGATTACAATGGGCCAGAGTTAAAGCCCAAACTCATCTATACATATATATTAAATTAGGCCCAAAAAACATTGTTGCGAGTTGAAGTAATTTTGAATCTGAATTTGCTTTTTATCTCACAGAAGAAGAAGAGCCCTAACCATATCTGTGGCGGCGTTTCTCCAAAACTCTCGAATCAATGGCAAATCTCCGAGGAATCTTGCTCAATGTATCATCCTATTGCCAACGTTCTCTCTCTCAATCGCATTCTGCTTCATCGGTGCTGCTATGTCGCTCTGTGGCTAAGAATCCAAACAATCTGGGTCAAAGTCAAGCTAGACTTTTCACAACAACAAAAGTGAAATCAGGAGCCAAGCACAGTGGAACGGAGCAAGGTGTGAAGCGAAACATTGCAGATCATAGACGTAGATTGCTGGCAGCTAGATTTGAATTGAGAAGAAAGCTGTACAAAGCGTTTTGTAAAGATCCAGAACTACCTAGCGAAGTAAGAGATAAGAATCGTTATAAGCTATCGAAATTGCCGAGAAACAGTGCCTTTGGGAGAATAAGAAACCGATGTGTGTTCACTGGTCGATCTCGTTCTGTGACTGAGCTCTTTAGGGTTTCTCGAATCGTGTTTCGTGGATTAGCTAATAAAGGTGAATTGATGGGAATTAAAAAATCGTCTTGGTAGTCTAATTTGTGACCCTGATTCAAGTAAGTGTTTATATTTCTCGTTGTTGTTTGGTATATATATATATATATATACACGTCTTACTGTAGATGATGATGATGTATGATGTTTTGTTTCAGTGAAGAAGATGATTCTGAAGAAATTGCAGCGAGGAATCAAATCGAGAACTTTTGTGGTTAATACAAATTACCAAAGTAGCTGTTGTATGACAAAAATTAGTTTGTTTATCACAAATGCTGCTCTTTATTTACGACCTCACTCAGGATTACGAATTGTTTTTCCAGTAATTCTGGTTGAAATAAGTTAATACATCATGGCAAATGTTATTTTGCTTATAACAGGTGCTGCTTTTTTTCTTTGATCTTACTATATGGAGTTGTTAGAGCAATTCTCGTTGAAGTAATCGAGTCATGGACGAGTCTGATGCATTGTCAAGTAAAAGGTCAAAATTTTAGGTGCAATTCACATGGGGAACGTAATGTTGAGGAAGAAGGTGATAACTCTGAGCCAATTTTCTGTTGCTTAAAGTCTTGAGCTCTACAGTTTGTTTAGGCAATGTTGCTGCTTAGAAGAGGGAACTCACTAAGGTAAAAGCCTAAAACAGAATAGATTCATGTAAAATCAACTCCATGTTATGTGCTTCTTATGTACCCTTTGGGCCTTTTCAAACAATATCTGGCTAGAGTAAACAACACTTTAGATTGATAAGGTATTGTATAGTAAGTGAAAGCGTACAGCAACGAAAGAGTTGTGATAATTATCTTATACAGACAACATCATTCATCGATCAACTTTCTGGTTTAAGATTTTGAGAGAATCCTAAACTCCTCATATGCATCCGTGTCAGGGTTTATGGTTTTGCCTGAGCACATTTCTGCAGAAAACTGTGCCTTGGAAACTTCTAGTGATTATGTTTCTTTAAACAATTAGCACTTATGTACTTGAGTCTTGATTGCCTCTAGAAACACTCACTCACCATTACATTGAATGTCTCTGAATCTAAATAACCCTTTTCCTAAAGACCTAAAATATGTCATTTTCCTCAAATCTATCTCTAAATGATGTTGCAAACAATGCCTACCCACTTGTTCTTTTTTTTTGGTACGCAGCTTTTCATCTTCCATTTTTCTTATTTTGACACGAAGAAAACAAAATCATTGGTACATAATAAATAAAAGAATAATAGAGAGCCAAAGTTAGCCAATAGCCACTATCGTGTAGAGTAATGACTACGACCACTACGCGGTTTGTTCCCAAAATGTCTACATTTCTCGATCTATTTTGAACAGATATTTTCAAAATCTCAATGGTTTACCCCAAATGTAAAATTTTAAAAGTATTGAAACAAAAAAAGAACAGCTGGAAGGGATTTTGGATAAAAGGACACTACACTTGCCTATTTTTGCTCACTCACTGCCCAAAAAAGAACACGCAAATACACTTTCTACTGTTCACAGAGAGATGGTGCTTTACAACAACAATAGTTGCAGATCGATTTCAATTTCAATCCTTCTGCTTGGTCTCTCCGTCGTCGCCGCCGCGGACACCGGCGGAAAAACTTCTCCGGTCGAAGATGGTACGTTATTCACTTACTTAATCTCATCAATATTCTTGGTTTTCGTTAGGTTTAGTGGTTGAGTTTTCTTATAGTGTTAATGGGTTGATGAAAGCTTGATTCTTTTTTCTTCAGTTGTTGTTTAATTTCGGAATCCTAAAACCCATTCTCTGTGTTCCAAGAACAGATGATTCACCATTACCAGTGACATTTGTTTTTATTTCTCTCTAAATAATGGGTTACATACAGATCTGGATAAGGGAATTAAAAGTTATAATGTTCACTTGGATTTGAGAAATCTGTTTTAGGATCTTACCCAATCTAACTTCTTCTTTTAGTCGGCTTGTAATCAAAATTAGTAGTATTCGTTACTGGTCTCAGCTGAGCAATGTGTAAAAGTTATCTTGGGTGTAAAAATCTGTTAATTCCAATTTAAGTCAGCACAATTAGGAAGGAAACAAAAATTCCTGGCTCTATTTGTTAATTTAAAATATTTGTAGGCCATGCTGGGTAATAGAATAAAAAACCCCTTTTTCACATTGGCTTCAATTCAAGTGTTCAACTCGCAAACCATTTTTTATTTGTCTTTACTCTTTAAAATACTAAATCATAAGAGTATCAGTAACCCCTTAAATCATATAAAAAAGTAATAGATGGTTCCCGTCATGTCCTCTCTTTTGTTGTTAGTATCTGTTTAGTAGTATAATTTTTTTTAACACATTACTAGACATTAATTAAAAAAAACAAAAAAAACAAAAACTATTTACATTCCCCAAGGCAAAGGGCACTTATAAATGTAGACACAAGAGAAGTGGTAGTAGTCACAAGAATGTTGAGGGCCAGGAAAGTTAATGCATGCATGGGCCCGAGAGATGAAATGGTTCCATTCTCGTGTGTTGCCTCTCTCTATTGTTTTCGCCCTTTTTATCAGTTTCATCGTATTTTTTTTTATCTTTCTATTTACATATATAATTAATAATCCTGTGCCCAATCCCTGTGGATTTCACGAGAAACGCCAGAGTTTAGGATGATATTATTTTTTTCAGATTACAAAACCTTGAGAGAATTGTATGTCTCAAATTTGGGTAATTAAAGATATTTTAATTAAGGGACCAACGAATAGTTATACGTCTCCATCACTGAAATGATATTACTGACACCATTTTTAAATTCCTTTTATCTCAATAAATTAGTAATTAATTCCTATTTTTACCCAGGCTTGGTGGTCAACGGCGACTTCGAGACACCTCCGTTGAACGGCTTCCCTGATGACGCCATTGTCGAGGAGTCCTCCGAGATCCCAAGCTGGAGATCCGACGGCACGGTGGAGCTAATAAAGTCCGGTCAAAAACAAGGTGGAATGATCTTGATCGTGCCTGAGGGTCGCCACGCCGTTAGATTAGGAAATGAAGCAGAGATCAGCCAAGAACTGACAGTGGAGAAAGGATCAGTGTACTCAGTCACGTTCAGTGCTGCTCGCACGTGTGCACAGCTCGAGTCTCTGAATATTTCAGTGGCTTCTGATGAGCCGATCGCTTCGCAGACCATTGACCTCCAAACGCTATACAGCGTTCAAGGGTGGGACCCATATGCATGGGCGTTTGAAGCGGCTGTGGATCGCCTACGTTTAGTTTTTAAGAATCCTGGCATGGAGGATGATCCTACTTGTGGGCCCATCATTGACGACATCGCCGTTAAGAAACTCTTTACTCCTGATAAACCCAAAGGTAAACGTTTCTATTTTTTTCAAAATTACCCCCTTAATTTATCTTTTTTTGTCTACCAAGTTTTGTAATTTTTCAAATTTACCCCCAATTAAAACTTATTTGTTGTGCTTTTTACAGGCAATGCAGTGATTAATGGAGATTTCGAAGAAGGTCCATGGATGTTCAGGAACACAAGTTTAGGTGTTCTGCTTCCGACAAGCCTCGACGAAGAAATATCGTCTCTTCCTGGATGGACCGTTGAATCGAACCGAGCAGTCCGGTTTATTGACTCAGACCACTTCTCAGTCCCTGAAGGAAAGCGAGCTATCGAGCTTCTATCAGGCAAAGAAGGCATAATTTCTCAAATGGTTGAGACAAAAGCGAAGATTCCGTACAAGCTGTCTTTCTCATTAGGTCATGCAGGCGACAAGTGCAAGGAACCTTTGGCCGTTATGGCTTTTGCCGGTGATCAAGCTCAGAACTTTCATTATATGGCGCAAGCGAACTCAACTTTCCAAGTATCGGAATTGAACTTCACGGCGAAAGCAGAACGTACGAGGATTGCTTTCTACAGCATTTATTACAATACGAGAACGGATGATATGAGTTCCTTGTGTGGGCCTGTGATTGATGACGTCAAGGTTTGGTTCTCTGGGTCTAGTACAATTGGATTTGGGTTTCCGGTTTTCATTCTTCTCGCATTGGTTTTCATCCACATTGTTCCGGTTTGGAATTTGTAATATGTATCGGTTCAAGCTACTATAAATGAGCAAGTGTCAATCTTTTATGCAATTCGTGGTCGCTTAGTGTCAATCAGACTTAGTTGTAGAACTATGATAATCATGATTTTAGTAGTTTTAATGCAAATTGAGGTAAACTAGTTCACGAAATTTTTTTCACAATGATTCTCTTATTGGTGGTATTATGCCTTACGATACTTAGTAATAATAAGTTTTTTTAATGGAACCTAAATTTGATTCGTGCAGCTTTCATTTAAAATCTTAAGTAAACGTAATGCACACTTTCAATGTAACCTAAAATTTTTAAAATACTAAAACCCGATGGCAATAAGCGTGTGGTACTGCACTAAAACATCTCAAACGAAAGAAAATAAATCTAGAAACTTTGCAAGTCTTCGAGACTAAAAATAGAAATCTGTTCAACGGAGCTAAAAACATTCATTTGACTTCTACGATAATTATAATCATATCAAAGAATTCGGTGAAAAGAAGTTATTCCAATGTGTAATTATTATTTTGCTGATTTTTCTTCCGAAGTGATTCTTCAAAGTTCAAACGTAGATATATATATATATATATGTACTTTGAAGAAGCGGAAAATATAGAATAATCAACATTCAAAAAGTTGAACCACAAGAGAAATTGTAATATGATTTTAATTTAATAGAACAGATAGTTTTGTAATCAAAACGCTATCGAAAACTATTTGTCAACTAGTATTAAGTACGCACATAACCGGTAGTACTCTCAGCGAAAATGATTTACATAAATGGTCAACGATGTTGATTCTCTCTAGAATAATATAGACGGCCAAAGGAAGAATCTTCTAAGACAAAAACATGAAGAAAATAATCTTCAATAGCTTTTTAGTTTATTAGTCCAATGTAAACAAAAGTGCGATGATATGGTTTTAACTTCTAAAAAATAGAATAAAAGGTATTTTATTCTGGTCAATGATTCGATCAACTTTTAGCTCGAGAAATGAAATTGGTTGGTGCTTCGATTCGGATCCAATGTTATTTTTCTGTTAACCAATTACTTGAGAATGTTTGTAGATTTTCTATCATATAACAGAAGCTCATGAGAATGTTTGAGTTTAATAATTGATTCCCCAATTCATGCATAGTTGCATATCTTACTCTTTATAATTTTCCTATGGCTTTCTTATCTGCTGGGCAGCTAAATTTCGTAATTGAGTCGTCCCAGTTCTAACTCTTTAATCTGGCACATTGACATATCTCCGCCAATCAAAATTCAAAACATACATATTGGTTATGGTTTATATATTCTCAGTTGTTCTCAGATCGAAGATATTGTTTGTGCTTATCTATTTTTGTTTATGACACGTAATTGTGTTTATCTCATTGTTTAGATATTAAAAAGTATACACTTACGTTACGTACATATGACATATATAATAATCTGTGTTTAAATTTTGTTTAATAATAATTTTTTAGTCAACAATTCAATGATATGACATGTTATATAGTTATCCATATCATTTAAAATTTGTATAACTTTGTCCATGTACCCGTTTCAAAAATGTCGTTTTAACATATTTGATACATACTAAAATAATTTTAAGTATATACACATATTCCTATTTAATATACAACTAACAAATATAAATACAAACCCTATTGTATTTGAATAAGAAGCAATTTTAGAAGTTTGTTTTTAAAATAGCATTGAAGATATTTTCAAAATGTTTTCTTTTGTCTTCATTCGCTTTTGTACAACGTATATAATCATAATCTCAATTAGTGGTTGCATAAATAGTTGCATCAGGCAGCAAGAGATCATCAATCACATTCGATATACAACATGTATATTTTTGTTATCTAAAATAAGAAATTTTTATTAATTGAACAAGTTTACAAAAACTTAATCCATATTGTAGAGCTCGGAATGCTAAAGAAGTTAAGTTATGAGAAACAACTAAAACAAAAAACGTTCCATAGTGTAATGAACTCGTCTTAAAAAAATTAGAAAATAGCGAGCCACTCATAATTAAGACCAACTCCAAACAATTTATCTTGAAGGAGACAGTGGCGCTGACATTTTACCGTTAAGAGCGTATATTGTTATTTGGATTAAGGAGAATCCAACCAAACCATGACGTATGATATGCTGTCTTCCGTAAAGGCATCTTTCTTGCAGACTGATATTTACCGATTTTTATTAAACTCCGCAGCTTGAGCCTGTGGTATTTTATGTGGTAAAGTCAGGGATAGTATATGTTTTAAAGTATTTCATGGATTCTTCGATTTCTAAATCAACGATAGTATCCACGTATTTATAAAGGACAAGTTGCAATCTCGTTAAAGAAAAAAATGATGAAAATATTTATTTGGATGAAAATAAAATCACTTTAATTGCGCCATACGTAACCTGATAGGTCATTATACAATATACATCATAGGCTTTTAGATAAAATGCTATGATGCACACGCGCACTTGTATATGAATAAATAAAGTTGTATTTCAGACTATATCGTGAATTAACCGAAATCATAAACCTATAAATATTTCCATAGCAATTTATACCCGTCAGTCCGTCACCAACCATCTAATGTAGTTATATAAATTATTACACATTTTAAGCTAAGTCGAAGTATAATAACTTGAATGATTCTGTTGGCTAATAAGTTATAATGATTTATAGAGCAAAATATGTTTATATGTATGAGAATAGTGCCCAAATTAACTATGCCTTTTGAGGTCAAAGAGCTGCTAGAAACAACCAATTCATTTGGGAAATGGAAACCATAGTCACCGTAGAGATTAAAAAAAAACACTCAAAGTTTCTCCAAGGAACAGTATCTATATTAAGCTGTTAGCCGATCTTCAACAACAACTCAAGTCAATTTAAAATATATCCATCTCTGTCTCCACAGAGACAAGCCATATATGATTAATGTATAAGACATGTGAGTTCTTCTTGTCCCAGTTACCATTGCAATTTGCGTACAGCTTCAATCCTATTCCCCAAAACCTCTTAGAAAATTCTGCAAAACCCACAAAACGAGAAAGACAACAAAGCAAAGCCCCACTTCTTCTTGTTTAACATAATAATTCTATATAAAACTCAATCAAATACAGAGCAGAAACCGATTAAGAGAAGCTTAATAAATATAAAAAAACAGAAGAAGAAGAAGAAGAAGAAGAAACAAAGAGAGATGGATTTCTTAGTATCAATATTTGCCTCTGTTGCACCATACATAGTCTCAGCATTACTTTTCTTCCTTCTTCTTGAACAACTCTCTTACCTTCTCAAGAAACGTAACCTTCCTGGCCCTCTCTTTGTCCCTCCGATGATCGGAAACGCCGTTTCACTTGTCCGTGACCCCACTTCCTTCTGGAATAAGCAATCCGAGACGGCAGGCACTTCCGGTGGCCTCTCCGCCAACTACCTCATCGGAAAATTTATCGTCTACATCAGAGATACAGAGCTTTCTCATCAAATCTTCTCCAACGTTCGTCCCGATGCCTTCCACCTCGTCGGACATCCCTTCGGAAAGAAGCTCTTCGGTGATCACAATCTCATCTACATGTTCGGTGAGGATCACAAGTCCGTTCGCCGTCAGCTTGCTCCTAACTTCACTCCCAAGGCACTCTCCACCTACTCTAATCTCCAGCAATTTGTCATCCTCCATCATCTACAGCGGTGGGAGCAGAACACCTCCGGCGGTTCTCGTCCGGTCTCGCTGCGAAGCTTCGTCCGTGAACTCAACCTAGAGACTTCTCAGACGGTTTTTGTTGGACCCTACCTTGACAAGGAAGAAAGGAACAGGTTCCGCACTGATTACAATCTGTTCAATCTTGGATCCATGGCTCTCCCTATCGACCTCCCTGGCTTCGCCTTCGGCGAGGCTCGCCGGGCGGTGAAAAGGCTAGCAGAAACACTCTCCGTTTGCGCGGGAAAATCAAAAGCAAGGATGGCGGCAGGGGAGGAGCCGACATGTCTAATCGATTTCTGGATGCAAGCGATCGTCGCGGAGAATCCGCCGCCGCCACACTCCGGAGATGAAGAGATCGGCGTTTTGCTATTTGATTTTCTGTTTGCCGCGCAGGACGCGTCCACGTCATCACTTCTGTGGGCGGTAACGTTGCTTGATTCAAATCCGGAAGTGCTGAGCAAAGTGAGGGAAGAAGTGGCTAAGATCTGGTCGCCTGAGTCCAACGCCTTGATCACCATTGATCAGCTAGCGATGATGAAGTACACGCGCTCAGTGGCGCGTGAGGTCGTGAGATACCGGCCACCAGCAACTATGGTCCCACATGTCGCTGCAACGGATTTCTCTCTCACGGAAGCGTACACTATTCCAAAAGGTACTATTGTATTTCCCTCCGTTTTTGACTCCTCGTTTCAAGGGTTTACTGAACCGGACCGGTTTGATCCCGACCGATTTAACGAGACCAGGCAAGAGGATCAGGTGTTCAAACGCAATTTCTTGGCTTTTGGATGGGGCCCTCACCAGTGTGTGGGCCAGCGTTACGCCCTCAACTACCTTGTGCTCTTCATCGCAATGTTCTCGTCGCTGTTGGATTTCAAGAGGCTTCCATCGGACGCCTGCGATGATATCGTGTACTGCCCCACGATATCGCCCAAAGATGGCTGCACTGTGTTCTTGTCTAGGCGCGTGGTAATATACCCCAACCTCTTCTTGAATTAATTTGGATTTTATTAATTTATTTGTGTTCAATATCAACATTTAAGCTGTGTTCATGATGTGTCTCTCGATGCGAGTGACCTCTTAATTTATTGTCTTATTGAATTGCATGGGAGATGTTAGTGTTTTGCCCATCTCTTCACCAGATCTGTACTGCCTTTTTCTTTTGCCCCAGTGAAGTTATTACGTGTCTTAAAATTATTTTTTTTGCCTTCTTCCCTATTTTTTTTGTCAAAACAAATTCTTCTGCCAAAATAAAAAATTTAAACCCCTAACGCCCATCCACTCCAAAGCCAAAAACAATACAAGAATTAATCACATCGTCAATATTAATTATTGTACATCTTTGGTCGTAAAGATATGCAACAGGCCAAGTATAAAACCCTATAGATATGGGAACATGATCACACAAGCAATTTATCGAAGCTAGGAGCCTACATCCGCGCGCAAATGGTTCAATAGAGATTACTAGGCGCGTGGCAACGTATCCCAACCTCTCATTGAACTGATTTGGGTTTTTAAAATTATTGGTAGTTAATGAAGTGTGTGATTATATAACTGTTTTTTTTCTCTCCAAGTGAGTGACCCTAGAGCTTTATTAATGTCTTATTGAATTCGAGAGGAAATTAGATATGTGTTGTCTTTTTCTTTTGTCCCAGTGAAGTTATGGCGTGGATTATATATGTACAAATTAATTAATTTACATCTATCTTGTATTCTTCTTTTAAAATAAAAAATAAATCTTATTCGGTCCTTCTTTTGTCATAAAAATTAACCCAAATGTATTTTAACTTTCAGAAAAAAAAAATGAGAACGAAGGAAATAACCAAATTTCCGAATGGGTTAACGCATTCCACAATTATGAGCCCATTGGGCTTATAGATTTCAATAAAGAATTAGGGTTTTTACGTATGCTAATTTATAAACAACAAGAACCCTAGCCGCATTTATTTGGTTGAGGTTTCTACCACTCCAGACGAAAATGAGTCCTTTCAGGGTAAGCTCTTCGATTTCTTTTTGATTTCAGTGCCTCCATTGCCTCTGTTTCAAGTCTTTCCCTCGAAGAATCTGATCTCTGCTTTGTCATTTTTTTGTTTTGCAGTTTCACCAGTACCAGGTTGTCGGAAGAGCTCTCCCGACAGAGAAAGATGAGCACCCTAAGATTTACAGGATGAAGCTTTGGGCCACTAATGAAGTTCGTGCCAAGTCCAAGTTCTGGTTAGTAAATCTTTTTTCTCTCTCTCTTTGTATTTTTTTCTTTTATTTATAATTGATAGCATTTGTGCTTGATCTTAAGCTAAAGTTTGTAATTTTGGATTAGGTATTTCTTGAGGAGTCAAAAGAAGGTTAAGAAGAGTAATGGACAGATGCTTGCCATCAACGAGGTACTTCACTCATTGATGAAATGACAAAACTTGTTAAGAGGATCTCAAGTTATTGTAACTCTATGTTTTAGGAACGTAGTGACTTGGTTTATTTATCCAGAAAGTAAATGTAGTTGATGAATTAGAACAATAGGGTTTTGATCTTGTCGTCTACATTTCATATAAATTCTCCCAGTCGTGTCTTTGTTTCACCTTAGTTTCTCTTATGAATCTTAGCTTTGATTCTCTAGTCCTGTGAAGCCTTAGATTCCCCTAAATATCGTGCTTGATCATTTATGTCTCTTTACTTGCAATTGAATCAGATTTTGAAACAGTGTCATGTTTTCTCATGCGTTTATGTTACTTCTTATACCAAATTGTTTGCACAGATCTATGAGAAAAATCCGACAACAATCAAGAACTTTGGAATCTGGTTGAGGTACCAAAGCAGAACTGG
The DNA here is from genome assembly GCA_963854855.1 of Nasturtium officinale. NCBI lineage: Eukaryota > Viridiplantae > Streptophyta > Magnoliopsida > Brassicales > Brassicaceae > Nasturtium > Nasturtium officinale. The sequence goes on from OY978504.1 coordinate 4,696,567, forward strand.
ATACCACAATATGTACAAGGAATACCGTGACACCACTCTTAACGGAGGTGTGGAACAGATGTACACAGAGATGGCATCTCGACACCGTGTCAGATTCCCTTGCATTCAGATCATTAAGACAGCCACTGTCCCAGCCAAGCTTTGCAAGAGAGAGAGCACTAAACAGTTCCATAACAGTAAGATCAAGTTCCCATTGGTGTTCCGCAAGGTGAGACCACCAAGCAGGAAGCTAAAGACGACTTACAAGGCCTCCAAACCCAACTTGTTCATGTAAAAGGTCTCTGATTGACTCTTTTTTTGGGGTAGAAGAATCGATGATGAAGTTATATGCTATCTGTTGTTTTTGGATTTTCTCGGATGTTTTTGTTTATCTATATTTTAGGCTTATTCATGAAACTAAACTCGACATTTCTGGATTTTATTTTACTTGTTTCCTCCTTATGAAAAACACTTTTCCTTGTCTTAATTTTTATGTTGTACTTGCTGGAAACAACAAGTAAGCCATACAAAGCAAAAGATGTTGAATCTTGGAATCTGAGAAACACTTTGTACAAGGGTACATATACAGACGATTATGTTGCCTTTATAAGAAAAAAACCCAAGATTCTTCAACACCGAACGGGGGTTTTCAGTCATTATATGCACCCTGAGAACAGTGATCTCTCCTTTCACTTTGGATAGAATCAGAAAAGATTCTTCTTACTTGAAACTGAGCTTAAGATAGGTCGAGGAATATCTTTAGTGAAAGTCAACGCAGCACCACTGAAAGACTCAAGTCTCTCGGCAATGGCGTCACACGACGATCACCACCACCATCATCATCACGATCATGAGCAAGGACACAAGTTCGTGTTTCCTTTACTATTTTCATTGTAAAGTTTTAATCTTCAACCAAACCATCTAATTCTGTAAGTGTTAAGTAGGAAATCCGACGGTGCCGATGCGAATTCGTCGTGGGTGGGGGCGGACGGGAAGGTGTACCATAGCCACGATGGACTGGCACCGCACTCACACGAACCCATCTACTCTCCCGGCTACTTCAGTCGCCGAGCTCCTCCACTTCACGACCGTAACTTCTCTGAGAGAGCTTTTACCGTCGGTATTGGCGGTCCCGTGGGCACTGGGTATTGTTTTATCTTCTAAATTGACTTCTTGATTTTTATGGTTTGGTAACATAACAGCGAACATTCTCTGGAATAACCATTGAATCTATGATAATGTTTTAGATGGATCCATGTTCTTGATCACAAAGTGTTAACTTTTATGGTCTAATCCCCATTGGATATTGTTCTTGTTTACTCAGGAAAACAGCACTGATGCTTGCTCTTTGTAGATTCTTGAGGGACAAATATAGTCTTGCTGCTGTGAGTATGCTTATTATCTTTCCATTTTTTTAAGTTTTTTTTCCCCAAAGAAAGATTGTTTCCTTGATCTTACTCAAGTGACAAAAATAGATTTTTGATCTTGTAAATGTTGTAGGTGACAAATGATATATTCACAAAAGAGGATGGTGAGTTTCTGGTGAAGAATGGGGCTCTTCCTGAGGAAAGGATTAAGGCTGTTGAAACCGGTGGATGTCCACACGCGGCCATCCGTGAAGACATCAGTATCAATCTGGGTCCTCTTGAGGAGTTATCTAACTTATTCAAGGCTGATTTGCTTCTTTGTGAATCTGGTGGAGGTGAGCTTTCATTTCTTTTACCTACACCTCTGGTTTCTGTTTCCCAAGGACCCAATGAGATTGAATAGGATTACTATTGTGTTTGCAGATAATTTAGCTGCTAATTTCAGCAGAGAATTAGCTGACTATATTATCTACATCATCGATGTATCGGCTGGTGATAAAATACCACGTAAAGGCGGCCCTGGAATCACTCAAGCTGATCTTCTGGTGCGCTTATGTTGCTTAAAAGTCTTAACTTACTAGCTCTTTTTTTTTTTTTTATCAAGGCTATAGTCTTGGTAAAGAATCTTGAGGATTTTTCCTACTGCAGGTGATAAACAAGACAGACCTAGCAGCAGCTGTTGGGGCCGACTTATCTGTCATGGAACGGGATGCACTACGCATGCGTGATGGAGGACCATTCGTCTTTGCTCAGGTCTTCCATCTTCAGATTATGCTTCATCATTTATATAACCAATGACCTTCGTTCTTACTATGGATTTTCTTTGATTACTAAACATTTCCAGGTGAAGCATGGGCTGGGGGTTGAGGAAATCGTGAAGCATGTCTTGCACTCGTGGGAACAGGCCACCGGGAACAAGCGCCATTAATGGGTACTGAAGACCCAAAATGGATAGAGATAAAACTGATTGGAACTCTCTCAATGCTACTTATCTTGAACTCGGTTTATGCCCAAATGCTTATGTATCTGTTTGTTTGTACTCAAGACATAATAGACATAATGGTTTTGAATAAAGCATGAGACTCATTACATAGTGATTGATTTGTATTCTAGTTAATGTCCCTTAACAGAAGCAAAGAGGTCTTTGTAGGAACGCTTTGGGGCATCAGCACGAGCAACTATCTCCACGACCTTGAAAGATGATTCCTCATTAAGTAAAGCTTCCACTGCAACTTGTGCGACCTGGTCTCTCGATATACTCCCTTCATACAGAGTATCCTACAAAGATCAAAGGTCAGATCATTATCACTTCCAGAATAAAACAGACGAAACAATGATCACTAAGCCTATTTTACCTCTGGCTCCGTGACTAAGTTCCCGGTAGGAGGATCGTTTTTAAGACCACCGGGCCTTACTATAGTATAGTTGATGCCAGATCTTTTGATATACTTCTCGGCTTGAAGCTTAGCAACAAGAGTTAGTCCAAAGACGTTGAGGAAGATGTAAGCAGGGTTCAATATCTGTCCCATTGCAGCTCCATTCACCAAGATTGAGCTTATAAGAACAAACCTTTCCACTCCTTTCTTACGGCAAGCATCAACAAGATTCACTGTCCCGAAATTATCAACCTTCCAAGGAGCAAATAGATCAAATCCTGGACTAAATCCAGAAGCACAAATCACAGCTTGAGAATCATCTCCTATAGCTTCAGCTAGCTTCTCAGGACCTTCTGTTACATCTGCTCTAACCTACAGAGAACAATAGTAGTTTTTCAAGAGAACTGACAGTGAAAAACGTCGAAAAGACCAAAGAACATACGATCTGAAGTGACGGGTCGTCTTTGAAAGATGTTTTTGCTTTGTCTACATCACGAACACCAGCTTTAACAGCAAAGCCACGAGACAACAACTGCTCCACAATCCTCTTCCCAGTTTTTCCAGTAGCTCCGGCGACAAACACCTTCTTCGCCTTAACTGCATTAACTTCGTCACTCGCTTCACCTCTTTCCATCTGAGACATAAACAAGCAAAGCCAATTTTCAGAATTTGAGGAATCCAAATTACAGATTTCTCATCAAACAAAATCGAAAACTAAATAATCTTACTTTGATGGAAGTAAAGGAACGAAAAGAGTTGTTCTTGATGAAGAAATGAGAAGACTGAGAGAAGAAGACAGGTGAAGAATGTCTGAGAAGCAGAGATGTTGCCATCGATGATGTGTAATCTTTTTCCCACAAACGTTCTCAACTTAAATTATTTTATTGTTTGCCTTTTTCGTTGATTATATTACGCCAAGTGGCAGATTTGTCCCACACTCTCCTTACACAATTACGGAAAAAACCCCAGCAGGCAGCTAAATTTCGATACCGAGAAAGTCCGAGAAACAGATTAGAGAAAATGAAGAAGAGAGCTCACAATTCTGTGTTATCTCAGCCTTCGTCTCCATCATGCAGTGGAGGCTCTGCTCGGTATGTTTTGTCTATGGTTACAGAGAACAAGTCTTACTTCTTTTTTTCCTCCCTGTTTTTGCTTTGATTTCTCTGTTTAGGGTTTAAGGGTTTTGTTTGTCTCTCTGATGATTACTGATTAAATGGGTTAGGTAGGATTTGGATGGAACTGAAATGAAATTTGTGAACTTTATGCTTTTCAACGGCAGTGGGTGAGTAGAAGTAAGAAAGAGGAGGATAAAGTTCTGATAATTGCATTCTAAAATTTTTCAGGAACTTAGAGTTGGCTGTGGAGTCAAGTGAAAATGCAAAGAGGTCTACAAGACTGAGACTTCAGCCTTTGAGAAATCCAAAGACAAGCCAGAAGAAGAAGAAACCAGCTAAACTCCATGGGAAGATGCCTAAAAAACCTCCCACTGCTTTCTTCTTTTTCCTGTAAGTACCCTTCTCTCATATGGTTGCATATTGTTTCCTAGACATTTAGACTTCCTTGCAGTCCTCTCTTAAAGGGAAATTTGTCTGCATTTTTTCATTGGTTGTTTGGTTGAGATTAGCTATGTTGTTATGTTCTCTGGTTACTTTAGAAGACCTACCAAGAAACATGTTTTGATTCATTTTTCTCTTGCCTCATACTGCCTTATGTTTTGAATTCTAAAGGGAGGATTTCCGGAAGCAATATAAAGAGGAGAATCCAGAGGTCAAGTCCATGCGCGAGGTTGTAGATGATTACTTTGTGGTATTTTAAATAAAACATGGTGACTATTATATTCACTTTGGTTCTATATCTGAATTTGTTTTCTTCTTCATTTTATCCAGATTGGGAAGACATGTGGAGAGAAATGGAATACAATGACATACGAGGTATCAATTGGTTCTTGCTCTTCTGTATCAGTTTCTTTATTGTCTCTTGGAGTTTTTGACAGGCTTGCTCTATCATCTACCAAGAGTTTCCTTAATAACGTTGTTTGAATAATAGTCAAATGCATGGAATTTAAAAATTGTGATGATAAGTTATGAACACTATAGAAATGAAATGGTTTTGTGTTAGCGTATATAGCAGATGGATAGATATTCTTCTGATTTGGGTCAGCTGTTGCCAGATTAATTCATAGTTGGTAGTTTTGTTGTTCATTTTGGCGAACAATATCTCATTTTTCTTCATCTTGGTTTTCACATAATTTTTGGTTTGTATTTTATATCCTCTGGAAAGATGAGATATTTCTGCTTGAGACCTTGATGGAAGTTTCTTACTCCTATATTGTTTGTTCCTCTACTGTTTTGTAGGAAAAGGTAAAGTATTATGATGTAGCCACTGAGAAGAGGGAAGAGTTTCACCGAACAATGACAGAATATACTAAGAGAATGGTACCTTTTGTTTTTCATTCTTTTTGTGTTTTTTGCTGAATATTTATTCACCTCAGTGTCTCATTGATGCAGTGGTAGAACAATAGTCTGATGTTTTCATTTTACTATTTACTTAATGCAGGAATCAGGTGAATATGATGAATCAGAGACCGACTCAGAATTTTCTGAATAGATTATTTCTTTGTTTTTACCACTTTAGAAAACATTGTTCTAAGCCTTCTATAATGATGGGTTGTATATTGGTGACATTTACAAGTATCTGTTTCGTTGTGATCATTCTTTCCCTGATACTTATTCTTCTTTAGACTACATTTGTAGATCAATGAATACTAACAGGTTTCATAAACGTTGACCAAAGGTTCTATCGTTTCTTTTCTTGTTTCGATTTGAAAGAAATTTCCAGACTGCAGACTGGCGAAAAAGATGATCAAGTTTTAGTAAGTATACTTGAGACTAAGACAGACAAATTCTCAGGTACTTTTCGATTTCTAAGTTCCATTCATTTAATATCAAATTGAAAGTCACACGACACAGATGAATAAAATTTTGCACCAACAATATTTTTCATGTGTAAGTAAAAATTCTTAAGGCTGATACAAAAATAGGATGAAACTTCAAGTTGGTCTAGTTATCCCTAGAGAGAAGCATGAGAGAAGATGAAGCCTGCATGTGGTTGGCTTGAACTTGGATCCGACCCTGGACAGTCTCCAACTTAGCCATGTATTCATTGAGTTCATCAAGGGTAAGCTCCTCAATGGACTTCTCGAAACTCTCATCCCCAACAGATTCAAGCTTCTCCTGACTCTTCTCGCCTAGTTCCTTCTCGGCTTCAATCTCTTGGTTGAGCGAATCGAGACGTTCACTCATCTTCCTCAGTTTAGGTCTGTTATTACCTCTTTCTTCTTCTTCTTCCTCTTCCTCTTCTTCTTCTTCTTCTTCCTCTTCCTCTTCTTCTTCCTCTTCTTCTTCATCACTGTCTGGATCATCACATTCCCTCAAGAATCGCTCCGCAACAGAATCAAGGTCTGGTTTCCCGTAGGAGAAAGGCTTGCCTCCTGGTGAAAAAACCACCATACCCACCTCAGCGTTGCAGAGGGTGGCTAACTCGCCCGCCTTCTTGAACAAACCAGTCCTCCGTTTTGAAAAGGTGACCTGTCTTGTGTTCATGTCCTGAACCATCTCCATATTGATCTTTCTCCGACCCATTTTTGCAGTGAAAGTGAATGAATGTATTGGTGAAGGAGATTGTATTTCTCTTAATAGCAAGGGAGATGGAGAATTTTCATTGAACCTAACCAGAGTATTATATATATATATATGTATATACATGAGTGCAGACTTAGCAAGTTCTTAATCCAAAATCTTGAATTGCCTGATTTGGGCGTTGAATAGTTTCTAATTGTGTGTATTCAAAAAAGCATGAATATCTAATTGAATTCATTTTCCAACTTGACCTTCAACCATAGGCTCTTAAACACATAGACAAAAGATGAGATTCATTGCCTTTTCAAGATTTAATTGTTATTCATAGTTATAATCTTTCTTCTTTTTAATTGTAATTGAAAGAAATTCAAATTTAGAAGTTTGTTTTATATTATGGTCATGCTGACCAAAACCAACATCTGAATTGAGTCAATTTTATTGATTAAGATTACCAAAACTCCCAACAATTCCACGTCGATTGAAGAATTCAGACCAAAAGTGAAAAATGGGAAGAAGGTTAATAACACACCAAAATGGTTTGATTTCTTAGGACCAATCACAAAGGTTATATGACCTTGTCCCAAAAATCAGAAATCTATGTAGATGCGCTGCGTATATTTAACTATCTGGAAGAAAAAAAGTTAAAGTAAAATACCAAATTGTTAGACTGAACTGTTTTGGGTGAACATCGGCGAATCAGTATCTAAGTAATGTTATTGCACATTAGTGAATGATCCATAAATATCACAAAGCTTTTCATAAACATTTCAAAACTTACAAAGTAATTTACAATAGAGCGTTACATTTTCAAGATTTAACAAACCGGATACACACAACTTGACTACAAATTAAAATCACTTTCCGGGGACGAAGTTGGTGGCGAAGGCCCATGCGTTGTTGTTGACTGGGTCAGCCAAGTGGTCGGCGAGGTTCTCCAATGGTCCCTTACCTGTGACAATGGCCTGAACGAAAAATCCAAACATAGAGAACATAGCCAACCTTCCGTTCTTGAGCTCCTTTACCTTCAACTCGGCGAATGCCTCAGGGTCGGAAGCGAGGCCCAATGGGTCGAAACTTCCTCCTGGGTAAAGCAAGTCTTCGGCTTCTCCCAGTGGCCCGTTTCCGGCAACTCTGTAGCCTTCAACAGCTCCCATGAGGATCACTTGAGTAGCCCAAATGGCTAAGATGCTCTGAGCGTGGACCAAGCTCGGGTTGCCCAAGTAGTCTAATCCTCCCTCGCTGAAGATCTGTGAACCGGCCTTGAACCAAACCGCTTCTCCGAACTTCACTCCGTTCCTAGCCAATAGTTCAGGGAAAACGCAGCCTAGGGCTCCAAGCATGGCCCATCGGCTGTGGATAACTTCTAGCTCACGGTTTCTAGCGAATGTCTCTGGGTCAGCGGATAAACCGGCGGTGTCCCATCCGTAGTCACCGGGGAACTCACCAGTGAGGTAGCTCGGGGGATCACCGGAGAACGGACCCAAGTACTTAACTCGGTCAGATCCGTACCATGGGCTGCCTGATGGACCGGCGGGCTTGGAAGTTTTGCGCATAGTGATTCGGCCGATTCCAAAGACTTCGGAGGCCGCCGGATATAGCTTCACGGCCTTTCCGGCCAGAGCTGGAGAGGAGAGAGCCATTGTTGAGGCGGCCATTGGGGTTATAGTGTGGTGCAAGGAAAAGATTTTGAGTTAATTTTGTGATGTATTGGATGGTTAGGGTACGGTGAGGTGTTTGAGTATTTATATATTGTGAAAACAAATACTAAAACCTGAGGATTTAATTTGCTTATTACAATATCTTGGAATATCAATGTCTTGATTTCTATTGGTTGTTGACATTTTTGGGCTTAGATTTTTTGTCTTGTCAAGCTGGCATAATTGGTGGATCCCGTTGGAGTTGGGAATTGAGTTTTGTTAGAAGATAAATAGATATCTCGTAGCGTGTCAGCATATTGAGATACCCATTAATGGCTTGACACATGTCATCTTACATATTTCTATCCGTTTGAATTGTAACAAGTATACACGTCATTTTATGATATTTATTTATGGTTTTGTGATAAAACAATCAAAACAACATGATACCAAACAATTTAGATGCATCCCACCCAGTCACCCACTCTAAATACTCTTTTTTCACCAAAAATTGAAATATGATCATGAAAATTGAACATCCCAATTTAAGTAACTCAACATTGTTATGAAACGATACAAAAAGATTTTATTCTGCACAGCAAAGTACACGAAAATATAAGAACTTACCGTTCATCTTCAAAACATGTTTTTAATTCGTTTTAAATTATTGGCAATAGAAAATTATGTTAAAGTGAAAACAAGTAAAAAAAAGTTTCTATCACTCTTACATTCATCTAAAATGCATTTTTTAACTTTAAATATATATTTCTAATTTATTGTAACAATATTGACACCAAAAAGAAGAAAGAAAAAGAAAAGAAAAGAAGAAGCTAGAGCAACGTTCGAAAAAAACTTAATATTGAAAAAGAAAGACATTGTTGAGAATTTAAAATAGATAGGAAGTATTTTAAAAGATATTTTTCCTTTTTATAATTAAAGAGAAATATAATTTATTTGTGGTAATTGAGTCAAAGTTGCCTCTATACAAAATCAAAAGTATCTTCATTTAGTAGGTAAAGAATCTAGCAAAAAGCTGGTGGAGTAGACACAGACACGTAAGATAAGGAGATGACAAAACCAAAATCTCGAAAGCCAATCAGTAAACAGATACAGATACTTCACAGATAACAAACCTTACTCTCCTATTGCTATAAAGTCCATCTATACCCCAACCATTTTCAATCACTCTCACCAGTCACAACAAAAAAAAAACAGAAAAAAGAAAAAAAAAGAAGCAAAACATTCTAATGGCTGCCTCAACAATGGCTCTGTCCTCCCCTGCCTTCGCCGGAAAGGCTGTCAAGCTTTCTCCAGCAGCGTCAGAAGTCCTCGGAAATGGCCGTGTGACAATGAGAAAGACTGTCGCCAAGCCAAAGGGTCCATCAGGTAGCCCATGGTATGGATCTGACCGAGTCAAGTACTTGGGTCCATTCTCCGGTGAGCCCCCGAGCTACCTCACTGGTGAGTTCCCCGGTGACTACGGATGGGACACCGCCGGATTATCCGCTGACCCAGAGACCTTCGCCAGGAACCGTGAGCTAGAAGTTATCCACAGCAGATGGGCCATGCTCGGAGCCCTAGGCTGCGTTTTCCCTGAGCTATTGGCTAGGAACGGAGTGAAGTTCGGAGAAGCGGTTTGGTTCAAGGCCGGTTCACAGATCTTCAGCGAGGGAGGTTTGGACTACTTGGGCAACCCGAGCTTGGTCCACGCTCAGAGCATCTTGGCCATTTGGGCTACTCAAGTGATCCTCATGGGAGCTGTTGAAGGCTACAGAGTCGCTGGAAACGGGCCATTGGGAGAAGCCGAAGACTTGCTTTACCCAGGTGGAAGTTTCGACCCATTGGGCCTCGCTTCCGACCCCGAGGCATTCGCCGAGTTGAAGGTAAAGGAGCTCAAGAACGGAAGGTTGGCTATGTTCTCTATGTTTGGATTTTTCGTTCAGGCCATTGTCACCGGTAAGGGACCATTGGAGAACCTCGCCGACCATTTGGCTGACCCAGTCAACAACAACGCATGGGCCTTCGCCACCAACTTCGTCCCCGGAAAGTGAGCGTGATAAGCTTGTTATGTGAGTGAGAGCAGAGAAGGAGAGTTTTTTTTTATATTTTTATGGTTCCCTATGTAAATTTATGAAGTTTCCTTTGTGTTATCTTTATATGACTTATCAGAAATCGAACCTCTTTTTCTCATTGCGTTTTTTCAACTGCTTTAGCGTTTCATCTGAGGACTTACTTGAATTGAATAATCCATTCTAATAAAATTTAAGCAATTGCAGATGGTATATGTTCCGAATTTGGACAATCTACCAAGTGTAATGTAAAACTATATATTAGAAACTTATGCAAAAATTACAACAGAGATAAGAAAGAAAAAGAACAAGTGGTCCTAAGATGATGATGTCGTCCAAATGCCGCACGCTACTTCACTCTAATCCATTGTCTGAAACTTCTCTGGTTCTAATTATCCAAAAGATGCTTCATTTGGCAAGCTTCAAAAAAATTACTGGTCTTTGAAAACAAATGTTTATTGTAGGTGTGAGACGTGTGATAACTATTTGGTAAGTTTGACATAGAAACCTCTGTGCAGATAAAATGTTTATGTCCTCTCCTGTGAAAATAAAATAGTTTTAGCATGTTAATTGAGTGTTGTATAGGCGAACATTCCAATATAAAAAATGGCTGGTATGGACCAGGAGAAGTAAAAGAACTTGCATGGTTAGTGTGGGATCTGGAGAAGAATGAGAGCGATTAAATATAAACAGAATGAGATGGCAGCTCCAGCGAGGACATTGTGGAGCAGTCTCTTGTCGTCTTTTGTGGGTATGAAAACAGACTTTAATGTATTGGTAAGCTCGAACAGTCGGTGAGACACCTGAAAGAAAATAAATCAAGAGCACAAATTACAATTTATAAAACGTAGAGTGGATAAAGGTTTTCTTCATGGATTCTACTATTGTTTTACCAAAACATAAATGGCTGTGGTGAGCATGAAGTTGAGCATTGGGTATTCTGGAATGATGCATAATAACCACTTAGGCTGTCCATTAGGCAAATTTGATCTGCAGTACATGCAATTTCTAGTTAATTTTTCATTCTTAAATTCTTAATTTTCTTGAGACAATTAAGCCTACTTAATAAACAGTTTCTCACGGACCTTAACCAGATGTGAAACTGAGAAATATAGGTCTCCAGAGTAATTTTGCCGAGCCATCTAGGAAGATCATGTCAGTTTTGTATTAGAGATTTTGTTCAGAAATCAGAATTAACACCAAGCTTAGTTAATATGGACTAAGGATTGAGAAACATACGCAAATAGTGTCAGGGAGAAATTTCGCAGCTGTTGTGTGCAGTTTCGCAGACAGATATAGACACTGAGCCAACAGAATCAAAGCTACGTCAGAATCCAGAAATGTAGACTATCTTACAAATTTAATGTCTTGGGTGATGGAAAGTGTTTTGATACTTACGTTATTGGAATCCATGAGGTGTAGGGATGGTATTTATTGTATGTAACCTTGTCAAGCTTGTAGATGTATTCATACCATAGGTAACCAACCTGAACACAAAAGGAACACAACTTCCCATCAGAAAATTATATAAAATACATAAGATCCATAAACTAGAGAGAAGCCAAACTCACAAATGAAGAAATTGCAATTATGCTTGTCTTGATTGACATCCTTCTCTTGGCATCACACTCCTCCAATTTCTCCATCCATCTCTCTACCTGAGATCAAAATGTCAAAAAATATATTAATGTTGGGTGTCAAGAGAAGGTATGAAAAAACGAAAGTGCCATAAGTTCAAGAGTTACAGTGGGATGGAAATAGGCATATATCATTCCGATGATCCATATGTAGCGGTCAAGTCCTGATCTGAAGTGCCATTCATGTAAAAGTGGTAGATCTGGTTTAGCTGGATCAGTATATCCTGCAGTTGTGTAAGGAAAAAACTAAATATTAGTCAATATACAAAAACACAAATCCCAATGACCAAGTGGCATCCAAACATTGGGCAAGAAAATTGTTTTAGCACGAGACACAGATGCAGTCAACCATGCCGAAATCAGTATAATATATGAGAAAAGTTTGATACTGACCCAGTAAGAATGTTAGAGGACTCCAGAAAATCTCAAAAACTCCAGGAATCTCCCACATCAGTATAACCACAAGAAAGCATGCAGCAATCTTCACAGCCATTATTGATGGTATCTCATTATACCGACTGAAGATACCAAGGGCTCCATACACCATCAGAGTGAACAGAGTGTGCATTGGACAAATGTAGTACAACATATAATCATTATTGAGAATAATGCAACTAAACGCCACGAATAAGTTAAGACGCCACATCATCTGAAGGAAGTAAAAGTTTTTATGAGCATCTTGAGTCTTTGAAAGAAACATATGCTTTAAAGAAACATATGCCATCTGACCTGAGTGAATCGTGCCAAGGAGAAATCCTTTCTGATGTAGTAATAAGAGAAATTTCCAAAACCAGTCATCCAGACGTAGGCAGCAATGAAGACCCTGATTGCATTATATATCTCAGCCGCAGCAAAGTAATGATACATCAGAAATAGAACCTGCAAAGACACAAAACGGTAAATTAGCATGCAAAACAAAAACATCAAAACGGTAATATCAAGAAGCTCAGATGGACTCTGCGAAGTAAAAGCTTCATAAAAATGAAAAGGTAACGGGGACACGTACTGAGAAAAGACTGAATCAGTTACCTGCATCCATCCCTTCCACTCTTCAGTCTGGTGACGATTAAGATAGAGAATGGATTTTCCTGTTATTGGTGATTTGTCATTGTGTTTCTTCAAGGAAGTCATGGCTGACACAATGATGAGAAGACAGTAGAGAAATATGAAAAGATCTCTGTTGTAATTCTGCAAATGGAAACCATATGAAAAGAAATGTCATCAAATGCAAAACCATTTTCAGACTCAAATGTTAGCTTTCTACCTCCGAACTATTTAAAAACATACTGTGAGCTCTACTACACATATCTAGTACAATAATTGTTAAATTTGAGAAAGGAGAATTCATCAAATAAATTTAAAGGAAGCACCTTTTTAGACTCTCCAAGCAAGCTAGTTCGGTCGGAAATGTAAAAGTAAAAAAGAATAGCCCCAAACTCAGCCCTACAGGAAGTAATATGGTGATGAGAGAAAATGATAACGAGCATGAATCCATTCTGAAAATATAAGGAACTTACATGGCTCTCAAGGTTACTCGATTATCAATCAAGAAAGAGTCTTCCAGTGTGAGAAACCTACAAGTAGGAAAAAGGTAAATGGTTTTGTACTTGTTGAAGAGAACATTCCAGTCTAAGAAACCAGAAAAAAGGAGAAATCGTAGAAGTACCTAATCAAGTTAGTTTTGATAGGTGAAGTACAGAACTTTGTAGAGAAAGATGTTGTAAGACCTCCTTCGAGTAAAAGAGCTCCTTCGTCTTCTTTGTTTTTGACCTCACCAAGTTCAACCAAATTAGTATCTGAATGACTGCAAGTAAGAGGTAAAGAAATTGGAAACAATAGAGGGGTGTAAATAAGTAGACGAGTATAAATAATATTGGAAATAACATACACTTTAGAGTGCAATGAGGATCTCCTGTAATGTAGAAACTCAGAGTATATCCATGCTAGGAAGACAGGGATGACTCCGAGCAGAAATGAAACCTGCATTAAAGAAAATGAAGATATCATGAACATTAGATTGTAAGCCAAATGTTCGAAATTGAAAACAAGTATGGTAGTAGAAATGAACACATTGAAATTGCAAACAAGTATTCATTCATTCATTCATTCCAAATCTATGAATCCAAGGAAGAAAATTTCGCAACAAGTAATGATGAAACTTAGAAGCTAGTGAAGCTTGAAAGATTGAAATTAGGCGATCAAACATACCTGGCCAGGCGTAATTGGCACCGAATCCGCCATTTTAGGTGGATCCGCGATCAGAGAGTAGTGGAAACTACAAATATGAGAAGAGATAAGGAAAGTGATTTCCGCTCCACCTTCGGATCTTAATGTATTGAAATCGAGCTCTAGCAAGAAGAAGGAAGGTGAGAACAGAGAGAAGAGGAAGAAGAAGAGGAAGAAGAAAAAGAAGAAGAAGAAGAAGAAGAAGAATAGATCTGAAGCGAAAAAGGTATTGCTTCAAGGATGGAGAAAATGGCGGGTGCGATGTCCTTTCTCTTCGACCTCACCCAAACTGTTGTTGCCTGTTTGTTGCTTTGGCGATGCTTTTCGTTTTCTCTACTCTTTTTTCAATTCGAGATTACATTTTTAGATTATAGTTATACTAACAAATAATTGATTCTCGATAATAACTCCACATTATTGATAAAAACCCGACCAAGGTGTCTCATAAATATTTTGCTAAGAACAAATTATAGGAGATCGTTACTAAATTTTATACAGACGATTAAGCTAAGGGATACACGAATTATTGTATGTTTTTTTCTTTTCTTGAGGTTATAGTTTGTAATATTGGAGGTGGTGTTAGAGTTTTAATTTGCCATCATACTATAATACCTTTCATGGCTGTGTAAAATTTTAACAAATCACATTTTCTAAAATCCGGGACATACCCATTTGTTTCTTTCAAATTCGACTATATTATTATTATGGTTGGTTGGATAATTTTATCTATTAGCCTCGCATGTTTTACAATTCAGAGAAGACGAGTCATGACAGCCAACCACCATCCAACGGGCCCCACGTTAAGCATCATACGAACGAAGCTTCTCGATTGCTTCATGCTCTCGTCAGCCTTCATCTACTCTTTGCCCCCACTTTTTTTTTTTTTTTTTTTTTTTTTTTTTTTTTTTTTTTAACTCAGAGAAGACGACTTATTTCAGATTTTCTACTTCCTTGTTTTACATATTAGGCCTCAATAGTTTTATTTTCCATTACATTTGACATAAAACTTAGCTAAATGTTATTTCACCCCAATTTTTTTTTTAGAATTTATACACCCTCAGGAAGTTGCAGCTGAAGGGCATAACAAAACTCAAACATCCCCTGGAAAATCAGACCTTTCCCTCTTCATCTCCTCGACCAACAAACCAAACAACGCACCGGAATCTTCCCTGCCACACTCTATATAATCGCTTCCGGCAAGAAACTCCATTATCCCACCGTTTATCTCAATCCAGCTACATCCAGGTGTCTTAACTACGCCTCTATCTCTCATCAACGCCCTCATCTTCGCACATTCATCCCACTTCTTCATATCAGCATAAAACTTGGAAGATATTACATAATTTCCTGCATTCTTCACCTCTTCCATCTCTATAGACATCTTCATGGCCTTCTCTGCAATCGCCACATCTTCTCTCTTGTGACACGCTCCAAGAATTGCTCCTAACATCACCTCATCTGGCTTCCCAGGAAACCTCTCCATGAACTCCCAAGCCTCGTTTAACAGCCCCGCACGAGACAGGAGATCGATCATGTTTGTGTAATGCTCGATTTTCGGGACTAAACCGTACAAAGAACTCATCTCACCGAAATATCGACGGCCATGATCGACCAAACCCGCGTGTACACAAGCAGAGAGCAATCCTACAAATGTAACATCACTTGGAGGAACTGGCATTTGATCAAATAGTAAAAAAGCTTCTTGGGCGTGTCCATGAAGTGCATAAGCAGATATCATAGCATTCCAAGTGGCTTCGTTTTTCATCGGCATGGCTTCGAATACTCTAAGAGCTTCCTCTATGCGTCCGCACTTTCCATACATGTCGACCAGTCCTGTCGCCACATAGATGTTATGATGCAAGGCTAATTCCGAAGCAGCATAGGTCTCAATCCGTTTGCCTAGCTCAAGAGCTCCAACTGAACCACAAGCAGACAGTACTGTAGACAATGTGACAGCGTCCGGGGAAACTCTGGTTTCTTCCATCTCAATAAACAGTTTAATAGCTTCATTTGACTTCCCACTTTGCGAGTATCTGATATGGAAAATCAGAACGAGCAACCAAAATTGTCAGCTTTATCAATGAGTTAAGAATCCAGACTTCATATGAATAAAGTTCCGAACATCTACTTACACAGTGATCATAGCATTCCAAGGAACACGATCCTTCTTATTCATATGATTGAAAACCCTTCTGGCTGCATCCAAGTCGCCGCATTTTCCATACATACTGATCAACTTAGGCCCGAGAAACGTGCTTAACCCGATCTTGTTCGTAATGGCAATCTCCTCCAGCAATCTACCAGTCCTCAAATCCCCCAAATTTGTACAAGCACCCAATAAACTCACCAACGTCCTCTCATCTGGTTCAACTCCTTCATTCTCCATTTTTCTAAACAAATCCACCGCCTCTTTTGCATAACCCGCCTGAGAATACCCAGTGATCATGGAGTTCCAGGACACCATATCTTTGTCAGTAATTTCATCGAACACCTTGCGAGCATCACCAACCTGCCTACATTTGGCATACATAGTTATCAATGAATGATTTATATGATCGTCTCTTTGCAATCCGAATTTGAACAAGGAAGAATGAACAGATCTACCAACCCCTAGCTCCAAGTGATTCCCACAGGCCAAGATAACAAAATTGAATGTGAATCTGTCTGGCTTTAACCCAGAAAACTTCATCCGGCGAAAAAGCGAAAGAGCAGCTACGTGGTCATGCCAAGTGTTGGTGAACCCTCGGATCATCTTATTGAAAGAGTGGTGATTTGGTGCTTCCGTTGCAGAGAAGAGAAAAGAAGCATAACTCAAGTCCCCAAGATCGATGGCTTTGGGGATTAAAAAATTGGGTTTTTCGACGGAGTGCAACAACATCTGAGCTTGAATCTCTCGTAACTGGTTCACGGAGATGCATTTTTTCAGTCGGCAGAGAAAGGTCCTCTCAAGATTGTCTCGTGCTTCGTTAACTTTGAATAAAGGATTTTGGCGGTAAATGGAGAATACTAATTTCTCTGGTTTCAGCATTTGCGAGCTCCAAAGGAAAGCCACATATCAAATCCCCTAAAGAAACTCATTTTTAAAATTTCGCAAGTCCGGGTCGGATTCGGATTCAACGCTCGGATACGGGTTTGTTCTGGTCTTTAATTTTAAATTTCATTTATTAAAAACCACACACTGCAATTTATCACCCATTTATTTTGACTAGAATAGTAATTTGTACTATTTATTTCCTAAGCAGACTCGTGACGTGTATTTACAATTTTACATCAAATAATATTATTCACTACATCTCAATTTTAACAATCAGAGCCCTAGATATCACCAGCCTTGCATGTTGACCCTGTAGTGCGGGACTGAGTATTCGATGAGTTCGTGAAACTTACCTAACTATTGTTTTTATTTGGGTTATTTGAAGGCAGAGATGGTTTCACATGTCATATAGTGTAGATGGTTTTAAATTGCGGACCTACTGTCTCTTTAGGATTTTATAATAATAAATAGAGGCTTGAGGATTTAGTGGACAAGTATCATTGCTGCTTTGGAATAATTCGTTCAGGAGATTCGATCTCATCTAACTTTAAAAGTAATATAAGCTTGCCGACAAAAAGGAAGAAGAAAAGTCATAAGCTCATCATCAGGCACCACAATCTTTTGTTTGTTTGTGATTGCACAATTTTTAAATTTTAAAACAGCAGTTTAAGTACATGACAAAAAAAAGAAAACAATTTGTCCAAATGAAACAGGTTTTGAACGATTTAGTTATTTTTATGTAGTAATAATTACCACTATGACATGAGATAAATTTTTAATAACGATTTATGCGGACATATAATTCGCTAAATAAGAGCTTTAGGCAGTTTACGTGTTGCAAATTGCGTTAGGAAAACTTCCATTTTACCAATTAAATTTATGTTTTGAGGTATAGTAACATTAATTTATTAATTTTATCAATTTAAATATTTACTTAGTAAGTTAAATATTAGTTTATTCATGTTTGGAAATACCATTTTCCCCCCACCCTCCCCCCCAAAAAAAATGTATGAAAATACTTAATAAATACGTTATTAGAAATTTATTAAAAACGTTTTATTATAAGAACTCTAGCCATTGTTATTTACTTAAATAATTCTTCATTTCTTCCCATTTATTTAATTGTCATATTTGTTACATGTACATAAACCAATTATATCTAATTACAAATTTGTTTTTTGTTTGACTTTTGCGTAACCTGAACAATAAACAACTTTCATCAATTTCGTTAATGTATTTCCTAAACTAACAAAATTAGTGGATGTAAAAAATAAAAATATAAACTAGCAAACACCAAAACCAGAAGACCTAACCAAAAACTAAAAGTGGATTTGGCTTTCTTAACATAAACAAATATTATACATCTGCCTTCGATGTGTGTGACCTCTGCTCTCCAAAACCGTTTGCAACTGGGCAGTATCAAACTTTTATTTAATAAAAATAAAATACACATCCAAGAAACCATGAACTTGCTCTCTCAAGTTGGCCAGTTAGAAAAGTCTGACTTTTTAATTTTCTTTATTTCTCTCTGTTTTCTGGTTTTGTTAAAGAAACTACTATAAAAGGCATGTACTCATTATAATCTCTCAAACACAAAAATCAAAACATCAATCAAAGCTACTACATTCTATTTCTATTTTCTCATATTTAACATACCAAAAAAAAACAAATGGATGACATATCTGCGAGCAAAAGCAACCATGGAAATGTTGTTATACTCAACATCCAAGCTCCTCCTCTTGCAAATACTTCCAACAAAAACGAGTCATCATTCTCGCCATTGATCTCTGTCCATTTCTTGCAAAAGGTTTGTTCTTTTCACTCATCAAAGCTTTCTCTTTTCATCCATACCCTTTTTTCAAGTCTTCATGTTAACTGATACTTACAATGATCATTGTTGATCTGCAGCTTATAGCGGAACTAGTGGGAACTTACTACTTAATATTCGCTGGTTGTGCCGCTATTGCAGTAAACGCTCAACACCACAATGTAGTGACTCTTGTAGGCATTGCAATTGTTTGGGGTATAGCGATCATGGTTCTTGTTTACTGTCTTGGTCACATCTCTGCACATTTCAATCCCGCAGTCACTATTGCCTTAGCATCGGCCAAAAGATTCCCACTGAAACAAGTCCCAGCCTACATAGCTGTTCAAGTCATTGGATCAACCTTGGCCTCTGCAACTCTGCGACTTCTGTTTAACCTGAACAATGATGTGTGCAGCAAGAAACATGATGTCTTCCTCGGGTCATCTCCTTCTGGGTCCGATCTTCAAGCATTTGTGATGGAGTTCATCATCACTGGCTTCCTCATGATAGTCGTATGTGGCGTCACAACCACCAAGAGAGCAGTAAGTGATCAATAATCAAAAACACAAAATATATTTCTTGATCAGATGATATATGTTCATATTTCAATCCTAACACATTGATGAATAATGCAGAGTGTGGAACTAGAGGGGTTAATCTTCGGCGCAACTGTCACATTGAATGTTATCTTTGCCGGGTAATTTTCGCTTTTCCCCTTTCAATCTCTGCAAGCTTAAATCTTCAATGGTATGAAACTTTTTGGCTAACCAATGGGAAAAAATCCAATCTTTAATTTTACAGAGAGGTGTCAGGAGCATCGATGAATCCAGCAAGAAGCATGGGACCTGCAATAGTGTGGGGATGTTACAAAGGGATTTGGATTTACTTGCTGGCTCCAACACTTGGTGCTGTCTCTGTGGCCTTGATTCATAGAATGTTACCGTCTATACAGAAAGCAGAGCCTGAGTTCTCCAAGACAGGATCTTCTCATAAACGTGTTACCGATCTTCCTGTTTGATGATGTAAATCCTTAAATCTGTTGGCTGCTTCTCATTGTAACGATTTATTATCAACACAAAATGGTTGTAAAGTAGAGCATATATGTAACAGTGTAGCTACACTGTAAATAAAATTAAAAGTTTGTATTATTGTTACATTGAAAAATGATTTAAGAACAATTTTTAACAGGTAAGTTATTACAATTTTGTTCAAGAAACATTCTGCAGCACTTGTGAAGAAATTAAAGTTAAAAGTGTGAGTATACCGTTACAACAACCAGTAAACTACTGATTCATCTACTTCCTGCCTGTCTGTGCAGAGTTCATTGTTGTTAATGGAATGGGTTCTATCTCTTTGTTGTGTTATCTGACCTGTTCTTTGGATGATCAGAGGTTTGAAGCAAACCAAGGCAAGAAGCAACTCTGTAATGAACACACTCATGCTGACCTAGACAAACGAAGTTCTCCTCCAATTCCATATGATCCTTCTGAAGAAAGGAAGTTTGGATTCAAGCAATTTCATATGATTTATATGACCCTCAACTAATATACCAAAGTCTGGGAAAGAAACATTGTTAGATTCTAGAAATTTGTTAAACGAAAAGGAAAATTTTCTCTAACAATATGAGTAAATTCATAATTTGAGGTTGAAGAGGTCTGATAAGTCTTGATAGCTCACCAAACTCTATATGAGTAAATTCATATTGGTTCCACGGTCATTCTTTCAACAAACTCCAATGCCTCGTCCAAATGACCACATCCTGCCAACATCTCTGTTAGGCTCATATAACGTTCCATGGAAGGGACGATGCCATATATAGTCTCTATACATACCGTCATCAGTTGATCCACAACCCAAACGTGTGGCGAGGGATTGGTGTTTATATTTTTTTTTCTTTTAAGATTGTAGAGACAATTACATGTGACCTACGAGCTTACGTGTCTCTATTCTTAATGGAAACCTCCAACAAAGTTTATAGGGAGATGAACTCATCTCAGCATTGGTGTACCTTGGTGGCATCTTTTTACCACCAATTAAAGTAGTAGTATACTAGTATTAGTTCCAAGTTATGATTTGTTTTTTATTTAGTTGGTAAAGTATTAGGCGATATTAGAAATAGAAGATTTCGTATATTATACGTTAAACATTGGAAATTACCGAAGATTCTCTCTTATACATGGATATTCAATATCATTACAAGTGGTACTTCTAAGACTGCATTTTCTTGTGCAATTTTGAGATGTTTGTGTGTTTTGAACATTAGCTTGCTTTTTTTTTTTTGATTTTTTCAGATCAAATGACAATAAATCAATATCAATCCGGAACTAATATTTGATATAATTTCCTTTTGAGGTATCAACTCTGAAAACCAAATCCAAAATCTGATTACAATACAAAATGGACAAAAAAGATCTTTAAATTTCAGCAGCTTATGCCACTAGTTTACTTGTTTTTCTTCTTCCCAGAAGATTTCTTCTGACCACTTCTTTTGAATTTTTTGAACTTGGTAGTGGCAAGTGCCTCCGCAGCACTCTTGCCTTCCATCTTCTTTGTCATCTTGACCACACTTGACATACCTCTGACTGCAACAGCCCGCTGCTCTGGTCTACGGCTCATCATCTTGCGATCAAGTGGCCAATATGCATATGGTTCAAGCTTATCTTTCCTCTTAAGATCTCCACTTGCCTTTTTGCTTGCATACTCTTTGCCTGTGTAAGCGTATCCAGACTCTGATGTCTTCATCCGCTTTTGGTTCTTCTTGGATGAGTTTACAGAGAAACGGCTACCTTTGCTGCTCTTGGCATCCGAATCTGCATCAGATATTTCCTTCCTTTTCTTAGCTTTCTCTCCTTCGTAGATGATTAGACGTCCTTCCAAATCAAACTCTGCTTCTTCATCTGAGTCAGCCTTCCGTTTGCGAAGTTCACTTGATCGAAGAGCTAATCTTGTTTTGTACCGATCCATTAAGTCAAGTGGTTCATCATCTGACTCATCAACTTCAAGATGACTCTGGTTCCGCCTTTTCTTGGAACTGTAATACGTCACCAACACATTAGATCCAAAAGCTTAGCGAGACAAGATTATTGCCAAAATGTGTATATAACAACCTCAAAGCGGATGCCTTAGATTTTAACAAAGAGGAAGCCTTGCTACGGCCATGAAACTCCGCATCCATGTCGTCTCCATCGCTGTCTTCGTATTCATCCTCAAAATCAGAAAATATCTTGGTATCATTCCATCGACTAACCCTGGAAGAGACAAACAAAAAACAATCAGTGCCTGACCACCCAGAAACTTCTATGAGGCCATCTGCCAGTTGAGTTGGTAAGGTACTTTGATGAAGTATCTTGTGAATGCTGCGATTTACTCATGTCAGAGCCAGCTGCATATTTTTTATCTTTACGTTCCTTGACCTAAGATGAAAAAAGAGAAAGTGGATGAGTGTATGACATAACAAAGATACTGACATCTAGACAACTTTGAAGATTGTTAGCAAACCTTTCGGATGTTTGTGAGGAGTTTCATATGTTCCTCAGGCATCACAGACTTGACAGCCTCTGTGCCGCATTTCTTGATGAGCATTTCCAACAGAAGCCTCACCTATTATACCAACATAACTCTTCAAAAAAAACAAGAATCCGCAGAAAAAAATCCTAATTTAAACATATAGTTACTAGTATATATGCTTGCTGCTAAATAACAAAGTTTATGTACTATCAAGAGCTCAAGATGTGTAAGAAGTGTTCATCTGAGTTGTGTGAGAGAAGGCAAACTTGTGGAAATGTGAAATTCAAATTCTGGGCACCAAAGATGCATCTTGAGCATAGTATTAATAAAAAAAGGTGTTAGAGACTCACCTTTGCTTTGAAAAGGTTTTTTGTTCCTTGTGGCCACTTCAGTAAGCCTTCCACCATGCTTTTTAAGTTTGCGTGTAGTCCTTCAACGGGTGATTTAGCCACCAACACTTTCAACAAACCTAAATTTGCCTGTTTCCAAATTGTAGGTTTCAGAAAAAGAAAAACAGTGCATTATGTATCATTGATAAACAAGCGAAGCAAATGGCTAACTTGCATAAAGTGGCCTCTTGAAAGGGAAGAAAGGTAACTAACTTTTGTAATTTCCTTATTTTTCCTCTGGAGGAGAAGAAATGTTGAAGGAAGCAAATTGTAAGCACTAGCAATGAGATCGGAGAACTCATATGTCAAACGAGCTACACCCTTGACAGCAGCACTAATCATCTGAGGTTTTTCTCCAGCCAAGCAACCAACCACCTGTGACAGTTATAGCAGAGGTCCACAATCAATCTTAACGCAAAAAGAAAAACAAAGATCCCCAAAAAACTGTTACAATAACTAGTTAGGATTATATTAAACATACCATATTGAAATACCCATGTAATTTCTCATTGTCTCCACCATTTTCCTCATCTGCATATGCATGACCAATCTGAACAAGCACATCATAGGCTCTGCTTCTTGTTTTTTTATTTACCTGTAGAAACAGCAGCGACCTGAGTAATCCTACACGACCGTAGTTTGACACAAACAGTTCAAGCTACTCGAGCGTAGTTTGACACAAACAGTTCAAGCAATGCTTCATACCTCCTTTAAAGCAAGTATAACTTCGGGTAGAAAAGAAGAAATAATGTCTTTCCTCTCCTTTAAATCATCCTGTACGGGAAAAGAACAATCAGCATCTATTAAGGACTATTTCAATAAAAGTCAAAGCAAATTGCAATATAAACTAAAATCAACATCTTTATCATGATACATTTAGTCAAAAAACACATAAAGATAAAAGGTTTAGCTTCTTACAGTCCTTGATGCATGAGCTAGAAGGAAGTATAAGCAATCAAGTTTATGGCGCTTGGCAGAGACATGGCAAATATTGTGCATCAGCTCAAGCAACTCCTCTAGGTTCTTTGAGACAAATCCATCAGAGCTCTGGCAACGAAAACATTAGTACCAAAAGACATTAGTCAAGATTTATTTGTAATGAGAGCTGAGGTTAATACTTTTCAAGGACCTTAAGAAACCGCATCAGTGAATAGGGGAACATAACTTATAGTCAGTCATCTACTGTTTAACAAGTATCCATATATTACACAGAAACCAAATATTATCACGGAATTCAAGCGATGAAGGACGCTTAAGCAAGCATAAAATCAGTCGGCATGCACAATAGGAATCAATATACCTAACCTAGACGAAGAGTGTAATCTAAGGCAAAGAAAGCAATACCTTCAAGATGACAGAAAGAACTTTGTACGCTTTCTTTTGAATTAAGCCCTTAGGATCCTGCAGTTAAGATTCACATCAGCATATACCCTCGTACACACAATTCAAGAAAAACTTATCTTCATGTAGGAGGATAAATCACAGCCACAGCCAGAACAGTAAATCATTCAACAAACCTGCATTGCAGGCTTCAGAGAACTGAATATGGTATCTACTTCTTGACCGTCCAAACCAGGTAAAAGTGAAACTAACAGATCAAACAACCTTGCCCTGAAACGAAACGCAGATTATAAGGTTAACTTTGGCCTACCAACTAAGTAACAAGAAACAGAAAACAGGTTAACAATACCTTAAGTTAGAAGAAGATTTTCTGTCTGCAGTGTTATCCACGTCCATCCCACTAACAGAACTTTCATCTTGGGCAATGGCAGTTTTGGTAACCTCTAAAAGCTCTCGCAGTGTCTTGAAAAGCAGTTTAGAAACAGTCTTTTTCTCCGCTATGGAAGCCAAGTTGCCTATCGCAGACTGAAAGTAAGACAACGGAAGTTATCAAATACTATGATAAGCTCTGACTACGTTAACTTTATCTAATTAGAGAGGGACATCAACTAATTACCCAAGGATACGACATAACAAATAACAAGTTCGGGTGACATTTAACGAACTGATATGATGTAAAGAAATTGAATACTCTGCCCTCTAAGGTTCGTAATTACCTGAAGAGAACCGCCATCATCTTTTCCAGATTCATGAAATACCCTTGACAAAACATCCAATAATTTAGGAGCACACAACCGAAAAACTTTCAAATTAGCTGCCGCATACTGTGAATCATAACGAGCAGTAGCTCGTAGCTTAGCAGGACTAGCATCACTAGTAGGTATTTCTTTCCCCTCAACAACTTCCTTATTTTGTTGAATCAGAATATTCAAACTGGCGCATATGATTCCATGGGTCTCAGGCTGTGTTTGAAGAACTCCACATAATATTTGCCCCAGATCTGCAAAACTCTCCACTGTATCCACGGGATAGTTACAAAATGAAGGTAACAAAGCCCATAATGAAAATAGGAGAGAATCCACACTCCTGGATGCTACAGCAAGGCCTTGTAGCTTGAGCTGCCATCACGAACAATTAGCAACATTAAAGAGAAATAAAAATAAGAATATATTAAACAGCAGGAAAAAAAAATTACCTGTTGAGCTTTCTGGCTCATTGTTTCAACCATTCTAAAAATAGTCTCCGTGAAGAAACTTAGGCGTCCTCCAACAGTATACTGCTTCAAAATTGGGAAGAGCCAAACTTTTACCTCAGACAGATTGCTCGCTTCAAGGTTTAAACGAACAATGTTTAAAAATGTTTCAGGTCCCATAGCACCAAGGGCTGATCCTACACACTCATGCAACTGAAGATCGCCAATAAAGATAACATCAGTCAAACAAACAGTCAAGGAAAATACAGAACGAGACTAACAGATATTACATGGACATATTCCATCTTGTATGGTAGAATCATTCATTTCCACCTAACATGTTCTGTATAGATAATTCGTGTATCAAATTGATGTACCAACAGCATAAGTAACACCACTAAGTCAATAAAAAGCAGAAAAAGGTTTATACAAGAAATATAGCCACGAGATCAAGCATTTTTGAGACTTCAAAATGAAACCAACACAACCAGATTTCTATTGACAAAGTTGCATATGCTCACAGCATTTCATTTCTTTCCTCAACTTGCCATATACAGTAACTAACCCAATATCGTTACTATATGTCTGCAACGGTAAAATTAAAATACTGTATGGTAATTAGATGAACTTAGGCCCAACGATGAAGCCAAGATCAGATATAACAAGTGATATCACTAACTCAAGTATTTATACTCTAATCTAGAACCCCGGTATATGATCATTACGCTCAAGGAGTAAAATAATCTGTTACCTGTTTTCTATAAGGAAAGCCTTCATCAGGTAAATCTTGCATATCTGACAAGTCCTCAAGAGTCTTCCTCATAAAATATGCAGAATCTTCACCTGAAAATTGAGTGAAAGAATAGCAATTGAACAACTAAGCATACAATTGGGTCCAAATGACTCCCAGAGGCACAACGTCAGAAAGTAAAAAACCTCCACAAAAAGAACAACTGAAATATCAGAGAATAAAAAATATAGTTACCTAATTTATCGAACATTGCTGAAACTACTTGAAAAGCCATATCCCAGACTGCATGGTACTTGTAATCAAGCAAGCTTTCTACCGTTGCACACAACTTTTCAATGACTGCAGGACTAGACTTCCTTAAATCCAAGTTTGAATTTTGTATTCCGTTGACGCCTTCTCTGATCAAGCTTTCGTCAATGCATGAAAATATCAAACTCTTCAACGTATCAGTTGCTGCAAAGATTGCCTCTTCGTGTTCAGATGCAATAATATCTGCCAGAAGAAGCACAAAGATCATGTCAGCAGCAGGATAAACCACATTGACAAGAAAAGTAGAATCTTCTAAAAAAAAAGATACTAAAACCAAGAAAACAGGAAGGAGCAGATACAACAGGATACCTTTCAGACCATTAAACACACTAGGAAGTTTCACCACACAAAGATCTCTGTTCAGGGAAAAAGTCCTCATCATCCCAGCTTTCAGTAAACGTGCTGTGAAGGTCATTGCATCAGCAGATGTTTCAGATCCCGAGAACAGTCCAGCCGCAAGAGATAACACTTCGACCAGCGCCTCAACTGGAACCTCGGTGGCTGGATTGAGACAAACTGAATTTAAAGAGTCTATCACTGGCCTTGCAATGTACGGATCGCGCAGAAGCATCAGCATCTTAAAGCCCTCAATCAGATTAGCAATGTGTGTTTTCGACATCAAGGCCAAGCACTCTTTTAGAGTGCTGAGAATGTAAAGCACTTGCTTTGCTCCCCTAGCTCCTTCAATAGAGCCCGCTTCCGATTTATGGGCAAGGTCTAAATATTTCTGGAACAGTTTTGCAATAGCTCCACTGACTGACTGCCAGGCCTTTGTACCATAAGATTTCTGCAGGACATCACGGAGACCTGAGTTTGCTAGCTTTCTTACCTGAATTTAAAAGAATAAAATTGTCAAAGTCTGATGCAGACCCATATCATCAACACCGGTAAATTTGTAATTTACCTTTCCGTCTGAATGAGTAACAAAATCCAGCAAGATGCTGTAGGATTCAGAGCCTTCATTCCCCATAATGGAGTCAACAGTTGTGAGGAGATGAACCAAACACTTCAATCCCGAAATCAAGCACTCAGGTGTAGCTGATCGTAGACGCAGAATGCTAAGGACAAGACGCAAAGCCAACCCCTCCTTCTTCAGTATTCCTGCTGAGACTTTAGGGAACACAAGAGAAAGGATGACAACATGTGGCTGGACAACATCCAAAGGTGGTTCAGCATCTGATGACAATAGACTGTCTAGCGAGATGCATGTGGCGGCAAAGTAAGCCACAGGTGTCCGACAATGATTATCTTCTGCTAGAGTTTTTGACAACTCCTCAATGACAACACATAGATGTTCATGGTCTGGTCGTTTCGACTGCGATAGGCGAGAGCGCATGAACTCCCCAAAATCTCCAGAAACAGGCAGAGCCGGTTCTGAGGGTGAAGGGCACATGCCGGTTTCAATGTCAACACACAATGATTCCATAACTATGTTCCGTTAATTTGGCTAATCCAGGTGAAATTTTCTACAACAGAACGGGAACTATTAGCTTAATCAATCACTTAACTTTGAGACTAACAAAAACCTTAAAAAAGACACTTACTTTTCGTTAAGATTGAAGAAGCTTGCTTAGGAGGAATTGTAAGAGTAAAATGTATCTTCTGAGATTCTGATGAGATGGAAAACAAGAAAATAACTTCAATGCAATATCATGATAATTCAAAAAATGTAAAAAAAAAAAAAAAAAAAACAGAACTGATAACAATCTTCGTAACTATCACCTAACTCGAAATTTATCGTCAAAATAAATAATTGTAAAAACTAAATATTAACTAAAATTCTTTAGGAACAAAGTAAGATTGATGCTTTTCCAAACAGAAATAAAAACTTCAAAATTGAAGCTTTAGGGTTACAGAAGAGTCTCTGTAACCAGAAAACAGAGTCTCTGTTACAAAATTGCTGTTCTAACCAGAAAACAGCAAAGGAGAAGAACCCTTGTGGAGCTCGTTAGCTTGAAGATCAGTTTCGACTGCTCAAGTTTGGTGTTGGTGGCGGTAACCAAAGGAAGCCTTTAGGGTTCTCACTGACCAAAAATCAATCCAGGGTTTAAGGTTTGATCCTGAATTTTCTTTTCTTTTCTTTTTTTTTGTTGGCGACTGCCTCCGGTTTTGATAAAATGATTGGTTTTTTAAAGTCCGACCAATACGGTATAGATTGGTTTTTGGAAATTCAACCGGTATTTAAAATATTGAATGACAAGGATTTATTACCAAATTCAAATTGACATCACAATCATCATTATTTTCATAATTTTTGTAAGGAAACTATATCTTTCAACACATAAATTATTACAAACAAAAAAATTACCAATCATACATCAACTTAAATTAATAAATACAGTTTTTGTTTTTCAAAAATGGCGCAATGACATGTTGTTGTAGTAGTATTTGAATCTACCGTTAAATTTTTCATTTTTTTGAATTGGAAATCACGGTTCAAACTTCAAATCACAAATCTAAACGATAAAACAATTTGAAAGTTCACTTCAGGCTCCTCTTGGCTACAAGCTTTTTGTAAAACTTATTTGTGCGGAAGAGCAATACTGAAGCAACCAAAGAGCCAAAGACAGCCACAGAAGCCATAATCAAAAAAGATGTCCTGAAACATTGACTGCCAAAGCAAGAATTGTCATCTTCAGAAGCTACCTTGTCATAAAAGTAACCTATCACTTTCACAGAAAGAAGATACGAGCCGATAGGGCCTGCAATCGAAATTGTGAAGTAGATTGTTCCCATATGCCGGATCCCAAATATCTCTGAAGTGATTGTTGGCATGAGCGACCATTGCGAACCGTAAGCCATACCAATCAAAACCGAACCAACATAGAGACTGCCTAATAAACCAGACGCTACTACAACGTGGCCTATAGCCATAAAGCCAAGAGTTATGGCCATGAAGACCGGTCTTGGCCAGCTGTATTTGTGTAAGAATGTGTCTGAGACATAACCAGCCCCAAACCGGCCCAAAAAGTTCCATATGCTCCAGAGAGATACCAGAGAATTGAGCTGAACCGCAGAGTAGCGGAGAGACTCCCCTATTTGTCTAATGTTGTTAATAGTCGCGAATCCAGAACCCATCCCACATAGCATTGCCAAGAAGAGTAGCCAGAAATTCACTGTGCTCATTGCTTCCAATAAGTTTGAGTCTTCTATAACCACATGATCTCCATCTGCAGAAATTTTGCAAAACAGTCAGTGTTCTGTTCTCATCCTGTTTAGTGTCCTGACTTAGGGGTGCATATTTACCAGGAAAAATGCTTGAGCTAGCAGAGTCAAGCAACACAGAAGTGTCGAGAACAGGAGAATCCAGAGACGAAAGTGCCTTCTTTTCTTCGCCTAAGGCTCTTACCGCAACCAAGAGAGGAGAGGCGAGCAATAAAAGCACAAGGATGAAGGATAAAATCTGCATGGAGCGTGATAAACCCAGAACGTTTTCAACGGTAATAATGACCATAAGATAGGCGGCAACGATCAAAGAGATGAGAGAGAGACCATCCAAGTGTTTCTTGTCAGTGGTGGTGACGGTTTCATAAACTCTTACAAAAGGCATAGTCAAGAACATGACAATCGTTGGTACAATGGCCAAGAGAAGAATGAAAGTAGCAGGGTTACCTTCACCGCCGTAGACCGCATGGTACAACTGAATAAGAATTGCTCCACTTAGACCTAAAAATCCCTGAAAGTCACATTTATAAGAGTAAAATGACACATTTTTGGATATATAAACCAATCATTGTTTTTTCAAAGAGTGAAAGCTAAACAAATCTAAGAAATAAAATGCGTGATGAAGTTTCAATTTCACCAAATTTTGATTCCTTAAGAAAGTAACAATCTTTATACCTGCATAATGCCGACGGCAGTGCCACCGTAATGAGAAAAATTCCGAGCGGCGGTGACAACATTAGCCGTATTGAAAAACGGCAAGGAGTGACCAGCCAAGAACACGAAGAAACACATCAACGGCACAGGCGGCGGAGCAATAAGGCGAACAACAGAAGCCCAAATGAAAAAGAAACCAAGAAACCACTGAACCAACCCAACGAAGATAACAACCCACGGGCCACCACGACCATGCAGCTTAGAAGTCATGGCCGTGTAGAGGTAGCCAGAGATAATACCAAAAGTACCACCCATGTCTTTGAAGACGGAAACGAAATCGAGGGTAGATTGGTCATAAGATTGAGATGATTTGAGGATTGAAGAATAGATAGCAAATGTGTATGTAGCTCCACTAAAGCTTTGAATCCATATACTAGCTGCTGCTGCTACCCATTTCGTGTTGATTCTCTCCATTTCCAAATTGAAGCTACAAGTTTCGATTGACAACACAATTGTATGAAACGCAGTTCTGAATCTGATGATGCGGTATGAAGAGAAGAAGTATTCAATCGCTGTCTGGACAGCGTGATCATCGAGACTGAGTAAAAAACAAATAATTTATTACTTGAGTTAACCTTAGTTTATAAAGTATATATCTATTTATGATTTAATGCTCCCTTTTTTATTTTAAAGTTTAAACAGAAGAAAGAAGAGTAATAACTATTAACTATTAAGCGTTAAATTGATAACACGTTACCTCACAAAAGGTGAGTTGTATCGCCGGCCCTGCATCAAGAGTCAAGACACGCTAACATACCATTGAATTAACTAGATAATTCATTCGCATGTCTAAATTACAGTTTTGCTCCACAAAGTTACTCACATTCAATTCGTATATATATATATATATATATTATATATATTATACTTTTTTGGCTGAGAACTATTTATAGATTATTAAATGACAAATCTGGACGGAAGATTGTGTGGCCCCCTCCACAATGGAGGAAGTCTTAAATGCAATATTGGCTAGACGTGGGCAAAAAAAAAAAATAAGCAGACTATTTCTCTAGTATTCTCAAAGCTTGATGCTCTAGATGGAATTGGGCTTTAGAGCGTATAAACGGCCTGCTATTTAGAAACTATCATTTTCGCGTGTATAGAAACTAACAAAGACGTAACTGTGATAAGACCATATGATTGGCATGCAATCTATCTGCAAATTAGCCCCGTTCTGGATTAGATGAATATATATCATGATTGGGAAGTAATGTTTGATCATCCGTCTCATAATGGAGGAGCTCTTGAAATTGCTAGAAATGTGGTACGACATGGAAGATTGCAATCTTAGTTAGTACAAAGGATCAGAAAGTCTATCAAGTTTATTTTCTTGTATTGTATTCTTGTCTTAAACCTGTGTGATCATCATCATTAACTAGTTTGTTTTTGTACTTATTTTTCAGATTGCACTTGTAATAATCATATAACCCAATATCCATTCATATGATCATTTTGTGTTCTTTTCCACCTTCTGCTCCGGCCCGGGTGCATGAACCTGGTTGTCAGTTTTTGTTTAGTCACCCATCAATTTCAACTCCATGGTTTCAGTTTAAGTGAATTCAGAAATCAGAAATTATAACTAACAACAAAATTAATTCACAAATCACGCTTTCTACAAACAAGATATATTTTTCTTTTTTTTTGAGATATGAGAGGTAAGGAGAGCCGAAAAGAAATTAATATGGAGCCACGATTCGGACCCCCTGGTTTAATTTAGAGATTACTTCAAGATCCTCGTGGCCAGAAGTGTCGCATAAAATTTCCTCGTGCGGAGGAACAACACAAGAGCGACAAGAGATCCAAGCAAAGCCATGGCCGCCATTATCATAAACGAACTCCTAAAACAATGATTCCCATAACAAGAATGATCAACCTCAGAAGCTACCTTGTCGTACAAGTTTCCTATTACCTTCACCGATAAAAAGTACGAACCAACTGGACTAGCTATCGAGATCGTATAAAATATAGTTGCCATGTGAAGAACCCCGAATATTTCAGAGGTTATTGTCGGCATGAGTGACCATTGTGAGCCGTACGCCAAACCGACCAACAAGGTTCCGATATATAGGCTTCCTAGTAAACCGGAAGCCATGACAATGTGACCTATAGCCATAAGAGCTAGAGTTATGACCATGAATATCGGTCTTGGCCAACCATGACTGTGTAAATAGGAGTCTGAGATGTAACCCGACCCAAAACGGCCTAGAAAGTTCCATATGCTCCAAAGAGACACTAGAGAATTGAGTTGAACCGTAGAGTAGCGAAGTGACTCGCCCATCTGTCTGATGTTGTTTATTGTTGCGAGTCCTGAACCCATTCCACATATCATCGCCACAAATAGAAGCCAGAAGTTGGTTGTGCATATTGCTTCGAGGACGTTCATGTTATTGGTCATCATGATAACTTTAACATCTGTCAATTGATTGAAATGTGTTAAGAATTTCACTTGGATAACTATAACCAAGGGACCTAAAATACCACTCTAATGTATATAATTCACTCCGTACGTGGCCAAAAATATCATTGTCGATGACTCGATAACTAAGAACCGTAACTAAATCTTACCGGAAGAAGTTTCGAGTGTAGGAGAATCAAGCAAAGTGGTTTTCTCGGTAACCGGAAAATCCAAAGACAAGAATCTCTTTTTCTCTTCGCGTTGTGCTCTAACCGCCACCAAGAAAGGAGAGGCTAGCAAGAGAAGGAGAAGGGTGAAGGAGCATATCTGCATAGGCATTGACATTCCGATGACATTTTTAACCAATATGAGGATCATAAGATAAGTGACGATGATCAAGGAGATGGCGGATAGACCGTTCAAGTGTTTCTTGTCGCCTTTGATGACTGTGTCGTACGTTCTAATAAACGGCATCATCATCAAGATGAGTAGTGATGGTACTACGGCCAAGAGAAAAATGTAATTCGTTGGGGCACCTCCACAGAAGATGTGGTACATTTGAACAAGAACTGATCCACTTAGCCCAACATAGCCCTAATTTGAATTTAAAATACATAACACGTGATTATTTGATTGATTTTATAAGGTAGTGATGGTAAAAAATAAGACTCCAAAAAAAAAACCCCCCTTTCTTGAACTAAAAAAGTGCGAACCAAAAGAGGGGGAAAAAGCAATATATAGAGAAAAAGGTTCTTATTTTTTTATATGTATTCTAATTTTTTTTTTTAAGTTGTTTGAGAGCCACAAAACTTATCAAGATTTATGTTCTTACCATAGTAATAAAGAATTAAAAATTTACTGAAATATTAATCATCAACTAGTGTATCTCAGTCAGTCATAGTGAGATTAATAAACATGTTAAGAAGTATGTATATATGTTTGTAATACACCGACTACTTTAATGTTGATTTTCACAATCTTTCACCGACTACTTTAATGTCAGCCAATTTTCACTATGATATTATGTAACTATATTAATTAAAGAACTACATCAACAAAAACTATATAGGAAAATAATATGTCTTAGACATAATAATGATAATGTATCTACTAGTTCTTTAAAAAAATATACATGTACTAGTTCCTGTCTCCAGCTCTTAAAATTATCTTAAAAATTGTAGGCTTTTCGGTTTTGATTTGGTCTTTTTATACAATAATAGTAAATAGAGCAGAAAGTGTCCAATATCATGAATTAATTATTAATTATAAACGAATATAAATTAATACTATTTTATTTCTTCTATATCAATATTTTATTCCTCAAGTCTCATTACCTTCATAATGCCAATGGCGGTTCCACCGTAGTCGGAGAAGTTACGAACGGCGGTGACCACAATTGCCGTATTAAAGAATGGTTGACTATGACCCGCGAAGAACATGAACAAACACATCACAGCCACTGGAGGCTTTTCGATGGCTCCTGACGCAGCCATCCATATGAAACCATACCCTACGAACCATTGTACCAGCCCCACGAATATAACCAACCATGGCCCACTAAAGAACCGACCGCTACCGTTTTTGTGGCTTGCAACAGCTGTGTAGAAGAGGCCGGAGAGAATGCCTACGTTTGCTCCAATGTCTTTGTAGACGGAGACAGTGTCAAGGGTGGACTGGTCATAAGATTGAGATGATTTGAGAAGAGAAGAATAGATTCCAAAGGTGTAGCTTGCTCCGGTGAAGCTTTGTATCCATATGCTCGCCGCTGCAGCTACCCATTTCGAGTTTGCAATCTCCATATCTTTCAATATCTCTCGCTCTCTCTCTCTCTCGTTATTTGTAAATGAGCTTCCGTTGTCTTAAAATGCAAGTAAAGTCAACTTAAATTTGCAAGTCTTATAGTCGTGGGCATTTTTGGTTTAGTTAGACCAAATCAAACCAAATTAACACAAATGTAAGAAAAACCGAGTTCTAACTTCTAAATGGAGTTACCTTAGTTGCACTCGAACTAAACCAAAATTAACTGATAATATAAACACAGAAATTAAAGAAAAAAGTTCATTGGTTTTGTTTTTGATATACCGAGAAACCTGAATCAATCTGGGGTAAACTAAAAAATAAATCTAAAATGTCCACCATGTGAAACGAGAAAGTCCATTAATCAATTTTCTATAGAACAGCTGTATAAAGGAGAGATTAAATGATGGAGGCTGAATAAATGATGTATGCATACTCATTTTTTATATTTAAAACGTGACATTTGTTGTAAAATAAACTTACATTTTGGGATGACTAGTCTGTATTCCGTTTATATTTTAGTGTGAACAGTTACGTAGCTGGTTTTGAATAAATCTCGGCTATTTGCTGATAACAAATAGATCGGCACATCTTTCAACAACAAAGCACAATCAAATAACTTAATCAACTATGATTAATTATAATAAAACAAAAAATTATAACAGCAAAGCACAGTCCAATAATTTTTATTTTGAATATCTTACAAAAATGATTTAAGAATAAGTACATATATATCATGAATTACATGGTGTATAATTACATGATTTTCTGCACTGAGGATCCCTGATTTTGCAGATTTGGTGCCACTTCTCCACAAATTCACATTTCTCTTTCTTACATTTCCTCTTAGAGGCCGATGAATTTCGAAGTAAAGGAAAATTCTGACCTATACGGAGACTCAGTTAATTTCTAGGGTTAGGATTGTCGTAATCTAAGAAGCAATGAGAGAATACTATCAGGTCGGAAGATTGGGACATTTCGCATAGAATTCATAGAGGATGCTGAATATTTATCGACCTTTTTTGTTGCTGAATTCAGCAAACCTTTCCCACATTTCACTTTCAAATCGCCTCCAAATATTTACATTTTTTTCAAAATAAACATATATAGTTTGTTCCTATTTAAATAAGAACAAGTTAAAATAGATAAGAAGTTTAAACGTCACCTATTTTTCTAAAGTTTAATGGAACATGTATATTGTAATTCATGTAGAAAGTGTTAAAACGACGCTTATATGGAAGTAGTTTTCTCAAATGTTCTGGTCCAAAATTTAATAAAGTTTCCAAATTAGTTTAATGCTAGTTATCATTGGACTATCACATATATTGGGTAGTTTCGTGCAACCGAAACTAGAGACTGATATATATACACGTTTCGCGTAGTAAAAAAGAAACATTATGTCACGTATCAAGGATGGTTTATATAGTCTCAAAAAGGTGAACCCATTATCGAAATTCTACAAAGAAATTTGAACCCAAACTCATAAACACGAATTAAACAAGGACTAAACTAAATTATACTACAAGAAATGGAAATAAGTTATACGATTATCATACTTGCAGATGCCTTATTGGATTATCCAAGCATACATATGTATATTGCTTAAAATACAAAGTTCTAGAACTCTAAGAAAAACATCAACCATTGCCTAACGCCATTTACTTACGAAACTGAATCTATAAATTCATCTTACGTAATTAGATTTCCATGTGATATTTACGTAAATGTTAAATCAAGCCAAAACTGTAAGCAACGAATAATCAGGATAAACCCATTTGTAGTTCGTTCCGTAGCCAGCACAACACCGTGACTTCACATTTTTTTTAAACACACAAGTATATATACATATAACTTTAAAATAACTATATATTCTACGTATATGTGGTCGCCTGCATCTAAAAGGATAAATCAACTCAATATTAAAAAAAACTTCTAATTTTTCCCATCTATTGTAAATAATAATAAACCTAAAATATAAATTTTGAACCCCTCGCTCATTTGAGACCTTGCGACATATTTATCACGGGCGGACAAATATAGACCTTACAACATCTTAGATAAAAAGAACAAAAGATTCTATATTATAGTAAGGAGCTAATGGACTTTAATTTCCAACTGCGCCTCAATCGATTTTCAACTTTTAACCTAATCCCACGGAAACCACTCAGATTAAAGAGAATAGCATGCTGTTCCAAGTATATGTAAGAGATATACAATTTAATGTCGGGTATATCGTCCACCCTCTCATTTTATGAGTTTAAATCCAATAAAATTAAACAATAAATAAAGTTTGAACAATTGCACATGTGACAAATGGCTTAACTGTAAAGAGTAACATTACGTGACTCAACGGTCAACATGGCAAACCCGAGTCTTAGTAAGCTTTTCAAGTTTTATTTTTAAATTCTTTCGAAAGCTCTTTTTGGCTTTTATCTCAATTTTTTTTTATCAAGATAATGTTGAAGTCTTTTTCACCATATGTCTGATAAACAAGTAATGAAAAAGAGGAAGAGAACAATAGAAATTAGGTATACAACAAAATGAATTTTGGGAAATTTGGAAAAAGAATAAGTGTGACTGTTTTGTGCAAAAATAACAATTTATTGGACGGTTTTGACCTTCCAATACATTGGAAAATCTTAGACACAGCATTTAGAAGAGAGATGATTTTTACATGGGTATAGTAGCATGGCACATGTACTGAATCGAGGTGGGTTATCAAGTTAGTGCGCCGTGTTATTTTAGACTTTCGTTATTTTACAAAGTAACATGTGATGTGATATTGTAAGCATGTATTTTCGTTCTTAGCATGTGATATGGTTTAACAGAAGTGAAAACCCCGTTTGTCTATTTTAATGATTATGTGAATGCTATATTATTAGATGCCAGATTATTTTACTCAATTGACTTCTATTAATTTCATTAGTACGATAATTTTGTGGGGTTATTACTTATGCTATGTAACACAATTATAGGACTCCGCGAGGTCGTGCCAATTCCACCGTGGTAAAAACTGACCGGTGATTGTAGAAAATCCATGCTCGGAATTCCATCGGAAACAGAACTCATGTGACATTGTTTCAAATTTTGATACATGGTCCTGGAGTCACAATATATAAACCAGTATAGCGTCCATCGAAAACTAAATTGTTAAGATTCAGTTTTAATTGAAAATGATGTCACTAAAGCTTCAATTCTCTTTGAGTGGGGATTATGAAAAAAATGTTTTGTCTTCCCTTTTTCTACCTAATTATTTTCATGTTCATTCCGATCTATTGCTATTTCCCAAAACCAAGCTCTTTATCAGTTACCACATGATTTATGATCATAAGCTTACCCATTAACAAACAGAAAAAAAAAAATAGCTATAAAGCTTACATCTACCACAAATTCCCATGAAGTTTCAGATATATTGCTTAATTCATCAACTCTCGTTGAAATGATTACTTCACCAGATGTTTACAAAATTCCATAGTAAAATATTCGCATTTCTAGATAGATCTGTAACGGAGGGCCCTCGTGGGCTCCGTCGATTTTCAGATCCTACAGTCTTCCGCCAAAAAAGAATTATGTTGTTGTTTTCTTCTTACTTTACAAAAGTATTATTAAAGGAGGAAAGGAAACCTATAAAAGTGATACATCTAGTGTTGAAAAATAAAATAAAATAAAATAAAGACATACTAGTGTTAATCTTTTACTCAACACATTGGTGAGAAAGAAAACCTCCTGTGCGTTGTCTCTTCTAATTTATATATTCCTATATTTAAAATTAAGTATCGTTCTGAAAATAATTTCGCTTGTATCAAATTTAGTTTTACCTTTTCTAGAAAAAATATTTAATTAAAATGACAGTTTTATTCATAAATTTAATTCATTGACCATTAATTTTTTTATAAAATATATTCATAAAGAATAAGAATGAAACATTGATCACAAATTTTAAAAATTTAGGGTTGTCATTATTTGATCACAAATTAAAAAAAAGTTTGATTTTAGTTTTTGACTCTGACCATTAATTCATTAACTGAATCATAAATTAATTTTAATATTTGATCTGACTAATAATTAAATTATTTATAAATTTTAAGGTTTGACCATTTCTTCTTAAGTTTGACCCAAATGAAAACCACTTCTTTGTAATAATATGGACTCTTTTCGATTTTTTTAATGATACTTCCAATGACATAAACTGGATCTGTGATTCAAGTTTTGACATTACCATAATCGAATCTATGGTGCAAGTTTTGTTTTTATAAAGAATATATGGTGCAAGTTTTGACATTATCATTGATTTCTCAATATGGAAGCGTTTCTGGTAATACTGGCCAATGGAAGATGTTTCTACATCCCCACGTCGAGCATTCAAATAAGTGCATTAAGCATTCCTAGGCGCACTTCATGGATTTATTTATATTTAAGGTCCTAAAGATCATATACGCAGTATTT
Organism: Nasturtium officinale; assembly: GCA_963854855.1. NCBI lineage: Eukaryota > Viridiplantae > Streptophyta > Magnoliopsida > Brassicales > Brassicaceae > Nasturtium > Nasturtium officinale. The sequence continues at coordinate 4,735,343 of OY978504.1, forward strand.
TCATTTGTTGATGTGTAGTAAAATATTCCATATCCGAGCAAATACTCTAAGCATTTTTGTTTCTATCTAAAACCCTCGGATGGAAGATTTCGATGAAGATCTCTACCATTTCTTTTCTTCTTTAATCGTATCTCTCTCTTACTTTATTCTTGAATGAATAGTCTTATAGTTGGATCTAGGAATAATTATGAGATTTAGATGGATTATTTATCTCGATAAAACCGGAATTAAAATGAGTTCCAAGGATTTAACACAAAAAATTATTTTGTTTGTGTGTTAATAAATGAGTTTATATTCTATTATACAACCACTAACGTTAAAATACAATACCAAAAATATAAAACAGTACGCGTGGGCCGAAAGCAACGGAGCCTGATGTGTCTGTACACGCAGACGTCTAAATTCCTTTTTAAGGTAAAACACACAAAAAGTGTTATTTCAAACTTCCCATTTATGCATTCTTCTTTGTTTACTTGGTAAATTTAACCAAGTTAACAAAGTTGTAATAGTGTAGAAGATTCAAACTTATCACATTAGACATATGAAAGTTTTTTAACCAAAAAAACATCTCAAAGATAAAAAGTAACTAGGTTATATACTTGTTTTACCTTTCAAGATTTCAAATTGTGATCGATTTTAACAGTGGTTTTATAATATATCTGAATCAACATAGATTTTAGTTTTTTAAAATTGGAACTGGTTCGACCATGTAGTTTTGTGTGCCAACCTGCAGTTACTTGTCACATACAAAACAAAAGTAGCATTCATGATTTGACAAGTCTGTCCCCATCCAGTCCAACTATTAGTGTTAGGACTATATGGACTAAACGAAATTCGATTCTTAGTCATCTCGTTCTGGTAAGACTGAAATCCGCAATGACATTCATAATCATACAACTTTCTCTGCATTCATTGAATTCTCTGAAGATTAGATAAGAACGTATCATGTTTTATACACAATGCATGATGAAAGTCATGGGACACAAGTTACGAAATATGACAATTCACGTGTTTTCAATTCATATTTGTTTTCCTAATTAAAAGTTTTACTAATTTTTTTTTTTCATATAAAAAAGTAGTGACTTGAGACTTTAATTTATATAGAAAATTCCATCAACTTTTACAAAAGCAGAGACTGATTTGCTATATTTTGAAGAGTAATAGTATAATTGCCTTAAAATGGATCTCAAAAGTTATAATTTTTAATTGTTACACCTATATATTTTATAAGAGTTGTCGACATAATTAATGTAAGTACATATACATGATTTTTTATTTGACAGACATATAATAAAATTTGTGTATAGACTCCAAATTATATTCACGGCTCTAAACAGTTTCAAAGTTGTAAACAAAGCCAAAGAAGTCTGATGAGACTTACTTTATGATGGACCAAAAGAACGATCTAATCGGAGTAGTCCCAGTCTGCATTACACAGAGAGACACATATAGTGGATATAGATAAGATATGTCTATAATATGTATCATAAAGTAATTTGCTTTAGGATAATTAATTTAAATAGTTATACAACCAAGTGTCGAAAAGTGTACAGATATAGAAAGTAAAGCGGGGTCCGCACTCAATGCCATGATAATGACATCATCCGATTTCATAGAAAGACATTAACACACAAAACCACAAAAACAACTACTTCTTGTGACTCTTTACGTCTCCTTCGTCGTCTTCTCTATTCCCTATATAAAGCCCTCCATTTTTCTACGTCCATTAAGATTTTTTCGAGTCTCTCAAACTTTTCATCTCTTAACCTACGATAAAACCTCAACATAATTCTCTCTATAAATGGCGGAGGAATTCGAAGAATCTGAGGTACTGTTCTCTGATGATTTCAGCTCCGTCATACAGCTAGATAGCGAGGATGAGAATCGTCAGTTTGGTGCTGATGAGGAGAGGAAGAAGACTAGGCAGGTCAAGAGGACGACGGAGAAGGCGTTATCAAGCTCGCTTCCGGTGAATATTCCAGAGAACATGTTCCGGAGATACGTCGGGAAAGATGAGGATGATTACCCCGGGGAGGAGGAATGTTCCGAAGGAGGAGGAGAGATCATTCCGCCGCATGTTATCGTCGGACGGAGAATCCAAGGAGGACAAATGGCGTTTTCCGTTTGTTCAGGTAGTGGAAGGACTCTTAAAGGGAGAGATCTGAGCCGGGTTCGTAATTCGATTCTTAGGTTAACCGGTTTCTTGGAGGCTTGAACCGTTACCGGTTTCTTGTTTTCTCATCTTCTGTTCTTCTTCCAACTTTGTTTTATTTTTTATTTTTTGCATATTACGGAAAATTACCAGCGTTCCCGTGTTGTGTTGTTTTGAGTAAAGGTGGGGAAAACGTGAAACAAAGATTTATCCCTTAGTTCTTTTGTTTTCCCCTTCAGATTCTTTTATTCTTCCTCATTGTAATAGAAAACAGAAGAAGAGTTCGGGTTGATCATGAGATTAATATGTAACAATAATTGTTAGTGTGTGTTAGGATTTAAAATCCAATGTTTGTCAAGCGGATATTTGTAATTAACTGGAATTATGGAAGTGTGATGATGATTAATATATCTGAGTTGGATTTATGTTGTGCGGATGTGGACAAAAACCGAACAGAAACAGCTGTTCTGTTGTCATTGATTGTGAAAGAGAGAAAGTTTCGTTCCCTGTGATATCAAAATGAGAAATGTACACTTTAACTCGATTAAAAAATTTGGAACTGTGCTTTATCAATTTTCCTTTTTGTTTTTTCTCCTACTTTATCAATTTCCCTTTTATGTGTGGAAATGTGATGAATTTTATTTCTTTTCGAAAAATCATTATTTGAAAAATTTTAAATACCAACCCGAAAGAATTCATCTTCTAGTTTACATTTGCAATTTTTTTTAAAGACTGTTTAAAGTTTTAACAAATATTTACAGTCTCATTTTAAAGACAACCAAACTAATTTCACGTGCACAAAATTTTATTTTAAAAATCGCAAGATTAAACAGTAAGACCTATAAATTTATAACCTCTTTCAGGATTCTAACATTAGACTGTTTTACATGATCATTACTTCATTAGTATACAGCAGTTTTATATACAGATCATCTGAGGCATAAGAGAACACGTCACTTTGGGGCGTCGTCCTTTGGTTTTCTATTTAGCCCATTAAGAGCCATTCGTAGGCCCACTAAGGACCCATACCCGTTGGACACATTGTAGCGGGCGAAGTTTCTCTCTTTTGTTTTTCCTCAAAACAAAGGGGACCTTCGAATTCGAATCAGAAAACATGAAAACCAAACACAAAAGTCTCTGTCTGTTTCTCTCTGTCTCTCTCATTCATCGATAAATGTGCTCAGAGCAGAACTGTAAGCACGCGCTCACCAAAGTTCATTACTTTACTTAAATACACTCTTAATTCTCTCTCTTAGGTTTAACCTTACCCTTCCCCTACCGCTAATACTTACTCTGCAAAGACGGCAATGGCTTCCTTCCTTCCGAGCTTCGTTCCAGATTCATTTTCTCCTATGAGTAAGATTTGTTCCCCTAATTTTCTTTTTTCAGATTCTTCTATCCGCAATGTGGGTCTTGAACTTCAATTATTTTAGATTTTGGACATAAATTTTCCAGATTTTTTTTGAGTCTAATGCTTCCCATTTTGATTTGCGGTTCCAGTTCCTTGAGTTGTTTCTATATGTGGGGTTTAGCCAAAAACAATTCTTTCAGCAGAATCATACCTGTATTGTTCGACATTTTGGTAAACGCTTAGCTTTAAATGTAATGTAGTCTTGCTCTTAGGATCGTTGCCAAGCAATTCATCATGATGTATTAGATTTCAAAGTCTGGATTTTTTTACTGAGTATATTGAAAAGAGCTTAAATCAATTTTGTTAAATTTTTTCTTTCTAATTTGCTTGTTTTTATGTCTCTGCTTCAGGTCCTGATTCAATGGAGATGGTGCCAAGAACTGGTTGGAGAATAGTTACATGGCTTCTTACTCCAAGTTTGTATGAACCCTATCGGTGAGTTGATCTGCCTAAGATTGGGGGGGGGGGGGGGGGGGTAGGGAATGAAGCAGTTTGGTCCGTGCTTGTAGGATAGATGTATAAATTTCAATGTCTATCTTCTTCTATTCTGTTTTTGCAATATGTTGATTCTTGAAATTGCATTCGGTTTGTTGATTTCTAATATTAAATATTAACTCCATTACAAAATCATATGCATACATTTTTTGTTTCCGCAATGCAAACTCAAGAATGATCTCGCGCTAGAGAGTAATCGCTTAATATAAATATCCACATAACTGATAAATTTGATTGAAAACTCAAGGAATGAATGCGCTTGTGCTGTCTCTACGAGCATCTTGATCTTGCGGGACTTCTTGTGTGTTGTTACCCTTTCCTTGACCAAGCCAAGACTTTGTGAGTCTTGACGGGAAAACTTTCTTTCTTGATTCTTGGTTTGGGGTCTTCTTTTGGTCACTCACTGCGTGCGAGAAGCTCCTGAGTTCGTTAAGCCGTTTCATCTTCTCTTTCTTTTGCTTCTTTTTATGGAAGGAGAGGAAGAACAATGCCACCACTTTGGTGACCTTGTTCCCTGAAGCATTTGTAGAAGAAGAAGAGGCTTTCTTGAGTTTCAAATGCCGGTTATGGCGTTGGGGAAAACGCTTGGTCATTCTGATCAGGAGTTTCCTACATGGCCGGAGAATCTTGTGGTTAAAGGTAACTAACGACGCAGCCCCCCTCATCTCTTGCTTATTTTCCTCTGTGTAGCAAAGGCAGAGGCCAGAGAGAATCTAACAAAAAATAAAAAGAAATAGAGACAAAGGTCTGGGCTAATGTTTGTCTCTCTATGATTGTTGGCTTCTCTTTTGTAACCATGCCCCTAGTGTATATTGCTGGTGGGTTTCACGTTTTCTTACTTAGTTTGTGGCATACCATGATTCTGATTTTGACAAGGGACTTTGTCTTCTCTCAACTGACTTTGTCTTCTCTACTTACCATTAAATTTTGTGGCAATTTCTCAAGAAGCCAAGATATCAAAAGTCAAACCCCAAACGCATATTAGTATTACAGTAGCTTGCGTTGAAAGATGAATGTATGATTAGAATCTTTAGATGTCTTATAGTCATTAGATTACAAAGAAATAAACATCATTTCCTTTGGATTTTTTTTGGGGTTTGTGTAAAAGCTGTACATATAACATATGTGTCTATTAAAAGGACGGTAGAGATCATGCCACGTCACTTAAAGCATCTATATGTGCCTCTGTCACGTTATACAACACATCGCATCAGCCTGCTGAAAGGTCAATCTGGGTGCATCCTAGGTCCGTTTCAGTCCTACTCGGCCGATTCTCAGGTGGAAGAGTTTAGATCTAAACAATAAAGTTTGGGTTTCATAGGCCGGACTAGTCTACACTACACTCTTCACTCATTTGATTTTTAGGGGGTTTTTAGTGGAACTAACACTATTATAAAAGGCTTTTGCAGCTGCAGTTCACTTTAAAAAAAAAAATAAACAAAATACAAATACTCGAACGAAGAGATGAGAAACGCTGGGAAACAAAGCAAAGATAACACAGCATTCGAAACGATGGAATGAGTTCATTGTCAGACAAGATCTGAATATAGGCTTTGATTGGCCAGACTCAGAGGCCAGAACTATCAAAGTCAATCCTCAAACTCGTCTCACTCCTAACGGAGTCGTCTTGGCTTTCTATTTCTTTAACCGTTTCCACAAATTCCAGTTCAACAATCCACATAATATATACGTAGTCATAATATCTTATATAAGCAAATTAATCACTCTTGCACTAAGAAGATAAACAGACTCAAGTGGTACATATATATACAAATACCAGTAGTCGTTTCCAAAATTTAACCAAAACAAAACCTTGTAGTATACTAGTCGTGTTCTGGTCCCAGTACCTAAAATGAACACTTCAATCACAAAGCAATAACTCATTAGATTGAACTTGTAGGAGAGAAAAACTCATGTTAAAGTTAAAAAATAAAAATAAAGAATCATGTTATAAATCAGACTAACTCTAGGACCAAAAAGTAATTAAAGAGAAAAAAAAACAATTTGAACAGTAGATTTGGAGGCTACCGACACGTTTAATAAAGAAGACTCTCCGCCTTATCTCTTCTTGCCTTTGACTGTTAGTGTGACATTTGAGTTTCCCCAAACATATCGACAAACCGGTGAACTCAACTCCACAAACATCACACTAACAGACAAACCAACCCCGAAAGCTCGAGAAATCTTTTTAGTTAATGAACCAATACCATAATAAACATATCGATTTCTCTCGTCTCCTGCTGTTGTAAAATCTATTGATCATGCCTCCTGGTTCGAAGAAGAGAAAGGCTTTGAAGAAGAAGCAGCAGCAGCAGGAAGCCACTGGAGCTACTTCCAACAACACAGCCTTAAATGGTATTGGAACTTTCTTGTTACTGATTTTTTCCTCAGGATTTGTAGTTGCTGGATCGATATAATTTGCCTTATCAAGACATGGATTTTGTTGATTGAGCTTGTTGTTTTTCATTTTTGTTTCAAATGGGTTTCTGCTGTTAGGTAAAGTTTCTTCTTTTGTATTTTCAGTTAGAGTCAAAAATTAATACATACATAAGTCGAAGTGAATGATGCTTTGGTCCTACTTTTTGGGGAATTTTTGTTAGGTGGGGATCTGATGGTCTGTTGAGATTTAGCCAAACCTCTGTTTAATTATTGCTCACTTCAATCACTTCCTTCACTTTTGATATGACTCGTGTTTGGTACTCTGAGTGTTGTTTCTTGATACTTGCAACATCTCAGGACATAATGAACATGGAAGTCAAGATGAGAAAGACAGTGATGGCAGTTTGAGTTCCCCTGGTTCTCAAGGAAATGAAGAATTTTGGACAAGAGACTCATCACCTTCTCCATTATCTGGTCTAGGGAAGCTCACTGTTAAAGAGGAAACAGAAGATGCACAAGTTACTGGGGGACAAGGAGCTAAAGCTGAAAACTTTATTGCAGTTGGAAGAAGAACGGATCACGAGGAGAATGGTGTGGACAAACCACCCAATTCCTTTCCTGAAAACTTTACTCTCAATACCAGAAAAGCAGCTTCTCAAGAGGAGAATGGTGATACTTCAGTTTTGGAAATTGCACATGTTGCTTATTCTATCAAGCCTGTGGGTTCTTCTGCCTCAAAGGTTGTGACTTCTGACAAAAATGAGCGAGTTGAGAGCTCGAAAGACTCGCATAATTCTGATGAAAAGGAAGAGAAGCTTAGAATAGAAGAAGCGAATGAGGGTAAAATTCCACTTTCTGCTGTGGAAACAAGCAAAAAACCCAAGATTGTAAAAGAATCTGAAGTGCCAGAATGTTCTGAAGAAAAGGTACCATTTGGCGTTTCGTCAACCATCCTGTACTTGAGCTCATTTTTCAGTTTCCTAAATCTTCTGAACGTATTTGCAGAGTATTTTGCCTTCTGGTCCACCAATTGTTCGAACCTCGTGGTTGAGTTGCTGTGGTTTGTTTGACGTGATGACAGGATCTGAAAGATAAATACAGGTTAGTCTTAGTTTAAGCATTTGGGAAGCTGGATGCAGTGTTTCTTCTGACACTAATTTCACTAAAACTGTTTAACTTAAGAAGACTGAGCATCCCAAACATTCTAGCAAGCTAACCAAAAATGTTCATGGACTTGAGCGAGAATTTTGGATAGTGGATGGCTCCTAAGTATAGTACTACTTAGCTTAATAGTTTCAATCAGTTTCTCTATCCACATTCAAACCCTTGTTGGAATTAGTTTCCTACTATTTCTCGATCATATTTGTTCTACCTTTGAAGTGTTTGAAATTGATTAGAACCAATGGCAAAATCCAAGTCATCTAAACACAACACTAATTTAATTACCGTTGATACTTGATACCTAGCTCTGTAGGATTCTAATCTCTGAAATTTTGTTTAGTTTACTCAAAGTTACTTCGATGTTGTTTATGGTGTTATCACCTATCTTTTACCCACCAGTGAAAGGACCAGATTATTCTTCTAGTACTCTCTCCACTCTTCTCTAGGGACCAAATTCTAATCTTTATTGCTATTATTATTATTCATCAACTGTAGTCCATGATTATTTGGATATGTATCACTTTGAATAGGAGGAGGATAAAATAGCAAACAGTGGACAACAGAAGCTCAAAGAACACCAGACAAAACAGCAGGATTCATGGTCCATATATTCTTCTCTGTACATTATTAAACCATTAATGTCGTTGCTTGAATAATAATTTCACAAACATACGTACATGAACATAATATTTCTTCGTTTTGGAAATGTAGGTTCATGAGAACTGAAAAAAGTTGACTGTCCCTTCTATATTGTTTGTTTCGTTTATATATCACAAGTCCGTCTTTCACAATTCCATGAGTACACTAACACATTATTTAGTGAAACCAAAATCATTACAACGATATACATAAAGTTGTGCGCCTCCATGTTAATGGACTGCATAAACGGCGACATTTGATAAGCCAATATTTTGTTCTTAAGATCTGTGTCGGTGATCAACGCGGCATGGATGGAGAATAAATCATCTTTAAAAACACGTAGTTTTGCCGTAGTTTTATATTTAAAAAACGCGGCATGGATGAATAATTAATAATTTTATATTTGTTACTTAAAAAGCGTAGTTTTGCCACCCGTTACATTGACGTTTTAAGGCCGTAACCTCGTTCACTGGAACTAACCCATAAGCTCGTTCTACTAGATCCGATCCGAAATATCTTACTTCCTTGTTCACAAAGTTGCAATCTTTGCAATAATCATATTCATCTGGTAATATTTGCCTCTTATCTTTTTTTTTCCAAAAAGAGCATCTCTTTCTCATTGCTTCTGGGTTTTACTTTCATGTGATGTATGATTCAAGGCTGTTGATTGATTTTTTTTTTTTTTTTTTTTATTGAAGTTCATACTTATTATTAATTATGTTTGTCCTGAATTGTTTTGGTGGACAAAAGTTCTCCGAATTTTAAATTAAACTCTTGATTGAGTTGTAACAAGTTCCGAGTGTTTTTGTATGATTCAGAGGTAACTCTGTTTAGTTTGGTCTTCTAGATCTGTTAATTTTTGTTTCTTGCTCTGTTTTTTTCTACATCTGTAGAGTCATATTGTTATCTGTTAAAGTTTAGAAAATTAGTGCTGAAAGCTAACGAACATAAAAGTATGAATGAATGAATCTATTCTTTTGTGTCTGAAATTGTTTGAGCTTTCATACCAATACACTGTAAGAGAATGCTGGATCTCATTTTACTTATTTGCTTTTGGTTTATTGCGCCAATTTGATATATTCTTTGTAATTGTTTTTTTTCAGGTGAATGTAAGTAAAGTTTGCATTGATTCAACGAACATGGCGATGGGGAAGTATTCTCGTGTAGACGGGAAGAAATCATCAGGCTATGGATTAACTTTCACCATTGTTGTGCTAGTTTCTCTCTCTTTGGTTGGGTCATGGATGTTCATGTCTTCATGGTCTGCTCCAGCTGATTCTGTTAGCTATTTCTCAAGTGAGACTCCTAAAGATGTGGAATCTGTTACTAAGAATGACTTGAGAAAAGAAGAAGGCGATGGAGATACGAAGAATTTTTCTGATGAAAAGAACGAGGAAAATGAGGCTGTGACTGAGAACAATGAACTGAAGAGAAACCAGATCGATGAGAGCTCTGGCGAGAAAACTGAGGCGGTTGAGGAAAGAAAGGAATCTGATGAAAGTAATGGTGATGGAGATGGGGAGAAAGAGAAGAATGTGAAAGAAGCAGAATCCGAAGAAGAGAAAACTCAACTGGAAGAAAGCACGGAAGAAAACAAATCTGAGAATGGTATTGTAAACAAGGAAAAGTCTGAAGAAAAATCAGAAGAGAATGCTAGTGAAACTGAAGAAAGCACGGAGAAGAGTACCAAAGAAGTCTTTACAGCTGGTGACCAGTCTGGAATTACAAAAGAGCTGAGTGCTGGAGATGGATCTTGGTCAACTCAATTGGTTGAGTCACAGAACGAGAAGAATTCACAACAGTCTTCCATATCTAAGGACCAAAGTAACTATGAATGGAAAACGTGCAATGTGACTGCTGGACCAGACTACATTCCTTGCCTTGACAACTGGCAAGTTATCAAGAAGCTTCATAGTACAATGCATTATGAACATCGTGAGCGCCATTGTCCTGAGGAATCTCCACATTGTCTTGTGTCTCTTACTGATGGTTATAAGCGGTCCATCAAATGGCCAAAGAGCAGGGAAAAGGTGAGTTTAGTATAATTTTTCATAAGATTCAAACCGGTAAATACTGACTTAACAAGAACACCTTATTAGATTCTGGATAAAACTTGATTGTGCTCCATAAATTGATCTGTCGTGACATCTATTCTTCTGTTGTGTAATTGCAGATCTGGTACAATAATGTTCCCCACACCAAGCTTGCTGAGATTAAGGGACATCAAAACTGGGTGAAGATGAGTGGTGAACATCTCACATTCCCTGGTGGTGGTACTCAGTTTAAGAACGGTGCTCTTCATTACATTGATTTCATCCAACAGGTACAATTTTATAATGGCTACATAATTTATCTCATTACTAGGCATGGTAAGTATTGAAGTAATTATATCATTGCAGTCTTATCCTGCTATTGCATGGGGAAATAGAACCCGTGTTATATTGGATGTCGGATGTGGAGTTGCTAGCTTCGGGGGTTACCTTTTTGAAAGAGACGTGCTTGCTTTGTCATTTGCTCCCAAGGATGAGCATGAGGCGCAAGTGCAATTCGCCCTGGAACGTGGTATTCCGGCAATGTTAAATGTTATGGGGACTAAAAGATTACCTTTTCCCGGTGCTGTTTTTGACCTTATTCATTGTGCTCGTTGTAGAGTCCCTTGGCATATTGAAGGTAAAAGCGTGACCCATTATATTTTTAATTTCTTATGCCTTTTGTTCCATAGAATGACCTTTTTTGTTGTTGTTTAAAATGAAGGTGGTAAACTTCTTTTGGAATTGAATCGTGCTTTGAGGCCAGGTGGTTTCTTTGTCTGGTCAGCTACTCCAGTCTATAGGAAGAACGAGGAAGATTCTGGTATATGGAAAGGTTGGGAATTTTCTTTTATTCTTCTTTTTTCTTTGCCATTTACCTCAAAATAGGCTTTTGGAATATGGTTTCTAACTTTAGAGAGGCCTTCTTTGTGTTGTAGCAATGTCGGAGCTCACAAAGGCAATGTGTTGGAAGCTGGTGACAGTCAAGAAAGACAAACTGAATGAGGTTGGTGCTGCCATATACCAAAAGCCAACCTCAAATAAATGTTACAGCAAAAGACCTCAAAATGATCCACCTCTCTGCAAGGATTCAGATGATCAAAATGCAGCCTGGTATAGTGACCTAAACCCTACAATAATTTGAACCAATGCAATTTCATGCTCATTTGTCTGATTTGTGGTTTAGGAATGTTCCACTAGAGGCTTGTATGCATAAAGTGACAGAAGATTCACCGAAGCGAGGAGCAGTGTGGCCAAACATGTGGCCAGAAAGGCTTGAGACTGCGCCAGAGTGGTTGGATTCAAGGGAAGGTGTTTATGGAAAACCTGCACAAGAGGATTTCACAGCGGACCAAGAGAAATGGAAGACTGTTGTCTCAAAGTCATACCTTAATGATATGGAAATCGACTGGTCTAATGTCCGAAATGTAATGGACATGAGAGCAGTCTATGGAGGATTTGCTGCTGCATTGAAGGATCTGAAGTTATGGGTGATGAATGTGGTTCCTGTGGATGCACCTGATACACTTCCCATCATATATGAACGTGGTTTATTTGGAATCTATCATGACTGGTGTGAATCATTCAACACTTATCCCAGAACTTATGACCTTCTTCATGCTGATCATCTTTTCTCCACCCTGAGGAAGAGGTAGATAATATCACCTGTTCTCCTCACTCATCATCATCCTCCAATGCAGGGCTTGATGACCTGATAAAACTTGATGAATGAAACCCTTTTCTTCTTTTGCATTACAGGTGCAGTTTGGTGTCTGTAATGGCTGAAATTGATCGAGTTCTTAGGCCACAAGGAACTTTCATCATAAGGGACGACATGGAAACAATTGGTGAAGTTGAGAAAATGGTGGAATCCTTGAAATGGAAAGTAAAAATCACGCAGTCTAAAGACAATGAAGGCTTGCTATCGATTCAGAAGTCATGGTGGCGTCCTACAGAAACTGAGACTATCAAATCAGCAATCGCTTAAACAAGTCAGAAAATAGAAAAGCATCACTTGAATATAGATTCAGTAAAGTTGGTTCTTTCAGGCCTTTTAAGGATTTGCGTATCAAATTCTTTGTTCCTGTATCAGTCTGGCATTGAGAAAAGTTGCATACATAAACTCTACAACATAGATTGCTTATATATTAGCTCTAAAATGTGATCAAGATGAGTTTTGTTTTGCTCATATGAAAGAAAATAAACTTTTGTTGTTACTTTCTTCTTTGTAATCTTGTATAGCCTAGACATGTTCGATGGACTAATAATCGTAATGGCAAAGAGAGCATTGAGAAAAGATGGTCGGCTAGCAAAACTGTCAGAATCAAGTAGAATACAATTCAAGTATGAAACTGATATACTTTCCCGATTAAATCTGAAACAAAAACTATAAGTTTGCAAAAAAGGTGTCTGTAGAGGCCGGAAGATTCAATCTACTTTTTGTTTTCCTCTTGTTGCCTGTACAAAGCCAAAAATAAAATAAAAGCACTCGGGATCAGATCATATTGTAGTTATATGATCCCAAAGGTTTTGCAGGTTTCTTTTTACCTTTGGAAGACTTGGAAGGACCATCGTCAAGGTCCATCCCATCATTGTCGCTGTCACTGTCTTCTGCAGCTCCAGATGTGTTCCCCGATTTGCCATTAGAACCTTCAAGAATCTCTTCTAGGTCCCACAACTTCACCACCAAGAACACAAACATGTAAATCATAACCGTAAGTGCTTGTGTTTAAATCACCAATAAACTTCAAGAAACTTAGATGATACCTTTAGCATACTGTCATGGCCTGTGCTACCAAGAAACTTGTTATCATGCGAGAGAGCTACAAGAGAGATTTGAAACATAACAAAAAAAAGTTAGAAGTGTGTTCAAAACAAAGTACAATAGTCAATAAATATCAGCAAAATGTTCTTAGACAAAGAGGAGAGTTCTAAATACCTAGATCTTCGATAGGGAAGTCGTGAGCTCCAATCGGCTGAATGATTCTATTAGGTAGTATTCCAACGAGGCTGGAGAAAAATGTAAATAAAATTTAACTAAAGCATGTAAAAATACAGTAAAGAGCTTTCTCACATGGAACAGAGTTGTTTTTTAATACCTAATTATTCCATTATCACATCCAGTGATAACTCTGTCCTCATCAAGCTACAGAATAAATCCACAAGACTTCCATTAACCAAAGGCCCTTTTAGAGTTACAGCAATCATATGTTAAAAATACACTTCACCTTTAATAGAGTATCCACTGAATTTGGAGATAGATCAACAAACCGATCGCTGTAAATAGAAAAAACGTTTTAGTGAGTTAGGTGCAATACATAACAATTTTCCAATGCCTTGAACTATTAACATAGTTAGTGTAAGAGATATACGACTTACCTGCAATCCTTGAAAAATCCCCATGAATACAACAAGAGAGTACCATTCTGGGTTCCACAGATAACTTTACGGCCATTCTGAAATCAATCAGGTAAGAGCAGACAATAATACACTCATTAGATAAGTAGAAAGCTTGAGATGACACATTCTGGCTCCAAATACTTTTATGTTTGATAGATGAATTAGTGAATAATCACGCAGGAACATAATGGACTTACCTTCATTATAACAACAGACAGTAATTCGTCTTCAGAAAACTCAGACTGAGATTGAACCTTTTTCGATCTGAGGTTACAGACAGACAGAGTCCCATCTCCACTAAACAATGTCAAAGAAACAAAAGTAAAGAAATAAACAGAAAAGTCTTCTACAAAAACTCAAAGGACATTAGCTTCATAGAACTAGATGACTACAAAATCCAACCTTGTTGCCACTAGCTTCATTGAATCAGATGCAAGGGTCATGCCAGAAATGTAATCTTCATGTGCATTAAACTCGTGAGAGCAAGAGCGCTGTCTTGTATCCCAAATCTAAGGAGACGAACACATTATCATAAACACAAGCACATAATGTCACTCCAAAAGAAAATTGGGCAAGATTCTTTTGACAGGGAATACTAAGCTTTAGAGGTATCATCAGAGTCAGTTGCTTTACAATATCTCAATGGTTAAAGACGAAAGAGAAAATATTTGTACAGACCTTAACGCAGCCTTTATCATCTCCCGATGCAATTGTTGTCTCAGTAACATTTATCAAAATATTAACAGCTTCCCTAGAAGACCAATGCGAAATATACTCAAATCAATATATAAATAAATAAAACAACCAGTGAACTAAATATGTAACCAATTTAAAAGAAAAAGAAGAAGGAGAATTGAATACTCGTGAGCATTCTCAAGACGTGCAACATTAGCACCAGTCTCTACATCTGTCGCTAGAATGGAGCAATCAGCTGAAGCTGTAACAATTCCTAAAAAAAAAAAAAAAAAAAAAAAAAAAAAAAAAAATCAAAGCAGAACTAAAAACTGTTCGAATATGAGGTCAAAAGTTAAAAGCAACAAACTTTGGCCATCATCGATGAAACGAACAGCTCTGCAAGACTCCTTATGAGCACGAACTTTACGCTCCCTACACAAATTCCAGAGATTATATTAGACAACACAGATGAAAAGATACGAACTTTGAAGATGAAACGAGTGCTTTAATATACCTGACAAGTGAAGATTCGGAGTCGTATCGGTATCTGCAAGAAAAATATATAGATTGTTTAGCTTAATTGTGAAGTGGAAAGCAAAGAAGAAGAAGAGAAAAGAAAAGGGCTTTATTGAATTTACAGATGCAAGTGACCATCGATGAGACCAGCAGCCACTAGATTAGTTGATGGATGGAAGTCGATACCGAATGCGTTCGCTCCCAAATCGATCTCCATCACTACTACTACTACTACAAGAGATTCTTAATTACAACAACACCTATAAAAAATAATTAAATCTTAAACTTGTCAACTGTAGAGAGAGAGAGAGGTCAACAAAGAGGCCTTCGGGTCGATTTCTGTAGGGTCTGTACCCGTGCGCATAAGCTTTTGGGGACAAATCAGCAAGAGCCGGTGCTCTCACCACTTGTGCAGAGTTGTAACAACCGCTTTTTCTTTGCCTATTGGTGTTCCACATCTCATCAGTTCAATGAGCCCCCACTACAGCTGATTTCTCTCTCCCTATGACCTCTGCTCCTAAAGATTGACTCGCTACTGCACCCAACACTCCCGTCGCCAAAGCTCCCAGCAGAGCGGACACTTCTACTAAGTTTACTATCCGGCTGCAATCATCTGGATGTAACCATATGCTATATAAGTTTGACTCAAGGCAATCGTTTTCCTCCATGATCCGGCTTTCGTTTTCTTCGTGGATACACAAATTAAGCATCACTTACCATTCTCTGCGGTTGCTATTAGGTGTGAGATCAATTCCTTTTCATACGGACTACTCATCATTTGACACCCACTCACTTCCTTTAATGACGCCAACTACGGCTTCGTAAAAAAAAAAAATTCACATTGGCTGTAATTTGATTTGAACTCAAAAATGTAAATTGTTTATTTGGTCAAAAGTGGAATTCCTAAAAACATACAAGGTTTTTAACTTTAAAAAGAAACAAAAAACATAATAAACAACTAAAGAGAAAATTTTGTTTAAAAAAAAAAAAAAAAAAAGTAGTCTACCCCCAAATGCCCACTCAGATTGTCTGTTTGAGTTGGGCACAGAAGCTTAAAGCCTCTTCTCTGTTTATGCCTCGGCAAAGTTTTACACCTTTAAACCACTAACTTAGAACCCGAAGAAGCCAAGCTCACTGGCTTTTTCCTTCTCAAAGGTCTCGAAATACTGGTATATGATTGTCACCGCCAACAGAATTCCAGTCCCAGACCCAATGGCTCCCATGAAGTCAGCCAGAACCGTCAGTGCTCCGATACACACTCCTCCAAAAGCGGCTGCTGTTGGGATATACCTGTTCAGTTCCTTCTGTAAGTTTGACTCTCTGTGTCCAGGCATCACCATTTGTTGTTCCTGCAACATTAACATATACATGTAAAAACTCTGGGTTATATACTTAACGGGCTGTCATGATTTAATTACCTTTAGCTGCTTAGCTACATCCTTAGCAGAAGATCCAGAGACTTCAATCCATGTCTTTGAGAAAAGCGCACAAGCAGTGAGCATGAAGACAATGTAGAACAGTGCATGGAATGGGTGAGCTGCCATATCTGAGAAGCTGTAACCATGTAATAACATATATTTCAACAAACCGGTTGATGCATATCAATTTTATCGATTAACACATAACATTGAAAGACAATACATTACCTTGCTGGAGCTGTTATGAGGTAAGCCAGACCACTAACTGGAATAGATTGCCCACTGTACTCAGACTCTTTCCACTGTCCCAATAGGTTTACAAAGAAATTTCCGCTAAACTTCCTGTAGAGAAGCTGTTGACCACAAGGAGATTCAATGGTCAACATTCTTTTATTGCAGAGATAAGTAGAGCACAGTGAAGTAAAACAAATGTCTGTACCTGAGAAATGAAGTAAAGATTTGAGACGAGAGCAGATTGGAGAATGATGGGCATGTTAGAGGTGTAGAACAGCTTGATTGGGTAAGAACCCTGTTGCCCACGGGCATTCTTTGATCTCACAGGCAAAACCACACGGAAACCTTGGAAGTAGATCACAATCAGGAAGATCAAGACTGTGGCAAGCAAGTTGGTAACATTTGGAAGGTTTTGCCGGTAGAAAGCATGCCGGAGAGCAGCAACCTTATTGGATTTAGTTATCAGCATGTGGAACAATGCAATAACAGCACCTTCAAACTCAGCTCCACGCCCAGTGTTGATGGTAGTTGGGCTGAATGCCTTCCAGATAATGCTTTCACTGCATATCATCATTTAAAAAGCTTAAGAATCCCATTTAACCAAAAAATCTTTTGCTAAGGAAGGACCCAAAAAGAAAGGAATGATTTTATAAAGTGAGGACGAACTTGTCCTACCAGATATTGGTGGCAATGAAAAGGGAGATCCCAGAGCCAAGACCATATCCCTTCTGAAGGAGCTCATCAAGGCAGATAATAATGATTCCGGCAAAGAAAAGCTGAAGGATGATAAGAATGGCATTTCCAACACCAAGCTGTCCAACGGGACCATACATTCCAGAAAGAACATATGCGACAGCCTCACCGATGGCAATCAGAATACCAAGAAGCTTCTGAGCACCATTCCTAAGAAATACGAACAAACACAGAATGAGAACTCACCCGACCACAACTTTCAGTTCAATCAAGTACGAGTCAGGATAAAATGTAATGTTCATAGCTTGTTCATAGTGGGAACAGTAAACAGAAAAAAAGAAACTTACAAGAGGGCACGATCCTCACGAACATTGTTGTCAACCTCAATAATCTTGGAACCAGCCAAGAGTTGCATGACAAGTCCAGATGTAACAATAGGAGTAATACCCAACTCCATGACAGTTCCACGGTTAGAGGCAAGGATAACACGCATCCAATACAAAGGATCAGCACCGGTGGTAGAATGAATTCCATAGAGAGGAAGCTGACTGCAAACAAGAAAGATGAAGAGAGAGATGACAGTGTAGATAACCTTCTCTCTGAATGGCACCTTCCTATCAGCACTCTGAACCTCAGGCAGAAACGCAAGGAAAGGCCTCACCAAATGCAACACTCTAAATCCTCCTCCCATTTTAGTACCCAATTAGCTCGATCAAGCTATATATCTGCTTCTGGTATACAAATCAAAACGCATGCAACAAGTTCAAAATCTAGCTGGAAACTTCAAAGATCAAATTCACGAATCACAGAGCTATGTAACTAGGGTAAATCAATGAATCTGAACAATTTAGTAAACTTTATTTGACCAGATCGCTATATAAGAGCCAGATCTATACAAAAAAAAAACCGATACGAATCGGTAAGTAGAACACGCAAATCAGATCTGAAAAAGAAAGAAGATGATTTGAAAGACTCACAAATCACCGGTTAGAGAAAACGAAAACATTAAAGGAGAAGCAATAAAGAAGAGACTAAAAGGAGCGACTTACGACTAACGATGGAGTATGAAGAGAGAAATAGGACCGATCAGCTCCGAATCCGATGGCTACGGAGAAAGAGCGTTCTAGTTTTGATGGTCAACCAAAGACGAAGGTCTCCTTATAGTCCCTTTTTTTTTTTTAATTTCTTCAGTATTGCCAAATCGTGGCGACGCGAGAAAAATATGCTCGACACGATAGTATAACCAATCACTGTGTGCCACGTCTTTTTAAACATAGTTTGGTCGTTTTTGTAAAGCTCGGCTTTTGATTTCTGTCTGTCGACATAAAAACTTAACTTCTTGTTAATAAACCATGTTTTTGGACGGCAACAATCCAACTTGTATCTGGAGAATCGAAAACCAAACAATTATACTCCAGATTAGCGAAGAACAGTGAGAAATAAGACAATCAACAACTTCTCTTTCACGGCCAATCTGTAATTGTATTGTATAAAACAATGCTCTATTTTAGTGATACACAAAAAAAAAAAGAGAGAATGAAACTTCCAAGTGAAGAGAAAAAAAAAACACAAGAAATCTTACCGCACATTTAACCATCCACAATTTAGGGTGACGAACTGATGGTAAAAGCGCATGTTGATCAACATCGTTAAGCTCATCGTCATCTTTTGCATAAAACCTAGAAAAACCTTTCTTATATTTCTTCTCGATATCTTCGACATCCTCTTAAACTTCTTGAAGAGGATTAAACCTCCGTCGATGATATTGCCTCTGATCATCCTTAGCTGGAAGATCAGTTTCACCATTTTACAAAGAAATCTGCAATTAAAATAAGCATTCAGATATAATTCATAATTTACAACAAGCATCAAGCAATTGCCAACAAGCATCATTGCATGTAATCAAAACTCAATAGTCAAAAGATACGATTTTTTCAATTTCAAATTTCAACAAGCCAAAGCAGGATAGTCAAATTCAACGTGGTGGCTTACCGTCTTCTTCATCTACATCTTCGTCGTCGCTTACCTCGGCCTCCCATTCAATGAAGTTCATAGAATCCGAAGACTTCTTTTTTACTTCCTCCTCGACCACCGGAATCTGATTTTTGATCGTCCCCTTTTCTTTCCTGAGCCTACTTTGTCGTTCTATACTGGCTCCTCTTCTTCTTCTTCTTCTTCTTCTTCTTCTTCTTCTTCTTCTTCTTCTTCTTCTTCTTCTTCTTCTTCTTCTTCTTCTTCTTCTTCTTCTTCTTCTTCTTCTTCTTCTTCTTCTTCTTCTTCTTCTTCTTCTTCTTCTTCTTCTTCTTCTTCTTCTTCTTCTTCTTCTTCTTCTTCTTCTTCTTCTTCTTCTTCTTCTTCTTCTTCTTCTTCTTCTTCTTCTTCTTCTTCTTCTTCTTCTTCTTCTTCTTCTTCTTCTTCTTCTTCTTCTTCTTCTTCTTCTTCTTCTTCCTCCTCCTCCTCCATCTCCGAACCATCTTCAGAGTAATCACCATCGTCGTCTGAGTACTGAGACATGGTTTGACTACGGAAACTAGGGTTCCTATTAGATATCGCGATAAGTCTTATTTTCGTAACGCATGAAATTATATCAGAACTTGCCGCCTGCCATGCAGTGTTATTTTTGTATATTCCCAATTTGCCATTTCTTCTATTTAACCGATATAATTTCTCTGGTTCACTTAGCATGCATTCCGGTTTACCAAATTCTGCTTCTATCCACATTTAATTTAATACAACCAAGTTAATAATTTTATTGAATTATAACTTGTAAATCCTTCTCATATGGTATCTTATTAGACACAAAGATATTTTCTTGACTTTTGGTATCTCTAGTCAAAGATGTATCTTATTACTTAGACACCTAAAGAATTATTTTGACTTTTGACATTTCTATAGTCAAAGATGTATCTTTAGTGGTTGTATTTTCTTAAATGATAGGAAGTTATTTTTTTCAGATGAAATTTTTATTATTTTTTACAAATAAAATCTATTTTGATGAGTTTTTGAATTCTATTTATTTTTACTTTATTGTTTTCCGTAAAATCCAAAAACAAAAAAAAACAAACGCTAAAATCTGTAATCTATATAATCCAAAATCTATAATCTAAAAGCCAATTAAAAACTCTCAAACATTCATTGCCTTGTTTTTTATCAAACAATGGACCAAACGCATATACATTTGATCATAGATACGATCGATTTAACATGTGACAAACTAGTGCCTCTATGAAGCATAAGATCTGATTATGGGGTTTGCTACACCAATCGATATTGAAAAAATGAAAGTGCAAATTCTAATAGACGAGAGACCGATCAAATAAATACAATGGTATCCTTTAACGAAACAAAAAAAAAATACTAATAATACAATGAAACCAGTCTACGATAAACAATTACAAAAACTAAACTAAACTAAAAGAAAGTTGAAATATTCATAATTTTGAAGTACATAACCAACATTTTCACTTACCCGCTTGATGCATACAAGAAACATACCTTCATACATCCACTAACATCTACTGATGGCCACGCGCAAAAGAGTCTGTGATCAATTTTTTCTAATACATTCCCTTTGAAACATAACAAGACAATTTTTTTGTTGATAAAATTCAAAAACATAATTGTTACCATTCAATGATTTTCTTTAAAGTTAGGAGTCGATTTGTACGAGCTATAGATCCAAGAACTACTGTCCACTTCGACTCGATTTTTTTTTTTTTTGATTATATCCCAAAACCAAGATATATAAGCATTATTGGTGCAAGAGAATTACCGGGCAAATCTCCTTTGGCAGAGAGCTCAGCACAACATATATGCATATGCGTGCAAGAATGAAGTAATATGTTTCTGCCAAGAGAGATCTTGCCCTGTAATGCATTTGCACCTTCTCTATGTATTTCATCTCTCTACTAAAATTAATTTTTGTATTGTCTTTATATATAACATTGCAATAAGCATATTCAATGGCACTATCCTTGCGATCTAGAATAAAATCTCTCCTATGTACGTATAATTTGATCTCCCAAGGAATAATCCTCTATGTCCCCAAGATTTTACGGTCGTCTTGAGTATTCTTTATTCGAGTCTCACAGAGTTTTGTTCTACTTTACATGAGTATTGTAGCTTATAATATTAATCAGTCCAATTAATGGCTATTAGTTATTCAAGATGATTAATTCTAGAAATAATCTTTTGACTTGTCAAAAAGCTTGACAAGGACAATTTGTAAAGGTTAAAAATGGAAGATCCATGGCATTGTCCTCTCTAGGTTTTTACTTTTGAATAAACACACAAAATTTTGATTCTTCTTTTCTTTTCCAATGTTAAGTTAATTTACTTTGTATTTTAATTGGTCGATAGGAGTATGATAGTGAACTTAAGAAGAAAAGCATTTCAGCTCCTTTGAATAGAGATAGCGAGAAAGGTTATATTTCTTCCATATGTTTTGGGATGAGGAAAAAATTACTCTCTCTTCTTATTTACATTTTTTCCTTCTTCTTCTTTTTGTTCCTTTCCACTTATTCTGCTAATTACTTTAGTTCTTGATCATTGTCAAATAGCTAACGATCAAACACAATAGCAAATAGTTATATATTTTCTAACCATTTGTTGTTGTTTTTCTTTTGCTTAGCAAGATTTATACTAATCACGAGAGATGTTGCCAACGAGGATTTATGGCTAAATGTACATTTGTCAAATTTTCACAACATATATATATATATATATATATATATATATATCGAAACAAAGTATTTGTTTTAAACCATTTAGTTACATAAATCTGTTGGATAAACATGTTAGAATTATAAGTATTTTTATGATGAAAAATTGTAAACCGTTATCCCGTTTTACCTTTATTGTTCGACTTGGTTCTCGGTTTTGAAGCGTTCTTTAAATTGTATAAGTGTGGGAAAGCCTCTATCGAAGAGATCATTAAGCTAGAACCAAAATAAGTTGATTTTGAAAAGACTCTAAGTCGAGTAAAGCTTCGACAGTTAAGAAATCATACAAATATATGAGCTACCGCAAATAACAGTATCTTAAATGTAAATATTATAAAATAGATTGTAGCAATGAATAACAGTAGGGAAGAATTGCGAGGCAAATCTCCTTTGGCAGAGGAAAATGATGAGAAAAATATGACTATATGAGTCATCATCAACTTCCCCTGCCAATAGAGGATTCGCCCTGTAATGCTTTCTACCAAATTGTAGTCTCTCTTTTACTCGCTCACTTGGTTGCTTCAAATTATAAACCTCAAATTATGTAATGTATATATAAAGCTTGATGTAAAGAGCATATACTACGGAACCATTCCTATCAAAACATGAAAACAAAAAAACTTGGTATACCATTTACTAGCAAAGAATTCGCATTACTGGAAACAAAAAAAAATAGCCGGTAAATCAAGAAAAATAAAAGATGTTATAAATCTCGAAATCAGAAGCATGAGGACCGAATGAAGGGGTTTTTAGGATTATACTAGACACATATGCTCTATGAAACATGGGATGTGCCACAGAATATGCTTTTTTATATGTATCTACTATATAGAAGAAACACATTCTTCAACTATATATATACATACTTTCCTAGTTCAACTTACAACAACTCAAGATGCAATGTGAAAAAGTAATAATATTTGTGAAGAGAGAGAGAGAATGCAGTAATGCTTGGTTGGATTACTGGGCGAATCATCCTATGGCAGATGGCTTTGGCTTGCTGTCTATTAGGCATTGCTTGAGATACAAGCAAAAGCTTCTCTGCCAAAGGAGATTTGCCCCGCAATTCATCCCATGCAAAACAATATATCTTTCTTTAACCAAAGTATATATTTCCATTATCTCCAGCCTGGAAAGTTATATTTATTTTCTTGGTTATCAGGTTCTATGGATCGAATCTTAGATCAGTCTTTGGGATCTAAAAGACTAAACCATGGGGAGTTTCTCTCAAAACAAGGCAATATCAATCTTGGATCTCTTTAATTGGATCGCTGTGGGCCTATAATTCAACTAAGTATTTCGGCCCATGTACAAGGTGAGGAGATATGATAAGAGATGCAAAACAGGTCTCAGAGAATGCTTTTGATCAATTAGCAAGAGTCAATCTGTTAAATTCTGAATCAGAGTTTGATCAAAAAAAATTGGATTCTAGCTTCTCTGTTCCATATAATATAGAGTCAGAACAGAATGATAAACTTATTCAAGTGTTTTGGTAGTAATTGGTAATCTTTCTGAAAAACCAATGAAGGAACAAGATAGTGAGGAGAAAAACCATGAAGATGCAACAAGTTTGTCCTCTTCCTCGTCTTCTTCTCTCTTCCAATGTATTGTCCATTTCGCCGTACCACTCTTCCAACAACCTTACTGTAACATTCTTTGCTGTGCAACCACAGATCTCACATACACTGCCAAGAACACAACAAAAACACTGAATCTTGTAGACTAGTCAAGTTAATGCATCAAACACCATAATCCATACTCTTACTAAGCTAGTAAAACTTGATGAATTGATTTCATTACCTGTTTCCTCTCAGCTTGAACCAAGCTTCTGCGCAATGAAAATGTGCAAGTCCAAGCTCGTTTTTACATTTGCAACCAATCTCAATCAAGTCAGGACTTACTGACTTACCACCAGCAGTCTCTGGTGATTGATCAGAACCAAAATGACAAATCCTGCAGATTCTTTCTCCTTCACCACTCAAATCAACCGTGTGAAACTCCTTTGCCTTATCTTTTAAAGTATCACTCTCCACCTTGTGGCAGCTTACGGCAGTAACATTATCCACAACTTGTTCCTGAACAGCATGAGCTGAAATGTTACTACTGCAGCTAGCATCATCTTTAGTCATTCTTGAATCATTTTCTTGTCCCTTTTGTGGTTTATTTACATCTTCTTCTTCAATCAACACCTTATTAGAAAAAGAGTCACTGCTCTGGCCCTTAACAATCACAGCCTCACTCGAATTCTCACAAGCATTGATCGATTTCGAACAACTTTTCGAGTCCATTTAATTCCTAAATACCAAACACTAGGAGGGTTTTTGTTCAAGTTCCTACAAAATCCAAGATACATAACCTCTTATTATGATTGCATCAGACAAAGAGCTAACATAAACAATAAAACAACAACATTCTGATAAACTGAAACCCCTGTAAAAGCTCAAACACATGATTCTATTTCACCAATTAGTGTAAGCAAACTCGTAAGAATATAAAATCGAAACCTTACCCAGAATCCAGATGGGTGCTTAGTAGAAATAGCGACGAACTTTAAGCAGATCTTTCAGAGAATCTGAGGGAACAAGAACTCTCAAATACGGTTTCTTTGTCAGCTTTATGCGTCAGATCTTTCAGGAACTGGAGGAAATAATTAACCTTTATGGCTCCAGGAAACGGATGCTTATCGCTACAGTTACCTGTTAATGTCCTAATCTACTCTACGATTAGGAATCTCTTTTCTCTTTTTGCATTAACTTAAACTCACTTTCCGTTTCAATATTGTGTTTGTACAAAAATCTAAGTTCCATTTTAGGCAGTAAAACTATAAAAGATTAAGACACTGTGTGGAGATATTTGTTGAGTTAATGAAAGTCCCTTTCTTTGGTTAAAGGAGCTAACTGTACAAAGTTTGGTGAAGATGAGAACAACTATTATCAACTACTAATTCATACTAATTATGTAAAATTAACTATTTCTGTTAAAACAATTTAGTATTGTTCAGAGAATGGAAATTAATTTGTGAACTAGTATACTATCTTGAATTATATAATTCAGTTTATATGACATATAATACTAAAAATCAGAACTTTAGTTCTTTATTTGTTTTGTTTAGGAAATCTATAAATAAAAATAATAATAATTAGTATTGACAAATGTTTGCATTGCAATACATAGATGTAATTAGCCTAAATTTCTATATAATAAAAACATAAATCTAAAAGATAACAAACAATATTAAATTTATATAGTAATAAATATAGGAGAGTTTAATTGAAAGTACTAGATTTAGTTAAACTAAATCAAATATCTATTAAATAGTTTAAATTAAATATTTACATTTAAAATTCATCTTGATTAATACTCTTCTTTTTTGGCAGCTAAAATCTTGATAATTTTAATCTTAGACTAAAGAAAAGAAGCCTTGATGTATACAAATTCGAATTTGAATTATTGGTGGCTGTTGCCAAAAGAAAAATAATTCTTGTTGGCAGATAAAGGTAAACCACCCATTAAAGACTAAACATTAAAGGTAAAAAAATAATCTCCTAAATGAACCACAAAATATATGGTCTAGATTAGAAACCTGTTTTGGCAGTAAGCAATAAAATCCAAGTAACATGTTGCTACCCAACGCAAATTAGAATGTTAGAATAAGGGTTGCGTAAGAAGTTCCTTGACACTGAAATGATCCGAAATTGCAAATCTAAATGGGTGATGATCCCATTACATAAAAGAAAAAGAATAATCATGATAAATTAATAAAAATTGGGTGATAATAAGTCACACACAACAATAATTCTGAGTCAAAAAAAGTAAAAACATTTATGATGGAGGAAAGAAACGGTTGAGGTTGAAAGGAAGAGTGTAGAATTCTTCATTCCTGCTATCTCCTTTGAAAGTTCTAAACTTAGCCCACCAAGGCAATCCTCTGTCTCTCGCTGTCTCTTTATAATCCAGAGTATTGTCCAAGAACACTGCCACCATCAGCGCAACCATTGGTGAAGACAAGAAGATTGTGTTCAAGAAATCATTGAACCAACCAGCATTGGTGTGAGCTGGACCATGCAATGCTTTAACGCTGAAGTCTCTGAAGTATTCAGGAATCGATAACCCTAAGAAGAGCGACACACCGGTGATGAAGAGATTCCTCAGGGAGTTCATGTTTGTGAATTGTAGAAATGAGAGCCCAACGGAAGCAACAAGACCAAACAAGACACAGTACACAGCTGCAAATATTGTGAAAGGTATTGAAGCAAACAATGCTCCAAATTTGCCTAGCATTGAGAAGAATATCATAAATCCTGCTGAGATTTGAATAACTCTACGGCTTCCAACTCTAGTGCTTCCTAGTAATCCAATGTTCTCTCTGCATAATTTTGTAAGAATGTATAAATCCATGAGACTAATTGGGACCAACCAATGGAAATAAGAGTTTGAAATCAATTCACATTTTAAACTTACATAGAGACACTTGAACCACTTAGTGTTCCAAATAAACCGTTTAAGAGGATCCCAATGCCTTGCCAGCCAATTCCACGGCTAAGAACATGAGGTGGAGGAGGCGTGGCACTCGCCAGTCTTGCAGCTGCTTTGAAAGCTCCAGTTGACTAATCACATTCAAAAGATTCCTCTTTTAGGACATTGAACATCAACAATATTCTTCTTTTTAGAATTCTGAAGGACGTTACCTCAATGAGAGAGACAAAAACAGAGGCCATCATAGCAAAAGCATGACCAGCATCAAAGCTAGGTGCTCCCCATTGAAGTGGATAAGGAATCTTGATCCTAAAAAAGTCAATATAATCATATATATGAAACACTATCACAGCTATTGAATGTTTTCTCATACTCATTCTTTAAGAATATCAACTAACCAAGGAGCAGAAGAAATGAGGTTAGACATATCAGTTCTGCAGTTTAATTGTGTCTGCTCCGGTCGGTGTTTGTAAGCCCCACTCGCTGTCAAGAGATGTGCGTAAGCCCACACTATGACTAGCGCTATAATAAGAGCAAATCTCTCCACTACTGGGAATTGCCTGAACTGAAAGTTCTTCAAATACTGCACAAGACATAATATTACAATATCAGTTCAAGAAACATATCCGGAATGTATTGGAACTGAATCCTTTAGGAGGAAATTAACCTGAGAGAAAATGACAAAGAGAATAAGCATTGGGATTCCAATCTCAACACAATTACCAACCTGCAAATGAAAACACTATCAAATAAGAATGAAAGGGATGACTTTTTCGATATTTAAAGAGAGAAATTGATGTAGTGTACCACTGGGAATCCTCTGTTGAAGAGTCCAAAACCTGTTAATGCAATAACAGGAACCATACCAACAGGACTAAAGAATCTGAAATAGATGTAAATTAATCATTAAAGCTTATACCTTTACATGATAACAAATAGTGATATTTGATTGTAGTTAATAGATAATATACCTTGAACAAATTGCCCACATCTGGCTGAAACCGAGGATGATTTGAACGCTTGATGCAACGATGATTGCACCTTGTACAGCTCTCATTGTACTTGGAAATCTCTACTTAAATTTCAGATCAAGTTAAAATAAAGTTATAATCTTCAAAGTACTATTCATAAGAGAAAGGAAAACATACCAAGTGTGGATCTTCAATACGGGTCAAAGAAGAGTCATGAATGATTGAAATGATTGGAACCATGAATGCATAAGAGCCTCCCATCACAGTTGGAAGTCGAGTTCCAAATAATGTTTGAAGAAGAGTGTTAACTCCTTGAATGAATAGTAATGTCTGAACAACTCTCACTTTATCACCCTAATCAAGTTTGGGAACATCAATCTCAATCAGACTAAACAAAACACAGAGACTTTTGGATTAAGAAATAATGGAGAATGTAAAAAAGTATATGACTCACATCATCTCCACCCATCGCAGGAACAAGAATTGAAGGTATCATCACCGCAGTTCCTAAAGCCAGAATGTAATGCTCGAAACCTAAAACTATTGCTTCTCCTGCAATAACATCATCATCATCATCATCATCATCATCATCAACTAGAGCCAATGAAAGTGAAAAGCCAATCAATAGATAACAGAGAATGGATTCAAGGCTCGTACCCCATGGAGGGTTTGAGTCAATGCAGTACTCTAAACCCTGAAGCTGATCCATTGGTGGGTGGCTTATCTCCTCTGGCTTTACAGGATCCATGATTTTAGAGTATGAGTTCGTTCAAAAGTCTTTCTCTTTTCTTTTGAGATTGATAACACTCTTCTTCTTATAAGCCCATGAATCAGCTAAAGAATCAGGGAAACTAAAAGAGAGAAAAGGATCTGTGATTGAATCAGAGGAATGATTGACAAAAACAAGAACTAAGAGTTTTAAATAAAAAGAAAAAGGAGTGCAAAAAATGTAAAAATGAGCTAGGGACAAAGTAGAAAAGCTTCTCTTTTTCGAAGTTGCAGCTGAGTTTGGAGAGAGATTTTTGGTAGTGGTGGAAATGGTGATGGCTAAGGATTTTTTTATATATACAGTATGAATATGAATGGGATAGTGAAAGGATAGAAAAAAGGACCGTTAGAATTTTAATCAGTTGCCGAAAATGCCCCTTAAGGAACTGCCAAAACCGAATACTACCGTTACACTGCTGCATCGGTAAATAATGTTTTCCTCAACTTTACACATCAGACAATCACAGATTCTTTTATTGCATTAATTACGTTTCTGCAGTTCATGTCTTCGCTTCCTTCAAGTGTCTCGAATATAGTTAGTCTTTAATTAAAGAGGAAGGAACTGCACTAATTCAAAAATCTAGTAGCCAAGTGTCTGACTTGTAACAAAAAAAATTGGGTCCGATTCTTATTTACTTTACTCCATATATTCGTATTTTTTTCTTCATAATGATCCACATATCGAAATGTGTTTCACGTTAACGAAACTCTTCACCTTAAACGTTTAGCAAAACAAACTACTACCTTATAAATACAGTATTTGTGTTACGAACAAAAAAAATCCATTTAACAATTTTCCTCCAACCATTTACCTAGTACATTTGTATGCGTCGCAAGTAAAAAATAATGAAGAAGAAAAGTTGTATAAATATACTCGATGATCAATTAAGAAGATTTGACCATGATGAAAGCTAACCGAATTAAAAAAGAGAAAGGTAAAAGAAAACGTTATGATTGTGTGATATTGATTTTTTCGGAAAAACAAAAAAATGAACCAATCACTTAACATCTGCTTTGCTTTACTTTCTTTAATTTTAACTTTGAACTTCTTTTTTTTTTTTTTTGACAAAAACAAAACTAT
Organism: Nasturtium officinale; assembly: GCA_963854855.1. Lineage (NCBI taxonomy): Eukaryota > Viridiplantae > Streptophyta > Magnoliopsida > Brassicales > Brassicaceae > Nasturtium > Nasturtium officinale. The sequence continues at coordinate 4,764,562 of OY978504.1, forward strand.
ATTGGGTTCAGAATAATAATAACGTGGAGCCAAGAGATGGGTCCAAGACAGTGCAGATGTAAAAAGAGTATCTGACTGGGACACTCACGTGCGACCCAAGAAGGACCAAAATGGGTCATTTGGATTTAAGACATAAACAATACAAAACTCTTGCACATATACCTATTATTATGAAGAACCTATCTGGTCCCTTTCATCTGCTGACTGCTACATGACCCAAAACGGTACCATTTCATGAGTAGTCGACTGAGTCAAGAGAATTGACTTGCTCATTTGTCTTGCTCTCTGTCGATATTCTTTCCTCTGCCTCTCGCATCTCAGTGATTCAAAAGTAATACATGCTGTGATAAGATCCACCCTGGAAGAAAAGTGTCTAATATCAAATTGATAGGTGGAATGAATAGTAGATGGCTTCTTAGTTCCTCGCAGGCTGGCTAATAAGGTGTTTATAGGCCTAAACCTTAGGAAACACATGGGATAGAGAAATGCTACTAAAAGCGCTTGTCAATTACTGTAAGTGGTTTAAGATTTTCTTTTATCTGGCAACTGAGACAAAGAAAATGGACTTACTCAAAATCTGTGTAGCCAGAATCAGCAACAGCTGCATCAAACCGAAGAAAGAAACAACTTAAATTAAGTTAGAATCCATTTCATAACATATAATTTGGCATGATTAAAATTCAATTGGTTGCCTTGAATTTCCAAACATTGTCCTCCTGAGGTGTAAATCATAAACAAAAAGGACTTGGGCGATGCTGAACTTACTTTGGCTCAGCTCTTCCTTTGTCTACACTAAGTGAAGAGCTCGCATTGCTAAAATGATCCATCTCATGCAAGTATACAGCCCGGTATAGTGACCTAAACCCTTCATCAGTTTACTAGTAAACCAATGCAATCTGATGCTCATATGTTTGATTTTACGGTTTAGTAATGTTCCACTGGAGGTCATGCATGCATAAAGTGACAGAAGATTCATCAAAGCGAGGAGCAGTGTGGCCAGAAAGGCTTGCAACTGCACCAGAGTGGTGGGATTCACAGGAAGGTGTTTATGGAAAACCTGCACAAGAGGATTTCATCACACTAAGGAAAATATATCTTAATAGGTTTTATTATTCTCTTTATGTTCCCTTTCTTTATGTATGATAAGTTAGAGTCTGCACTGCACAATGGATTTTTATGTATATGGTTGAATGGGTGTTATGTAATGTAATTTGGTACTCAACTCATAAGTCATGCTCAACGAATTGCATGCAATCTCTAATCAAACTCGGAATCTCGGGTACAGATCAATATCATTTGTATTTAAGCAGTGCAGTGACTCAAACAAGTCGTTGACATGTTCTCTAAAGGAAATAATTCTTGACCAAAAATCAAGGAACTTGCTTAATTCTTCATCACGCATTCTTCTTTTGGCTTTTCACAGATTCTTTTATTATGAATTTTGAATACCTCTTTCTAGATAATTTATTTTACTACCGTAATACCAACGATAAGCATTATCTAAGCAAATGACAATATCCTAACGTGGTCTTCACATCGATCTTATATTCTTCTTATGTCCATGAGGGGTTTTTTCATTAGATTTTATTTCAGACAGCGGTATTTTTATTACAACATGGAGTATAATTCTTAAAAAACAACACATACTTCTTATTATATATAAGACTAGAAATAAATAGACAAGACATGATAACCTTCGTCGTGCTTGCATTTTAGCATAACCTTTCTTGTACAAATTTCGCAGAAGAACTTTTTAATGAGAATCGTAGATATGCATTATGAAATATTTAATTCGTACTATATACTCAACAAAATGAAGAAATTGAGTTTTTTCTTATATATCAGAAAACGAATTTGTGAGAGATCCTCCTATTAAGTCATTGAAAAGATAAATGATTGGTTCGAGTTATGTTGTTCAGTTGATGATTAATTTGGTTTGAATAATATCGCTTTTACACAACCGGTCCAAATTAAAATCCTGCTTAAACATCAACGGTTAGGTGTTAATTTGTAATTTGTACAATCGACTGAATATGTCTTTAGTTACCACTTACCAAGCACTAAATCTCAACTCATTTTTATGCTTTCAACTCAACACGCTAATTTGGAGATTTTTTTACCAAGATATTCTTAACTCGAATAAATTGGTTTTGATGGTACACTGATTAATAATATTAATGGTATTTACTGTAAAGAAAAATCAACATTCACATCCATGCGTTCATGGCGTCCAAATTGGAATCAACGCTAATTAGGTTTCTGACTTCTGAGTTGTGACGATAATTTTACATTCGAGAATATTCAATTCGAAATCCGAATTAAAATGCATAATAATTATATGGAAATATATATGATCGCTATTTCGAATGTCTTTGTGGCTTTTGGTTTAGTTGGCTACGTGAAGTCCACAACTTACAACAGTAAGCACCGACTCAGCATTAACACGTGGTTCCCACAAATACCATTCCACATTCCTTTTAAGACTATTATTATTATACTCACTTATCCCAAAAGTCTAAATTTCCAAAGGAAAATAAAATAAATGTGTGACATAATCTTAAGGGACCATGATCTGCTTATCGATCACCCTCACTGGGGGTTCGTTGATAAGTCGAACATATTATCTGTCCCTTACGAATATCAGATATTCAGGTGTATTAGAAAGTTGACTTTGCGTTTTGGATAAAACATATAACTTTCCCTAAAACAATTTGAAAATCCATCCAACGTGTTATTCTGCTGGCAGATATAGTAAGTGGATTAGGATAAAACTTCAACATCAAATACCAATATTTTTAAAACAATAAATAAGATGACTTTTCAGCTTATCGAAGATAAATTATTCTCAACTAGAAAATTGTTATAAAACGTATACGAAAGGGCCAAGTTAAGACAACATTACAACTGAACACAACAACCCAACCATTTTTTATTTTCGTTCATTTCTTCATTTCAATCTCTTTGTTTGGTTCGTTTTCCCGGTAACAATAGATACAAAGAATAACAAACAGATCACAAAAGAAAAGTCTCAGCCCACAAAATGGCTCAAGTCCTATCTCCACCACTGGCTATCCCCGGCCCGACACCGCTGCAATTCATGACTGGTCTTCTCGGCCTAATCGTTACTAAAGACACGAAGAAAGAGATCAGTCCAGAGAGCCCGAAGAGTCCACGGACCCCACAAGGCTCCATTCTCATGGACAAGTATGAACTAGGAAAGCTTCTTGGCCACGGAAGCTTCGCTAAGGTCTATTTAGCCCAAAATATAAATTCCGGCGATAATGTGGCCATCAAAGTCATCGACAAGGAGAAGATCGTGAAGAGTGGAATGGCCGGTCATATAAAACGGGAGATATCGATCCTCCGCCGTGTCCGCCACCCTTACATTGTCCACCTTCTTGAGGTCATGGCTACGAAGACAAAGATTTACATCGTGATGGAGTATGTACGAGGTGGAGAGCTTTACAATACGGTGGCTAAAGGCCGGCTTCGAGAAAGAACCGCCCGGAGATATTTTCAGCAACTGATCTCCTCTGTTGCTTTTTGCCACAGCCGTGGCGTTTACCACCGTGATCTAAAGCTTGAGAATCTGCTTTTGGACGATGAAGGGAACGTCAAAGTCTCTGACTTTGGGCTCAGCGTCGTCTCAGAGCAGCTCAAGCAAGACGGAATATGTCAAACTTTTTGTGGGACGCCGGCTTATTTAGCGCCGGAGGTTTTGACAAGGAAAGGCTATGATGCTGCTAAAGCTGATGTTTGGTCTTGTGGAGTGATCTTGTTTGTGTTAATGGCTGGTTATCTTCCGTTTGATGACAAGAACATAATGGTTATGTACAAGAAGATATATAAAGGCCATTTTCGTTGTCCTAAATGGTTTTCACCTGAGCTTACAAGGCTTATGACCCGGCTTCTAGACACGAATCCGGAAACAAGAATCACAATACCGGAGATCATGAAGCATAGATGGTTCAAGAAAGGGTTTAAAGATGTCAAATTCTATATTGAAAATGATAAGTTATGTAGGGAAGATGATGACAATGATGAAGATGATTCGTCATCAGGCCGATCATCGACTGCTTCAGAAGGAGACGCAGATTTCGATATTAAAAGGGTTGATTCAATGCCAAGACCCGCGAGTCTTAACGCATTTGACATCATATCGTTCTCTTCGAGTTTTGATCTTTCTGGTTTGTTTGAAGAAGGAGGACAAGGTGCGAGGTTTGTATCTGCTGCTCCTGTGACCAAGATAATATCGAAATTGGAAGAGATTGCGAAGCTTGTGAGCTTTACAGTAAGGAAGAAGGATTGGAGCCTGAGGCTAGAAGGTTGTAGAGAAGGTGCTAAAGGACCGTTGACTATTATGGTTGAGATCTTTGAGCTGACACCATCTCTTGTGGTGGTAGAGGTGAAGAAGAAAGGAGGGAATATAGAAGAGTATGAAGAGTTTTGCAACAAGGAACTTAGACCACAGCTGGAGAAACTGATGCATTACCAAGCAGATGAAGTTGAAGAAGCAATGTCTTTGCCACCTGAAGTTGAATAGAGAGGAAATTAAAAACAAGGTCGGTCGAGATAAGGAGACATAACAAGATAAGGTATTATAATAGAAGGATTATTAAAACATTCTTTGTTACTATTTAATTTGATTTGTTATGCGATATATGATGGTGTATATAGATATGAAAATGAGAGTTGTAATAAGAGTGATAGGAGGCTCAGAGAAGAAAACAGGTAAAAATAGAGTGAGATCTAAGGCAGTTTTACGGTTTTTGCTGGCTATTATAAGGCTAGTTTTTCGTTAACTGCTGATATTAATCTGTTGTACTTATAACCTCTAAAAGAGAGAGAGAGCTTAATTAAAATTCTTTTTCGGCCTTCCCTTATAAAACTTTCTTGTTCATTTAAAGATAAATCATTTTTATGCTTCATCAAAGAGACTATGATAAACTGAAATGTGAAATTGTTACATATAGACTTTCGCTGCCCTGTTGTCTTGGTGAGCTTTATTAGTTGAAGCATCTGAATGGAAACAGTTAGTTTGAAGAAACTTTGAACTGTTAATCGGGTTTATATAGATTGATATATGAACATAGTATTTACTGGGAACAAATGTTCTTCTTATTAGTTAAGTAAGTAACACACAGATATGGAAGTATAGCTACACATGTAAATCAATCTGAGGGATTACCAAGGCTCACAAATGAATCCGCTTTCTTCTTACGCCTATGAAGTTGTAATCGAGCTGAATCAAGATTCAACAATCCCAAGGTGTCAGATCCTGGGAAAAGCATCAGAATCTTCAAGTTTTGGATTTGCAAGATGAACGAGCAACCAGTTCCTGCAAAAGATATAGTGAAGATGAAAGATGGGTTAGCGTTATCGCCTCATTGAGTGTATTTATCTCCCTTGGAAAAACTTGAGATGCTTACTTCAGAATAGCGTATATGATCCCTGTGCATATATGAAGTCTTGACTATATTTTCCCACTTAGTAACACTTGTGGAGTTTTCTTCGAGATCTTTTTTGTGGGGATGAAACAGAGATCTCTGTGAAGGGATTTTGGAGCTTACTGAAGAACGATTACGGAAAAGCCAAGAATCAGAAGGTTTTTTGGGTTGCGGTGGAACAAGTGGAGATAGAATACAGCCATTGTTGTACTTTTCCAACTCATCTGACTTCATCATCTTGATTCCACTGCTAACACAAGCAGTTTCTACAGTCTGAAGCTCGAGAAAGGCTTTCGGTTTCTTTCCCACCATTTTTGTTTCCTCTGAAACTGTTCTCACAGTTTCTGGAAAGTACTTGACATTTGAGTGACCCTGATCATTTCTGGTCTTTGGAGAATTCTGTGCGTCAACATATAATATCTTCTCCATAACAGAGCGTGCAGAACAGCTTTGTCTTGTACTTTTTGGATAGAGTAATTCCTGAGACTTACCTTGTATGTTTCTGATATGTTTGTTCAACCTGTTAGCTCTCATAATCTCTGCTTCCCTTCGAGTACCAGGGAAGCCCGCAGGGTGAAGAGGAGATATGTTTCCTACACTGCGATACGGTGACATAGAGCCAGTTTGTCTGTAAGGAGATGATGGCTTACTTGCTGTACTTATGTTTGATTCAAGTTGTTCAGATCCAAAGTTAATCTTCTTCCCAATACTTGGGTGTACTGGAGATTGAGCTCTACTTCCCAACTTTTGCTTATAATCACGAGCGAGCTGAAACCATACAAGATTTTGATTGATATTCAGTGAGCATCTGATTAGATCTATACGATGATACAGAAGTGAAAAAGTAAAGGGAGGGCTTGAGAGGAAACCTGTTTCACAGATTGAAACCGAGATTTGAGTTGAGCGACCTTACTTAACTTCACTTGATCATGGCTTGAGGTTCTCACTGAGCTCAGCATACTAAGTGAGTTTTTAAAGCAAAGTTGCGGTGACATCATCCCACAGCCTCTCTTCGAAAGATACGCAGAAGCTTCATCATCATCTGAATCCTCATCGCTTTCTTCATCATCGATGGCATGATAATAAGATGGAGTTATACAAGACTCATACCTCTTAGGAGTTGCACGATTCTCCTCTGATACTATATCTCTAATTTGTTTCATTGGTTCAGACATGAGAGGCGATGGTTGTCGCTTCAAACCATATTGAGGTTGTTGTTGTTGTTGCTCCATAGTCATGGATTTAGCGGCAGGTAAGAACCGATTCATCATGTAATCTCGAGGTTGAGAATCCTCAGATGGCATTGCCTCAACAACACTATTTACGCTATGCTTAAGAGACAATGTGTCAAGAGCATCAGTGAATACATCATCATCATCATCATCATTATCATCTTCACTCTCTTTTTCTTCTACATGTTTACCCTTTGAACTCTCCAAGGGACATTTGAAAGAAACAGAGACAGCTTCATGAACCTTATCTAAACCCAAGTCTTGGACAAGAACTGAACCAGAAAGAGATTCACTCGTCTTGATGTAATCATCAGTGAGCTTCTTTGGTATATTTCTGCGCACAGACATTGCTGGTTTCTCCATTCTTCTAATTGAAAGAAGAGGTGCATCATAGTTAAGTTTACTCTCCGCCATAGAACCAACCAAAGCCGTTAAAATAGCTCAGAGATGGATTGACACTACTTTATGATGTTACACAGTTCTCCAAAACAGATCTGAAAAACAGAACATTAAATAATAAGTCGGAGCTACTTAGATACCTTAGTAGTTGACTAATTTATGTAATTTAATTATCCACACTGACACACATGAAACCAACGACAAATCTGAAAAAAAAGAGGGAAACATACAAAAAGAAATGAACTTTATGTAAAACTTTTCAATTAATTTATAGGTGCGCCGCTTGTCTTTCAAACCCGTGATTCAAATCATTGGAAGATTATGTGAAACATTGCATGGTTAAGTTGTGAAATAAACTAACCTGAGATATTTGGAGGAAGGAGCTTCGGAGTTGTCTGAATTGTTCTCTGAACCGAGAGAGTGTGTGTGTGTGAGTGAGCGAAGAAATGGGAGAGACTTTAGTCTGAGAATGAGTAAGAACAAAGGCATGTGAAAGAGAGAGAAATAAAGATAGAGTAAGCTTTTGGTTTTGTATACATTTTTGTGCCGTGAAGGTGACGGAGACGAAAATGGAATTTATGAAGGTTAAAAAGAAAAGAGGCAATAAATGTCACGAGAGGCTTGTGTTCTAGCTCAAAACTAAGTCACAAATTACACTTTAGTTTTCTGTTATTTAATAGCTGACGTCTTAACCAGTTCTAGAAATATGGAATGTGACAAATATCAATCCTAGATATATATTAATAATAATAATGTGATTTCACCTAATTAGCGTGATTTTCACATTTTGACTGTTTGTCAAGTGGATGGGAAATTTACATGTAATCCTTGGATTTCACTCGAGACATTTTCATAATCATGCGTCTACTTTGTCAAAAACACTAAAATTTGAAAAATGACTAATTTGTTAGTATCTTAGAAATCTAGTAATTAGATTCATAGCACTATAAATTCATATTTTACTGTCAAGAGGGTGAACAAATAGAAAGAAGAGAAAGAACAGAGGGGAAATGGTGCTAAGAAAATCTACGGTTAAGATGTTTTATGTGAAAAAACCATACATTCAGCTATCATCTTTGTATCAAAATGTTATCAAAGACAACAAACGATCCAAGATAACAACTCGGATTCAGCCAAAAATTAATGAAATAAAACAAATAAAGCTCTTCTTAGAATAAGCATCAAGACAAGATAAAAACCATGAAACAAGATATTAAATCTAATTTTAGCTCTGCACCTGAGCTTCAGAAGCTTCTTTTTCTTCATTGGCTGCAGCCATTAGTTCATCAAACTTGTCTGACTTCACAAGGGTAATTTCAATCTGCAAAACCAAACACCGGAATGATGAGTCACGAAAGAGGTCGATGAAAATCATAATTTCACAATAGATTGAAACTAGGCGTGAAGGATCAAAACAAGTTTTGCTCAAACTACCTTAGCTTTCTGCACAGGACGTCCCCTCGAGTCATCCTTAATATCCACAGTTGTAGTCATAATCTCTATAAAGAAGAAACCATTTATCCGCAAAATAAAAAGCTTTAGTGGCATAATCCCCAAAACTATGAAAAAACTAATTCGGAGTATAACAATAGACTTACTCTTCTCAACAGCAAAACCATTATTCTTCAAAATTTCAGCAACAGTAACAACGGTTGCAATGGCTGCACATTTTCATGTCGAAGAGAATATTAATAAGTAATGAGGTATACCAAGAAACGATTATTCGGATAATATTCTTAACTTAATGAAGCATATTTTCAAGAATCAGAGATTACTTAGAGGTTAAATCTTCAGCTAAAATACACATTACGGTCACAATATATACAGAAAGATGTAAAAGAGACATACCCATCCCAAGGGCAGATAATTCAACGTCATTGTACTGCTGCATATACCTCTGAACAAATCCAAACAACAAAACTCAGTTACATCAATCTGTGGGAATAACAACTTACAGATCCTATACAGAAGTAATAACCATATAAACACAAACCAAGCAATACAAAAAAAAACCTCATCTTTAAGCTAAATTACTCATATGGCTCTTCAAATGAAAAAAAGTTCAGAGATTTCCAAAAATCTGAAACCCTTTAGATTGGATTCTCACCCAATAATATCATCAATGGTAAGAGATCGTGAAGTCCAGAAATCGAAAAAAAAAAGTAAGTACCTTGGCGAGATTGACGTAGAAGAACAATGGTTTCTTGGTGTTTGAAACCTGAATCCGATTTTTCTTCTGGGCTTCTACGGCCAAGCTCATGTTGTTCACTCCATCCGTGATCTCTTCCATGGGAGCTAATTTCGAATTTGTAACCCTAATTTTGTTTCGAGGTAAAGTGGACGAGAAATGAAATTAACAGAACAAAATAGGCTTGTGAGTCCGGGTCGACCCGGTTGATTAGTCGGGTTGTTGGTTTGAGGCTTATTTTTCAGAGATGATCCGGGTCAATATTGTTTTGTCTTTGTGTCTGATCCAGAATAGTTCAGTCTTCAGAAGTTTTCGTGAGCTATTTTGGGGTTTTGAGTGGGTTTGGTTTGGGCCTTGACATTTCCCAAGAAATGTGTTTTCACTTTTTTTGGTTAAAAATTAATGACGTACACTCTGTTTTACTTAATAAGCATAACCATAAAGACTTCACAGTTTTGTCATCTTGCTGATTTCTACCGTATCCAGTCAAGATATATTTATCAAGTATGTCTATAGACCATAGCTATATTTGCTTATGTAGATAGGATTTAATTAGTACGTAAATGGATCCTGTAATCCTGCTTCTGAACTTGGATTTGTTGTAGGTCTTGAAAGTAGCAAACGTATTTGTTATCTTCCTCAATATTCTTTATTGCTCTGGTCTTGGAAGGATCTCTTGTATTTCAATAGTACGATCTATCTAAATACAATCTTACTAAGAAAATGATTGAAACTATTATTAGCCTACAGATTCATCTACGGTCCAATTATGTGTTGAATAGATTAGGCATGCGCATAAAATTCAATATCCGAAAACCCAATCCGAACCGATCCAAAAATATCTGAACCGAATCCGATCCGAACACCTTATAAAATCATATCGGTTTTTATTCTAAATTTGTTTTAGTTTCGATTATATTCTGATCGGATATCCGAAATATATAATGAATATAATATATAGTTATATATAATTATATATTCTTAAATATATAAAATATATATTAGTTGTTAATATTCATAATTATATGACATATTCGAAAAAAATTCTTATACTTTTTGACTAAAATTCTCTTTTCCGATTAAATTTATTTTTTCTTTTAAAAAATAAAAATTTGGATTTGTTTTTGGATTTTGGATTTTTTCGGATTTTTTTCGGATTTGTTTCGGATTTTTCAGATTTTTTTGGTTATTCAGATTTGTTAACGGAATCTAATTTTTTTTTGTTTTTATCGGTTTATATATAAAATTTGTGATCTGATCCGAATCTAATGAAATCCGATCTATTCTGAAAATACAATTCGATAGTGTTCGGATTATAAAATCATATATCCGAATAATATGAATCCACTTTTTAATCCGATCCGAATTCGAAAATACCTAGACATAATGACCATGTTCTCCAGTACTCGATCTTAATTGTTTCGAAAGAAATTATACACTATTCTTATATCAGGCACCATGGTGGTTTTGTATAGCCTGTTTGGTATGACTTTGACCTTGTGTATCCCTATGATGTATATGATCAATGGGCTATCAAATATAATTTGGGTTTTGAAATCGTAGGTTTAAGAGGTGTTTGGTGCTGAGATGGACTAAAACTAGAACTATCCAAAACTATGCTCAGAGTGGGGTCCATCAACATTAAAGGGTTGAAAGTTGAAACTAAATTAATAGTTCGTGAGATTACCTCTAATCATGATATGTAAGAAGGATTCTAGTAATTAAAATAAAATAAAAAATTCTAAAAAAGAGAATAGAACTCGTATCTAGATTAAGAGATTTGACATACCATAGGTTTTTGTCAGATGTAATAAAGACTATTAGTTGTAGACGATGGAGATGCTCTGGTGAATCAAAATAGATGGGTGATGTTGGTCCTAGATATACTCATATAGCTACTCATATAGCTTAGTTTCGTGTTATAGCTATTTCCAGTTTAATGGTTGAAGTAATAACACTATGAACTAGCGGTCTGGTTAATTTTAAAATTTTTATATGGTAATATAAAAGTAATGACTGTTAGGGGTTTCAATATATAATTGCTTCAGATCAGATCAATATTAAATTCGTCGATAAATTATCAGCCAATTGCTAAGTCAATGAGTATTGAGTTGGGCGTTCTGATTATATAATAAAATAATTTTACTGAAAAACTGATCGAAATAACCTACCACCACAGATATAATAAAAACTATATCATGTGGACGTTTTTCGAAAAATAAGAAAATTTGATATCATATGATAATTAATGCGATATCTAGCTAGGATATGATTACGGTATCATGTCTTAATCCAGTACCGTCCTGTATATGAGAGACGTTTTATAGATAAACAACGCTATTGATGTCATTTGGAATATGAATTAGGTTAAACAACGCTACTGTTATAGAGCAGTTTAAAATTTATGTTTCGATTGTTCAAAAAATTGGATATTGCGGGTTGACCCGCCATGTTCTATGTTATTTGATGGACAAATCCATATCGGTTGTGAGTTTATCCACGTACTGGTGAAATTACACGCTGAAAACAAAAATGTAGTAGAAAATTCATTTTCAGATTAGTTTTATTTTATAAATTTTGAAAAATACATTTTTTAATAAGTTGAAGATTGTAACAATGTTCAAATCAATTTCATATTTGAATATTTAAAATTTTTTGTTGATTTAGTTCTGTATTTTATAATTTTGTTACTATTTTCTTTTTTATTTACGATAGATACAAGGTACATTTATTTTATTATCGATGAATTTATATTGTAAATATTTTTTTGTTATTAATTTGATTTTAAATTCTGCGGATAACCCACCAAATACGCGGTCATAATGCAGGACGGATTAGAGTTATTAGTTTAGAACACATAAGTTATAGCGAGCTAACCTAGCTAACCTGCTAAAAACCGTAAATTAACTCAATTCATAATATGGTATATTAAACGGAGCAGATTAACCCTCATTAACACTCCTAGATGTCATCAGTGGCATTGGAAATTTGGAACCAACATGTTTTATTTCAAATTTGGACCAACATGTTTTATTTCATATAACGTAACGTAAATATATGTATTTGTACGTCAATTTTTTCCCTGAACGGTAAATAGAATATAATGATTTTGTATAGATCGAAACCCTATGAGATCGTAGTAGGTAAAAATAAAAGAGATAGTAGCTCAAATGTATCTGAAGTTCCAAAAAAATTCCATTATTTTTTTAAAAAAGTTTTACATAATATAAAAAATGAGTAACGAAGTACTTTAAGAACATATAAAATCAACCTGAAAGCAAATCTGATGCTAGGATATCTCATTTGTAAAGCATTTAGTTTGATTATACCAATGTTCGTTTGGTTTATTTTCAAAGAGTTTTGTTATTAATGATGATAATATGAACATCTAATGATTAGAACCATCAATGAATTATACTCTATTCGAAGATGAAATTAGTTCTGACTTTTGATATCCAATTCAACAATAATGATTCATTTTAGTCACTGACCGTCATTTATTTTGGAAAGTTACTTACTTTTAACTAATACATGATAAGTTAATCCTGCTCATAGAATCTGCGTCAAAATTATGCAACCATACAAATCCGATTCCAAAGTGGTTAGTATATGGAGTTTTAAATTTGGAGGTCAAAGAAGTGCTTAAAATTAAAAATAAATAACTAAGAAACACATTAACAGAACAAATTGAAAATAATAATACATGATATATGAGATGGAATTGAATTTATGATTATGCAATAGGTTAGTTTTATATTTTCGAATAAACAGTAAATTGTATAAAATTAGAACCGAACAAGTCTGACCGAACAAACATAACAATTTATTGCGTTTTAGATTCGTTATTAATAATTTTGAATTGTATCACAACTGGTGTATACTATGAGTACGAGTGCATGTAGGTGCCCAATTCATGGGAGTTTTATTTTTAAATAAATATGTAGCCAATTCAACAAGTTCATTTTCTCACTAACAACCAAAGCCTCATTCAATGATGCAGACTCTAACGTGGTCTAAACTGTAACACCCTTCTATTGTATAGAAGAAGCCTTCAAATTCTCATTGAATGATCTAAACTTAAACGCTATCCAAACTTTAACATAATATATACGTAGCATATACATTGTCGCAGATTTGCAACACAAACACAGTATGTGATGTTGGGAAGGTGAAGCCAATTATATTAAGGAGAAAGCAGAGACATATTATATCCAAATCATCTTTAAGATTTCATTCTCTCTATTTACTTATACAAGCATAGTTAGAAACTACAAACACTATATATATATATATTATTTTTTCTAAAAAAAAATATTTAACCAAATAAATATATCGTAAAATATAGAAGGTTGTAAAATGTTATACAAATATAAATACTCCATAAAATCTGCATAGTACGTCATCCGGATGAAAGTGATTTGTTGAAATATTATCTACGTGTCATGGTATGATTAATGATTCATAAATCACCCCAACATAAACAAATCCCTTCACACACGTGGCAATTTTGTGAGTTATAAAATGACACATGTCACAATATGGTAGGTTATAACTTATATGTACCTTTCTTTCTTGAAGTGCCTTTTCGTAGAACTCGATTAAACTGAGGATGATTTTGTCTTTGCACTTGTTTGTTTGTTTGTTTGTTTGGTTTTTTCTCAGTTAAAAACGATACTATTGAAAAAGGAATGGCTTGTGGTGTTGGCAATGTCTCTTCTCAAAAAGCTTTTGTAACCTCCAAAAATTTTCCCTCTCTCTTTTCGGCGGTTAAGCTGCCTTAATCTCTCACCCACCTTAGAAACCCAGCAAACAAAACAAAATTCAATCTTTGTCTCTTATCCTCCAAACCCAGTTGATCTTTTTTTTATTTCTTGAAAATTTTCAGGAACCGAGCAAATGCCGCTTGTTCGGCTCCAAGTGAGGAATGTGTACGGTTTAGGACAACCGGAGCTTCACAGTAAAGTCAATCGTGAAGATCCTAAAGATGTCCTCGACGGCGTCGCCGTTTCTGGTCTGGTTGGGCTCTTGCGTCAACTTGGTGATCTTACCGAGTAAGTACTTTAAGACAACTCTGTTTCCTCTATTTTTAATTATTATTTAATTTCCTATAGAATTGAGTTAACTACTTATAACTCAATCTGATTTGTGTTGTTTTTTTTTATCTGATTTTGAGTTGAGTTAAGATCCTCAATTTTTGTGTCTGGTTTTTTTTTTTTTTTCATTTGCTTAGTTTAAGGTTCTAAGCAAATTATCAACTCTGTTTGCTCTAAGATGAAACCTATAATTTTATATGTTTCAGGTTTGCAGCAGAGATATTTCATGGGATACAAGAGGAGGTTATAATTACAGCTTCAAGAAGCAATAAATTGAAGATGAGACTAAAGCAAATAGAAGCTACAGTTCCTTCAATCCAGAAGGCAGTGCTTGCACAAACGAACCACATTCATTTTGCATATACTGGAGGTTTGTTTTTTTTGTCTTGTTTCTGTTGTCAATCTTCTTTATTGTCTAGATTCACTTGTGCTCTTTAAACAAAATTATATCCTCTTGAGTTTATTGTAGGCCCACCCAGCTCACATGCCTTTTCACTCACTTTTTAGTGTAAAATACTCTTTTTGAGTTTATAATTTGGTTATGATGATGATAGTCTTAGTCAAATCACATGGTGAAAGCTATTAACGCTCTTCCTTCTGGATCTATAATTAAACAAATATGAAATTTTTTATCAATGAATGTATTTAGTTATTCATCGTAGTGTTTAACAGGAGAACCGTTAAAGTATTGGTTTATCGATTTGTATAATCTATGTAGGCATAGATACTTACAAAAGAAGTAGACTACTACTCTTAATTGGTAATTGAGTTTATTGGTGTGGCAATAATATAATGAAGATCATTACTATCAACAATAGTGAATCAATTGTGTTTTCACATGCTGTTTCAGGTCTGGAGTGGCATCCTCGTATACCAAATGTGCAAAATCACTTTATTTACGACGACCTGCCACAGTTTGTTATGGCTCCGTATGAAGATTGTCGGGAGCCTCCGCGGTTTCACTTGCTCGACAAGTATATATAAACCTTAACTCATTTCGTTTTTGGTATAGTTTCAGTTTCTGTTATGTTAGACTGATTTATAATGTGATGCTGATTCTTTGTGGTTTTCCTCAGATTTGATATAAATGGTCCAGGGTCTTGTTTGAAGCGATACTCCGATCCTACTCATTTCAAAAGAGCTTCAAGAGTTTCTAAGCTTCCACAAATTAAGGTGTGTTCCTGGAGATTAAAATCAGTTAAACCCATATTTTGTAGAGTTGCTTCTTCTTAATGATTACTTTGCTTCCTAAACTTGTACGCACGAAACAGAAGAAAAAATCCTTGCAACGGAATCGAGATATTTCAAGTTTTGCCTCGATGACTAACCAGAGTGACAGGTAAAATACATTAAGACTTGATACTGTTGAAATGTGATTCATATATGACTCAGAACATGAAAATTTAATATGGTTTCAGGAAGACATTTACTTCTTTAAGCTTCAGTGGGCGAACCTCTTGCTCTAAAACCGCTTCAACAGTTGAAATAAAGTCGAAATCCGACTTGCAAGATCATCATTTTTGCTCTCTTGATTCCAAAAGTGATGGAGAGAAAACGAAAGGAGTATTTACTTCATCAAAGTTTACACCGGGTTATCGGACCATTGCTTCAGTTCTTTCTGAAAGTGAAGAAACAAATGATAGTCCTTCTCAAGATCTAACAGCTCGTGGTTCTTCTTGCGTTAATTGGCACGAGAAAGCTGAGATAGTGGAATCCAATGTTCTGCAATGTGTAACAGATGAAGCTCCTGAAGTAATGGAGACTAACTTTGTCCTTGAACCGGTATCAAGACTTAAAGAACATCCTGAGGTTGAAGCGGTCCAAGATATCGAACCGAGGGAAATGGAAATGGACAGTGAAGATGAAACTGAAAGCGAAGGAGACGATTTTGTTGATGCGCTTTACACCATTGATTCGGAATCTGAAAACGATCAAGTTTTCAAAACCACTGAAGAGGCACAGAATAACATATCTAATGAAATTACAGAAGAAAAGTTGGAAACAGGGAAGATTTCTAATAACTTTAATGATGATGAAACAATATGTGCAGCTGCATCAGAGCTACATTTATCATCACCAGTGAATAAATCTGATGAACTGACTCATCTAGATTCATGGTCAGCTTCAGATGATATATGCAATGGCACTCATAGTTATTCCAATGGCTTCTCAAACCCTTTGTATGATATTAGTGGTATTCAAGAACATCAAGAATCAGAAGAAGCTGAGACTTCTTGTGACACTGAGTCCATTAAAACATGGACTAATGGAAATCTGTTGGGACTGGAGCCATCTAAACCGAAGATTATAACAGCAACTAATCCAGATATTGATGAAGACATCGATGCTGAAACATTCGAAGAGGCCTTGAGAGAAGATTATAAGGCTCCTTTTGATTGGTTTACTTTATCTCCTCCGCTTGATCATATGAAGATATCTTTCAAAGCCTCAGAAACCGTACTGAGTTCTGAACTGGAGCTGAAACTTCCAGATGAATATACATTTTATTCCTTTCAGTTGGTTCCACAGACTAATGCTAGATCACTTCCTGAATCTGATTCAGACAAGGATACATTCTGTAGATCCTCTACTTACATTTCAGATAACAGCGACAATCGCTCTGTGTCAATGTCTGAGCAGCAGTGGGAAGAAGAATCAGATGAAATCCGTGAAAGCAAGAGCCAACAAGAGCTTTGTGATTCTTTTCACAGAACCAATCCTGAATTTTCTTCTATCTCAGCTCCATTTCCAAAGATTGAAACAGGAAATAGCTATTTACCCGAAAATCTATGTTACCTCCAAAATCCAGCTGAGCCTTTACCACCGCCACTTCCACCGTTACAGTGGATGGTTTCAAAGATACCATCGGAGAGACTCGAGGATAACAACAAGAAGTCTCTAAAGGAAACTCTCATACGCACATTCGAGCAAAAAAAATCTTTATCTGCAGTCAAGAAAGCAGAACCAAACATTGTCACTGCTTTTGATCCGAAACCAGAAAACAAGGTATGGAGAATTTAAGTTTTTCTATTCTTTTTTTCGTGTTTTCAAAATAAGGAGTTTTATGTGGTGGTTTGATAGGTACATCAAAATAACAATGTGAGAGATTATAAGCAAAGTCATGGTAACGTAAAAGAGACAGAAGCTGGAGACTTCTTGCATCAAATACGAACAAAAGTGAGTCTTTCCACAAAATTTCCAATTGTATTCTCATTTCTATTCCACAAAGTTCCAATCACATTCTCGACGTATTTTATATCATAACAGCAATTTAACCTGAGACGTGTGGTCACAACAAAGGCACCATCATCGGAAGCTACGATGAACACCAATTTTAGCGTGATTCTAGAGAAAGCAAACTCCATCCGACAGGTTTCATTATTTGCATAATTACCATCTTCTGTTTTGATTTGCTACTAACATTATTGTCCTTAAAACATTAACATTTGCACTTGTTATCTCAGGCTGTAGCAAGTGACTATGGAGATGGTGAAAGCGATACATGGAGCGATAGCGACACGTGACTACGTGTGTGATTCACGTAAAACCACATTTATTTCGTTTCCTAATTATATGTTTCTTGTGCAGCACGTAGATATATAGGTTGATTTTGTCGTTCGCTTTATATTAGTATATTTTACGTACGATATGATTCTCTCGCGTATCTACGTCAATCGTTTGGTGTTTTCTGTTCAACCGTGTTTGGATAACAATATGGGACTAGAGGATAGTTGAATTAATCATTTAATAGTAATAGTTTGTTGAATAAATTCGGAATTAAAAGGGACTGAATTAATTATGAAGGGTTTAAAAACAAACTACTTTTGTACCAAAAAAAAAAAAAAAAAAAAGAAGATGAACACAAATAAAAAGTATTGTATATGCTAATCTCTGAAGAAATCTTCAGTCGAAAATATTTTCAACTAATTTTGATGTATTTTGGAATAAGGATGTTATTTAATTATACAGATGAGGACGCGGAGTGGCAAATATAAGATCTAAAAGAATAGTCAAAATATATTGAAGTACTCGGAACCCTAAGCCGTGAAGTTCGCTTTGTGTTCTTTAACTTGAGTTTGTAAGTTGGACACTTGATTCGATACACTAAAGAATAAAGATCCTGTCTTTGTTTATTAGTACATTTAAATAAGTTTTCACTTTTTAGAATATAAACATTTGATATTTTTCTCACAAGCTCACTAGACATTTGATATCTTCCAATGGTAAAAAGTAACGGTATATATAATATTGTAAAACTGACGGTAAATCTCTTGCGGCTAAAAAAAATACATGTCAACGACTTGCATCAGCTCAGATCTTAATTCGTTTTAAAATATATCGAATATATTAGCAAGGTCCCATACATATAACGTATACCCCCGATAAGTTCGAATATAAATGGAGAATTTGTTCTACAGGATCAGTAAAATATATGTGAGATCTCTAAACAACAAACTAAAGTCTAAAACCTAAACAGTAAACATACCACACACAGTGTAATTCTCTTTTTCTTTCTTTTATGGCTTTTTTTTTTCTTTGCCACTACAATCGCTCTCTTTATTCGTGTAATTAAAGTCTAAAGTTTTCTTTATTAAAGGGAGGATTAAAAAACAAAAACACAACAAATTATATGTTTATCTTTTATTTTTGATAAGCTATAATTGTTTCTCAACATTATGAATTTTTCTGTGTTAAGTTAAATTTTATTTCATTTTTTGTAAACGAAAGAGAAGCAAATAATTTTTATTATGCGTTAGATATTTGGTTGGATCATTGGAAAAATGAAAATTGGAGAGGCCACAAAAGTTTACAACAAATCGGATAAACCAAGGAGGGGAAATGTTTAAAACTAACGGTACATGCGCATGTGTGTATATAGTTATGCTTAGATAGTTCCGATCGGTGACAATACTCATTTTAATTAGCCCTAGACACAGGATGGATATTTATAATATTTAAGTATTTGCGACTCGTTTTTTTCGCTAGTTGAAGTACCTGAAAATCGCTTCGATACTTGACTTGTCCGAAGTAAGTATTTGATGTATAAAGTACTTGTCCAAAATTTGATAATTTGTAAACAACCTAACCCGATTTATTACTTGCGAAGTTATGTCAAGTTACTTGTTAGTAGTTAGTACTACCATTGTTTTTTGTGAATTGTGAATAAGAGCTATATTATTATTGGGTTACATAGAATTATAAAAAAAAATTGGGATAATAACTGAGAATTGAGAAGGTTTGAAAGAGAGTATGCATATAAAATAGGTATTACATCAGTTATGAATGAAACAAGACAATTAATAACGAGGCAAATATCAAAAATATTATGCTGTTTGATATTTGGCTCTTATTTGTAAGTAATTTTGTTACCTGACTAAATTAAAATGGATATTTGAAGTTTTTATATGGTATGAGGCGAGTAACGAATACGAGGCGGATACCGAGTATTTACACCCAAGCTATTTTTAATTATATATATATATTATTCTACTATCTAAAATGGAAATAAGCTAGTTTTATTCCTTACAATAATTTCAGAGTTATAGTTTCTGATTTCGTGTTTGACCAAAAAGTTATACGTTATGAATTTGATGTACCACATTTAGAAATTAATCATCGAAATCTGCAAGAGAAAATAAAAAATAACGTACTAATAAGAATTGCATGCTAAATTTTTTTCTGATCGACTGACAGTCTAACACATAAAAGTTTTTATTTTTACTTTCAGTATTCACATCGCTAAGTGAGATATATACAAATGATCTATTATATATAGCTATATTAATAAGTTTTAGATATATTATTGAAACAATTATAATAAGAATTAGAATCAAATCCACTAAACCACTGTACATCGTGGGTAAATTATTGAAATACAAATTTAAACTTTTATTACTATTTATATTTTTAATATAAATATTTTTGTATTATTTATAATATATTTATAAAATCATATTATGTTTATTATCACTAATTTATTTTTAAAATTTTCTTTTTTTAAAAAATTCTTGTTTACTTTTAATTAAAACCATCTTTATTATATGAATCTGTATAAAATGTATACATAATTTTATTATTTATAAAATATATTATTAAATTAAAATGAAAAGAAAATAATATTAACAAATAATTAATATAATTTAAGAATTTAATTAGAAAAGAAATAGGAATAAAAAGAGAAAAAATCTTAATTATATATTATATTTATAATTAAGCATTTAAGTTAATTATTAGTTATAAATAATTATGTTTCATAATAATAGTTCATTAGAGAATTCTTTCATAGAATAATAATATCTAATTTTGGATATAAATATTATAGTACTTATTTTTAATAGAATAAGAGATTTTATTACTTATAGATATATATATATATATATTTTACAGCTATAACTAACAAACTGTTTTGTAATATATTGTATCAAAAAGACAGTGTTTTCAACCCATAAAAAAAATAGTGATGAGTTTAGGTTGAAACATGATGGCCGGTCTAAAGTCCTTTGGATACGTGCGTGAGTTATTGAGCAGTTTTTGCAAGACCAAATCACTTTTTTCACCTTGAAACTCTAGCAAGATCATTGGCGTTGCTCGTCCGTCGCAAAATATTGGTCATAGAATCCAAATCACTGGGTATACAAACTGATTTCTTGTAGTAAATGTCCTTTATAAATTATCTGGTAAAACGTTTTCAAAATACTAATATATATGTATACATATCTCTGGTTACTTCTATTTATATTTTTGGCTAATGTATATTAATATTTTATTAATTTAAAAGTGAATTTTCCGTACTATTAAAACGTAGTACTTTTGTGACAAGAAAGATACCAATGAAAAATCATGCAATTTAAAGGTAATATGAATATTAAATTAAACTCAAAGAGAGAAAAAGAGAGATGAACGTCGATCACTGATCCCTTTTCTCTTTTCTTGTTGTTCCTTCTTTCCCCTTTAACTTCTTACGCTTTCGCAGTTTTATTTTATATATTTATCGTGTTAATAGGTTGATTAAAAAGGTATACAGAAAAGTGATTTGCTTAGCTTTATATTTTTTTCCTCAAAGTAATTCCATTCAAATTATACTCCCTTTTTCAGTATTTATATCAATGCATTATGACATATGAATCCAATTTGTATTATAGAGATGAATGAAATAAATGATGGACAAGGGTTTAAATAGGAGTTTTGCTTTGGTAAGTAAAGGAGATTAAGTAATCAAATTAAAAAGAAAGAAAAAACAATATTTTTTATAAAAAAAAAATCGGTGGAGGTATTTTATCAGAGTTTGAACGATGTTTGCTGAGATGGAAACTTGCTCAGTCATGAAAAACTTTGTGTTTATCAAATAATATATATATATATGAATCAAAATTATATTTAAATTTAAAACAAATAAAATATTTATGAGGATGTTACCATAGATGGGACCCATAAGTCTTTAGAGCTGACAAGGGAGATATGATATATTATATGAGTAAAGATGTCTGAGTCTCAAAAGCTCATACTCCTTTTTTTTTTTCTCCTTTTCTGTTTTTTCCTACGCAACACTGACCTATTACCAAGCTTTTTTCTTTTTTGACGGCTTTGTCTTAGATCATATCTAATAATTTTTTTAATGCTAAGAAATAATATTGTTCTATCCATGTATTCAAACATAGGGTAAACAATAAACGAATTCGCTCCTGATGATATCACTGGTACTACTAAAATATGTAATTCGGATTTAGATATATACACACCATTTAAAAGATTTATGTATGGAACAATACTCCAAGGTATATAGAGAGCTGCATTCCTTTAAACCTAATGATAATATTCCAAGGAGTAGTAGATTATTTATTTAAATGTCGAGAAAAGTGGAACTGGTAACTCGTTCACTGTGAAATAATATAATCAAATTCAAAACTGTAAAATATTAGACCACCTCTATTGGAGTTTCTTCACTAGTAGTTCTTAAACATATATTAATAAAATAATTAAAAAATAAGTAAGAGATATAGAGAAAGTTTCTTAATTTGTAATTTAAGAGCTAATGATCTATTATTTAAGAATCTCATATGAGATATGTTTATGTTGCATTGGTTCCCCCTTTTCTATTTTTAGCTAAGATTTAATTATATTTTTTTTTTTTTTTTAAGAACCCTTTTGAAGTTTTTAGAGATGTAAATGCTTAGAGCCTAAAAATCTTACTACTCTTACCAACACAATTTTCCGTTTCATTGGAACATTTTCGTTATTTATTGCCCTGTTCTTTTTTATATAGTTTTAACATTTATTTTATTTACAGAAAATGGATCCACTTGACAAAAAAAAAAAAAAAATTGAAACTGTCGTTTCGATAACCCAGAAATTGATAATCCATGAACAAAAAAAGTAAAAACACACACTGAAACTCAGATATGGATAGATGGGATCATGGCTATACGCTATCTTTCAATTAAATTAAGCTTACTATAGTTTGATCAGGTTCAAGCATCCACTGATTTAAAAATTGTTACATAATAAATTTATTTAATACAAATTCGTTTAATGGAATAAATGGACCAAGAAAAAAGGAAAACGCAACACAGGACTTCTGCGCGGTCTAATACTTTACGGACTTGATGGTTTTACAGTAAACTAGTTACCAATTCCGCTTTTCAAATAAATAACTTTTTAAAGAAAGTTTTGTAGATTGATCTGTACTAATATTCATCGCTTTTATGTGTAGATATGAATTCTAGACCAGAAAGTGAAATAAAATAAAGCGATGAATGCGCCTAATCTATGCTTCAAATTTTGAAAATCAACAAATATTTAATCTCCACTTGTTCAGTCGCTTTTATCTCCTTTTCTTCTCCATTCCTGCTAAATAGTTATACCATCTTTTCTATAAAAACACGTCTTCTCTGTTTCTTACTTGCAACAGACCTTTTATTAAGACATAGTCTCTACTCTCTCCACATTTTCATGGCGACCCAAGTTTCTCAGGGGATTAAACTATTTGGCAAAACCATTGCATTTAACACTCAGACAGAGAAAAAGGAAGAAGAGAAACAACCGCCGGAGCCGGAGGCAACAACAGCCGTTAGACCATCATCATCGTCATCATCATTGGATCTGACGGTGGAGAAGCGTCCAGACAAGATCATAGCATGTCCAAGATGCAAGAGCATGGAGACCAAGTTCTGTTACTTCAACAACTACAATGTTAACCAGCCTCGACACTTTTGCAGAGGATGCCACCGTTACTGGACCGCCGGTGGAGCACTCCGGAACGTTCCCATCGGTGCCGGTCGTCGGAAGTCAAAACCACCTGGCCGTGTCGTCGTCGGTATGCTTGGGGAGGGAAATGGAGTCCACCAGGTTGAGCTTATAAATGGCTTGCTTGTAGAAGAGTGGCAGCATGCAACAGCCTCAGCCCACGGCGGTTTCCAGCATGATTTTCCCATGAAACGGCTCCGGTGTTACTCTGACGGTCAATCGTGCTGATTATTATTTTGAAGTTTTTTTTGTTTTAATTTTGGTTTGGGGTTGAATGGTGTTCCTCTAAACCCGTTGAAGAACGTGGTGAATTTGGTTGATATTGGGTACATACAGGCTGGCAATATAGTTAATTTGTCATTTGTCTATCAATCGAATCTAATGAATAATTTATTTTACTAATCTCTTTAGAAGAGCTAGCATTCTTATTAAACGGCTCTATATATTAATTTCTTCACTCATACAGTCATACTAATAATTAGCTAATGTTATCCACCTAGGATTTGTATGTTTTGCTGTCGAATAGTATGTTTACTACTGGCGCTTATAATATTTTTTTGATAGATATATGCTAGAATCCCATAATGTAAATATTATTTATATAAAACATGGAATATAAAAGACATACCTCCTTTTTTTTGTTTCCGTTTAGTTTTTGAGTCTTTCTAAAATGTTATCAAAACTTTGTTGACCTTAATCGTTATGCTGTTCTCGCCTTGTAGTAGAGTATTCTTTAGATGATCGACTGTTTCCGCATTTATCTGAAAGGGACTTCGAAACCTTACATCACTAATGAGATATTATTTATATGTAAAAATTAAGTTTTTTTTGTTCTAACCCTTTTTCAGAAACACTAATTAAAATAAAACAAAAACCTGTTTGCTTTATATTTTAATTTTTGAAAAAGGAATCCCATACGTATGGATGATATACTAGACAGCTTGATCAAGAAACCGCATACATTGTTTTGCTTGACCGATTACATTTCATACTAACACACGTATCTTCCTCTCTCTCTCTCTTTGGTTGGCACCATACACGTATCCTCCTAGAATTCAAATATCACACAATTTTGATAATCTAAAGTTTCAAATCCCCGATGACAAAAAAAAGTTTCAAATTTCCCACCTACTACATACATATACCTATTATAAAGTATTTGAAGTGATTTCTCACTCAAATGGAAAATCTCATTTCAACCATTATTTGGCCAAGTCTACCAATGAGACCATGATTTTGAATTTTTTTTTCTGATAAAAATGTTGTAAAAATTATTCGTCGCCTAAGAGATTCGAACTCTCGCGGGGAAACAAGGTTTTGTTTCTATATTTGGAAGTTTGCTTTGTCTTTTTATTTTTGGTTGTGTTCCTCTGTTCGTGTGTTGCATGGAGATGTATATGTTTGACCCGATTTTTCCTCATTGCCATCTTTTTGGATGGATTACAATGTTTTATTTAGTTGAAACTCATGCATACTCTAAAGTTTTGTTGGAAAATGATTATTATGTCTATTAACTATTTGATTACTTCCTATGCGTTTATACACAAATTTAAGAATGTTTAAACATAACAATAAAAAAATACGGATGCCAATTTTGAGCCAACAGTTGAAACGAATTTATGAGATGTGAAATAGTGAAAAGAGCTGAGGGCGTCTTACGGTCATTGTATTCGGTTAATTTATAAGTTTTTTTGGTTATAAACTTTAGATTTATGACAATTAATAAATTTTGGTTATTTTTAATTTATACGACGACCGTAAACTAATTTATTGCAATTAATTAACTTGTGGTTATTTTAAAAACATTTTCCGCCCTTTTCTTTGGTTAAGGTGTGAGAAATTTACTGCACCAAAAATATGTTTACAATGAAATGCCAATAGAGTCGAAGATTAGATTTAGAGATAATAGAAGAAGCAAAAACAGAGCAGGGACTTAAATTTGTTTTCCTAATCCCTAAATTCTAAATCCCAAAATCTAAATTCTAACTTTTGAATTCTAAACCGAGATAAGAAAATTAAAAGAAATTTGGATAAAAACAGAATTAGCTTCATATTTAGAAAATGATATGAAATATAGAGATATAACATGACGAAATATTAAATAGTAATTGCATTTTGTCTCTGACAAAGTTACTGTAACTTGTAGTTATTTTCTTAAATAGTTTTACTTTTTAAGCTATTCATTAGTATTTTCCTTTTAATTATAGCTTGAACGTCAAATAGTTTTCATATTCTCATGCTTCCAAATGTATGTTTCTTAATCACTCATATGAGACTTACGAATTTATCATCCAGTGGATAAACCAATTCAAAACAATTTCCCGCAACATATTTTATGTATATTCGGTATTATTTCTGGTGTAATTGATATATTTAAAATATGTACTTATTTCTTTATTTTTGGGGGAAATATGTATTTATTTTGATCTATTAATAATAATACAAAAATTCTAAATATTTTTGGAAAATAACAAACTTGTATCACCAATATTTTTGAATATTGCCTGTCATAAATTATTCCGAGAAAGATGAAATAACCAAAAGCTTACGAATCGCTTTATTTTAGTTTAATATTTATCATAGAATTAAAAAAAATCATTGTAAAATTTATCATGATTAGTTGTTAACTTATTATTAAATTAAAACAGAATAATAGTATATCTTAAGTAGTTGTAGATATCAAAAGTAAATCGGAATTATAGGAATCATAAACGCGTAAGAAAATAGGAAAGGAAAACAAGTTATATATAGATAAACCTCGATCGATCGTTAAACCCAAACCTTTTTTATTTGCGTGTCTCTTCAGTTCCTCCCAAGTCCCAAGCAAAGCTTCCTACAAATTTCTCACGTACGTGCAAGGTTTCGTTTTTTTTATTAGCGATTGTACCAATATTTTTAGACGAAAAAGCTTCTTTTTTTTTTGTTATGGGGATTCACTCACAGGTCTCATGAAAATTAGATTAATTTTTTTATTGCTAACTAAAATTTAAGAATTCGAGAACTTTATTAAATCCGGTTTTGAAGCTTATCCTTGTTTTCAGGTTCAAGTTCAATTGAAGGATATGGAATGCGTAGAAGGTAGCCACTGGGTTGATAAGATAATTGATGAAATCGGAGCTGCATTGAGCAAGGTTGATGAATCTATACAAAAGGTATGTATTCTTCTTCTTCTTCTTTTGGTTTGTTCTCTCTCTGAATTTTATGCCTTAAAATTAAAGTGTTTATGGTTCTGTCTAAATTGTGAGCTAGTAATTAGCCAAAAGCCTAAACCTATGTTAACTTTTATCATCATCATCAACGCATAGCTTTATGCAAGGAATTGATGTAGCGTATATTTAAGTTGTTTAATTAATTAATAGTTAAGATCGGATTAGGGTTTTCACAATTTTTTATATTTTCCCCCCCTTTAGTTAAGTATGAAGAGGTAACTAAAAACAACGCTTTAGAGGAGATTTATAATAGACAGAACAAGAAAAGGAAATAGAATTATAGCAGATATTAACGGTTTTACAATTGGATATAGCAACTTAGTACGTATACAACTTTAGACTGTGTGAACGTTTTTAGATTGCCAATAAAAGAATCAAGAAAGACTTTGGGTCGTGTGACTTGTCACTTTCGTTGCATCGAACCAACAAAGTCGGAGTTATCTATCTAGCGCCAGTTCCACCCATCAGATATTTTATGAGATTTATGAAACCTAAATCACGGTCTAATTCACTGGAAAACGGCCATAATTCTATTCATGATAGTTAATTAGATCTTTGCGTAAAATAGGTTGAGACTGTTAAAACTTACAGTTTACACCTCTTCTAACTATACCGAGATCTAATACCTATTATTCCATGTGGTAATTCTTTTCTATTTTTGCAGGGTATAGAACTCTGGACAGAGTTAACTAAAGATATATTTGAAGACCAGCCTACCCAAGACTTGGCTGGACATGCAAATAATGGTGAATCTGGTGAAGATCGTTCCTCTCAAGAAACTCTCGTTCAGGTCGAAGAAAGACCGCTTCTACACTGGTCTATGCACATTGATGGACTGAAAGAAAAACCAAGCGAACACTGGGCTTTGCGTGGTATGTCTTATATGGTAAATATTGCTTATATATAGTCTTATTGTATCATATTGATTTCATTGGCAGCTTCAAAATTTCCAGAGTGTTTGATTCAAGAACAAGAGGGTGATGATGCCGAAGGTGATAGTTATAGTGATAGTGATAGTGATGATGATATTGATAGTGATGATCATAGTAATGATGATGATGATAGTGATGATCATGATGATGATGATGGTGATGATGATGATGATGATGATGATGATGATTATTCAGAAGAAGACGAGACTACAGGTTCTGAAGAAGAGAGTGTAAGTTTGTAGTAGTATTTCACATCTTCGTATATATGTTCACAAAAAGTAGAATATTTGATCACCGTCGTTTCGTAATTTAAATTCAGGCGCTAGTTTTGTTATTGTCTTTGACTGACTTTTTAGTTATGATTATAGGGTTCGAGTTTGAAGTGGAAAGGTGGCTATGAGCTGTTAAAGAATGCTGATACGTCTTCTGTAGAAAATAATGAATCATGTGATGATGATGATGACAAAAATGTAGTTACTGAATCTTCTGAAAACATTTGGAAGGATTGTATGGAGGCCTGGCTGGATAGCTTTACTGAAGAAGACAGTGTAAGTTTGCAGCAATTTATTACATTTTCATATCCTTGTTTTTAAAGTTAAAATAATAGATCACCGAATTAGTATTACAAAATCCAGTCAATTTAATCAGTTCTCTTATTTGGTTATTTGTCTTTGACTGAATCTTTATGAATAGGATTTGGATTTGAAGTTGAACAATGTGGTTATGTATTCCGAAGAAGATAATTTGGGGGCCTCGGCGACGAGCTCTATCCCTAGTTCGTACCATCATCATAATGAAGATGATAGTGTAAGTTTGAAACAGTTTTTCACATCTTCAGAACTAAGCTCAATAAAACTAGAATGATAGATAGTATCGTTTTGTGTTACTTAGCGTAGTTATTTTAATCAATTGCTGATTTGGTTGTTGTCTTTGTGATTAGGCCGGTTCGAGTTTGAAGTGGAATGGTGGATACCAACTCTTAGAGAATGTTGACACGTCTTCAGAAGAAAATGATGATGAAGTTGAGGAGTGTTACTCAGGATCAGTAGAACAAGTTCCAGAGGTGTTACGTAAGCATAGAATGAGCGATTTAAGTAACGAATCATTTGTGTGTCTTGATGATGAAGATGACGTGTCGGACGAGGGCCTTTCCCCAGAAGGTGATTGGGTTTATGTAACGAGGGATCAGGTCTTTTGATTTTTGGCGTTTTCGTGTGATTTTAATTTGAGTCTTATACTTTATATCCCGTTTTTACGATACACATTTCGTGTAGAGGTTAGATTTTTTTAGTTTTTTTAGAGTATATCATTCATTTTTTCCATATTAATCGGTAATTAGAAACTTTCCACCGCGATTTTATCTAATTTAAGTAATTAATTGTTGGATTGATTTACTGCCGATTAATCCTGTTTAACCAAAAATTTCCCTATTTTCCAGGGTTTAATTTTTTTTAATCAATTTTTAATATAATTTTAACAAGAATTTGGCCAAATTACAAAAAACGCCAAGAATCGATTTATCTTTTATTAGTTTTCTGGTTAATCTTTATTTAAAACCTAGTAGAAAATATTCATAACATTAACTATTTTCAAAAAATATAAAATAATCAAAAATTAATTTCTAATCAAATGTCGGACTAATACCTAACGATATTTTGAACAAAGCGGCCTATATACGTCACTCGATCGATCAACTATGTTCAATTAATCAGTTATTGTTTGTCCCTTATATGCTGAGCCAATTTACCACGAACACAGTTTTATGTGTTAATGTTTTTGAATGCTGAATATGCATGTATTTTGAGCTTAGACAATGTTATTAGTTCCTTGTTCAGCAAGAGAACAAAATATATAAGCTACTTAAAACTAGCAATATAGTATAAGCAAACAAGCACTAAGCATCTTTTTAAAAATACAAACACATGTCACATCTTTGTAAAAATATCTTGTCTCATCGTTCAACTTCCCAAACAATGTAAAACCAAAAAAATAAATATAAAATCCCAAACAACCAAAAGATCCCAAATACACCACTAGCTAGTTCATACAATTTTTTTGAATGTACAAGTTTTCTTTTCTTTTTTGGATAAGATATGATCTTAATTACAAAACAATTTTCCAAATTTCAGTTCAACTTTTCTTTCGATAAAAGACTTACAATTTCATTTTTTTCACGTACCATTAGTTTAAGCCAAATACTAAATACCACCACTTTACAAAAATTTAAACCACAATCAACCAAAATCTATTTAACACTAATCTTGATTTAGTAGACCAAACCAGGAAGTAAACTAACCAAACCACCACTTTGTCCGTGAATGTTTCCTAATTTCGTGTATGCACTAAATCCTTTGGCTTTGGTTACTGCCTAATGGCGAAATAAACTAATCCAAGGCTTTTAAAAATCAACAAAAACGAAAAGGGTAGAGAGATATGTGATTCTGTTTCAGTTCGGTAATGGCGGAGATATGCTATTTTGGGGGTTTGGTCCATTACAAAGCTCCATCTCCTTTGTCTCATCATTCTCTTTTCCGCGGCAAACCTCATCACTACAATTCAACGACTCTCATGGCTGCGTCTGTTTCACCTGAATGCTGCTCCTCCACCGTGGAGCCGCCTTCTCTCCTCGTCTTCTCAGGTTTCACTTTCTCCACCTTCTCACATTTGTGGGTCTCCCTAAAGTTGTGATTTTTGAGTGGCTTATTGCCAAAGATCGTCACTTTGGTTAGATCTTGACCAATTACTGAGAATTAGACGCAGTGTTATTTTTTAGATGAGGGCATATGTTAATTCTGTTTGTTGTAAAGTACGAACCTTTTTCATTGGCTGTAAGATTTGGATTAGTACCTTACATTTGCAATACATTGAATTGGTTTAGTTTAATGCTCTAAAGAAAAGGTTATATATTTTTTGTGATGAAGGCGGTACTGGATTTAACGGTGTGGTGGAAGAGTTGAAGAAGTTAACAACTCGAGTGGCTCATGTTCTTCCTGTCTCTGATGATGGAGGAAGTACAGCTGAGATTGTTCGTGTTCTTGGTAAGTTTCAATGGTGCAAGAACTAGATTATACTTTTTAGTTTCTTAAAATTTCTTATCTAAATTCACTGTTTAAGGATGAGATTATGCATCTGCATTGCTATAGGTGGGCCAGCGGTTGGTGATATACGTTCGAGGTGTTTAAGGCTATCTGATGAAAGTACTTCAGAGGCACTTGCTGTTAGGCGGTTGCTTGGTTATCGCTTACCTTTAGATCCACGCAAATCTAAGAAAGATTGGTTATTTCAAGTCTTGGCGTTAAGCTCGTGTTACAACCGAGCATCTCTTCCCATTACATTTTGTAGAACAGACACACAGAAGATAGTTAAGAACGACTTAGAAATTTGGGAAATGATATAAACAGTGAAGTCCCACTTACTCCAGAAGTTTCTCGTGAATAAATTTTTATTGTTCAAGCGTATCCCTTTGTAGTTAGTCTTCTTTTTCCGAGAAATTTTCTCATTTGTATGGCTCATTTTCTCATTTTATTTGCTAGGCTCTTACTAGTCATAATGGTGGAGGATACTGTGTAATATACAAATACAATTGGTGATTTGGAACTTTGACAGGTACGATATTGTGGAAGGTAATCATTCTCTGTGGGATGGTGTATCAAGACCTTACAGTGAAACAATCCGCGCTTTCTTGATATACTTTCAGAATGAGGTAATGTAACTGATACTGACAAACATGTTTTTGTTGGTTTCATGTTTGATCAGTTCCAACTTCTTTATTATTTGGATTTTTCTTTGTATTATGTCATTTCTTACTTGACATGTTTATTATGACACAGATTCTTAGACGGCCTAATGAGAGATTTTGCTTCAGTAATGGAAGGTATTGAAGATTTCCTTTCTCCACATCAAGTGTGTATTATTTTGTTTGCATGTTTATTAACTTATTTCAGTTGTATCCTACTTGGAGCATTGGGAATTTCTTCTTTGCAGGAGCAAGGATCTTTTTCCAGTCTTTAGATGCAGCGATTTTTCTGTTTTCACGTGTTTCAGAGATACCTTGTGACAGTTTGGTCCTCCCAGTGATATCAACCAATGATAGGCTTACATTAGGATGTGCATTACAGGTATGAAGCTTTGTCTCTATTCAAATGACTGCAGCTAGTTTATAGAATCCCATTTGTCTGTCCACAAACATGACAATTGATTGTCTATTTGTGTCAGTACAGTTAAGTCATCATTTTATGGGATATAAAAGCATCGGTTTTAATACATAAATCTTAGCTTCTGATTCATTTGCCGAACTTTTGGTTTAAACATCAATTGACAGCAAGATTCAGGTGGCAAATTTGATTGCAAACTTACTGTTTGTGATGCTAATTTGTAGGATGGGACTATAATACGTGGACAGAATGAAATTTCTCACCCGACCAATGGGACTATGCAGATGGTTGACAAGGTGTTCTATTTTAACATCTTACATTGAATATCTATGATGATCAAGAGAACTAAGTTACTATATACTTGAATAAAAAAATGTCAGATTTTATTTTCTTACATTGCTTTTCTATGTTTCTAGTAGGGACATTGTTCTACTTCCGCTCTTACATCAAAGATATAAAGAGTGTTTTACATGTCAAGTGAAGGCAATAATCTGCTTCATGAGGTTACCAACTCTTTTTCATAGACAGAAAGTTTTTCTGCTTTCTTCAATGTCACCTCTAATGATTCTGGTTCCTTTAAAGAAACTCTATCATTTGAGTTCTCTACTTCATTTCTTTGTTTTCCTCGGTGTATT
This sequence comes from Nasturtium officinale, assembly GCA_963854855.1. Lineage (NCBI taxonomy): Eukaryota > Viridiplantae > Streptophyta > Magnoliopsida > Brassicales > Brassicaceae > Nasturtium > Nasturtium officinale. Next base: position 4,797,094 of record OY978504.1, read on the forward strand.
CGACATTATAGATGTATTGTGTTATGTCCATTATATAGGTTGATATGGATTACGGCATCACATAGAATTAGGTGTTTTCTTATTTGCATTTAAATTAAGGTTTAGATGTTTTTCCTTTTAAATTTAGGTTTAAGGTATTTTTCCTTTTAGTTATGTTAAGTCGGTTTGTATGAGGATCTATATAAGGACCTCTTATGATTAATGAAAAGGGAACTTCCAACAATGAACCTAATTCTCGTAGAGAGACTTGGGTTAAGAGGAAGCTTAGCTTTAATCTCTTCTACTTTCAACTTTTAGCAACGGGTCCGGTTACGAGATCTAAGTCTAAGGCTTTGGCTCATATCATAGGTCTTCCCACCAGTTAACCCAACTGTGCTGGAGCAGTTGAGAAGCGTGGATTGTATCATTTACGCTATGGGATCCCTATTCACTTCCATTTGCCCATCACTGGTAAGACCCTGCAATGACTTTTGTGCAACGATGGTGGATTACTTAATTTATAATAACTGTATAGACACTTGTACTTCTGTTCCTCAGGTTCTGCTTGGTGTTGGGGAGATTATCTCTTCCAGGTCATGTCGTAAGGTTGACCGAAGCTCATCATCAAGAATAATAATGGTGGTCACTCCAATCTGATTTCTTCTCTCTGTCACAGGTACTTCTGTTGAACGGTACTCAAGACCGAGAAACAAGCGGTTTCACTGCTTCCTGCTTTGTGACTGCTATTGCTGACGCTCTAAACAGAACTCATGGAGATCCTAGTATTCGGCTCAAGAATCCTGTGAGTGGTTCTACTAAATCCACACTCTCTTGATATTTCTTTGTGAGACTTATATCTGCATCTAAGTTCATCATTTCTGTGTGCAGCCTGGACATTACATTAACACTCTTTTGGTCCCAAAAGATGGAGAAATAGTGGTAGATCTCAAACAATTATCTGAACAAGGAATCAATGATGTTGTTAGTATCTCTCTCCTTCGCATGTTTCCATATTTATGTTCACAACAAACACTCATTTCGCTTCTGCTCTGTTGCAGAGATTCGTGGAGACTGTTGGTGACCCAAAGCATGGTATCTTGTTCAACCCAAGCTCGCTGATATATACACTAGCTGGTTTGGTGGAGTAAATAGTGATTCTTTAGGCCAGAAGCTAGTTTCTTATTTTACGTAAATGAAACTATGATTTATTTATTTTTGTTACTATTTAAAAGGTCAACGATCATATATTCATATTCTTAGCTAAGTAAAGACATCATCTCTTAGTCTCTGAGATGGAAAAAGTGACGAAAACAGAGTGTTCTTACTTCTTATGGATTGATTTTAATGATTTTTTTCTTGTTCCACCAAGATTGATTTTTACGTGTTTTACTGCAAGTACTAAATCAGATTGCGTGTTTTATTGGTCACATGGTTCTAAAGTAAAGCCCGCCCTTAGATTGCGATGGGCCTGATACCCATAAAACTTTTGTGGCCCATTTAATTTAAAGTTTCATGAAAAAGCAAGTTTGAGGAACTCATCACAATATCCGGTTTGGGGGAGGAATTACTGGACTTTCTAGGCCAGAACTTGTTTCATCTTTTACTTATGAGATTTTAGTATTAGCAAATGAAACTTTTGATTTTTTTTGTTGCTGTTTAATTTGATCTTTTAATAGATTGATTTATTGTTATGAGTGGTCAATGATCATATTCTTTTTTTAATACTTGTTGATACGTGATTTGTTTAAACATTGATGATATTAGTAAAGAGACTTTGGTTGGTTGATTGGTAAATCCCAATGTTTTAATATTCGCTAGCCGCTATTCGGGCGGCGAGGGTGGGTCTAGCGCCTAGAGGATTAATCGGGGAGTAAACATGGATTAATCGGGAATTAGTTTTAGGTTATTTTAATATTTTTAAAATATATTTATCTATTATATTAAACTTTTAAATAATTTTATTTTTAAAATTATAGTAAATACATGAAAATATAGTATTAATAATTTATTTTATGATTTTTATTTATAATTTTAACCTAATTTATTATAAAACATCACGAATTCTCAATATAAATGTATGAATATACTTAAAATTTTAAAAATAATTGGATTATACATGATTATGCGGAAGATAATCGGATTAGGCGGGAATTAATCGGATTAGACGGGGAGTAATCGGTTAACTGACTTTTTCGAAGGATTAGTCATTAATCGAGGCGGCGAGGGTGGGCCTAGCGACTAGGCGGAGTGTAATCAGAGCTAGGCGGGGATATTTAGAACATGAGTAAATCCACAACATATACATCTACAAATATATTTCAGATTAGCTGTGACTAAGATTTTAAATCAATTCGTATAAAGTATAATTTAAATATCTTTTATAGTTAATTAAACATGTTATAAAAATTTGAAATCTGATTTCCTTAAAAAAAAACTATGGAATCAATCTATTAAATCGCTTGTTGAATAACCAATGCAAATTGTTGAAACATAAAATTTGGTTGAAGATTTTTAACAAGTTTGACTCAATGATAATGAAAGATATAACAAGATTTATTTTTTGTTGAAAAAATAATGTCAGTTTCTCAAGATGCTTACGAACTGAGTAAAATTTAAAGGAGGAAACAAATTTTGATGCACTAATTTTTTTCCGTTTTAAAACGTGACTCTCGTTTTTGGGGTTGTCAATCTAATACGTGTCTCGTATAAGTCAAGTGGAGAGACATAACTTATAAGTATACCCCAAAAAAAAAAAAAAACTTGTAGAAACTCCAATGCCCATGCTCCATTGCTTCTGTACCGCAAGACATTAATTGTTTTTATTTTCTAGTGATTGCACATATAATATTTATTATCTAAGGCATTCTGTTTTTAGTTCTTAGCGGATATGACAAAAAAATCAACTTTATAACAGAATCTATAACAGAATTATGTAAAGTACACGCCAAAAGAAAAAAGTATAGTTCTTTCATCTTCTTATCATAAAATATTCTATTTAACTTGAGTAAAAAAATTATGATCAAATTTCTTTATCTCAACTGCCAAAGATTATTGGCAAAACTTAAAAGTTGTCTGTTAAAGTGACATTGAGACTAAACTAATATTACATGATGTGGTTTCGGGCATAAGAATTACAAGTTTCGGCTCAGAATCTCATGATATTCCAGGAAAAATACTTATGCTATGAGGATCCTATCCTAACCAAGAATATTAAATAAATAAAAAGGAAATAAATGTGATCACTGAATGAAAATGTTAGAAAATCTTTTGGGTGAATAGCTTAGTGGGGTGGAAAATTGTGAAATTAAATTGAACAAAAATCATGAATTCGGGTTCCGATAGTATAAAAGTAAGCTACTGTTGGTGATAGAAAATATATTTTGATTTCGGTTCAAAGAGATTATAGAATAAGTCTAGAATTTATGATTTTGTGAATAAAAAGGTTTAAAATAAAATATCTCAAAATGAAAATGTTATAGTAGTAACAACTCCAAGTGGGGGAAAGAAGATAACCGTAATTCATTTAGATAGCGGGAGAAAATTTATTTTTCTGGTATAAGAAACCGGAAAACATATGGTATTCGTATTTATAATATATATTTTTTCCCTGGTAAACAAGTAAGTTAAGAACAAGAAAATAAATAAATACCAATGGGGAAGTTTTTCTTCCAAAGATCACTGCGCAAGAAATGCAAAGTATTCACAACACCGCAAATGGATTCAAGTCAACTTGCATTTGCTTACATACAATTGGACCTCGTTGTTCAATCCTTAATCTATAAATACTCTTCCTTCTATCCTCACTTTTTCACAATACCACACCATTATTAATCATCAGCAAGAAACAAAAACAAAAATCTGTTCCTCTATTTTCTTCATTTCCCAAAAGAAAAATGGCCTCAATAATGGTCTTGTTCACGGTGTTGAACATTCTTTTCACGAGTTTCAGAATCTCTCAAGCCACGTCTCGTACTGTAACCTTCCACGAGCCGTCTGTGGTTGACAAACATGAGCAATGGATGGCTAGATTTTCTCGAGTTTACCAGGATGAGCTCGAGAAACAAATGAGACACGATGTGTTCAAAAAGAACTTGAAGTTCATTGAGAACTTCAACAAAAAAGGGAACAGAAGCTACAAACTTGGCGTCAATGAATTCGCGGATTGGACCAAAGAAGAGTTCTTGGCAACACACACCGGACTAAAGGGTCTAACCGAGATTTCCCAATCCAAGGTGGTTGATAAAACGATGTCGTCTAGGTCTTGGAACGTCAGTGACCTGGCAGCCGAGAGCAAGGACTGGAGAGCTGAAGGTGCTGTCACTCCTGTCAAATACCAAGGCCAATGCGGTAATGCTTTCTTCAGAGTTATACGTTACCATCGTTCCTAGCTATTCCTAAATATTTGCATTAGTATTTATATCTAAAAAATTATTTATCAACCATCATTTGAGTGCAAACATGATATTCTTTATTTTAGTTTATCAATTTAATTTACACTTTTAATTTTCAGAATTTTCAAAAAATGGTTGATAAGATAAAGAAGATAATTCCTTAGAAAAATAATTTCACATGTATAAAATGTAGAAAAATTACAAGACAAAGGCAAGAAACAGTTTACAACCCAAAATAAAAATACAAAAGCCCAAAAGAGTTATTTATAGGGTTATGAAATATTAAAATTGATGCCCAAGTTTAGTTATAGGGTTATGGTGACATTGGTTTTAAGTGATTCGCTATATTTTGTCTCGGTACATGTATGAGGGCATACTAACTGATCAAATATCCATATTTACAGGATGTTGCTGGGCGTTTTCGGCTGTAGCAGCAGTTGAAGGTGTGACTAAGATCGCCGGAAGCAGCCTTATTTCTCTGTCCGAGCAACAGCTACTAGATTGCGACAGAGAAGACCAAGGTTGCAACGGTGGGATAATGTCGGATGCTTTCAACTATATAATCCAAAACCAAGGCATCGATTCAGAGAATGACTACGCTTACCAAGGATCAGAAGGAATATGTCGGTCCGATGCAAGACCCGCTGCACGGATCAGCGGATTCCAATCCGTACCTAGCAACAACGAGCAGGCCTTGCTCGAAGCCGTGTCGAGACAACCTGTTTCTGTGTCCATGGACGCAAATGGGGACGGGTTCATGCATTACTCAGGAGGAGTATACGATGCGCCGGATTGTGGGACGCAGTCAAACCATGCGGTTACGTTCGTTGGGTATGGAACGAGCGAGGATGGAACCAAGTACTGGCTGGCTAAGAATTCATGGGGTGAAACTTGGGGAGAAAATGGTTACATCAGGATTCGAAGAGACGTGGCTTGGCCTCAAGGCATGTGTGGTGTAGCCCAATATGCTTTTTATCCGGTTGCGTAAGTGATTTTTGTTAAATACATATTTATACAGAGATTACAATTCTTATGAAAAGTATATCAAAGAGGTCTATCTTATAGTTCCGTGTTTATTAAAATTTGGTGGAGGTGCGGTTAGAATCCACATCGCAGCTCTTAATGTAACACGTATTTATTTAAGAAAATGGATATTTTAAATATAAGCAAAATGTATAAGCCATATACATTATAATGTTTTTCTTAATGTTATGTTTATGTCTTCTTGCATGTCGTTAAAGTAACACGTATTTATTTAAGAAAATGGATATTTTAAATTTAAGTAAAATGTGACTCTAACAAAAACAATAGCCTCTTTTACCCAAAAAAAAAATGGCCTCATTTCTGGTGGTCGACTAAGTTCGATCTTGAGGTAGCTACGAATATAATAGGCCAATAGTGTGATGATTTGGGTCATCATATTCTTCTTTTTAAATGGACCTTTTCACAATTTGATTGTGAAAAAAATCCATATAATATTTATATATTTTACAAAAGATGGAAATGTTTGTTCAGGCATAAAAATCTTTAGGTTACTATGCTTTTCTTTCAATTAAGCCAACTTTCACTACAAAAATCAAAACTTAATTATATTTTGGTCGTTTGTGTTTGGTTGCTTTGAGTAGCTGCACACAATTTTCCTTCCTCACATGTGAGTACTCCTGTGAAAATATTCCCAAAACACTAGTCAACGAAAAACACGATCAATTAAAATTAAATAGCTAAGGTGACCTGTCTAGTGCTGTCCATATGTTATATATATAAAAATGTCCTTCAAAATTATACAACTTGATTAAAGAAACAAAATTAATTAATAGATGGCGTAGAAGCATGTGGAAATTGATAGGAAATGATTTAAGATGTCCCCCGTGAAAAGCATAGCAATAGAATGTCCCACTAACACCTTTGATTCATCAACGGGAACCCCACGAAAACACACCAAAAGTGATAATGTGTGATGACATGAACAAAACTTTTATTTGCTTCCAACAGGCAACAGTTATTACTAAAATTAATGTGACATCAAAGGTGTGGCAATAATCACTACTATTATACCCAAGTTCTTCTTGTCCTTCTTTATCAAGATCTCTATCATTGCTAAGCGGTTAGCAGCTCGATTGTAGACGCTACAGGTCACAATAAGCTGCATCTTCATGAGAATGTATATATATATATATTGCATTTTCAGTCTTCTGAATATGAGCAATTGTGCATTTTTGGATTAATCTTTAATCCGATTTCTTAATAAATATTATTCGTTGCTTTGTAACCGTTTGCAATTTATATATAATTGCCATTTCTCATCCTATAAAACCATCACAAGGCAATAATGACACAAGTAACGTGCTATATGGGACATTAATTTTATTGGATTTCCTAATGAGTTATTGTTTTTTTTTTCATAATGAACCCATATATGTAAAGCCAATTGAGTATCTATCTACCTACACCCAAGAATCTCTTCACACTACTTTATTTACATATATATATATATACGTATAAGTATATACGTGTGTATATATAACCTCGAATCCATCACAAAGCCTATATATTAAAAAAAAAAAAGAATTCCACATCTTTTTTTCTTTGAAAGATGGGTTTCAAACTCATCTCTCGTTTCCTTCTTCTTTCCCTTCTCATACTCACAATCTTGTCCGGAGCCGGCCAGGCCTCTGCTTCCGACAAGAAACTGCATGTGAGCCACCGCAACAAAACAGTGTTACCGGCCGCCGCGGGAGGAGGAAGAGGAAAAGCGGTGTTGAAAGGGAGGAAACAAACAAGTGGTTGTAACTTGTTCCAAGGGAAATGGGTTTTCGATGCTTCTTATCCTTTCTACGATTCGTCCACGTGTCCTTTCATCGACGGCGAGTTCGACTGTCTCAAATTTGGCCGACCAGACAAACAGTTCCTCAAGTACTCTTGGCAGCCTGATTCATGCACCATCCCAAGGTATGTAACATCAACATATTACTTACATTTTCAGCACATGTAGACGATGATAATAATGGTTTATATGTATGTAAATGTTAACGAAGGTTCGATGGAGCAGCGTTTCTGAGCAAATGGAGAGGGAAGCGAGTGATGTTCGTGGGTGACTCACTGAGTCTTAACATGTGGGAATCGTTAGGATGTATGATATATGCGTCGGTCCCAGAGGCCAAAACCACTTTTCTCAAGCGTACCCCACTCTCCTCTCTCACTTTCCAGGTCTCGTTCTCTCCTTCTTCTTTTTTCCCTTACTATAATTTAAAATTGTGTCTTTAGATAAAAACAAAATCTAATAATTCATCATCACGAGGACGAATTGTAGCTTTGTGGAATCGAGGTTGTCACGGGCTATATATTATATGATTATTTTATTTTATTTTTAAAAGGTAACCTTGTTGAATTTTGCTTTGATTTTAAATGTAAAGTTGTTCTCTGCAAATGCTTGACATCCAAGGTATTATGATTTTGTCTGCCTAATAATGGCCTTTATTTATTTTTATTTTTAAAAATAATTTTTACGTCATCTAATATTATGAATAGTGTATCAATTCTTGTTCAGTTTGATATTCATCATGACTAATTTTCTTACAAGTAATAAGATTGGGATGCTCATTATTATACTAATACAAAGCACTATAACTTCAAATAGTAGTTAGGTACAGATAAACGTCAAACAAATGTCAAACCTTACTTTTTTCGGCAAAGATTTTATTTACATTGTTAATTCGATAATGAAAACTCCATTTTTCCTACTAAAATTGTTGAGATTATTATCAATCATCTTCAGAGAAAAAGAATAGTTATAGAAAATAAAATATGTTCAGTTTCATAATGACACAATATCAACCATGGAGGCAAAAACAAAGTATAATAAATTATAGACCATGAAACCTATGTGTCATTATCAGCCGATATTGAAAAAGATGTGGCCCTGGCCCTCCAATACTTTATCTTTTTCTCCACCGTACATCATTTTGCCTTCGTTTCAACTTTTAAGTTTTGACTTAGGTTTAATTTCGGCAATTTATCTCTTGTAGTTGTTTTGAAAATTTTAGAAAATAAATTTATGATATATAAACACTAAATAAATTAGAAAAGAAACAAAAAGAAGAGAACATAGCAGGAAAAGGAAGTAGGGAGACCTGACAGCTAATGACAACCAATAAACCAATTCAACTTGTGTTTCTTCCATTTTTTTTTTTTTTTTCTGATAATCGTCTACCTAACATGACATTCGAAATTCCTTAATCACCCCAACATTTTGGTTATTCGAATACGGTGAAAACGCCACTACAAACCAAAAGAGTACAAGACGCAGTCTAATTTTTGTTCTTCCCGTAAACTCTTTTTACTCCTATTTTTAGCTTAACAATTGTTATTTTTAGTGATTGAAAAAGCTGATATGCAAATGTAGCTCTTGATGTTTTATTTACTAGACAGTCGACCCAAACATGTCAAGATTTAGCCCTTGAATACTTACTTTTTTCTGTTAAAATTCGTGAATTTATATTTTGAAATATTTATTTGTAATAAATGATAACTAGACTAACCTAAAACCACAGAGTGATCTAAGAAAATGATCGTGTTTGTTTTGGTTATCTTTTGTTTTTGCTCTGTTTGAACTCTGTTCTCTTTGATTATGGAAGGCGACAAAATATAAACCAAAGTTTGTAACCTTCTTTAAGAATTTTGCTTAGTGGTAGATTAATAGGGGTTTCAATGAGGAATTTACTGATTTTCTATTCTCTGAACTATCAATTTATTTATTAATAATTAATCTATCATCCAGAAAATATGTGAAACTATCAATCGTTCATTCTTAAACATTTTAATATAAAGACTATTTGAATTTTCTCAATAAGTTTTAACTAATAAAAACAGGAGTATGACGTCACATTGTACCTATACCGAACACCATACCTAGTGGATATCTCCAAAGAAAGTGTGGGACGTGTGCTCAACCTTGGAGCCATCGAAGATGGTGCTGATGCTTGGAAAGGCATGGATATTCTCGTCTTTAATTCTTGGCACTGGTGGACACACAATGGAGCACAGTCCCAAGGGTTAGTTCAATAATCTTTCAATACTTAAAGGCCATCACCACATAAATATGTCTAAATTGGGAAGATATGCTTAAGTTAACCAAACTCACCTTCTCTGTTTCCATTGTTTTTTTTATAAAAAATCTCTTTATATGTATCTTTTGAACTTGCTTTTCTTACACCATAACGTTTTGAAGAAAGCACGTAGATGCAACAGGAGAGCATAATGGAGAGTACATAAGAGAGTAGGAGAGATACAATGAGATAATGATAATAGAGCAATGAAGAGTTAGGTGACTTGGAAATCGGAATCAAGTTGATAGGAATGATTCCTCTTGAGCTGATCTTGGAGCTGCTTCACTAGCTTGATGAATGTCCAAAAAATAAAGCTTGTTGCGAAGAACTATCTTGATGAATGTCCAAGATTAAGCAAGTTTATGAGCTGTTTCACTTGTTTTTGTTTTCTCAGGTGGGATTTTATAAGAGATGGGTCTTCATTGCTGAGAGACATGGACCGTCTTGATGCTTTCAGCAAAGGACTCACCACCTGGGCTCAATGGGTTGATCAAAATGTTAATGTTTCGCAAACCCGAGTTTTCTTCCAAGGCATTTCTCCCACTCACTACGTGTAAGTTCATCACACGTATATATACATTGAAAACCAATTTTTAGAGGTAAAATATCTTACCTTGTTTCATTTGGTGATTCTTAGAGGAAGGGAGTGGAATGAGCCGAGGAAGACTTGTAATGGGCAGATGCAACCGTTAAGCGGATCAACATACCCAGGTGGTTCACTTCCGGCAGCAAGCATCGTGTCTAGAGTGTTGAGCACGATAAGAAAACCCGTTTACTTACTCGATATCACAACTCTGTCTCAACTACGAAAAGATGCTCATCCATCTACCTATGGAGGCGATGGAGGAACTGATTGCAGCCACTGGTGCCTTCCTGGCTTGCCGGATACTTGGAATCAGCTTCTCTATGCAGCTCTTTCGATGTGAAGAACTTGACTCAATACATATTTGCACGTATATTAAATTCTTGGATGCCGGGAGGAAGAAAACAAGAAACGACTGACGGTTTACTTGGAAGAGATATGTGAAATTTACAAACAAGATATATGACGATAAAGTTGTCAAGTGTTATATATTATTTTCTTTTTTTGGGGTGGGGTGGGGAATGAAACTGTAATCTAACCGTCTTGCATTGTGATTGCAACAAGAAAGTAATCAAAGAGTAACACATTTCTATCATTGCTCACGGTTATTTGATTTAAAGTATATAAAACAAATTTAAATATTGATTCCTATTGAAATGGATTGGATCAACTAACTAATATCATTTTGACAGACTCAGTAACTCCAAAACAAATATTGACTTCAAGTGTTTCTGAACTTTCTCATGCAAAACACTTTTAAAGTTGTAATATTATTACCAAAACGTATATGCATGCAGTTATTATCTAAATCATTTTTTCAAAAATAAAGTAATTATCAATTGGTTTAGCGAGGCTTTCGAAAAGTACTTTATACTCTCAACAAAACAATCAAGAAACTTCGAACGAAGGACATAGGAGGACGTCAAGATGAAGACAAAAATACACACACACACACAAAACAAGAAAATAAAATCTATAAAAAGACTCGACAATCTGTTCGTATCTCCCCATGTTTCCTCCCTCTTTTAACACCAATGGAGCCCATCTTATCCATAGCGTCTCCAAATGCCTTGAGAAACCTCTGCTTATCTCTAGCCATCTCAAGTACAATGGGCTTCGTCCTCGGGTCAAGGAACAAGGCTTGGTCCGACCTGAGAAGGCCCATGTTGGTTCCTAGTCCTGTAAAATATCCGTTGTCGAACACAAACGGAGTTGTGGCGTCGAGCGGAAGTGCGAAGCCGGAGCTTCCGCCGGAGAATGGGCAGGACATTCGGAGTTCTTTCAGTAATCTCGGGTCGAGAGTCGGGTCGGGTCGTTTTGTGCCTTTGAAGTCGTAGAGACGACCAATGAAATTTTTGCAGTGGGCGAAGCCGATAGTGTGGGAACCAGAAAGGACGACGAGATCCTCTACGGTTAGTCCTTTGGATGCAAAGAGCTTGATGAGTTGATCGACGGTGGAGTTTGATCGAGGTATGTTTTGAGGGACCTTCATTGCCGTTGATCTTTTCCCGTCCCATCTTCCTTTTTTCACTTGGTAGTAGGGCCCACCTGCCTACTTGGAACCAAAACACAAGCAATAGTCAGTGACAGGTAGATACTTCATCGAAGTGGACAATACGATTTGGTTTAGTTCTGTTCCAGTTAATTTATTTTTACACCATTTATTCCACTTAATTTTGTTCGAAAATTCGTTTTTTAATTAATTTAGTAAAAGTTATACTGTTAATATAGGTATGAAATTCCGGTTTGGCTGAGATTTAGGCGAATTTTGAATCGGTCATATAGCTATAAAAATCGGTTTAGTTAGTAGCAAATTAATCATATACTGTTGATATGAATACAAAAATATTAGATGTGAAGTTGGGATTACCAGGTGGATGAAATCGCGAGCGGCGATGGCGAGAATATCAGAGCAAGAGACGCGAGAAGGACAATGAGACTCAACCAATGCCTTTGCTTTGATGATACTCTCAAAGCCTTCTTCTCTCAGTTCCTTGTTCTCATAAGCTTCTCTCTCGGCTAATCTCTTGCTTCCTTTCTTTGTTTCTATTAATATCGACCCATCACACCCCTTCAAAATTCCAGTTTCAAATTATGTTCATCATCAAAATTGTAGTCCAAAAAGGAAAAAAAGAAAAAAGAAAAAAGGGAAACAAACAACAGACGCAGTCTCAGTTAGCAGACCAAAATACTGTTGATGTGTCTATTGCTAAAATGCGCTGGACCTAGGTGTTCTTTGCTAAAATGAAAAGTAGACCATTAGAAGTTTTGTCGGGATTACTATCCATATTAATTTGTAGGGTGTTTTAGTTTCCAATAATTATTTCGGTATAATTGGCTATTGAGATGGTGCATTAAAACTTGACCATGCCAGTTAGTATAATGCTAAAATGCGAATTGTGGTAAATGGTTTTCTCCTATTTAGCGCTGGAGTGCGTAAGAAATAAAGAGAATGCAAAGATTTCAATTTTGGTTACAAAATTTGACCTCAACGAAGCAGTCGTGGAAGAAGAGGCGGATGGTGGCTGGAGCTGAGATGGGGGCTTCTTTGAATCGCTGAGAAGTGATGGAGCTGACGAGATTTTCGAGCTGAGGACATTTCTTGGAGTAGTAATCGCCGGAAAGCTCTCTATGGTGGAGTTTCGGAGGCTGAGAGGTTGTGAGTTTCGTCAGAGAAATCGGAATGGTTGATATTAGGAAGAAGAAAAGTAATATTGAGGAGGACGAAGAGAGTGATAAGACATGCATGGTGATTGGTGGGATTGGATTTGTGGGATACTGTGAATATATGGACAAACTAATAAATAGTTTACAGTTTTTATACACTTTCGATAAGGGGGAAAAAATCCAAGTCAAAACTGATAAAAATGACAAACAAATTATGTAACAGAAAAAATATTAGTAGGGTTGAATAAAACAATAATGATGAAATCAAATTATTTTTTTTGTGAGAGACAAAAAAAAGAGTGTAATTGCTAGTAGGCTTAGTATAGCATAGTAGCGTTGGGAAATTTGTGAACTTTGGTAATCAGGAGTTGCTCTTTATATGTAAGCACATGAGTACGATCTCATTTGTTCTGTATATATTAACTCCAAAATGTGAAAGAATTCATGACTTATTAACTTTATATATCTTTTGAGTAAAAGGCGTAATAATGCGTGTTCCTGTGAGGGTTGCCAATTTTTAGAAGGATTATACCACATTTGATCTTATAATTGACCATAATTCTTTTAGAAAATTGTATGTAATTTGCTACCCCAAATGCGATAATTATAAAAAAATCTGAATAGAAAAATTTACATTGTGTAAACTATGTGTTGTCCTGCCATGATTGATTCTAATTTACATTGCGTTGGCCATCGAACTCTCAAATAAAGATCTAGATCTCTTAAACCGGTTTTTTTTTTTTTTTTTTTTTTTTTTTTTTTGGTGTGTGTGTACATGTATCGCAGGGGAGTCAACCTACTTTCAAAATGAAGTGTTTGTATCTATGCTTGCATCCATGACGTTTTGATGTATTGTAAAATTTTGTTTTGATTAGTTTAAAGATAATTTGGGTATTCAATCCGTTTTTATACTATCTTACTTTCACTTGAGAATTATATACATATATATATATACGTATTATATATATGTGTGTGTGTGGAGATATAAACTTAACTGACAACAAATATAGTTCTGCTCAATTGATCAAAATTTAGTCTTGGTTTACAATAAAATGTTTTTTTTTTTTAAAGTTTCAAAAAAATAAAAAAATAAAATGTGTTTTAGTTTCATATATTTACAGGAATAGTTATTTATAATATTTGTTTTGGTAGATTTCAGCTACTTTTTTTTTATAATAAAACTGAATTAAAACCGTAAATCGAAACCTTAAATGTAATTTAGTTGTTTCTGCTTTGGTTGTCCCTGTTCGAGCTAAGCCGAGATTAGCTTTGGCAGTTAATAAGAGCTTCCTCCATTCTTTTAGTCAGCTATATTACAAGCTAAGCTTATGTTTTTACGACCTTAATCTGTATTTACTTGAATGATGCTATAAATCTCCATTAAAATTCTTCTTTATTTTATTTAGATTTATATTCATTTTGTCTGGAAATCAGACCTGCATCCATAATAAACTTACTTCTATATAAAAAGTCAATATATCTAAAATGTATGAAGTTATATAACTATTGAGAGGGTGAGATTGATAGAGTCACATGGACATGTTGGAGAGATGATTCCAAACACTCACGGGCGAACGAAACAAAACATTGTGGCAAAGATTCTGCTTTGACGGGTGAACGAAACAAAACATTTAAACAAAGATTCTGGTTTGACTAAACAACGTTGTGATTGGATCCCTTTTTGTTTTGCTACTGAAGCTATTAGATCTAAAATACTGCAAATTTATAATTATTTTACGTTAATTACTAGAAAAGATTACGTTTTCGTGCGGAATCCATTGGCTATGTTTTGGAAATAAAATATAGTCCGATATTGGACTCTGGACCAGCCCATTAATTTTGGTCCAGAAAAAAAAGCGAAATCACTAAAATTGGTCCGCCCGGTCGAACCAAGTTAACCCACGCAATCACGAACCGACGACGCTTCCCGCTAGGGTTCTTCTAAGATATCCTGAGAATTTTGGATGATCTTTGAATTTCACCAAATTCCTACCATGAAACTAAGAAGAATTCTCAATTCTATATCTCGTCTAGCTACAGAGAAGCTCTCTTCATCTTCTTCTTCTTCTTCTTCATTGTTAATCCTTTCCCGTTTCCAATCTAGACAAATTTTCACATCTTCTTCGCAACTAAATGCCGCAAGTAAGCTCTCAGAAGCTTTACCAGGAAATCACATCACATGGGCTTCGCTTGGTTCAGTCAGAAATTCAAGATTCGCATCTGGGTTTACACCGTTGCAGCCCAAACCATTAGATTCCATCATGGATTTGGAGAGAGCTA
This sequence comes from Nasturtium officinale, assembly GCA_963854855.1. NCBI lineage: Eukaryota > Viridiplantae > Streptophyta > Magnoliopsida > Brassicales > Brassicaceae > Nasturtium > Nasturtium officinale. The sequence goes on from OY978504.1 coordinate 4,812,099, forward strand.
AGACTAAATCTCCTGAGGAACTCACTTCAATCTGGGACGATGTAATTAAAAAAAAAAAAATCCTCTTTTGATGTGTTTTGCGCCTTTCAATTGCATTTCGCTAGATCTTACTACGTTTTCATTTGTCAGTATCACTTGGGACGAGGTCATATTGGAATAACGATGAAAGCTCAGCTTTATCGATTGTTGGAGCAACGAGCATCTGAGTGGTAAGAATAATATCATTAGCTTTACTCTTGTAAATATTAAAACTTGATGTTAATCTGATTCTATTTGATGTTGCTATTGCAGCCGATACTTTGTCATTCCGTTATGGAGAGGAAATGGTTACATTACAATGTTTGCTCAAGGTTCAAACTCGAATCTTTCGTTTTATATATCTTTCATTTCATGGTTACGTAACAACGTTTGCTCAAGTTTTGTGATAACTTTGATCTGAGAATTCAATTATTTTTTTATGAGATTAGCATTGGACTTCCTTTTACTTAGTCAGGACTAATTGTAATGAACTACTGATCTCAAGCCTCAACCAATTACTCTCTAATATTTCATTAAATATATCTTCATTTCATGGTTACACATAACAATGTTTGCTCAAGGTTTGTGATATTAGCATTGGACTTTCTTTTACTTAGTCAGGACTAAGTTTAGTAAGATCTCAAAGAACAATTTTCCCCCCTTTATTCTCCCTGTATGTGAGGCTAAGTCTTGGTAGATGTAGCATTATGTGAAAGGGTTGAATTCGTAGTCAAACGAAGAGCTCTTGGGGTTTATGATCTTATATTTAAGTCATCAGTTTTATTGTGGCAGTTCAAGCGCCTCACATGATTTTTACTGGTCTAGAAGACTACAAAGCAAGAGGAACTCAAGCATCTCCTTACTTGACTACCACCTTCTACACTGAGCTATCAGAGACAAAGGACTTGGTTTTTATCCGAGGCGATGTAGTGTTCACAAGCAAACTCACTGACGAAGAGGCGAAATGGATCATGGAGACAGCTCAGTCTTTTTACTTAAACGACACTCGGTACAAGCTGCTCGAGCGGTTCAATAAGCATACTCATGAGTTTGAATTCAAGGATGTGTTACAAGCTCTGGATATGCCCGTTCTATGATTTGCTAAATCAGGCAAAAAAAACTTTTCAGATATTTGACTTCTTGAGACACCTTGTATTAGAATTGTTTCTGTATTGGTTAATAATACCATTTCATTACCAAACTAGTTTTGGTTGAATATACTTCGGATTCGAGTGATTTTGCTCTTAAATAATCAATTTTGAGTAAAGGAGACATTACAATTGATTTCCTTGTTTTGCTTTTGCTTCAAAATAAACATCCGGGTGAATTTAGAAGAAACGATAAAAACGGGTCACCTAGGCAAGTTTCAGAAATATAGAAACGACATCGTTTTATTAGATTGGCCCAACCTCTTGTACATAAAAGATCTTCTTCTTCAAGCTAAGGAAAGGTCTCGTGAGTCGTGAGCATCTACCGAAACAATCTCAAATCTTTCTACAGTTTTTGAAAACACCATGTACGCTCTTCTCATCTTCCTCATCTTTCTCCTGCCTTTTTCCTATTATTTGTTAATAAATGTATATAGCTTCAATTTTTCTCAATTTCAACTATCTCTATAATATCTACTCATTTGCTTCGACTTTTTCTCGACTCTCAGCTTCCTCCACAATGTCAGAGCAACAGTCAGAAGAAGTTCAGCAAATCGAGAAGCTCTATGAGTTCAGCGAACGCCTCAATGCCTCCAAGGATAAGTCTCAGGTTCGTCTCAGTTTTTTCTCAACTAGGGTTTATATTGAAATTGAAAAATTCAAATGGAAATGGATTTAGATTTGGATTTAGTATTAGGTTGGTTTGAAAATTAGTTTGATTTCCTCTTTAGCTGATTTCTTTTTTCGTTTGTAGAATGTTGAGGATTATGAAGGGATTATCAAAATGTCGAAGACGAGTATGAAGGCCAAGCAGCTTGCGTCGCAGCTAATTCCACGCTACTTCAAGTTTTTTCCTACTCTTTCAACTGATGCTTTTGATGCGCATATGGATTGTATTGATGATGGAGATCTTGGGGTCTGTACCTTTGTCTTCTTACATTTTCTAATAGCTTTGTTATAGATTTACACTTAAAAAATATAGTTCTATTTTACCTATATTTGTTGTTTATCTATGTATTTGAGATGAAGCGATGCTCAATATTTCCGTTTTTCCAAAAAAATAGATACTTTTAACTATGTAGAATTTACAGTTTTTTGTTCTGTTGAACTATTTTTTTTTTGCTCTGAGTTAAGCATGTATTTCCTTTTGTGTATAGGTACGGGTTCAAGCAATCCGTGGGCTCCCTCTTTTTTGTAAGGATACACCAGATATTATATCAAAGATTGTTGATGTTCTTGTGCAACTTCTGAATACTGGTAACTTTTGAGATTTTGTTTACTACACTTTTATATATCTACCTGCGTCTATTTCATCTAACTTAGAGATAAAATGATCTGTAGAGGAACCCGTGGAGCGTGATGCTGTGCATAAGGCTTTGATGTCATTGTTACGGCAGGATCCAAAAGGTAGTCTGATTTGTTTATAGTTGTTCTGTTTAAAGTTACTGTTTGTTCTTCAAAATCTTTGAAGTGACCATGAAAATATTGGTAAATGTGAATTTTTAAGTCACATGGTAGATAACTGGTTACTCGTTAGGGTATTTCGTTGATCATGCATAATTTGAAATGAATTAAGTATGATTTCGCTATTGAATAACAGTATCTACAATTTATAGTGTTTTACTAATTATTACCCTATTTTGTTGCAGTATCTTCCACTGCATTGTTCACGCATGCTGGGGTTACTCCAACTACTGATGATCAAATTCGTGAAAAGGTCTTGAATTTTATCAGAGATAAGGTCAGAGTTGTTTCTACAATTTTTTGCTATTTTAAAGGTTCTTGAATAGCGTTGTGTGACATAATTCTTTTGATATTCATATCTCATTTTCCCACTAAGATATACATATACATATTGGGGTCTTTCTTTTGTTGATATTTACAATACTAATATCAAGTGCATATTTAGTCAAGTCTACTACTATTTGACATTGTTTATGATCAAGAGATGATTCCTTAAAAATAACGAGGAAGTCTATACGATTAAAAATGTGTAATTGTGAATAATGGTTCAGATAACTATGGTAACCTTGGTAGTATCAGAAATGAAAATCTTTTGAGAGGTTTGTAATACCTGAGCCTGTATCTATTGTTTATTTATTTTTAAATGTAGGTGTTTCCTCTTAAAGGGGAACTCTTAAAGCCTCAAGAAGAAATGGAAAGACATATAACAGATTTGATTAAACAGGTAGAATCATAAGCTTGTGTGTGTATGCAGTTCTTTTTTTTTCTTTTATTTGCCTTCCTCTTCCTCGCCGTTTACGCTTGACTTAATTTGGATTTTCCCAGAGCCTAGAAGATGTAACTGGAGGAGAATTTAAAATGTTTATGGATTTCCTGACAAGTTTGAGTATATTTGGAGGGAAAGCTCCTCAAGAAAGAATGCAAGAGCTTGTGGAAATTATCGAAGGACAGGCAGATTTGAATGCACAATTTGAAGTAAGTTTGTTCTATTGTATCATACTAGTTGATGTAAATTTGTTGTGTTGCGTCATCTTAGATATGAACTTGAATTTCTCTATTTGGGTAACATGTTAGTATTTGTTATCGTGCTGCGTATCGATGTTTATCGTTCTTCTTGTCCGCTGTTAATCAGTTTGACATGTTCAGTGGAAGTAGATTATTTTCGTCCTTGTACAAACTTCATCCTCTTGGCATCCTCTTGAGTGATGTTATTTTACTTGAACTCTAGTATTTAATACAGTCCTGGAGTGAATGCAAGGAAATGCACAAAATTGTGATGATGATATTATGATCCTAGATAATGAGTTATTACGATTTTGATTGTCTGCTCTGATTACCACACGATCATTCAGTTTTAGATATTTCTGTATCCCATATGGTGAGTATAATGGTTGGAAGTGTGAGGTTCTGTCAACCAAATTTAGATGAGATTGTCCTTTCTCTGTGGTATGACTGAAGTTTTTTCCCCCCAGGTTTCAGATACAGACCATATTGACAGGTTGATATCATGTCTGCAATTGGCTCTTCCCTTTTTTGCGGTACAAACTTGGACTTGGTGCTGCTAATAGCTTGATAAAGTCCATACTATGAACTTTTCTGTTATAATGCTAACTTCGTCTTCTTTTGATTAGAGAGGTGCTCCAAGCAGCAGGTTTCTAAACTATTTGAACAAACATATCATGTCTGTTTTTGACAAGGTATTCTGGAATTCCATTGCCTAGTTATTTAATATTTGTATTGTATTCTGGTATAATTTGCATCAGCACATGATCCCTATTTACTCTTTTAGGCACTTGTTATCTACTCCATTAAGAATAGTATTTAACAGTAAGGGTATGATTATGAAGTAATGTGCTTACTTTCTTGTAACTTTTATTTCATTAATATTTGTAGGTAGTTCTGCTGGTTTCTCTTTTGCCTTCTAAGAGGAGCTTTCTTGGCCACCATAATAATACCATTTTTTTTAATAGCTCCCAGAAGAGAGGAAGCTTGATTTGCTCAAAGCTCTGGCTGATATTTCGCCATACACCACTGCTCAGGAGGCAAGGCAAATGCTTCCTTCAATTGTTCAGCTTTTGAAGGTAACTCTTTAGTGCCAGTATGTCATGATTCCTTTGATGAATAGTTTGTGGACATTCTTGCTTATAAAATATATGTTATTACAGCCTTTCACTTTTGAATGTAAAGCTTTACATTTGGTCTTATGAAGATTGTTACACTCTTTGTTTTTTTAGATATACATGCCTACCAGAAAGACTGGAGAGGAAATGAATTTTACATACGTGGAGTGTTTATTGTATGCATTTCATCACCTTGCCCACAAGGTTGCCAATGACCTTATTTGTGATTATCCTATCCTCTTCCTTTTTTTTGTCCTTGTTTTACTTACCTGATTATGTTAAACATATGTATATAGGTTCCAAATGCTACAAACAGCTTGTGCGGGTACAAGATTGTTACGGGCCAGCCATCAGACAGACTAGGGGAGGACTTCTCAGAGTTGAACAAAGACTTCACTGAGAGGTACTGTTAATTCTTTGATATGACATCCAAATTTTTGCGAGTTGAAACTTCAATACACAGTCGTTTAAAAATTGATGTACATGATGGTTGGTAGAATCTTGTTTAGTTGGCGAAAGTTGTTTTGCTAGCTACACCAGTTGAAAAGTATCTAAGCATGGTGGGTTTAGAGTTAAAGAAAAGTTTGGTAATCTAGATTAAGAAGAGGTAGGAGAGTTTTTGATGATAACATAATGTTTTTGTTTTTGTGGTTTGCCAATCTTTGGTGCAGATTAACCATAGTTGAGGATCTAACTAAGGCAACGATGAAGAAATTAACTCAAGGAATGACTGAGCACAACAAAGCCATGTCTGCGGCTAAGACAGATGAAGAGAAGACGACCATTGTGAGTTCATTATACTTGTAATTGCCTTCCTTTTTCATGATGCTATATGCGTCAGGACTAATGCACCTTCTTTTCCAGAAAACAAAGAGGCAGAATACTACAACTGGACTTAGGACCTGTAATAACATATTGGCGATGACAAAGGTGAACATCTCAACACTTTTTTTTCAAATTTTTGGTTCAGCATATAAAATTAACCTTAAGCGGAAATTTCGATATGAAACAGCCATTGCATGTAAAAGTGCCTGCCTTTATCGGAGATACTAATATCAATCTTTCTTGGAAAGAAGCCACCAAGCCGTTAGCCTCAAAAACAACAACAACAATCGGGTTTGTTGCAATGTTTACTCAATCCACGATCTTTCTGTTGTCTTATATCTGTTGGGATTATAATTTGTTTTACCTTCGTAATAATACTAATACAGGGGAAAGCGGCCTGCTAATAGCAACAATGGAAGTGGTAACAATGTTGCAGCAAAGAAGGGGCGTGGTTCGGGTGCTATGCAAAGCCAGCTTGTGAACAAGGCCTTTGAGGGAATATCATCGTACGGTGCTGGTAGAGGTGGAAACCGAGGTTGGGGTAGACGTGGAGGAGGTGGTCGAGGAAGAGGACAAGGAAGAGGGCGCTGGTAATACTAAAAGCTTCCATGAGAGGATTCAATGACTGTTTCTGTTTTTCTCTTTATTTTTGTATTTGTCGTTGTCAGTTAAGAGTTTTGGTTTGGTACTTGGTAGAGTTTGGAGACTTCTCATATCAGAACAGATCCTTTGTTTTCTTCAAAACAAAATTCAATCATTAGTGAACTTAATTAACAAATCTTTTTAGTTTTCAGCTACATAAAATAAGAGATCCATCACATGTCTCCTTCATCCCAAAGTTACTTCCATTGCACGTTTTGCTCTCTTTCTAGCTCTGCTCTATGACTCTACGGAGTTAGTAATGAGTGATGTTCGAAGTCTTCTCCTCTGGGGTGTCTGTTAATCGTAAGCAGACTGTTTCTTGTTCAAATGAATGCTCAAAGCTCTTAGAACGTGTTAGTAACCTACCCTTAATCTTCTTAATAATTGATGTCCTTATGCTTTATCAAAAGTGATTAGTCTTTAAAAAAGCACCATCGACTTACCAACCTCACTGATACTTTTGACGTTTTAAACGTGATCCTATCAGTCTTCATTGTCCAATAATTAACCTTATGAGGGGTTTTGTGCGATTGCATATAGAAGAAAATCATTCAACCGAATTCCTAATAAGATTTTCGAGTTAACTTCCATGGCAGATCTTACTCTCTTCTTATCCTTTATCTCTATAACTCTGCTTACCTCTGGTGTGAACTCTCGTGTCCTGAATCATGTCCTTCTGAATACCTCAAACTTGATGGCACCTCTCCAATTACGATTCTCTCACTCTCGAACCTCCAAAGAAGTTGTCAAGAACCGCAAGTGTTCATGTCTACGGGTTTCTTCCATGTGCAGACAATGTTCGAGGTTATGTCTTTTCAAGTTTTCTCCTTTGGTTGTCTCTTGATCATCGGTGAATATTTCTTGTCTGAAGGAAGATCAAAGCTCTTTTTAACCTTTGAGGTCGGGTTCTATGGCGGTATCGTCTTCCCTATTCTTACACTGTTCCCAAGAATTGCCCTTATGATAAATAGTCAATGCCCTTATATTGGCGATTGTATACACGCGAGGGTTGACATGGAATGACTCGATAGAATTGTGATCGTCGGCCTCATAATAGGCTTCCCAGTCTATATGAAATTGACTTACCCTTTTTTCCCCCTCAAACGTACTTTTTTTTTATTTATACTCCTTAAATACTCAAAGAACATAAATATTCCTCACGAGTTACAAGTGGCTGTAGCCACACCGGAGTACTACACTCGATAAAAGAACTATAAATAGATAAAAGTGGAACTCGGGATGCAATAAGTCTGTACAACCATTAGCTCTACGTCCTTGGAACCTAAACGAAGGCTTTAGAAATTTCCTATCGGGTCTGAAAATATCTATTGGCAAAGAGTATAGTTTAGACCACCGAGAAAGATCACTAATTGCTTTAACTAGTAGTTGAGACTATCTCAAAAATTAGCTCTTCAAAACAAAGATTATCGAGACATCTCATACCCCAACACATAGCCGATGCTTCAACTTCTAAATATCTACTTACCCTTTCTAGTAATGTGTTTTGGCTTTTGCTATGTATTTCTTATCTCTTCTCTTTATCTATCTCTGTTTTCATTTTTTTAGACAGAGAACTAAGTTTACACCTTTAGGTGAGACTTAGAGAGTGAATGAGTAGCGCATTTCAAAGCCTTACCACAAAACAATTGATTCCATTAATCTTTACACACATTCATCTCTATGATATTTTATTTTCGTCAACACCCATTTAACATTTTATTATCAGAGATCTAAGAAATAAAAATTGGTTATTTTCTCATGTGTTTTATGTTGTTATGAACAAAATGATACATTACTATGTTATTCGTTGATTTAGGAAAAAAATATTATTTTAATTGTTTTGAAAAACGTGGTTTTGACAAATTTCACTCGGAAGATTCAATTTTATTGGGCCAAACTACTGACCATCCCCTGCAAACATTATATATTTATATCAGATACCATTATGTAGGTGGATCCGGCAGGATCTATCAAAAGAACAACCTCTGTAAGAAAAAATTCATTCAATGTTTTAGTATTAAAGATTAATAAAAAAAGTTCTCATTTGAATGAAATATAATCTGTTTATATATTTACAGGATACAAAGAATCCAAGAAGAGGATTTTACAGGATGAAGATACTGAAAAGTGTTGTTGGTATGCTTAGAAGACTGTAGAATACTTCTCTTTTCTCTTTTGTGTGAAGTCTATTTGATTTTAGTTGTTTCTTTCTCCGCAGAAGCAAGCGTAGATGCGGATCCTAAAAACAAGAAATCTGCAGGGATTATGCTCCTGACTCTAATTCCATTTCTTTTGGTGACTTTGCCAGATTTTTTTGATGCACAATCTTGGAGTGACATCACTATGTTGATTACACTCATTATCTCCTGTTCTTCAACCTTTATCTACTTTGTATACTCGGTATGAGCTCTCTGAAACAAGAAGTAGAGTTAGTTCTCACAAGTTATATGCTTTGTTGTCTTACCAATGAATTTTTTTTTTTTTTTTTTTTTTTTAGTATTTTGATACGGCAGACCAAAAGAAGAGCTTAGATCACGCCAAGTTTGAGCTAATGTCAGAAGTTCATAAGCATTTACAGAGCTTTTCTCCTCGAAACCTTATCAGAGATGGACAACTAAGTAAAGAGAGCTTGAAAAGGTTCTATTCTGTTTTCTCATAATCAACAACTGTTTCTTTTTGCTCTATTTTCTGTTTTCTTATATTGGAAGTTTACTTCTCTTTTTTTGTAGTTTGTTCGATAGAATCGATACCAACAAAGATGGGAAGATTCAAATCTCAGAGCTTAAAGACTTAACCGTAGAGTTTGGAGTATTTGGAAGAATGAAATGTGACATCAATGAGTTTGCAACCACTTTACTTGCGGAGTTCGACAAAGAAAAAAATGGCGAATTAGACGAGAACGAATTCGAAGAAGGGATAATGAAGTTACTGAATCATTACAAATTCGATAACCAAGAAACTCCAAGACAGAACAACACATACATTTACAGAACAGCATCTGATTCGGTGCATGTTTGGAACCAGTCGCAAGGCGATGAAGGTGGAGTTTTAAAGCTAGAAATGCCAAAGGAAAGGCTTGTTGCTAAGTTCTCTCCATGAGAACTTAAGAGCTGTGACTAAAGTCATCGGTGGGATGCTAATCGTAGTCTTTCTTGCTAAACCATTTATGATAAACATTGGACTCTTGTCTGTTTCATCCGGTGTTTCTTCTTTTTACTCAGTATTTGCGGTGATTCCTTTGGTTAGAAACTTAAATAACACGTTATCTGCTCACTTCTGTCGAAAGAAAGATAAGGCAAGAATCGCATCTGAAAAGTTCTCTGAGGTCAGTTATCTTTTTACCACACTTCTTTCACCACATTACATTGATGAGAAGAAATAAACTCAAAGTTAAAGAGCCTTTTGATTGTCTGTTTCTACAGATCTATAGAGATGTTACAATGAACAACCTCATGGGAATGTCGATAACATTGGCTATTGTATATTCACGAGGAAAGAATTGAGGTCTCGTTCATATTATTATAGATAGCTTGATCTCCAATTTGAAAGCTACTTTTTTTTATTTCGTAAAAGCTTGCAATGGGATTACTCTACAGAAGCTATTCTTGTTGTGATAGTTGGTCTTGCAATTGGTTTACCAGCTTATGTAAGATCGACTTATCCGTTTTGGATATGTGTATTGGCCTTTGCTATGTATATCTTCTCTCTTGTCCTTATCTATCTCCATTATCATCTTCGAGGTCAGAGCTAAAAGCTTTCACCTTCTAGCTCTGATAAGACAGAGTTTATCTATTTCAAAAGTGCATTTTCATTTTCATATTTTGGATGAAAGCTTAACAAAGGCCATGTTCTTCTGATTAAACTCTGTCATTTGTTTACATTCCTGTTTTTTATTTGTTATATCCATAATTAGATTTTAGATAATGGTGAAGTTTAAGCTCATATCATAAGTTCATTTGCACTTACATAGAGAGCTAAACCAAGATTTTTTTCTTTGTTCTGTTTCTGTATCGTAAAATCAAACGAGCTTATCACTCTCATACTATTGTTAGCTACCAAAGTAATGTTATTTAGGAGCTCAAGTTAAAAGGCTTTACTAAGATTTTCCAGAGTTACAAACAATAAATAAACCTTCTGATTAACAAGTTTTATTCAATGATGAATAACAAACTAACCGAGTTGCATGGAAGTTAATTAATATATCCAAAGCTACATAAGACAGAGTTCTTACTAAAATCCCTATAACTTAAGGCTGAGATCGATTCCATGCTCAGAGGATGATTCATATCGGTCACTTGTTAGTTGTTCTAGGTCAGCATTGCTCCGATCACCCGAAGGTATGAAGCTATAGAACGGCTTCTTACTTCTCCGCTGCATATTCTCATCAAAGTCTTTTTGCTGTTGTTGTTGTTCAAACTGTACCAAAATGATTTGATGTAACGGTCTAAGCAACTTCATCAAATTAAGATATACATATAGCAAAAGATGTAATAGTAAGATCTCTAGTTTTTTACCTGTAAGCCTAAGGGGATAAACCTAGTGTAATGACGTGGAAAACTTGGAATGGAGGTAGGTGATGAATCAATGGCGATGGGGTTACAAATTGTTGAACCGGGATCTTGAGCCGGATTTGTCAATCTCATACCGAACGACCGGTTTTGTATCACGTCCCTATAACATTTACATCAAGAATCAAGATTAGGTTTTGTGGTATATCAAGAAAATGAGCAAAGCCTAGAAAAACAACAAAGAAACCTTATGATTGTTGTTGTGGTTGGTCCTACGCTGGTGTCTTTGTGAAAATGCATTGGCTTCTTCGCATTCACCATCTACGGAAGATATCAAAGAAACAAATCAAGAATAATTAGAAAAACGAATGTTTAAAAGAAACTATTCGTGGAAATAATAAAACATACCTTTTTACTTTCTTTCTCAAGAAACTGAGAGACAGTATTAACGCAAGATCTTTGGTTTGAAGGGGGCTCTATGAATTGATAAAATACTCCTACTCCTGGAGGTGGATTCGGAAGACTCATCTGCAAAATCATGAAATTAAAAACAAAAATGTTTTAAATTTGTGACATAGTTTAAGAAAGAGTTAAATAATAAATAATCATATTGTTTCTCTTTCTACCGTTAGAGAATGTTGCTTCCTCTGAAAAACCGGTGCCGACAGAAGTTTCTCCGGTGAAGAAAAGTTTGGAGGTATCATCACTAACTCACAGCCGCCATTCACCGTCACCGCCGGAACAAAGAGAGTGTGATCGATGATGTTTGGTAATGAAGGAGTCTTGATCTCTTCTTGAAGACGGATCTTCTCGAGTTCATCAACACCTGGTCCTCTTCGTCGTACTTTGTTTCTCTTCTGTTTCTTCCGACACAAACCAGAGTAATCATCATGTTGTAACTCTCCATAGCTTCCACTACAGGTGTTGTTACTACACATTTTCCTCTCTGCTAAAGTTATTTCTCTTCTTGATTCTTTAATATACCCGAGCAAAAGAAATCTATCTTTTTCAGAAAAATGATTCAAATGGGAGACATTGAAGGAAAGTAAATCTGAGATAAATCGCCTCTTCTTGCGTAATGAGAAAAGTAGTGGGAACTTAAAGAACTTCAAAAAAATTCCATGTTTTTACCTTTCTTAAGATCTCTCTATCTTTCTTATGTGTATGAACTACCTGGAGATAGAGAATCTACATCGGTTTCCGTGATTTTATCTCTGAAATATATTGTGATTCTCCTTCATCTATAAAACTTTATAAAAACTTTTTAAGTTTCGCTTTCATGAAAAAAGTGCATAATTACTTTATAACCCCATACTTATTAAAACTTAACATACTGATCTCTTTATTTCTCAATTCAACAATTTTACAAAATGAAAGCTTTTCACTTTTTCCTCACTGTTTTTTTTGTTAGCACCAATGACGAAAAAATCAAAATAAATGGAGTCATCTAAAAAATGTAATTTGTAAATTAGGTTATTCATGAATACTGTTTGTTTGATAAATTCGTCCAAAGTAGGGACCTTTAGAAAAGTGAATCATCTACGTTTGTTAATAATTTATTGTAAGAGCAGGGGCCTTTATGAAAATTTTATTAGTGGATAAAATAAAGAATTTTCTATTTCAAGAAGCTGGAGAGAATCAGGGAACGTTAATGATTAATCGGAAAATTTGGGGGATATTTATTATTTTGGAAATTGAAACTTATATGGTCCCATAAACAAAAGCGGGCCAAAATATAAAACCCCCACTTGGAGTAGTATATTAGTCAACAAGTTTCTTGTCTTTTACTCTTTATTTCTGTTAGAATGTTTATAAATAAAAATATATATCGGGGTTTACATATATTTTTAAACAACCTATATGCGTACATGTTCTAAAACATAGATCTTTGTTTGATAAAATGTGAAGTGTTCCATCATATAGATGTACATTATAAATGGTCCCATAGACAATCTCTGCGTCAGCGGTATAAGAACGAATTATTAATTTAAATATATTTCGTGTGTGCTAATTTTCACCTTTTCCAGTTGTTTTTTTCTTGAATTTGTAAACATCACAATAATGATGGATCTTGCATATCTTTGCATCATCTGTATCAAACTATTTTATAAAGTGACCTCCTACTTGTAAATAGCCTATACCCTACGACCCAACCTAAATCACGTGCATGATATTTCCAGAATCTGCGATTTTGTAGAATATTACATTGTGCTACAGACACGATTGAGGGTAATAATCCCAAAATAAAAACTTGTTAAGTAACAAATCATCTGAATTTTTGGTGTTCTTACTTCTTTTCGCACGATGGAGGATCAATGGTAGCTGAGATTGAACTATACGTAAGATTCGTTGAGTCATGACCATACGACTGCATGATTTTGTGCCAATGGTTAGATCTCTAGCATCATCAGATCCACCATTCGTAGTTATGATAGTCATTATCCATAATACATCTCCTTAACATTAATACGCCTACAAAACATTAAAACGCCTTTCGTAAGACACTATAATCGTTTAACAAAGTTTGATGTATTCAGAGAAATAAACAATCTGAACTGCTTGCCCTGATGTAAATCAAATTTTCCTTTTAAATTCTACATAGCATTTACATTTTGGGTGCAGTTAGGTAAAACTGTTATGTCATAACCCATAAGCCCATCATCATATAATAAATATATTGAACATTTGATAATCAACTCCTTTAATAAAATGAAAAAAAACAGGAAAAATGCATTGATCTGAATTTTAACGGGACCCAGCAAGATTTTATCCATCATTTTGTTTATTTTAACCAAAATAACCGGTCAAACCCTCTCTCAAATTCTACAACTAGGAGCTAATATATTTTGGGAAAGAAAGAAAAAAAAACAAATAACAGCCAAGATAAAATAAAAACCTGACAATTTTAATCTGATGATTTTGAGAAAATGAAAGACTGGACTTAAATATCATTCAGAGCCATTCCAGAGAATAAGTATTGTATAGATTATACTTCATCTTATATTCTTCAGAAAATAATAAGTAGAGTTTTGCATATCTTAAAGAAATATAGGTATGGTTTCGTTATAGTTTTTATTATTTCTATTTTTTCTTTCATTTATTTGTAGGCTTAAATATAGAATGAAATAACAATGAATCAAATATCCTCATACATTTTCACTGTAGAAAATAGCTCTAAAACTCTAGCTTTAATTCGAATCAAAGACGCAAATTGATTTCGATATTGAGAACGAGAACAAAAAAAGAGCAAGCAACAAAGAAAATATGAACATAGCATAAGGAAGTGAGGAAAATTTATCGAGTTTGGAAGCTGAAGAGAACTCCACGCCTTAGCGCAAAAACCATCCTGAAATTAATATAAATCTTCTGAAAGGTTATAAAATATCATTTGATCGAAAAAAAAAGATTATAAAATATAATATTTCGCAAATTTTCACCGACAAATACGAATTTTATATTTGCTATGCTATATTCCCCTCTCTCTATTTTACTTAAGAACCTAAACTAGAAGACAAATCCACACGCCTGACAGTCAGTTGTCACAGGTGTGAGCTACTAGATACCACCTCGTACGAATGCTTCCTCTTAGTCCTTAAAGTTCGGATCTCGAACTTCAAACAGTAAATCACAAAGGAATTCATTATTTTTTCGTTCTACTTTGACCTTGGTTCATAAGGAGTATTATGCTTTTGTCTTGCCTTTTAAGAGATAAACTACTCATGAGAGTTGTCTTTTAAGCTAACTAGGGTCAAACACATAGTATTCATTTGCATAGATTTTTGAAGATTTGACTATATGTAATAATGTAAGTATAAGGTGACCATCATCACACTTTTCGACATAGTCACATAGAGTATGTAGATGGCGATAATTTAGGATAATATATAAAGGCCTAATTGCACTGTTTAATTGCAAACTCTATGGTACGCGATCATATACGGAACTATACACAGGAAGGGACGATGAACCATAACTTCTTGATCTAAAATAAAAATTGACTCACTCATTAGATTGATTGAAAGCATCTTAAATTCAAGTAGATGACCCAAAACCGCATGTTAAGGTATATCATTTGTACAGTTCAGATCAATCAGAAAATATTACAATTAGCAAAAAAAGAAAAATAATTCAAAAATTGACATATATATATATATATAACCATTAACTATACAATACTTTCTAAAACCTTATCCCCAGTGTTAGCCAACGGCTCAGCCATTCTGCGACACACAGGACATGTTGCGTGTGATTCAAGCCACCTACCTATACATTCCTCATCAAACATGTGTTTACAATTCGGTAAAACCTTAATCACGACATTCTTGGGGATTAACCCTAAGCAAACCGGACACTCTATCGCCTGATCAGGGTCGTTATTATCCAACTTGTAAGAAAATGTGGGCAAGGCGGCAATCACGGAAGCGCTAAGCCCTTGGCGCGGTGGCTCTGTTCTATGCTGATGGTTGTCTTCGGTTTCCGGTGATACATCAACCCACCTACGGCGTTTGAGCAAACAAATAACGAGAAGGATGAAGATGACGGAGATTGTCAAGAGAGACGTTATGGCGGCGAACCAAAGAATGATTGAGTTTAATGAAGGATCGTTGAAACCCATCTTTGTGATCTACAAAACACACAAAAAATGGTTCTCAAAAGTCAATAATGATACAAAAACAGATAACATATATACCCTTGAGAGTTGACATTCCCTTTGAATATATTTGGATTAAGAGTTGAAATTATGATCACCACTAAATAAACTTGATAACCTTATCATATTATCAGTTGAATTAAAGAATAGGGTTGATTTGAATCGTTACACAACAAGTGGGATTAGTTTATTACTTTAGTTTGCTGCTCATAGGATTCTCTGAATTTTGTGTATAAAATAAATAATTAAACATGGAAGTCGTAGAAAAATGTTAAATGGATAAGGATACAAACAGGGTCATGGTTGATTCGATTAACTATCTGTATGTCTGAAGAGACATAAAGATTAAAGAAATTTCAATAATAGCTGCGAATTATAGGGACGCCGTATTCTGCGAATATATATATATATATATATAGTGGCGTAGAAAGTTCTGTTAAGTTAATTTGTTTTTCTACTTTTAAATATAGTTAAGAAATGCTTGAATAATTAAGGATTATTTTCAAAATAGGTAATATAACTTGCTAAAAATTTAAAATTTGATTTTTTGTTTTTTTTCAAAATACGTTCAATGATATTTTAGCAGATTTTACGAGCATTTAGTAGACATTCCGAGCATTTCTGAGCATTTGGTAAACATTGCGAACATTTTGCTAATTTTACGTTCATATGAGAGACTTTATAAACATTTAAAAGACTTTCCGATCATCTGCTAGATTCTTGAGATATTTGGCAAATTTTGAGCATTTACCCTTCTTAAGATATATCACATTTAGCGGAGTTTGCGAACAATTGACAAATTCTGCAAAAAAATGACAAATGTTCCCAATATTTTATAGAGTTTTGTAAAAAAAATTAGATTTTTTTGAAAAATATTTTTAACACTAATCAATGGTTTAAGATAGTAAAAAAACTAATGAAAAATAAAGTTTCAATTATAAGTATGAATTAAAATTAAAAGAAATAATAATTTATCACTAATTTAATTTTCTTAATAGTTAGAAATGAAAACTTTGGTATTATAAAAATATATTTTTAAAGTAAACCATTTCATCAATAAAAATTAGAATAGGTTATTGTATCTATATATTCTATCTTAAACAAATTTCCCTTAAAAAGCATGAGAAAGTAATAAAGTCGAATTAACATTTGGAGAGCTCTTGGATTTCCAAAATAACAACGATTCTCATCCCAAAATAATAACCTACTAATCAAATTAGTTCATCATTCGATGTATTCTACAAAATCTCATAAGTTTAACATCGTAGAAGTATAAAATAGTAAGAGTACTATGTTTTGAATTGATTATGATTTTTTTGTTGAAAAGTAGGGAAATTAGTAAATTTTGTTTGATATAGTATCTTTGTGTTTGTAGATGTACGTAGCCGACTGAAATCTTAAATACCAGAATAGGAAAAGGACGAAACTGAAGCGACAATGACCAAAATTAAAAAAAAGTTAGAACCCCGCTAATATCCACACATATCACCTTATCTCTATAATTGTACTCTTAAACCTCCCAAGATAAAGGTGGGTTACTGTGTCCAAGTTTTTATCAAATATTTATTTATTGGTAAAATAGATAGATTGAACTTTTTGAGACTAACAAAGCATTAGTTGGAAAAAGTTCCTTGCACATGAGTTAAATGGCATGTTAACCATACTAGGCTAAACACTTATTGGACCAGACCAAAAAAATAAACAAGTTGGACTATAACAACATTCATTAGAATTAGGTACAAACCACAGTTGTGGTGGCTCAGCTGCTGAGTATCCACATAAATTTTTATCATGATTATTGGGACATTTAATAATTTCCTCTTAAAAGATTCATTAATTTTGTTTCCTGTCTGTGGTAGATGGATCAAAAATGAGTGTATGGTAGGTGCAAAATCGATTTTGGAAACTTCGGACCCCTTAGGCCCTCGGCCGAAGTCAAATGATCCTGCTAACCATTGCTTCTTCTTTTTTTGTCCTTTTACAGAACCACCACTTGATAACAAATATAATATTCGTTTTTAAACATCCAAATCCTGTCAACAAATTCAAACTAAAATAAAAATTATTATGAAAAAGCCAAAATAAAAATCATAAATCTTGTAAATAAAACAATAATAATTTCATTTGGGTTTATATGTTTCCTGATTAGTGTACCATGGCCCACATATGACCAAACTGTTAATCTGATAGGAGTATCTTTGGTGGTTTAGGAAAAAAAATTGGTATGAATTGAAAAACTAGAAAGATTAGTTGAACGTTACGAGATAATGGTTAGTTTATACTTTGTAAACTATAAATAAAATGATATAATTAAAGAAAAACTAAATGATTTAATCAAATATACAATATACATTTCAGCTAGTAACACATTGATGGTCATCAAAACAATTACATTCATAACCACATTAGTAATAGTAATCAGTGGTGGATTCAAGCCTTCAAATCAAAACTTTAAACATACTCAGACGGTTAAGCTGTCCTAGTTGATATTTAATGATACAGTATTAAATCATTTAAAGGAAAACACCATAATCGAAAGTGGTTTAAGTTTTCCACGTTTGATATCTTATCTTTTTTGTTTACTTTGACAACATTTAGTATCTTATATAGTAAATAGTAATTAATATTCTTCTTCTAAGATTAGACAACATTTGGCATCTTATCTAGTAAATACGAGTGACAATGAGTAACTCCATGATAATTACATGGTATCTTAAAAAAGACGGTAAACAACGTGAAAAAAAAGAGAGTCGAATCTGACAAATCTTAAATATTTGTTTAACACTAAACTATTGTTGGTGTGACACTATGACATATTAATATAGCAATCAGTTGATTATTACAATTTACAAATAAAATAAAAATGTGATTCCAGGCTAATATCTTCACAAGTCACGACGCTGTAATGATGTCTCTTTTAAAGTCCTTTAGTCTTCTTTACTTATGCCTTACTACAGGTACTCAGAAAAATAACCCAATAATCTTTCAGTCACCAAGTCTCTGTTCTCTGTTCTCTGTTCTCTGTTCTTTAATCTTCTTTACCAAAATCCAGTTTTTCAGGTTTCTTCACGAGTTTCTTTCTAGTTCTTGTGTCTAAATTTAGTTCCTTAGTTGAGAAATTGGAATGTTCTTTGCTGGTTTCAATGGTTGTAGATTGGATCTAGAGAATAGCCATTTCTGTGGTTATAGTTTGCTAATTAAATTGTGGGTTTAACAATTTTGTTCAGTTCAATGTTTTAATTTGCTCATTTCTGTAAATTTTGAACCTTTTTAGATTTTCATAGCATTGGTTTTTTTTTTCCTTTACATAAGTATTTGTGGTTTTGCTTTCAAGTAACTTCATTAAACCCTTCCTTCCTTCTCTAATTGAATAAACTTTTCTATTGGGTATTTGATTAGTTGTAAATGGTTATGTATGAGTAGTTGAGTACAATAACTTAATCCAATACTTGTAGTCAAATTCTGTCTTTTTGTATAAACATTGAACACAAGAGTTTCTTTGGAGTAGTTGATCTATCACAATTAGCTTATTTTGTAATAAGGCTAATCTGGTTTCAATCTCAGGGTTAAAGTAGCATTTGCATACATACAAGCTGTTTTGGTGACAACTGACAGAAACTGAGATGGGTTCTGGGAATTTGATTAAAGCAATAATTAGATTGAAGAGAGGTAAACAAAGGAGCATCAAGAGCAAAAAGGTATGTTTCACATTTCTGCATAAACAGTTGCTGATTTGTGTTTTATATTAGTGTTCTCTGTGGTAGGAAAATGCTACTGCTGTAAAACAAAAAGCTTCCAAAAAGAATTCTTCATCACAAGTTATTCGTACTGAGGATTGGGCTGCAACTCGGATTCAGGCTGCTTTTAAAGCCTATAAGGTCCAATGAGTTGCTACTTCAAAATTTATGTGCATGACTTTTACATTTATATTGAAAATTATAAGGATTTGTGTTGTGCACAGACTAGAAAAAGCTTTCGGCGTCTAAAAGGAATTAGAAGAGCAACGTTGTTAACTGAGAAACAATCAGTGAAGAACCAAGCAGTGGTTACATTGAAGTATCTTCATTCTTGGAGTAAAATACAGTCGGAGATAAAGGCTCGCCGAGTTTGCATGGTCACCGAATGGCGACTGAAGAATAAAAGATTAGAGCATCAGCAAAAGCTTGAGGCAAAACTTCATGATGTTGAGGTAAGATTTGAGTCACGGGAGGGAACACATCTTGTCTTAACTCTCTCTTGAGCTGTTTAAAGCTAGGGCTGAGTTTGATCATCCGTAGACAAAAGAGGATTTAAGTGATACAATTGCAGGTCGAATGGAATGGTGGGTCAGAGACAAAAGATGAAATCTTGGAGAAGATACTTCAAAGGGAAGAAGCAACAATCAAGCGGGAAAGAGCCTTGGCATATGCTTTCTCTCATCAGGTATATAAAAAAAATCCGTTTCTTTATTGTTTGCTGAAGAGAAAAAAAGAGTTTTGATCAATGGCCTTTTAACAGTGGAAAGCTGATGGTAAGAGTCAGTGGCTTGGGAGCTATGAGCTGGGGAATACTAATTGGGGTTGGAGCTGGAAAGAGCGTTGGATTGCTGCTCGGCCTTGGGAAGTAAGATATTCAGTCACTCCTAAGAAACCAAAGAGCTCAAAGACAGTTATTAGCAAAAGTGAGACTAACTCAAATTCACCTGCAAAGAGAGGAATGTCACTATCATCACTTCCAGCCAAAGCTCCGTTTTCTGGAGCTAAAAGCGCAATGAAACCAAGGAGATTGTCATTTCCCGGTGCGTGAAGTGAAGTTAACTTCGTCTGCGTATAAGAATAGTATACTGCAACAGTATATTATTTGGTCTGTTTGTTTTGTCTCTGTTGTGATGTAAATACATGTATTTGTTATCTAGACCACGATTGTGATTCTTGGTTTGTTTAATATACATGCTTTTGTTTGCCTCTCATCCCAAATTTCTCTTCATTGTGATTCTTAATTACTCGGTTTACTTAAACCGGGAAAAAGAAAGTTGTGTCCAGCCTTGTAGCTAGGGCAAAAAAGAAAAAAAAAACTTCACTTCATTGTGATTGGCAAAAATTCGATTTTTGTCTTTCAAAGATTGGCTTCCACACAAACTCTAAATTCCTCTGCTATTTCATGAATTCAGCAGCAGCAGTTGTGCCGTCGACGGCGACAAGCTTCTCATTTGGATCTTACAGACTCTTCGCCTTGGCACAGCAGCTGCGATTATACAAGCCGGCGCTTTCTTAAACGGAAGAGGTGTGCACTAGGAAATCAATCTCCCACATTGGGTTTCAGGAATTTATAGCTCCGGTGAGGCTCAGAGCGAAGCGAGCGGCTGTATTGATATGTCTCTTTGAAGGAGACGACGGTGATTTGCGTGTATCCTCACTAAGAGGTCTTCTACATTGCGGTGATTTGCTTGTCGAATTTTGGTTTGCTGAGCTCTAAATCATATTTGATTTATGAGTGGAACATTTAAAGTTCTCATTTTTGAAGCTAATTGTTAAACCTTCAGAATTATAGGGTTTAAAAGCAAGAAATGCTAAGGATCACTTGTATTACAGAAACATAATGAAGATGGGTGGTTTTTTTTTAATTATTTTCGCAGAAGAAGTTTCTTTACCAGATGATAAACCAGAAGAGCATGGTAAGGATGATGGGATTACTGTAACCAGAGAGGCAGAAGAAGAGATTGGATTAGACCTTTCTCTTGTTAATGTTGTTGCTTTCCTTGAACCATTTGTGTCTCAGGTATCAAAAAGTACGCATAGTCCTCCTTTATCTCGTTGGTGCTCGTTATAAGAGGAATGCATGTTAGTATCAAGATCTTAGAGCTGTGTTTTGTGAGGACAAGGAGTTACTGTTGACCTTTAGGTGGATTTGCGGTTTGAAGTGTTGAGGCCATATTATTAGTTCCCAGTGATTCTCTCTAGGCCACAGTGATTTCCATATTTTTTAAACTCTATTTGTAGTTCTGTGACAATTTTCTCGTTTCCTATTAGCATATTAATGGTAATTGCAGGGAGCTCTATCTTTTTTTAGATTCTGAATAACTTTCAGTAGTAGCTGTAGCGTGATATTCTTCTTTTTTACGAAGCGAGAGATGCATAATTGTCCAACTGTGAGCAATATTTATCTTATCTGTGCTTCATTTTCGAATGCAGCATCTGCTTACAGTAATTCCTGTAGTGGAAATATTGTGGGACAGATAAGCATTTAATCCAACACCAAATCCTGCAGAAGTGGAAGCCGTGTTTCCTGCACCTTTTGAAATCTTCCTGAAGGTTCCTCTTGTTTCTTTTTAACTTTGTAGTTGCATTATTTATTTAGTCTGTAGCATTGGTTGTTGAAAAATATCATACACAGGATGGGAACCAGAGATCCAAGGAGATTGAGTGGATGGGGGAAAAGCATTTGGTTCACTTATTTGATTACAAAACAATGGTTTACCAACGACCATCTGCTTTCTTGAAGGGAAACATAACTTTAAG